>OW028578.1:1203913-1886413 GCA_932294295.1 Alitta virens | reverse complement strand
CTATCTATCTATCTATCTATCTATTTATCTAGCTAGCTAGTTATCCATCTAGTTTTTCTAAATTGTCAACTTGTGTTTGTTTTTGGCCAAACGCGGTTTATAATATACTTGTACTCAGTGTCTATGCTAAAGTAGGTAAAAAGAAAAACCCACCCATGGGGTAAATGTGTAGCGTGGTGTGGATCCAACCTATCATCTCATCATTACGTCTGCCTGCAGCTGGTCATATAAGCGTATGTGCTGCATCAGTAGCATTGAGAGATTGGCAGTGAGTGACAATCCAAATTTCTCAGTGATTTTCTTTTTTTTGTGAGCTGATGTTCATACAAGCCGAAAGACTGTCAAATGTTGGAATACTGTTTGATCATTAAGCTGCCATGCTTGATAAGATCTTGACAGTCCAATTATTGTCATCAGTGCTGCATGGCACAAAATACCTTGAAGTACTGCATGACAAATGACATGTTATTACATGCGCATGCTTTTGTGTGAATGCATGGATTCATCATGTGCAATCAGCATTGACCATCCTGAGGCCTCAATTACGGATGACAGCAAAGCAGCCCCAGACCGTTTTGACATGTAGGGGAAATGATGACAGGCGTTGCTACGGTATTCTAGGTCAAAGGTCACTGACATGACCTCTCTTTGACACACATACTCATCAGACGACATTCTGATTGCTCTATCAGAGCATTCTGATTGGTCTATCAGAGGAACTAGGTCAAAGGCCAGGAGATGACACCAAAATGAAGGTTAAGAGGTCACTGGGGTCAGTAGGACGTCATTTGATGGGAGTTAGGATAATTGTAGCTGATCTAACTGTATGGCAGAAATTGAGAGGGCAGGATATCTGAAAGGTGCACTCACAGACAGACATTGACAGATATGGACAGACATGGACGGACATGGAAAAAGAGATAGATTTATAGACAGACAGACAGACAGCGCGGCCGACAGACAGCGCCACAGGCAGCGCCCCAGACAGCGTCACAGACAGCACAACAGACAAGCGTGACAGACAGCTAAACAGACAGACAGATATATAGATAATAGATAGATAGATAGGTAGATAGATAGATAATAGATAGATAGATAGATAGATAGATAGATAGATAGATAAATAGATAGCTAGATAGATAGATTGACAGATAGTAACTTTACAGTTGTATCATTTCAAACATCGAATGACAGTAGAGACAGAATGGTGTGTTCGACAAAACATCCTTTTATATTTTTCAATCTTATATTCATAAAATTCTCTTACATCCATCACATAGATTACATGATGACATGTTTGATTTATTGGATTGACAGCAGACACTTTTAAATCTTAGCATCTTAGCCTTGATATGAATTATCCTCGAAATGTTCCCATACATATATTCAGATATAGATGTAAATTTTTATAAATTTTGTATTAGTTATTACACCATTATGTGTTGCATTTAATTTGTTGAAGAAGAAAATATATACAATGTAGTTCGATATGGACCAGATATAGGCAAGAATACATCTTGACCGCTATTTGACCTCTAACAAGACATCCAGCCAAAATACAATTAACCGTGACGTTAAAAGTAACAGTGAACTATCCAGAGTTCGATGGCTGTAACTTTTGCGGTGTGATCGGACTGTCGTCTGTTGCATTGCTCATAACTACAAATTGGCGGAAAGCTAAAACAGACCCATGTAACAAAGAGTTAGCTGTTGTTGGATATGCGTCGGGGGAGTGATATTTGCACGATAAATGACTGGGAGTCACAATTGCGAGAGAGTGGGAACACAGGCATTTACCATCAAGAATACGGATGCATCACTTAATGCTAAGTGCTTGTGTTTGCGTTGATCGACATAATTTGCACTGACGGAAACCCCCAAGCCAGTGTAATGTTTTGTTTATAAAACATTTAAGCGTATGTAACAATATAATTATTATCTTATCGTTAACTAAAATAGAGCTTTGTAGCCTTTAAATGTCAGTGGCGATTCTGTACTGTTTATTGAAAATCAATCTATTCAATCAGGATTTCAGTTTTCTGTAAGTATTTGACATTTCGATGTGCCTAAAAGACCAGGGTTGGGAATATGCCGGCATTTTGTAGATTTTGCCACGGTCCAGTGGCATTTTCTGGCATTATCCGGAATATTCATGGCACCTTCTAGTCTATTTATTTTTTTATATATAATTGAGCCTTACTGAACATAGCTCACATTGAGAGAATAGGATAGTGACCTTTTTGTACATGAAAGTATAATGCTGTCAGACTACATGTACTGACCACACATTTGACCTACCATTATCGCTTTTGCCTTTATATATATATGTTAATCTTCTTATATATATATTACAATAATTATAATTCCGCAATAGTCACGAAAGTGGTGTAGCTTCAATACAATTTCTGAAACTTTACAGATTATACCCCTTTTAATACAAGAAGTCTATTTATCCAAGTTTTCACGGATACTTTTTTTTCACAAGCACAAATCGCGTTTTAAAATTTCATCTTTTTGTGTTTAATAAGCACAAAAAGATGTTTTAGAGCCCACTGCAAACAATGAATGATGGCATTTGGATGTAAGACCTTAAGTGTGAAGTGCTAATTGTGGTCTATGCATGGTTTTTGCTCCTGTTGTTTGCAAAATAATATAAACAAAATGTTTTACTAAGCATATTTTGAAGAGATTTTTCTAGAAAATGCCAGATTATGCCACTTAAGGAGATTTTGCCATGCTGGGAAATTCCGGAATATTCCGGTGGAATATGCCGGAAAAGAAATTAGCTGCCAACCCTGGAAAAAGACAACTTTCCAATGCGCCTGACGCACTTTCGAATTTAGAGATTTTTCGGGGTTTTTGTCCATTTTTTGGTTCTCCCTTTCAAAAACAACCCCTGTATTTATTTGCCAGTATATACCATAAACATAAGCGTTTTTCCTTGTGTATCTTTTCCTCATGCTTAATTTCTCTTCTTATCTTTTGAGAGGTCTCTCATCTCTGTTTCTGTTTGAGTCTCTCTCTCTCTCTCTCTCTCTCTCTCTCTCTCTCTCTCTCTCTCTCTCTCTCTCTCTCACTTTCTCTCTCTCTCACTTTCTCTCTCTCTCTCTCTCTCTCTCTCTCACTTTCTCTCGCTGTATAGCTGTCTGTCTCTCTGTCTCTGTCGGTCTGTCGTTCTGTCAGTCTGTCTGTCTCTTTGTATGTATCCTCTGTCCCCTATTCTCGGCCTCTGATGTAAGTATGAAGGTTTCATAGCTGCAAAGTTCTAGCCTCAGGTCATTATACGTAACTTGTGACCCAGGTGGACACTGGTCTTTTAAATGACCACTTGTTTGTGTGTTGTGTTAGCAAATCTTTGTGACTTCAGTTCTCATCCAAGCCACAAAGCTTCTAAATTGATCCCATTCTTTTGTTCATCTTAACCCGTTGACCTGGCGGCCATAAATGTTATAAGGGGCAGCCATTTTGTGTGACCTAGCCTCTTGCAGCTATCTCTCAGTACAAGAATACCAAAGCCTTTAATAGCATGGCTTTCTCTCCGATTTCCTTACAGCTTCCCTTTTTGGCCAATGGCGAATATGAAAAGACAAGAAAAAAGTTCAGTGTACTGAACATCTGTGCAGACATACTGGGTGGGGTGGGTGATTAGGGCTTTATGTCTTGTATTTCTGCACCAGTTGGGCTAATTAGGACAGGCAGAGACCATGGCAATGAGACGAATGATGAAACAGCCATCCAACTTAGGCTCGACCGGGAATCGAACCCGGGACCCAGCGGTTGGAAGCCCAGAGCGCTACCTCTGAGCTAGGCCCCGCCCATGCAGACATACTATATGTACATATTTTGATGTTCAATGTCTGAGAGATGATGAAATGATAAGCCTTCGAGTCCACACCATGTTAAACATTTATGCCTTGAGAGGGGTTTCTGCATAGACACCGAGTACGAGGCACTTCCAATTTTACGTCTCATGCGATAGACATCCAGCAGCTGGGATGTAGCTCATGAAGAGTGTCCGGGCTGGGGATCGAGCGTGAGACCTTCAGCAGTGATGGCCGATATGGAGTTGGCAGATGCCTTAACCTGGCAGATGCCTTAACCACTAGGCCACCCAGCTTCAGCTACTTGATACTTTATATATTTTGAGAGGTATTTGAGTACGTTGTGAGACATAAAAGCACTGAAAACTTGTTTAAATAACATGGAATTAAAACAGACAAAGCGGTCATTTATTTCAACCAAAGTTGCACTCACACATCCAAAGAATCAAAGAATACAAATGACGTGATGTACAGACTGGTGCAGATTAAGGAAAATGCATAAAACGAAAACTTCAGCCATTTAGGTGCAACGAACTTTAAAAGTCACCTCAGAACTACATCACTACATCTTGATATCTGGAAGTCTCTTCCATTAGACAGTGATACATACTACACAAAGAAACCTAATTACCCGAAGAAAGACCCCCTAAAGTACACGAAATTTGTCTCTAATAGTTCATATTGACAAGAACATTTAATAGCCCCATGCTGCGGTGACATTAACAATGGCTTGTGATGTAATAATTCAAAGAAGTCCCTACCGCAGGCAATTTTGCTCAGAAAGCTCCTTTTTATGTGCACTCTTTCTCTTCTGTTTAACAGAGTCTGTCTTTCTAAGAATTACTCCAAAGTAGCAGCTGTCTTATTTGCTTGTCAGTCTTTCTGTCTGTCTTACACCAAACTAGCTGCTGTCTTATTTGCCTGTCAGTCTTTCTGTCTGTCTGACTCCAAAGTAGCAGCTCTCTTATTTGCCTGTCAGTCTTTCTGTCTGTCTGACTCCAAAGTAGCAGCTGTATTGTTTGCCTGTGTGTCTTTCTGTCTGTCTTACTCCAAAGTAGCAGCTGTATTGTTTGCCTGTGTGTCTTTCTGTCTGTCTTACTCCAAAGTAGCAGCTGTATTGTTTGCCTGTGTGTCTTTCTGTCTGTCTTACTCCAAAGTAGCAGCTGTATTGTTTGCCTGTGTGTCTTTCTGTCTGTCTTACTCCAAAGTAGCAGCTGTATTGTTTGTCTTTCTGTCTGGCATACCACCACACATGGGTACCAATTATACTTTAACAATATGCAGCAACAGAACAAAGCTTATTACACTTGGTAATATCCATACCCCTCTGTACATCAGGCATTGAGTAGAGTCCCTCGGAGTGGTGGATATGTCTTTCAGAGTCGTGGATATATCTCTTTTAGAGTCGTGGATATGTTCCATAGGGAGTTATTAGGCCCTAACTAATGCAAAGATAGGCTGTGTAGTGTATTAGCATGCAGTGAGTGTGGTTGAGCACCCACTTGTATGTTCTATGCAATGCTAAAAGGCCCGGCTTGGGTCAACAGTGGTCATTGCTGCATTAGTAATGGTCACTCAGGAACAACCAGTGCATAGCTGAGATGGACACCAACACTAGAAGTGTTATGTGCACTAAAATGACAGAAGAGCATGTGTTTTTTACCTTTATTTGACCTCGAGTTTATTGGGGTGTTTTGCTATCAGACACACTTTCCAAAGGGCCATCGGGTGAAAAACTATCATCAATTTTGAAACATTCAAGTTTGAAGGACACTCAATGTCTTGCTTGTATTTCTAGAAATGGTCAGTTACAGTGAGGTGGAGTAGGTACATGGCATTTTCCAAGCTTTTGGATAAACACATGGTTTTTAGCTAATTATAATGAGGCAAAAACCATGCTTTTTCATGCGTTTATCCAAACGCATGGAAAACGCACGTTGCACATTTGGCCATGTAGGGCAATACATTTTCCATATGTTTTCCGAGTCTCCCTGCCTGAAGCAGTATCCTTTGTTGGTTTTGTCAATATGATGATTTGGCTTATATCTGATCTTCATCTTGAAAAAAGTCTTTTCTTTTTGTAACTTTCTTATCAATGTGTACCTATAATTATCTGTCACTATCGACTGCCCAATTAATTAATCGCATGATTAAGATAACCAAAAAACAAACAAATCTAATCGATGGTACAGTTTGTAACTGTGTTTAGCTCATTTCTTTTATCCGAGGTAATAACATTGGTGATTCCTAATAAAAGTTGGTACTGAAAGTGGAATTTTCTGACTTACCAACAGAACTCACAATGGGGAGAAAAAGTACCACAAGAGGTCACTGACACCGTAGCATTTAAGTATTGTTTGATGACTTTTTACTGTATCATTCTGTGACCTAATCAATGTTACAATTAAGTAGTGACGTCATCTTCTTTCTTTTTATGTACTACTTCGTAGTGCCCCCTGTAGGCTCCGTTACTTTTTCTCCCTTATACAGGAACCCATCCAGTTGAAACATACTCTCCGTCCTGTAACAGACTCCGTAAATCATATTATCGTAGCGCAGTCCTTCCATTTTTGTGGTACCATATCCTTAACGATAAAATAGATTTAGGAGTCCGGTCTCTATTGGCCGGCCCATTGACACTGGTGGCTCTCCACTGAGACCCTGCTGCAACAATAAGAAAGAAATAAAACCCTCCTCTGCGTCCTAGAAGGGTCATTCGTCCTTTTACTCCTACTTGCCACTAGGTATGCTCTGGGTTTATGGCAATATTGGACAAGAGCCACCACTCCAAGATGGCCTGGGACTGTGTTAAAAGTTTTTGATGTCAGTGGTAAAGGAGGCAAATTATGTTTGTGACTCTTTTGGCTTCTATAGACTTAGCATCTTTCCTTTCAAGGAAGAATTTTGTGAGGTTTTTATACCCCCAAGAGTTAAAGGCAGTTTACGCAGTCCAAATGAAGACATTTTTTTTACTGTTCAGAAGATCACAGTAGACAAAAATTTTATGTGGATGATCACTCTATCTTACTGTGAGTCACAGCTATGATCAGGACTTTCCAGGTAACATTTCGTATCGGCTTGATGTTTACCCGTCATCGATTGATAACGAGTTGACGGATTTGATTTCGGTTGACCTGACAGAGCATATGCTATCTGAGCAGCAAGACATTGGATAATTCTTCATTGGCAAGCTCTGCTGAAGGTCCGTGCTTGATCCTCAGCCCGGGCACACTTCATGAGCTACATCCCGGCTGGATTTCAGTCGCATGAGATGTTACATTGGAGGTGTCTTGTACTCAGTGTCTATAATGAGCCTAGGCAAGTGAAATACCCCACCCATGGGAGGTGTAGAAATGTAAACAATTTAAAGTGTCACTTAATTAAGATTTTTAGCCAAACGATCAGTGCTTGACATGAAGCTGTGATCGTGTAAGGCTGGGGGTTCGAACGCGGTACGTATCAGTCTTAAACAAGCAGCGATGAGGATGAATCTATTCCTGTGTTTAGTCCTGTAAGTTATGTTCTACAGCTGGTGTCAGAAGCTGACACTATACAGACATGAATGTGATATCAGCCAGTCATCTTGTACATGTACATTTCCAACTGATTAAATCAACTGTAAGTCATAAATCATATGCCACACAACTTAGAAAAGATGACCCCGATATGCACTTAAATCAGAAAGTCTACAAAGTTCATCCAGTGTAAGTTGAGCTAAACAAAAAAGCTTAGAATGTGCGGATTGATGAAAACAAGTTTACAGTAACTTATTAACCCATGGTGCAATGCATTATATGACAAACAGTGCGAATTTATAGGAAGTTCAGTGAACTATACTCTTAGCCACACCCAAAAGAATGGTACACTGCACTTGATGAGATAATATTAGTAAAGAATACAGAATCATATCATGTGGACTTATGCGGGAAATGCACGACTTCTGGAACTAAGTTCCAGCTTTATGTCGTTCTGCCATGGGTTCGAATCCTGATCTGGGCACTCTTCCTGAGCTACATCTCAGCTGGATGTCGATCGCATGAGGCGTTAAAATGGAGGTGCCTTGTACTCAGTGTCTACACTGTGGCGAGTAATAGACCCCACCCACCCATGGGGAAAATGTGTAACACAGTGTGGACTCCCAAGCAGCCTTATCATTACATCTGCCTCTCGCAGCTGATCATATAAGCTGACTAAGCTTCAGTAGCACTGAGATGTTAGGCATTAGAAATAAACTGCTTGGGTCAGCCTGGACTTGTTGCTCGTTGCTCTATGCAGTGGACTTTTGCAGTAGGATCACCTCATTGGTAAGACCACCTGCCTATTAGGTATTCAGACTAATAATATTACTATTAGGCCTCAGACCACTTCACTGTAAAGATCACCTTACTATTAAGGCCACCGCATTATTAAGACCACTTTCTATTAAGACTACTTCACTATTAGGACCACCCTCACTATTAAGATCACCTCACTATTATGACCATCTCACTAAGGCTATCTCACTATTAACACCATCTTTACTATAATAACTATCTCACTGTAAATACCACCTCACTAAGACTATCTCACAATTAATACCACCTTACTATAATGACTATCTCACTATTAATACCACCTTACTATAATGAGTATCTCACTATAATACCACCTTACTATAATGACTATCTCACTATTAATACCACCTTACTATAATGACTATCACTATTAATACCACCTTACTATAATGACTATCACTATTAATACCACCTTACTATAATGACTATCACTATTAATACCACCTTACTATAATGACTATCTCACTATTAATACCACCTTACTATAATGACTATCTCACTATTAATACCACCTTACTATAATGACTATCACTATTAATACCACCTTACTATAATGACTATCACTATTAATACCACCTTACTATAATGACTATCACTATTAATACCACCTTACTATAATGACTATCACTATTAATACCACCTTACTATAATGACTATCACTATTAATACCACCTTACTATAATGACTATCACTATTAATACCACCTTACTATAATGACTATCACTATTAATACCACCTTACTATAATGACTATCACTATTAATATCACCTTACTATAATGACTATCTCACTATTAATACCACCTTACTATAATGACTATCACTATTAATACCACCTCACTATTGAGACCACCTCACTAAGACAATCTCACTATTAACACCACCCTACTATAATGACTAGCTCACTACTAATATCACCTTACTATAATGACTATCACTATTAATACCACCTTACTATAATGACTATCACTATTAATACCACCTTACTATAATGACTATCTCACGATTAATACCACCTTACTATAATGACTATCACTATTAATACCACCTTACTATAATGACTATCTCACGATTAATATCACCTTACTATAATGACTATCACTATTAATACCACCTTACTATAATGACTATCACTATTAATACCACCTTACTATAATGACTATCTCACGATTAATACCACCTTACTATAATGACTATCACTATTAATACCACCTTACTATAATGACTATCACTATTAATACCACCTTACTATAATGACTATCTCACGATTAATACCACCTTACTATAATGACTATCACTATTAATATCACCTTACTATAATGACTATCTCACTATTAATACCACCTTACTATAATGACTATCACTATTAATACCACCTCACTATTGAGACCACCTCACTAAGACAATCTCACTATTAACACCACCCTACTATAATGACTAGCTCACTACTAATACCACCTTACTATAATGACTTTCACTATTAATACCACCTTACTATAATGACTATCACTATTAATACCACCTTACTATAATGACTATCACTATTAATACCACCTTACTATAATGACTATCACTATTAATACCACCTTACTATAATGACTATCACTATTAATACCACCTTACTATAATGACTATCACTATTAATACCACCTTACTATAATGACTATCACTATTAATACCACCTTACTATAATGACTATCACTATTAATACCACCTTACTATAATGACTATCACTATTAATACCACCTTACTATAATGACTATCACTATTAATACCACCTTACTATAATGACTATCACTATTAATACCACCTTACTATAATGACTATCACTATTAATACCACCTTACTATAATGACTATCACTATTAATACCACCTTACTATAATGACTATCACTATTAATATCACCTTACTATAATGACTATCTCACTATTAATACCACCTTACTATAATGACTATCACTATTAATACCACCTTACTATAATGACTATCACTATTAATACCACCTTACTATAATGACTATCTCACGATTAATACCACCTTACTATAATGACTATCACTATTAATACCACCTTATTATAATGACTATCTCACGATTAATATCACCTTACTATAATGACTATCACTATTAATACCACCTTACTATAATGACTATCACTATTAATACCACCTTACTATAATGACTATCTCACGATTAATACCACCTTACTATAATGACTATCACTATTAATACCACCTTACTATAATGACTATCACTATTAATACCACCTTACTATAATGACTATCTCACGATTAATACCACCTTACTATAATGACTATCACTATTAATATCACCTTACTATAATGACTATCTCACTATTAATACCACCTTACTATAATGACTATCACTATTAATACCACCTCACTATTGAGACCACCTCACTAAGACAATCTCACTATTAACACCACCCTACTATAATGACTAGCTCACTACTAATATCACCTTACTATAATGACTATCACTATTAATACCACCTTACTATAATGACTATCACTATTAATACCACCTTACTATAATGACTATCACTATTAATACCACCTTACTATAATGACTATCACTATTAATACCACCTTACTATAATGACTATCACTATTAATACCACCTTACTATAATGACTATCACTATTAATACCACCTTACTATAATGACTATCACTATTAATACCACCTTACTATAATGACTATCACTATTAATACCACCTTACTATAATGACTATCACTATTAATACCACCTTACTATAATGACTATCACTATTAATACCACCTTACTATAATGACTATCTCACTATTAATACCACCTTACTATAATGACTATCACTATTAATACCACCTTACTATAATGACTATCACTATTAATACCACCTCACTATTGAGACCACCTCACTAAGACAATCTCACTATTAACACCACCCTACTATAATGACTAGCTCACTACTAATATCACCTTACTATAATGACTATCACTATTAATATCACCTTACTATAATGACTATCTCACGATTAATACCACCTTACTATAATGACTCAGACCACCTAACTATTAGGATCAAGTAAATTTTGCTCACGGTGGGTTTAAATAGTTAAGGTTATAACATATTGGGGTTTCGTCTTTGTTGGTTAGTTTAGATGAATAGTAGCTTCTCATTTAGTAATTTAATTATACAGGTCATATACAACGTAGGTAAAAACAACAAAGATTTTATAAGAACTTTGAACTGAAGACAAAAGCCAAAACATCTGCCTGGAGAAGACATAGATTAAACGGTTGCCAAGTGACAAAACACAATTTCCAAAACATTCAAAAGTGGAAATGGAATTTGGCACAGATATATTGTGTTCCTTTAAAGAAAACCAAAAATTACATTTTTTACATCCGCAGCCGTTTTAAAAGACATTGTGAGATTTTATATTTCGCAGCAAAGCGGTTAATTAGATTTTTCTGTGTTGACATTTGTCTTAACATATGAATAGAATGACATTCGCCATGTCGCATGGTGATATCTTATGCGTAAATGCATTTTTATCGCATTCTTAATTCTGTTTAACACCTGATGCTACACACACAAACACATTAGCCCGCTCAAAGCGCACTTGCATTTTACATCAAAAATATGCAAAAACATCTTTCCCATATTTCTCAACTTTGACACTGGCATCTTGATATCCGGCTTCAATGCATTTACTTCGGATAGGAGTTGTGAAACTTCCAGCATGCAGCGAAGGATTTTTGTATAACGCGCCTTTTTAAGGCTTTTTGTAATTCCAAATGGCTTTGTTTTTACGACGTATGTTCTATAGTTTCTTTTTCTTTTGTCGGTGTTAAAATGTTTGTTATCTGTTAAGGGTCCCCCAATCTGTCCACATCTCCATATTTCTCACAATGACAGTTATTTTCTGTAAAAACGGCCCATCGTATTGAACCTAGACAAATCTACATGGCCAGATGTGCCACATGCATTTTCCATGAGAAGGATAAACGCGTTTATCCAAACGCATGGAAAATGCATGTAGCACATTTGGCCATGTAGACAACTTCTGCTACACGATGCTACCTGCCACTAAACGGAACTGTCTGGCTATAGCTGGCTACTGAAAACCGGGAACCAACAGTACATGCAGCATAAGTTGAGAGTTACACCTATTTGTCATTTCTTGTTGAAAAGATGATTGTTAATGGAAAATACACATTTATGATATATTAGATCAATTTTTTTACATTTTTCAGGATAAATATTTTTTCAGTGGTGGTAGGTGTAAGCTGACTTTAAGCTAGAAGGAGTAGACAGAAGCGGCTGGCTTTAGCTAGTTATAGCTACAGCCAGGAAAACATATCTCTATGTTACTCATATTTAGGGACAAATATAATTCACTGTTCGCCCTATATCAGATGTCCAGTCTGGTATTATTATATTATTATACCATACTTTATATATGGTCTACCCAACAGAACTCTTAGACATTTAGCTAACTCCAACCTACTTCTGCTGGCTATTTTTAGCCCAGAATAAATGGTTGCTATGGGAGATATGTCAATTGCAACGTTGGAAACTACTTGAAGCTATAACAAGCTACTCTAAGCCGTATTTACCTCAGCCTGTCTTATATAGTTTCTTAAAATAGCATCTACATCTGCACATGTAGGTTGACATTAGCAACGATGTAATTAACACACCTCCCATAGCAACCATTTATCCTGAGCTAAAAATAGCCAGCGGAAGTAGTTTTATGTAGACTAAATGTCTAAGAAATCTTAGCATGACTGTTGCTATGTAAGAATCATAAACTTTCATCTGTGTTTGTTAAGAGTTCTTAGTGGTGATCAGACTGAATCAGGGTGGAAACTTATTGAGCCAAAGTTTCATGTAGGACGATAATACCAGTCAATCTTTTCAATACTTAAGGGGTACAACTCGTATTATATAATCAGTCTTTTACAAGCTAGACTGAGCTAGACTGAGCTAGACTGAGCTAGACTGAGCTAGACTGAGCTAGACTTAACTAGAATGAGATAGACTGAGCCAGACTAAGCTAGACTGAGCCAGACTGAGCTATACTGAGCAAGACTGAGCTAGACTAAGATACACTGAGCTAGACTGAGCTATACTGAACTAGACTGAGCTGGACTGAGCTAGACTGAGCTGTACTGAGATAGACTGAGCTAGACTGAGCTATACTGAGCTAGACTGAGATAGACTGAGATAGACTGAGCTAGACTGAGCTATACTGAACTAGACTGAGCTGGACTGAGCTAGACTGAGCTAGACTGAGCTAGACTGAGATAGACTGAGCTAGACTGAGCTATACTGAACTAGACTGAGCTGGACTGAGCTAGACTGAGCTGTACTGAGATAGACTGAGCTAGACTGAGATAGACTGAGCTATACTAAGATAGACTGAGCTAGACTGAGATGGACTGAACTAGACTGAGCTAGACTAAGATAGACTGAGCTAGACTGAGATAGACTGAGCTATACTAAGATAGACTGAGCTATACTGAGCTAGACTGAGATAGACTGAGCTATACTGAGCTAGACTGAGCTATACTGAGATAGACTGAGCTAGACTGAGATAGACTGAGCTATACTAAGATAGACTGAGCTATACTGAGCTAGACTGAGATAGACTGAGCTATACTGAGCTAGACTGAGATAGACTGAGCTGAGCTAGACTGAGCTGAGCTAGACTGAGCTGAGCTAGACTGAGCTGAGCTAGACTGAGCTGAGCTAGACTGAGCTATACTGAGCTAGACTGAGCTATACTGGGTTGGACTGAGCTAGACTGAGCTAGACTGAGCTAGACTGAGCTATACTGAGCTATACTGAGCTAGACTGAGATAGACTGAGCTATACTGAGCAAGACTGAGCTAGACTGAGCTATACTGAGCTAGACCGAGATAGACTGAGATCGACTGAGATCGACTGAGATAGACTAAGCTATACTGAGCTAGACTGAGCTAGACTGAGCTGAGCTAGACTGAGCTGAGCTAGACTGAGCTGAGATAGACTGAGCTAGACTGAGCTATACTGGGTTGGACTGAGCTAGACTGAGCAAGACTGAGCTATACTGAACTAGACTGAGATAGACTGAGCTATACTGAGCAAGACTGAGCTAGACTGAGCTAGACTGAGCTATACTGAGCAAGACTGAGCTAGACTGAGCTATACTCAGCTAGACTCAGCTAGACTGAGCTGGTCTAAGCAAGACTGAGCTGTACTGAGATAGACTGAGCTAGACTGAGCTATACTGAGCTAGACTGAGATAGACTGAGATAGACTGAGCTAGACTGAGCTATACTGAACTAGACTGAGCTGGACTGAGCTAGACTGAGCTAGACTGAGCTAGACTGAGATAGACTGAGCTAGACTGAGCTATACTGAACTAGACTGAGCTGGACTGAGCTAGACTGAGCTGTACTGAGATAGACTGAGCTAGACTGAGATAGACTGAGCTATACTAAGATAGACTGAGCTAGACTGAGATGGACTGAACTAGACTGAGCTAGACTAAGATAGACTGAGCTAGACTGAGATAGACTGAGCTATACTAAGATAGACTGAGCTATACTGAGCTAGACTGAGATAGACTGAGCTATACTGAGCTAGACTGAGCTATACTGAGATAGACTGAGCTAGACTGAGATAGACTGAGCTATACTAAGATAGACTGAGCTATACTGAGCTAGACTGAGATAGACTGAGCTATACTGAGCTAGACTGAGATAGACTGAGCTGAGCTAGACTGAGCTGAGCTAGACTGAGCTGAGCTAGACTGAGCTGAGCTAGACTGAGCTGAGCTAGACTGAGCTGAGCTAGACTGAGCTGAGCTAGACTGAGCTATACTGAGCTAGACTGAGCTATACTGGGTTGGACTGAGCTAGACTGAGCTAGACTGAGCTAGACTGAGCTATACTGAGCTATACTGAGCTAGACTGAGATAGACTGAGCTATACTGAGCAAGACTGAGCTAGACTGAGCTATACTGAGCTAGACCGAGATAGACTGAGATCGACTGAGATCGACTGAGATAGACTAAGCTATACTGAGCTAGACTGAGCTAGACTGAGCTGAGCTAGACTGAGCTGAGCTAGACTGAGCTGAGATAGACTGAGCTAGACTGAGCTATACTGGGTTGGACTGAGCTAGACTGAGCAAGACTGAGCTATACTGAACTAGACTGAGATAGACTGAGCTATACTGAGCAAGACTGAGCTAGACTGAGCTAGACTGAGCTATACTGAGCAAGACTGAGCTAGACTGAGCTATACTCAGCTAGACTCAGCTAGACTGAGCTGGTCTAAGCAAGACTGAGCTAGACTGAGATAGACTGAGCTAGACTGAGCTATACTGAGCTATACGGGGTTGAACTGAACTGTACTGAGCTAGACCACTACTTAAACACCTTGCTAACCAAACGATCTAGCTATAGATTATTTAATCTTATGACAGTTGTTATCATTTTTAATAATTATGGCTTAATAAATTATTATTATTATTATATATATAGCAGTATACTGGAAACTATAGCAATAGTACTTAATAATACACAGAAGAGTTGTACTGGGTTTTATTAATCTTTCTGTTAATTCATGTTCTTCATTTTTAGCATTCTCTATTGTAACTGAGGGGTAGCAAGTTTAAAATTCTTAGAACTCTACCAAATTACCTTGAAAACACTCCCATCAAAGCCTTAATGAAATGGTTGTCGTAAAAAATATACCCCAAAATGACCTCCCCCAACCCCCGCAGTTCATTGGCTGTCTCTTAAAACCCCTCTTTAATGAACACAATCAAGATGAACCAATGAGCCGATGGCATTTTCATGGTGCCCTGTGACACTTTTAATCTGACCTCTGGGATCCATGCTATTTTCTTGCAACATTGTAACTTATTGGCCTTTCGCTAGGGTCCTACATTGATGACATTTGTGACCATTTGGGGCTTCAATTACACCCCTTTGTGGCCTCTTGGCATATTACCCAACCCATTTGGAGCCCCCTGTACACTTTTACTTCCATTTTGGATGGTTTTCTCTCAAATAACCACCAAGTGACCTTCTTAAGATGAAGGCGTGTGCCATCAGAAAACAAATGTCAGTTAAAAGGGAGTACATAATTATAGATCAACTCACTTATAAAGGACCATTTGGTATTGTAGAACGATGTCTGCTATATCCGGGTTTCGTAATACGCGAGTCTGTTTTAAAAGGCAAAATATCAATCCTGGAAAATGGCTTCACTTTTGTGACAAGTATATTCATTAAAAATGGGATTGTCTATCTTTCTTTCTTTCTTTCTTTTCTTTCTTCGTTAAATTGCAGCTTTAGTTCAGTTTGAGTAAGTAACCATGGAAACGAAATGACACATTTGTACTATTATTTTCCATTTTTGCTTTGAAACGATTTTCTGAGTACGCAGTTCAAGGAACTAGGCCTATATAAAAATTCTCAGTCAGTTATTCTAACCCAAAGTTTGTTCTCGCACACTTTGTGATGTGGTTTCTTTTGGACATTTCTGTTCGTGGACTTGTTGTGACTTCGCGCTGTGTTCAGTCAGCAGGAAACTTTGACAGGCTTTTCATGACCGTTTGATAGCTCTTGCCATAACCTCTCTTCTTCCGCCATTTTAACTTCTTTTTCATAGCGAAGTCAGTGAAGTAGAGATTTTGCCTGTTATGGAATAGGCACTGCATTTCTGGCTGGCTGACTCGTGTTACTTTGAAGCTGGTTAATCATGCTTCTGAGATAACGTTTGCAGAAACCTGCTTTCTGTGACTTGCCCAGAGCCATGGAAAACACAGTAATACCAGCTAGAAAAAAACGGACAGACTCCCGGCTTGTTTGTCTATGATATTAGGAGTTGCTTCTAGCCTAGGTATATGGGGATAGTCATTGGATACCTCACACACAGACTCCTTTCTAGTACATAGTACAACTTGTTAATGTCAATTTCTCAATATATATATAATCTTTATTCATACACCATTGGTACAAAGTTTGAGTCATACATTTTTGTATAATCATATTACATTTGAATCAATGCTACTGGGTCTGAAACTGAATCAGCTTATATAACCAGCTCCAAGAGGCAGACGCAATGATGAGATGATACAGCTGCTTGGAGTCCACACCATGTCACATATTTACCCCATGGGTGGGGTCTTTTGTCTGCCTCAGCAAAACTCTCCAGCTGTTTGCTTATAATTTCATAGTATTAAATTCCTGGTCATCTGTGTGTAGATGGTGTTTTGTTCAAAGCCAATTACAGCTGTTTAGCCAATTGTTTGCTAATTAAGACTGTTTGCGAACAATGTAGTTGATGTCTTGTCCTTAAATGGTCTGTATACACCCCTTAAGCAAAGTAAACGGTAATGTCACAAAACAGTGGAACTGGATTTTGCTGCACTTCTTTGCATTTGGCAGTAAGACGTTTTAAGTCCCTGTCCTCACACACTATTGTTTTATTCTGAATAACTCAACACCTAAAAAACACTGAGTCATTGTTTTATGGAAGGGTGTCATATGACAGTCAGGTGGCCTCTAAATTACATTGTCATATATTGTCATGGGTGGACTCTTCCTCTCTCTCACCTCATCAATTAACCATCGCTATCTGGAAAAACTTGCCTTAGAGGGCTGTACTTTCCATATCTATCTATCTGTCTATCTATCTATCTAGCTATCTATTTATCTATCTATTTATCTGTCTGTCTATTTATCTATCCATCTGTCTATCATTCTATCTATCCATCTATTTATACATCTGTCTATCATTCTATCTATCTATCTCTATCTCTCTATCTATCTATCTACCTATCTCTCTATCTATCTATCTGTCTATCTATCTATCTATCTCTCTATCTACCTATCTCTCGATCTATCTATCTATCTATCTATCTATCTATCTATCTATCTCTCGATCTATCTATCTGTATATCTATCTATCTATCTATCTTTCTATCCATCTATCTGTCTATCTATCTATCTATCTATCTATCTATCTATCACATTATTAAGGTTTCTGGAATGTATTGTAATCAACTTCCAACATTCAAGTTAAAAAAAATTGTGTCCGAATTCTGGCTTTAATTAGCTGTGATCGAACTCATTCTAAACAGACGTAATGGCATCGATCTAATTTCACTGAGGCAAAACCACACCTGAACATGATTGCATGTAATTATTTTGCCTCCTGTCATCATGTTTTTGTTAGTGTGGGCGGTTTCATAAGCTCCCTTGTTCCATTTAAATTGCACTCTTCACATTTTTCACTTTCAATTTTTTATTATTTTTCCGATAAAAATAAATCAGCATCATAATTCCTTATGGTCGACAATAAAGATCACAATTACGTAAAATGGTCCAAAAACCGTTCTGAAATCATTAGAACTGCTTTGCATAAAACAGAAATATTGCAACATCATTTCAACTGGTAGTGTCCCAGCATTTTGGCTTTTTGAATAACCAACAAAAATGGTGATAACTTTAATAAGTTGATTGCCATTTAATGCAGTCTGGGAAAATCTGTCTTACCTGATGGATTGCATCGTAATCCTTCTGGTATCAAAAGCTGAATTATGGGTTGAAAATGAACTTCAAGAATACTGCTTCAAATGTAGGTACAACTGTACAAAAGTCATGAAGGAAGTATTCTACTGAGCAGCCCTGCATTCAGCAAGATATAAGTCTTTGATTACTCCTTTTGCTTTTCAGACATAGTAGGTCATAACTTACTGATTTCGTAAATATAATTTTCTCTGGGAAATAACAGAAATCAACTGAATGATAAGATGTCAAATATACATTTAAATGCACTAAAAAATACTGCTGCTAGGATGCAGTGTGCTTCAGCCAATCAGAGTCAAGGGCGGGAACTTTTTCAGCCAATAGAATTGCCATATTCTGCATGTCGTAGCCACCTGGTGGAAATATAGAGAATTTTCCCTATTGTGATTCATTGCTGTAATCTAATGGTTAAGGGACTAACCAGCAACACCAAGAGTGCATTTCAGGGCCAGGGTTCGAATCCCATGCAGCCAAGGCATTCTTCATACACTATATTTAATGTGGGGTCTATTGGTAAAGCCTACAGTGGATGGTCTAGAGGTTACCATGACTAGCTTCTACAACATGACTAATGGAGCATGGGTTCAAATCCGAGTTCCTTCACAGCTTATAAGCCACATATCTGCAACATATTTTTTCCTCATCCCACAAAACTCAATGTTAGACTCCTCACCATCCACTATTGGTATAGTGTTGCATAGAGGGACTGCACCTTATGCGTGAATGAAATTGTGTGGGATGAGAAAAAAAGTATATGCCAAAAGCCAAACTACCACAAAACTACGATATATACTGTCTCAATTCCAAAATAAAAACAACTCCGTTGCGTGTGAATTTTGCGAACTTTTTTTGACGATACAATGACCATGGTTTGTTGCATTGTGTGTTTCAGAATTGGCATGACGCAGGGAGGTGTTGTTCCACCGAGTAAAGCCCTCAGTCCGATCGTCTGACAACTGACATCTTGCCCGAACGGAAGTCTCGCGAGTTGCACGAATGGGCGAGACTGGTTGCCATGACAACGCTAATGCATCCTGCTGACATGCGTTGCACGAAAATGTGACAAACCAACGGTTTGCTTGTGGGTGAGTTTGCAACACCGCAGCTATTGTAACACTTTGTCTCTTGGCATTCCATAATGAGAATTATCATAACAAACTGTT
The DNA here is from genome assembly GCA_932294295.1 of Alitta virens. Lineage (NCBI taxonomy): Eukaryota > Metazoa > Annelida > Polychaeta > Phyllodocida > Nereididae > Alitta > Alitta virens. Next base: position 1,866,501 of record OW028578.1, on the reverse strand, counting down.
GAAGTAAGGTATGAACATGCAGCAACAGCCCAGAAAATTAGCCAATTATTAATAATTGGTAATCATTATATACTAATTAAGGTAGAGTTATTCTGAAAAAACAATATGTACAGAGAGCCCCTTAAAGTGAGTACAAAGTGGAACTAAAATGCTGAAATTTTACCATTTCCAATCAGTTTTGAAAAACTACTAACATTTCTGTATTCCATGGTGTGGTATGAAGTTGTTGTTACATTGAAATTAATCTAGGCCCTTGACAAATTAGCTTGATTGTCCTTAACTTTGGACCCTCTTAAAGAAGCCAATATATGCAATGCCTTAAGCGCTGTTCTTAAGGTATAAAATAAGCAGCTATTGGCGAAAGGCAAATACATTTTTCGAACGCTGTTAGATACTTTTATAATTGATGTTTGCATTTAGATTTTTAAGTCAAAGCTGTCAGAAAAAAAAAACCGAATTCCCCGAATTCCTTGATATTCCTACTTTTCCTCACATTATTGATAATTAATTTCCCAACCAGTAGTACCCTGTGTATTTTAGGTAGGATGTTGTAAGGCCCCAATTAGCTATTCACACCTCTAAATTGCAGGGCAGTACAAGGAAAGAATCCTTTGTTTGGCTATACAATGTGTTCATCTTCAGGCAAGAAAATATTCAACCTAGCTGGTACTTTTAGTATAAATAGCAGCTGGATGGTCTAACAGTAAGGCTTCTGTCATTTCCACATTGGCCAGCTCTACTGAAGGTCCCGGGTTTGAGAAGTTACATTGGGTAGTGCCTTGTACACGGTGGAGTAAATGTGAGACATGGTGTGGACTCCAAACCTTATCATCATATCATCATTACATTTGCCTCTGGTAGCTTGTCATATAAGCTGACTGAGTTTCAGACCAGTAGCAGTGAGACAGTGAGACAATGAAATAGTCTGCATTTATGCGAAATAGAATTTAAGATGAGCTTGCAAATTCGTTAACTGCTATTCCAATTACTAGTACATACATGTATGGGTTGGGGGCCTAGCTCAGTGGTAGTGCACTGGGCTTCCAACCATTCGGTCCCAGGTTCAATTCCTGGTCGAACCTTAGTTGGATGGCTGTTTCATCCATCATCTCATAGCCATGGTCCCTACCTGTCCTAATTAGCGCATCAGGTGCAGAAATACAGGAATCCTCCACCACCACCACCACCAGTACATATATGTATCATTTCCGTGTAGTTCAATAATAGGCAGATATGTAGAGATCTAGCTACAAGGCAAAGATCTTGTGTCTGTTATCTAAGTAGTGCCGATTGCGTTGTAATACGTCATGGCCTGAATCTTTCTGATTAGAGAAGCATTGTCGGATCAAATGCTGCATTATTATGTGTGTAATGCTGATGCAATAGACAGAAGCCTGGCCCGGGGCCTCGTTTGGGTATTGTTCGGGTATTGTTCTGTTGGGATGGGGGATTCATACAAAAACACTATGGAGTAACCCAAGGGGCAAGTTGGAATAACTAAATTAACTTCAAAGATAGATAGACAGATAGATATCTAGATTGATGAGGTGAGAGAGAGGAGGAGTCTGCCCATGTTGCACATTTACCCCATGGGTGGGATCTTTTACTTGCCTAAGCATAGACAAGGAGTATAAGGGACCACCAATTTAATGTGTCATCCGAACAACATCCAGCTGCTGGGATGTTGCTCATAAAGGATGAAGGGTGCCCGGGCTCGGAATTGGACCTGAGTTCAGAGGAGCAGGCGAGCGTTTCACCATTCGACCAACCAGCTGGATAGATATATAGATACATAGATAGATACAGATACATAGTTGGGGCTTTCATTTGCCTCAGCATACATAATACACTCCTTTGTGTTAATATGGATCTGGGGCATTCTTGGCCATTCAGGGGGGAGCCCATGATTGATGGTAAGATAAGTACATTAAATTAAATGTTGTGTTGCCCTGCCATGAAAGTGTTGTATGGCCATTCCCACCTGTGCTACTGATGCTGCTGCATTACAATAGATTGTATCCTAGGTTGCTATGGTAGTACAGTTTACATGGTTATAAGATGGCAAACACGATCAGATATTTCTTAGCTTTAGGCTAAATTTATATATTGTGTCCTTTTTTTTTTAATTTGTAAAGTGCATAACGATAGATTTTACCAGATAATGCACTCTAAATATGTATTTTAATATTTGTAGCAATGTTGTAACTCAATGCTCTAATTGCAATATAATTTTTACTTTGCAGAAGTTTACAAATCCTGGATATTCTTGGCAGCCAAGGAATTGTTGAAAACTGGTAAACTGAGAGGAAATTTTAAAGTTCTTCATTCGTATTGTTTCATCCTATCATAAATGGTGCTAGTGAGTGAAGTGAGGGATAATCGTCTTCCATCTACACAAAATGGAATAACAGAATTCTGATCAATCGACGGGTCCTTCGCCGCTGTTTTGAGATTTATTTGCGCCATATTTGCATCCGTTGCAGTGCCATCGTGGAGATCTTCGAAGAAAGCTTTTATGATATATATATACCGTGATAGCAATATCTAGGAGAATCTTCAAGGAGGTATCCCTCGAGCCAATAAAAACTCTTTCAAAGGGGCCACTTCTATGGCCTAACTGTATTGCACCAGAAAGTTCAGACCGCTTCGTTAAGAACTGCTGCAATTTCATCCATTGCGTCTCCTCAAGGCTAAGCCTTTTGCCTTGAAGGAGTTCTCTCTAATGTTTATTGCTGCTGCTGCTGCTGCTGCAACATCATATTTGGGAAGAACATTAATGTGGCTCTCATATCTTGGAGGAATCTGATGACTAAATACAATAAGTTTGATTACAAGTGCATTTTTACTGTGAATCATTCGACAAGTGAATTATCTCCGAGGACCTTGATTTTGAAACTTCTCATTTAGATAAAATGACAGAATTTCTGATAAAATTACACTGTTGAATCATTTTGATAAGGCTGTAGGGATTTCTCATAAAAATGGCTCAATTAAATGATACTGGTTTTGATATGGAGAACTCATCCTGGTGGAATTCGAGCATGCCCCCAACAGAAGAACCAAGGTACTTCTATGCAGGGGCAAAGGGACTCGCAAGTTTTTCCGACTGGTATAAGGACTCTCATGGCTACTTGGCTACCATAGTATGTGCTTTTGGCATAGTGGCAAATATCCTGAACATTGTCGTGTTGACGAGGAAAAACATGATATCGGCGACAAACTGTATCCTTACCGGACTAGCAGTTTCGGATGGACTGACCATGGTAGCATATTTGCCATTCGCTATGAGGTTTTATGTACTTTATGGAACTGCACCCACTCCTAAGAGAAATACTTTGGCTGCAGTCCGATTCATGTTGTTCTACGCATGTTTCAGTGTTGTCGTTCACACCGTTTCAATATGGCTGACCGTTACCCTTGCTGTGTTCCGTTATATTTTCATCCGATATCCGAGGAGAGGTGCGGTACTCTGCAGTCTTCAAAGAGCTAAGATCGCAGTGTTTTTGGTCTATGTGGTCACCCTGATTGTCTGCATACCGAACTTCATAACCATCACTGTTCAAGGTCATGCCGACAACGGGGCATCATCGTCGACAAATGGAAGCGTCTACCTCTGGATCGTTGCATTTAAACTGGACTCACCAACTGATCAGTTCATGTACCACTTCAACTTCTGGATCCAGGCCATCCTGGTCAAGTTAGTGCCATGTATCGGACTCTCAATCCTCAGTTTCTTGCTGGTCCGCACCATGAAAGCTGCGGAAAAACGGCGAAAGAATCTCCGTGCCAAGAGCAAAAAAGGTGATGAGGATAATGGCCGAGACAGGAAGACAAACCGTACCACACGGATGCTACTGACCGTAGTTCTGTTGTTCCTCATAACTGAGTTTCCGCAAGGAATTCTCAATTTACTCTGCGGCATCTTGCCGAACTTTGCTGATGAGATCTATCAGCAGCTCGGAGACCTGGTAGATATCTTGGCCTTGATAAACAATGGCATAAACTTCATTTTATACTGCACCATGAGTAAGCAGTTCCGTGACACTTTCTTAGAAATTTTCTTACCGGGTCGTGGCAACCGAGACAAGAAACGATTCAGCCTCGTTCCGACAACTCTTCGAAGCGAAATCTAACGAAATAACGAAACAAGCGACTCGTGTTTATTCATCAACTTATGCATACTTAAAGGAGGATATTGGGACAACAGATTGGAGAAGAAAAGCAAAATAGAATATGATTTGATCCTTTAAATGAAAAGATGTATTAAACGCAAATATCCGTTGTTCCTTGACCTCATCTCAATTCGTATTGTTAACAGTACTAGTCGATGTACATAGGGTATTGTATTGTTAAGCTTGTACAGTTGAGAGATAATGCTATTGTACATATCACTTCTCAATGCCTAACTGTAGCGATTTATTGAATTGTTGTATCATATACTTGTATATAAGAAAAGAATCTGCTATAGAAAAATCTTTGCATCTCATAACTAGTGGTCTCATGTGTTTGTTTTGATTGACTTATGTTGATGTGTAATTTTATTATAATAACTGGAAGAGTGTTAATAAGTTATCCAACATCTCATATCGTTATAAGTACCATATATCATCTTAGATCATTCTGTTATTATAAAATGACGTTTTATAATAAATAGCTCAATAGCTTAGTGTTTGCCAGTTACGGCTTTCGAAGTTGATCTTCGGTGTTGCAAAACTATAGGCTGTGCTATGTAGAATTAGGCCCTGATAGTGTGCCAAATTGGCTAAACATTGGTCCCAGATAGCATCTGACATCGGGCCAACATTGGGCCAACGTAGCATGTTATCAGGGGTATGATGTTGAAAGGCAGGCACGGTGTTGGCCTGGTATTGGCCTAATGTTGGTCCATAGTTGGCAATGCTGGCATGATGTTGATAGTCGGGACAATGTAGGACTAGTGTTGGCCAAATGTTGGCAGCATCAGCTCCGTGTTGGAATGGTGTTGACTGCTGGGCACGATGTTGGCTCAATGCTGCTCCAATGTTGGCTCAATGTTGGCCCAATGTTGGCCTGCTAGCAGGGTTGTACCTTTTCAGTAGAGTGAAAACAAAATTTATAGTTTAAAAATACCATTCATAGGAATGCATAATGTTGCAAAATAGCTTTGTAACATATACATTGTATCATTGCATCATAAATAACTCCATTCACCTGCAGTGGTTTTTCACTCATCTTAAACTGCCTTATAGACCTGCATAGACCTCCTGTAGAGTTACTCAGACTGTGGTACCTTGCATTACACCATAAAATACATGTTCTTTGCAAAAGCTTGTCAAGTAATCTGCCTGTAATTTACATTCATTGTTTCACTATTTACCTCAAGTGATATGGGTTTGAATATTTTTAAATTAGAAAGAAGATAAAATCAATAGAAAGGAACACTTAATATAATCTATGACTACATAATTAATTTCAGTGAATAAATAGAGCAGTGTATTGACAACATACTTCAGGTCACCAGCTGTACTGTATTTCAAATTTCCAGAAAAAGCTGCAAGACTATGCCCCAAAACACGCTGGTATCTGTAACTTTTGCTACTTTTAAGTCTTTAAAACATTGCGCAGTCACTTTTAAGTCTTTAAAACATTGCGCAGCTTGTAAGGAATAAATAATCTTTGAGATATGATAAAGCAGATACCAAAACAAAACAAAACATTCATTTCATACTTTCAATTTGCATACTGTGGGTGACTCACTGTATAATTCATTGAATGTATACCCCACAAAATGTTCTTTATTAATTAGGTGCCCTAGCTGGTTATAGATCTAACAGCTCATATCATAGATGATGCTTATATAATCCAACCATGTACACATCATAAAGACATGTTTGCATGTTATATCTATCCATGTAACCATGTGAAAATGTATCGTAGGTCAGATGATAATTTGAATTAACGAAACGTGACTGACAAACCTTGGATTTCTCTGACAAAAAAAGGAAGTTATTTATATGTTCTTTAAGCATATGAGGTTTAATGTATTAAACTGATATGCATACCATCTATGAAATAGTGTAATTAAATTTGATATTTATTATTAGATTAATGCAAGTTTGTCTTTGTTCCATTTCCAGTCAGTAATGTGCAATTATGTATTTAAAGAAACTACCAGAATTTTGTTTCTCCATATATTTTACTTTTAGTAAATTTGTATCAAACAAAAATTTTAAATCCTGTTTTACCTAGTTTTAGGTAGACTGCAGAATTATTGATGCATTTTTCTAACAAGAACAAACATTTAACTAATTTGTATTGAATAAAATGAAATGATTTCATAAACTGATTAATTTTATTCATTCAGACTGCATTCATCACCTACAAAAAATGATGGTAGCAATTTCCAGTCAACAAACTCTAGTATTGCTTTGAAATGAGTTTGTAAGTTTTTTTGGTGACCTAAAATGTGATTATTTATTTCATTATTTAGTTGTTTATAATTATTTTCATTTAGATGTTATTTCTGAATATCAAGTTGAAACCATTGTGTCACCAATAACTATTTTGTCTCAATCTTTCTACTTAAGACTGTATTACTTATGAACTTATTAAAATAAAATCGAAATGATATGCTAATAATATCACCACACCCTTCCATAGAAATGGTATAGTGTCAGTTATGTATATTTTTGTCTACTTATTATAAGCGGTTAAGGCAGTACAAGTCAACACATGAAAAAATATGTACAGTGCTATCTTAATGTGTGTTTGTGGACATGGAATAAAGGGTGATGAAACTGTGATGAATTTGGTGTCGTTTACTGTATACAACTTTTGAAACCGCACAGTACTGTGTCAATTATAAAGGAACTCTCTGACAATTCTCTGTCAATAACGAAACTGTGATAAATTTGGTGTCTTTAACAACTTATACAATTTAAAAAAAAGCTCAGTACTCTGTCCGTTATCCAGGAACTCTCTGACAATACATTGTCGATGATGAAACTGATGAATTTGCTGTCATTTACTAAACATAAATTTAAGAAAAAGCTCAGTACTATGTCAATTATCAAGGAGCTCTCTGACAATACAGTGTCAATGATGAAACTGATGAATTTGGTGTTGTTTACTTAGCATAAAATTTAAAAAAAGCTCAGTACTATGTCACTTATAAAGGAACTCTCAGACAATACGGTGTCAATAACGAAACTGATAAATTTGGTGTCTTTTACTACATATGCAATTTAAAAAAAAGCTCAGTACTGTGTCCTTTATCCAGGAACTCTCTGACAATAAAGTGTCAATGATGAAACTGATTAATTTGGTGTTGTTTACTGAACATAAATTTAAGAAAAAGCTCAGTACTATGTCAATTATCAAGAAGCTCTCTGACAATACGGTGTCAATGATGAAACTGTGATGAATTTGCTGTCATTTACTGAACATAAATTTAAGAAAAAGCTCAGAACTATGTCAATTATCAAGGAACTCTCTGACAATACAGTGTCGATGATGAAACTGATGAATTTGCTGTCATTTACTGAACATAAATTTAAGAAAAAGCTCAGTACTATGTCAATTATCAAGGATTTCTCTGATAATACAGTGTCAATGATGAAACTGTGATGAATTTGCTGTCATTTACTAAACATAAATTTAAGAAAAAGCTCAGTACTATGTCAATTATCAAGGAACTCTCTGACAATACAGTGTCGATGATGAAACTGATGAATTTGCTGTCATTTACTGAACATAAATTTAAGAAAAAGCTCAGTACTATGTCAATTATCAAGGAACTCTCACATTTCACATGCTATATTTATATTGATTAGCTAAATCGAAGTCCTTGATTCAATCAAATTTATGAAAAAAGGGTTTTGTGTAATATTGTACAATTTGATCTCACCAATAGGACGTTTTTAAGAACCGACAAACAACCTGCTTGCTAGCCCTTGCCGTGCGAGCGCCGTACCCCTGTTGGTTCAATTCAAATAGGCACTTCTAGTTCACATTTCTTCAGAATTTAAACAGATTCTAATACCTCAGGGTGAGAGCAAATTGGCTATAAGTTAATTAATACCAAGTTATATATCAACTTGGTGTTTCATGGTATTAGTAGTTCTAAACTATAAAACGTTTTTTTTTCTTCATTGCAAATTAAAAACCTGGAACCAAAACCTTTAATTTCCAGCTAAATCCTGTAAGTGCCAATGTTCATGGTTTCTTAAAGCAATTAGAAAATAAAATACTTATTCACTGAATTTTAATTTATAATATATTACAATACATTAATTGGATTATGAAGCCTATTTAAAAATATAGGCCTAATTAACTCAGATCAATCGACAGTTAAACAGTAAATCGAATAGGCTGCACAAAGTAGAAATAAAGATGCAATTATTATCGCACAACACACAATTGTCTTCTGAGTAAGAACTGAATCTGTATTACCTTGGAGAAATTAGACCTAATTTCTCCAAGGTATTACAAGCTATGTGCAGAGTGTTCAGGAACACTGAAGTACATAAAAGGTAGAATCACTGTCACGCCAGCTCTAAGCTTAATGACCAAAGGACCAGACCCTACTTGGGGGCAATTAACATCTCAGATGTCAACAACATGCATGAAATATGCGTACTTATCACTTTTCAATCGTATTCCATGATGTACGTAATTTGGTTATTTCTGCCACAGACCGGTTCTATCCAGTCATCTATGCTGATGATTCCACTCCGATGGCAACACTAAACTCCTTTGGTGAAACAGAATCCAGCATAAATAATGAGCTAAGTAAAGTTAGCAATTGGTTTAACCTAAATAAGTTGTCTCTGAATACCACCAAAACTAAGGCTATGATTTTTCATACTGCCCAAAGGGAAGTTTGTAAACCCCACTTAAAAATGGGAAACCATACTATTGAGTTTGTTGAGAGCTTTAATCTCCTTGGCATAGTGATTGACTCTAAATTGAAATGGGGTCAGCACATAGATATCATTGGTAAAAAGATAAGTAGGACCTCGGGCATTTTAAATAAATTGGAAAACTTTATCCCTATCAATGCAATTCTGAACATTTATAACTCACAAATACTATCCTATATAAACTATGGCTTATTGATTTTGGGTGGGAAAGGTGACAAAATTTCTAAATTACAAAACAAAAGCCATTAGACATATGACAAGGAGCAAACATAATGCTCACACAAGTGGGCTTTTTAAAGCTTTAAATCTTCTCAAATTTGATGACCTATGTGCGCTGCATGACTATAAATTTAGCTATAGAGCAGAAAATGGCAACCTTCCAGTTTATTTTATGACCCTCTTGCAATCTCTCAAAATTACCAGTCAAAATTACCCAACTAGACAAAATCTTATGTATAGACCACCCCAGATTAGACATGAATTTGCTAAGTGCAGTATAACATACCAATACCCTCAACTTTTTAATAGCATGAGTTTAAATATAAGAAATACAATTTTCACACATAGTTTTGATGGCTTTAAGAAATATATTAAGAAAATAGCCATAAACTCATATTCAGATCATTGGTCGCTACCAACCTGTTATGTCTGTGAATGAAACTGTTAAAAGTGTCTAACTAACTCCGACCAGTATATCCTAATCCTTAACTATTTATTATATATGTTACAAATAGCTAGTACTGATTTCATGCGAGTGATCCTTTCCAGTGAAGCAGCAGTCTACTTTGCGGTACCTTTTTTCTGATCTGCTGAAAAATTTGTATTGCAAATAAAACATTTACTTTAACTATAGGTGGTCCCTCGATAGCGGCACCTAAATGCCTTAGAGGGTTCTCCTCCACTGAATTATTTTTATTTTTATGTTGATTATGTAACACCACCTGCCAAGTATATGTTTCTCCCAACATGCAACAGTGGAATTGTGGACTCTTGAAATATTTGCTCTTTTCTAGTCACTGAGTGCTGTCACCTGTAAGCCCAGCGACCTAGCTATGGACATTTTTTGCAAGTTGGTCTAGTTGAACAATATAATTGGTTAAACTATTTAGCCGATAGGCTGTGTATTGATTTAAAAAATCTTCTCTTAAACATACAGAAGAAATAGATTCTTTATTTTTTTTAGTTTTCTGCAATTTTTCTGAATTACTTGCTTGTCAGAACAAGAATTGCGTAAACTCAGCAAATGAACATCTAATTATTCTGTAATTACATTGTATGACCTTAGGATCTTCCCGTGTTGCTTGTCCATCGTACAAAGAAGGTCAATAATTTTAGCGTCTTTTTCAAGCTGCATGAGGCAAAGAAGCATTTCCAGAAATCTGCCAGATGTTGAAGAATTCCATCCATGCTTGCTTGGGAAACCATTCTGACAATAAACTGGGTTGTGAGAAGTCAGTGAAATAAAACTCAGCCTATATAAGAGGAAAAGGTGTTCATGAGGAGCAGAGCACATGTACCCAGATGATATTGCCAAGGCAAAAGAAACAGCTATGGTATGGCTGCATTATAGGGAGCTCGGACAAAGCATCAGTGATTTGTGATTTCAAGAATTTGCACATTGATTTCATGGAGCACTGTTCCATTTCAACCATGCTCACCACCACAGTGCGGCCCCACGGGCACACCAGACTGTTTTTCATACCTGCATACTCGTGTTGTACTGTTTTTTTTCCTGGTTTTTTATTTCTTGTTTTGTTACTTTATTAATAATAAATTATAAATGTTAAATATAATAGGGGATACATCCACCCTTGGGTAATGGTATTTTGTAAATACTCGGATGTATCCCCTTCCAACACATTAAATGTTATTTTTATATCAATAATAAAATGTCTAAAATGTCTAAAAAATGTCTATACCCAGTTAACAGCCATTGTTTCCTGGTTGCGAGTCGTCCTTGAAAGCGTGTTTCAAATATGCCCGAGCACCACAGTCACTTTGCCTGCTTCTTCAGCACCCTTTCTCCTGCCATTTTACTGCATGTTTGTACCACAGTCCAAGAAAGGAAAGTCAATAAAAGAAGTGTGTCTTCTCAAAGGTGGGAGTAGAAAACCAGGGAAGGAAATTTGGTACACACCAAGACAGACCTCCATCCTGTCTCCTCAGAATTTCTGGTAGTTATTCAGTTTACCTGAAATCCTGGTTCCTATACCATGAAGTGTTCTTGCAGGAAGTATGGTTTGATTTTAACCATGGCTTGCTCAAACAGTAATGGTACCAGCTTTTTATTTATTACAGGCTTTTTTTAAGGAATTACAACAAATTATTAGATTTGTAGTTATTTATATATTCGTGGTCTGTTTGCCTTATGTGTTTATATTGATTTATGTTACACTATAAGTTCGCTCGTGAGTTTCATATACATTTTATTATTGTATATATATTACAGGTTTTCGTGGTTACATAAAATGTTGCGTAATTGAAACAAAACCCATATTTTTGCTAATTGTATTCTTTATTGCATTAATTGAAACATTTTTTCTTCATGTGGATTACTTTTTTGTAACATTAGCTGAATGCTTTCTTGCTAATAGCTATGGAGGCATCAAAAATTCTTCAAAAAGGGTGCTGACAATCAATTGCTGATTTGAAATTGTTCCACTCAATAAACTTTGGTAAACTTTTGAAATGTCATTCAGTACATTTTGACCTATCAAATGCACTTTGTTTCATTTCTGTTGCAATTTGTCCTGGGCCAGCTATGCATTTATGTAGATTGCCCGAACTATGGCGATTGCTTTTTTAAATAATTGCAATTTAACCTTTTCAAAATACAAGATTGTTGAAATGTTCTTATACTTAAGTACTTATGTCGACAAATTACAATAGTACCGTAACCATGACAACCTGAACTTCAAGTGATTATCTTTTTGACTTAAAAACCGAGCCACGACTATAAAAGGGGATAGCAGCTCAGAGGCCTCATTTGGTCCCAACCCCTCGAAGGGGAAACATCTCTGAATATTTCACACAATTTCCCAATAACAACAACACACAATGCAATAAAGCCATATGAATTTGGTATCTGCAGATTCAACAATTTATGCAGAAACGAATTATGCCACTCTCTAAATTATATTTGGTGTATAAGTAGAGATATTATGAATAATATGTAGAATTATGAAGACATCTTCCAGAATTTGATTGATAGGCCCTAATGACATTTCAATGATCTGTTACCATGGTACAACAACCCTTGTAAGCTTAATGAAGGGGTGAAGTTCATACCCCAATCCTCTTATGACATAATATAGATATTATATTATCATATATATATAGGCAATAGCAAGGATGCATACAATTCTACTTGTATCTACATAAAGCAGTCTTACCTTATTGAAAAATGTAACAGCATATGTGATCCCTCTATATATGGTAATTCCCATGGTTAGATAAACATGTACTATATGATAAAACAATAGTCCTGTCATTGCCAGAATAAGGGCTTGGTGTGAATTGTCCTGAGGAACAACTTAGACTGACCAAGAGTTAATGGACTGACTGTCTGAAACAAGATGTACTGGAGCTGATTGTACAAAGGCAGTATCAACTGATTTCATAACTGATATTTGAGGTCAAATTCAAATATTTCTATGATGATGCAACTTGCATTGTTCTCTACACTAGATTACCCCCAACAAAAGCACAAGAGTTGGTGGTCACTTCAAAGGAAGCCCCACAATCTATGAAATAAAGATTAAGATTTGCATAAAGTTTGCAATTTAATAAATGTCTAATTGTATCATAGCAGCTAAATGTTAAATATATATCTTTAATTTTACAGCTTCATGTCATTCATTGTGTCACAATGTAAACCGAAAATACAAAGTAAATGACCTACAGTAATAATTATAGAATAATAGAAAAGTAGTAAATAAAACTAGGTTCCAGCTATGATAAAGATTTGTTACAATACAATAGCAACATAATAATAAACACTTTTTAATTTAAAGTTCAATCTTGTTATATCTAACTATATATATATACATCTTACAGCATTATCCATATCAAATGCTGATAATGTTCTTTTCTTCAAAACGAAACTATTAATGAGAAATATCAAATGCAGGAGATTACATTTCATTGTGTTATCCACTCAGTTAACTGACCAGATGTAAACAATCCCTGTTCAGCCAAGCATCAAGATAGAGGGGGGTGGCTTTATTGACCCCCTTACAAGCCATAAGGCGGGGCTAACTACTCAGTGCCCAGCAAGCAGCCAATCAGCGTTTTATTGCTTTGTGGTGGCAATTTCGACCTGCTGCAGCTCGGTCTTTATTTTTGCCTGATAACAGTACATAACAATGAAAAAGGAAATTTACAAAGAAACGCCCATACAAATTGTGTTTTACTTTTAAAGAAAATTTCCCATAAATTGATATTGTCAACATCAATTCGACAGAAGAACATTTATTTATATCATTAGGCATGGAGTCTTTGCACATTTACCATCATGGATGGTGATCTCTAACAGATGATCTGATTGGCTATTGATAAGATTGAAGGTTTGAATGTCTAAGCTACTGGTCAGCCAGTGACAGATGTAATGATGAGATGATAAGACTTTAAAAACCCCACACCATGTTACGCGATCACTCCACGGATAGAGTCTCTTACTTGCCTCAGAATGGATAATAATAAAAATATTTATTACTCGTTGCAACTGCAGTTATTAATCTTGGTGTCTATTATTGGGCAAGTAAATGATCCCACCCTGTGGTTAATGTGCAATTGACAAGCTTTATCATCTCATCACTACTTCTGCATTTGGAAGTTGACCATAATACATACCCTTTCACAAGACAGCCGTGTTGGCACGTTTGCCTCATTGACCTCATTTTAATCATTTGATATATTATGAAATCATTACTTGACCATTGTTTTTGCACACTGTGACCTCACAATGACCATCGTCTACTGATTACGTCACATACTTAAAGCTCAGTGCAAAGAGAGGTCAATGAGGCAAAAAGCCAACATGGCTGCTCCGTGAAAGGGTTGTTACTGCTAAGTCTCTAACCGGGAGTGCTTTGACAACAAATATAAATCAGTTGATCTTCTTAACGATCTGAGATTTCCACATTGGCCAACAGGTTCGATCCCCGGTCCGGGCACTCTTCATGAGCTACATCCTAGCTGCTGGATGTCGATAGCATGAGACGTTAAATTAGAGGTGCCTTGTACCCTGAGACAAGTAAAAGACCCCACCCATGAGGTAAATGTGTAAAGACTCCATGTAAGCTGACTATAGCTTCAGAATAGTGGAAGAGCAACATCTGTGACTTGTATACATACATAATCATGAAGTTTCCCTTTCTATATTTGCAACTATTCCCTTACCAGAGTATACCAGAGTTTACCAGAGTATACCAGATTATACCAGAGTATACCAGAGTACACCATCAGTCGTTGCATCCATTTTTACAACAACAAAACTTTAAAGAAAAACAGTAATGCTAAAAATGGTATTCATGCCCTTTTTGTGCAAATAGCTCGCGAGTACTTCTCTGAGCTGACAAATGCCTATCTCAAGTAATATTTACTTTGCCTTATTCCTCTGATTTGTATGGAATATTCTGAGAACCTTACTGCAAAATGCTTACAGAATACCAAGATATGCATCTAATGTTTACTCTTAACACTTCTTTATACAGTAGGCTGCAAAATTATGCATGGGAGTCTTGAGTTTTCAAACTTTTCAAGAGTTCAAGTGAGATGTAAGCAAACTAGGCATGGATTTAAAGAAAAACTCCTCCATTTCTAGATTTTCAATTGAAAAAAAAAAAAGGCAACGAACTGTAAGAATGTAACAAAAGAATGTTAGATTGAAATTTAGAATGATGATGAAGCTTACTGAATACAAAGGCATATAATTACCATCTGCTGTTAAAATATTCTAAATTGAAACTAGTAATTGAATTGAATTTCAGTGATTATGGCACGCAATAAGGATCACCTGACTATCAAGACCACCTCACTTTTAAGACCACCTCACTATCAAAACCAACTCCGTATTAAAACCACCTCACTATCAAGACCACCTCACTATCAATACCAACTCACTATTAAGACCACCTCACAATCAAGATCACCTCACTATTAAGACCACCTCACTATCAATACCAACTCGCTATTAAGACCACCTCACTATCAAGACCACCTCACAATCAAGACCACCTCACTATCAATACCAACTCACTATTAAGACCACCTTACTATTAAGACCATCTCACTATTAAGACCGCATCACTATTAAGACCACCTCACTATCAATACCAACTCACTATTAAGACCACCTCACAATCAAGACCACCTCACTATCAAGACCACCTCACTATCAATACCAACTCACTATTAAGACCACCTTACTATTAAGACCATCTCACTATTAAGACCGCATCACTATTAAGACCACCTCACTATCAATACCAACTCACCAACAATCCGCACTCACTATTCAGAACACTGAATTTGTTGTTCTTTACCTCTTTCAGAAACTACCTGAAGTAAGATGTTCACATACGGTTTGGAATCAACAAGATCATCTCATCATTACATCTGCTATGACAAGTGGATGGCCTAATGGTTAAGACATCCGCCAATGCTGCTGGTCCCAGGTTTGATCCCTGGCCTGGGCACTCTTCGTGAGCTACATCTCAGCTGCTGGATGTCGATCGCATGTGATGTTAAGTTGGAGGTGCCTTGTTCTCAGCGTCTATGCAGAGGCAAGTAAAACACACCATGGGGTAGATGTGTAACATGGTGTGGGCTCCAAGCAGCCTTATTATCTCATCATTATGTCTTCCTGCAGCTGGTAATATGAGCTGGCTAAACTTCAGACCATGCAGTACACTGTAACATTGAGACATTGACATTGAATTATATTAACGATGCATCTTCCTTAAGCACGCCCGCCACCTTCGCATAGCTACACTACGCTGGCCTTGCTAGATTTCACGGCAATGCCGTGGTCATTTTTCCCCTTGGCCTCTTGCTGTAAATAGACACATGAGTAAGTAGGTCATCAAAATGCTTGACCGTCACTGCAGGCCAAGTTGCTGCGCTAAATATAGAAACATTTTGTAAACACTGGCGCTGATTTGGGGCTCCACAGATCATCGCGACCAATCAAACTGGATATGCATAAACCAGGTAATTAAGCCCATTTCTAGCAAGTCACCTTGTTTTTTTTTCTTATTTTATTTGTCGGTTAAAAGCTACTGCAGCTTATGTTCTTTGTTTCATTGTCATGACCGACTTTAAATAAAGTTATAACTTATCTTATCTTATCTTAAGGTCGCATGGAGCTGTGCAGAGAAGGTCTTGTGATGGGAAGATGTTAACAATGTTAACTGAGCAATGTAAACAAGAAAATTCAAAAAAAAAAAAAGATAGATATCTGTGTGAACAATGTTCGCAAAACACAGATATCTATGTACAGGAGATATGGCACTAAGCAGAGAAATGCGAGTGTTTAATTGTCTAGTGTGAAATGGAATGAATGCAAATACATGATGAATTAGGAAAGCTTGCAATAGTAAGGATGGTAGAAATTTGATAAAATTAATTTTCTTCATCTGAAGTTATTTACAAAATAATTACATAATATATGCAGTCTTAAGATTTGTGTTTCATATATATAATTTAAAGAGATTTTTTTTTCAACTTTCACCAAACAAACTGTCATAACATTTATGTACGTTACAGATCCCAGTCACCTGTCAGTCATTGACCTAGAAATTGTCACAGAACTGAGTATTTTTTGTTATTTATGTACATGGCATTGTGAAGGTTCATATCAGTCATACTTTTATTGCGTTACGGATCTAGGTCATTAGTTGATGCTTTTTATTTTGCATTATGTAAATCTGTCAGAAAAATACTTTCCAAAAACACTTATGTTAGGAGTTTTTCAGTCTCCCTGTCTAGAAGCCAGATGTAAAAACTGTGTTTTTTGAGTTGATAATGAAGCAGGAAATCGTTTTGCTTCCTTGGAAAATGACACCGCATCACAAACAGAAGTAAATGCGCTATTATTGAATAGGTTATGCAAAATATAACTCCCATTGCATAAAAATAATCCAGCTACAAAATATTCCCATCAGTTTATGCGTTATATTGGGAGCATAATTGGGTCAACTAAAGAAATGATTCGGCTGAAAAACATCTAGAAATAACTTCAGATAACTTAAAAGTGCAAAAGTTGCATAATAACATCTTTTTTGTTATTCTTTTCTCGTTTATCACCTGTTAATTGTCAATTAAGGTTTATAATTACCACAGAATTAACACTTGCACCAGGTTAATCAGTCGTGTTAAGCTAAATATAGATATTGAAGTAATGTATATGAAATACATAAAATAGGTTTACACCTTTTTGCTGATGGAAAGCTATTCAAAATATTTCAGCTGTTGGGCAGAGAAAAATGGAGCATAATGTTTTTGTTGTTTTTTTGTTATTAAATTACTCGCTTAATTTCCATTTCATACTTTGCATGTTAGGATTATTCAAGGCCCCAATTGTTACACTTTCTTGAATGGCATATCCACCCCGTTCTAGGAAACTGGCAACAGGTCGAATTTCATAATCCTGAACTCCTCCTTTTGAACTCCAAAACCTCATCAACGGTGTCATGCAGAATATGGGAGTTGTGCAGGTGCTCCGTTCACCAGCTCTTCCAAATTTTGAAGAAAATTGCATTCTGCGCATCCATGAATTAGTAATTAAGGAGATGGTAGTCCCATAATAACATGTAGGGTCTTGTTTAATGCCTCTTAAAATGGATCAAACAGGAAGTTTTGATGTAAGCCACAGAAGATAAGATAATCTTCTTCTACCAAGAACTAAAGATGCTGTCAACTTCCTTCGAATAAAGAAATAATTATAAGATATAAGGAATTTAGGATAAAGGTTTATGGTCTTATATACCTGTTGTTGTTTTGATGGTAATGATGATGTTGTTTTCTTGCGGTTTTTGCTGTTGCTGCTGCTGTAAAAGTTGTTGCTGCGGCTGCTAATTGTTGTTACTGTCAGCTGTTGTTGTTGCTGTTGTTGTTGATGATGACCAGTGCTGGTTGTTGTTGTTGTTGACTAGTGCTGTTTGTTGTTGCTGTTATTGTTGTAGACTAGTGCTGTTTGTTGTTGTTGTTGTTGACCAGTGCTGTTTGTTGTTGTTGTTGACTAGTGCTGTTTGTTGTTGTTGTTAACTAGTGCTGGTTGTTTTTGACTAGTGCTGGTTGTTGTTGTTGTTGACTAGTGCTGTTTGTTGTTGTTGTTGTTGTTATTGTTGTTAACTAGTGCTGGTTGTTGTTGTTGACTAGTGCTGTTTGTTGTTGTTGTTAACTAGTGCTGGTTGTTTTTGACTAGTGCTGGTTGTTGTTGTTGTTGACTAGTGCTGTTTGTTGTTGTTGTTGTTGTTGTTGTTGTTAACTAGTGCTGGTTGTTGTTGTTGACTAGTGATGTTTGTTGTTGTTGACTAGTGCTGTTTGTTGTTGTTGTTAACTAGTGCTGGTTGTTTTTGACTAGTGCTGGTTGTTGTTGTTGTTGTTATTGTTGTTAACTAGTGCTGGTTGTTGTTGTTGACTAGTGCTGTTTGTTGTTGTTGTTAAGTAGTGCTGGTTGTTGTTGTTGACTAGTGATGTTTGTTGTTGTTGTTCATCTTACATGTAGGTATATATCCATCCCTTGCGGCTAAAGGATAGCTAGGCACGGTATTATGTTTGCCGAGAAATTCTCCCAGATATATTGGCATCATTCATGGCATGATGAAAATGAGCCTAGAAATTAGGAAGTTCATATGATACATGCGATGTTGCTTTGCTCAGTACTGCCAATTTGCTACTGTTAGTGCAACAAGGCAAGTATACGAACAGGACGTACATTTTTGAGTTTTCCTGTAAGTAAGACATTTCTGGATTATAAGCTCTAACCTTTTTGACAATTTAATAGTATTTAGTCACTGTAGAGTGCTTAGCAGAAAAGTGGTTACACTAGCAAACAGTCCAACATTTTTCAGTCTATCAAAGTTCTTCTGCCACGGCACATTGGTTGTTATTGTTAGTAGGTTTAGGCAGTGAAAGACCATTGAATATCTCCAGCCAACCTTGACTGTTTATAAAACAGTAATCAACATTTTAGAATAATCCCTATGTTGTTCAAAACTCTTGATTGGTTGAGAAAATTCAATAGCCTGTTTCAAAAAACAAAGCAATGATCTACAAAAGCACTTTATTTAGTTATTTTCAGTGCTTGAATGTCCAATCTCACTTTGTAACCACTAATATGCCAGGCACTCTAATGGTAGAAGTTGGTCAATCTAAGTTAGTGTCATGCATGCATCCATGGCCAGTGAACTTGGCTATCTCTTAATATGGGCAATATTCAAATGAAATCATTAATTTCTGTGAATTTCTAACCAATAAAAACCCCTCTCAGTACCAATTATCTTTAAGTTTCCTATATCTTTTCACTGATAATTATTTTTGCATCTTGCTACCATTACGGCCATTTGTTGAGAAGCAGTAGAAATTACAATGGTGGATCAATAATTTTTAATAGCTAAAAAAAAGGGGGGGTTGACAAATTGACATGTTTCTAACATTTCTGTTCAATTTGTGCTGCTCCATGCCATTTATGGAAAATACTATGACAAAAAACAAACAAAAAAACCAGACGAATATGTATTTTGCATTCAGCTAATCAACATGGCTATACGAACTCAGTAATTCTGAAGACTGTGAATAACAGTTAGTCAAAACGATTGTCAGACTCGGAGTCCACACTCATTGCATATGAGTCCCGAGTGTGTTGACCTTTCTGTGATCCACTTGGTCAGCTCTTGGTCAATTAACGGAGTCCACACTGTGATCCTCAGATCTCCTGACACTTGACCAACAAAGGGAGAGCTTTGAACTCACAAAACCGTAATACTTTCATGGTGCCTTGAAGGTTATTTACATGCAACTTCCAAAGGTCACAGAATCCCTGGCTCAACGGCTACTTGTATTCACTTGTAGCATTCACTTGCAGCATGACACTTGCAGCAGCATTCACTTGCAAATCATGACAGAGAAGAATTAAACTGTCCTAGTGAGGGGATGTAAACACGAAAATATTATGCAGAAATTTGCATCAATTGACAGTCTTATCTTACCTGTCAACGTGGGTTACTCTGATGTTCAAACCAGCTATGAGCTGTCTACAAGTAGATATATATATATACCCATGGGGTAACATGGAGTGGACTCCCAAGCA
Organism: Alitta virens; assembly: GCA_932294295.1. NCBI lineage: Eukaryota > Metazoa > Annelida > Polychaeta > Phyllodocida > Nereididae > Alitta > Alitta virens. The sequence continues at coordinate 1,846,287 of OW028578.1, read as the reverse complement.
GCCTTATCATGTCATCATAATGTCTGCCTACAGCTGGTCATACAAGCTTCAGCCCCAGTAACATGAGACATTGAGAAATACAACGAAGAAAACTGAAATAAATCAAAATGGTATTACTAATGGCGGCCCTTTGTCAGTGCATGGCTGTCTTAGAAGGGCTCTCCTGATCTTGCATATTTTTATATACTATGTGAGGTCTGAGTTCTGAGTTCATATTGGAAGCCATCTTCAATCCATTCAAACCCCCCCCCCCCCCCCTGTTTCGCCTTTTTTCAATTTTAAACAATATCACACATGTTCATTTGAAAAAAGTTATAATACAAATATTGGTTTGGCTACCAAACTATCATATAAAGTGGGGACCTAGCTCAGTGGTAGCACACTGGGCTACCAACCACTGGGTCCCGGGTTCAATTCCCAGTCGAGCCTATGTTGGATGGCTGTTTCATCCATCATCTCATTGCCATGGTCCCTGCCTGTCCTAATTGGCCCATCAGGTGCAGAAATACAGGACGTAAAGCCCTAATCCACCCACCCACCACCAAACTATCACCTAGTATTACAAAATAACGAATTTAAATTTGATGACCACGTACTTTAGAAAAAAATTTGAAACTCACTTTCCACAAATAAAAATAAAAATAAAATAATGAACCTAATAGAGTAAAAACACAAATTTTAAAACCTCACACTAATGATGCTTCAGGGGACGTCAATCACCCAAGATCAGAGATCTCCCTGGAGTGGTGATTTTTAAAGCTCTTCTGAAGGTCAACATCGGGGATTTCAATTTAATCCAGGTCCAGCTATGTTTTTACCCTCAATTATTGGCCTCATTTTGTGCATTTCAAGACAACGTGGTATTAGAATGACAGCCAATTATTCCCAATAATCTTCAACAGACACGAAAGCTCTGAGTGGCGCAGGTTAAGGTGTACTGTGGAACTGAAGTTTGAAGCATGTGTTCGAAGCCCTGTAGGTCTACACATAGGCCATATCTCAGCGCTTTATCAGCAGTATAGAATTAAAATGGAAAAAAGCCCTCATAAAAAAAGTTAATTAAGGGAAGAAATTACTCATATTTGAGACACATGATTGTTATGTCAACAAAATTTGCATCATTTGGCATGATAAATCATGGTGTATTTCATGGCATCCTGGTACGTAATGTACTCACTATAGTTCTACATGAGAAGGAGCATAATCTGTGTCGGAAAATAAAAAAGGATATGGCAGGCCTGAACGGTCACTCTAAATATCAGCCAGCTATAACTAAGTGGATCTGATGGTTATTTTGACATTTTCGACAAAAATTATATGATATTATCTTACTCGTTGACCTATGGGAGATGATTATTAACTATGAAAATGGCAAATTCATACATGGTTGTTAACGTATGAGTGGATTGTTGATCACTTCACTTCAGAGCTTGGATTTTGTTTGTCACAACAGCCATGGAGGTATCATATGACTTGCCCACAGCGGCTCTGAAATCACGGTATTCAAGAAATACACTTTAGAAAGGATTACTCAAAAGTTTTAAAATGGTTATAGAACGCTATGACAGTATACACGTGACAAAACTGCATCATTCTGCTCCAAGGTATAGGAGGGGCCACCGCAGTCCAGCAGAAAGTAGAATTTTGAGACATTGTCTAGGTTGGTATTGTATTGTATTGTATGGTATTGTATTGTATTGTACAATGGAATGTGTTTTGCCAATCAGATCTCTTTATTCATACCATGTGACTGTCCAATATTTGGTTTATTGGACAGGAAATGGTTATATTGGACAGAAAAACTTATTATTATTTAAACAAGCTCATTTTTCGACTTTGTTACACTTTTAGTACACTAAGCTATTAGATGTAAAAGCAAAATGAACATTTATACATGGTTTATATATTTATATATTTTACAAAATGGCGTCCATTGTTTACTATAATTCATGACAAAAGGATCTATGACAACCATATAATTTGTTATGTTGTTTAGGATGTGGTCAAAATTGTGTGAAACCATATGTCTATGCTGCGTCACTTACACTTCTGTTAAATACTTAATTTTTCTATTTTATGATATTTTATACCCTGTTACCGTCCAATATTTTGTTATATTGGAGAGGAAATGTTATAACATCTAATAATGACGGTAATTTTTGTGAATACATTTTAATTTATTTTATTTGTATTTTTGTTTTCAGTTCATACTCTTAAAGTAGGACTTATTTGAAGAAAGAAAATATTAATTTGTTAGTTTATTTTATTCATTTTCTTTTTTCATTTCAGAGAAAAATCTTCGATCGTTTTGTCAGAACTCTGATTGTTCCAGTCCAGTCAGAGAAAGGGCGGTCAAGGTAATTTCACAAAGTTAAAGTTATCTTTTTTTTAGTTAAAAGCTTAATTTGCCACTTTAACTTTTAATTCCAATGAACCAACCTAGATAGCCTCCGTGTATGAACCTATATCAATGAGTGTGAAATGTTACCTTATTAAATATTATAAATTCTCCATAAAAGCGCCAGCATTTGGCTCATTTATTGGTTTATGGTATTGGCGGAAGGTGGCGCTAAACTACAGCATCTACACAAGAGCGCCCTCTGCCGAAAACATTGTGACGTAGCTCAGATAAAATTTGGTTTATAATACTTGTTAAAGTAAAACCAAAAAGATTCAAATGAAATAGATAGATAGATAGATAGGTACATACACACATACATACATAGGTAGATAGATAGATAGACAGACAGACAGACAGATACATAGATACATATCTCATATATGTTTACTTTCAACCTGTCATTACCATCAGGTGCAATTGTGATGAAGCGCCATTTTTTCAAAGACGTTTAATATTCAAGCCATTGGGGAGAACAGATACTCGCCTTGAGCATCTTAGATAATTGCCCCAAGCTCCGCATCAATTGCTAAAAAGCGTGGAATATGCATTGTCTAAATGTAGATCTATGATAACTTTATTGGCTGATTTTTTTATGGTGAAAAATAATAATATGCATAATTCAGACCAATACTTTAATTTCTTTTTTCTTTTCTTCAATTATTAAATCTATCTTATAGTGCCTAATTTGTTAAATATGTTGGTTTTTTAATACAATACCTGGATTTTTGCATAAGTAACTTTAAAAGCCAGGAAACAGGCAAAATTGGAAGTTTTGACATTTTTGGCATAGATCGCACAATTTAGTTAGCAGGGAAATTGATATGATATATAGCAAAAAAAACTGACTGGAAATTCTAGGATTTTATCATAAACAGTTGTATAATGGACCACTTTTACATACGTATACGTGTATACTCACATTCTTTAAATTTATTGGATATATTTAAGCTCAAAAACAAAAAAATATAAAATATATATACAGTCACATGGATATAGCAATTAATACCAAATACCTTGGCCCGTAAATTCTCATCTTTTTTTATCCATATTTATAGAACATAATAGAAAATTATGAAATATTTCCATGATGGGCATATTTTAACAGGTTTTATCCCGAGGCTTACACATTGTTCGCCCCTCTAGGCATCTGGAGTCTGTAGCCTCGAATTTTCAGCCATTGTCATTGTTTAATTGTTGTTCATACTAACAGCCTCGTTTTCAAGTTTTGGGATGGAATTGTGAGCTCACAATGTGTGATCTCTGGACTTTACACTCCGTTCGATATAAACTGACTTTTAGAAAGGTAAGGCTTTTAAATATACAATGAAAAACTCTTTCAGACATTTTGATGAAGTTATGGAAAGCAATATAATTGAGTGTTTCCAGGAACAAAGCCATTGAAATACTGATATTTTACATAAATGCTTTTTCTGAATTAATGTTTGATTCAGATAACAAGTTGTTTAATTACTGACTTATGTATATCTTAAATTATAGAAACAACATTGTTGAGCATGTTTATATGTATACATGTAGCTACTAATACTACTACTACTACTCTTACAACTACTTTTACAACTACTACTACTACTACTACTTTTACTACTACTTCTACTACTACTACTACTACTTTAACAACTACTTCTACTACTACTACTACTACTACTACAACTACTACTACTTTTACAACTACTTCTACTTCTACTACTTCTACTACTTCTACTACTACTACTTCTACTTCTACTACTACTACTACTACTTCTACTACAACTTCTACTACTATTTATGATGGTTATATAATTCTGACTCATTGAGTTCAAATAGATATACAAATATCATTATATTACTGTTGACACGAATTCAGAAAGTTTTGGTTAGTTTTTAATAAATACATCACTCCACCAACAACACAACTTAAAATTAATGAATATTAAAAATGTGAGACGTCAAATAAAAAAAAGTGAGAATTGCAGCGAGCAGATTATTTGGCGGAATCACTGAAGCATGATGTTTTGATGGCAGTACACTCACTATACGGTCTGGTGAATTGCCTTGGATTCCATTTTTTAGTGAGCAGCCAATGCAATGATTTCAAAATGGAGAGCATTATGCTTATTATGGATGATAAAGAGATATTTCTAAATGATTATAGTCAAATCAAAGAGGTAAGTTAGTCATTTATTATGACATGTGTAGTCATTTATTATATGTACTGGTAGTCAGTGTCCTGTGACGAAACTGGAGTAGTCTGAATGCACTGAGTGTAGTCTTCAGAGATAGTTCTATGGAAAAACCTGTGGGCTGACAACATATTGTGTATTCTTGCAGAATACAATACTCATATAGTCTAGAATTACTACACGTTGATCTATATTATAGGTATATGGACACACTATATGACATTGTGCTATTATTACTATGAAAAAAAAATATTCATATTTGTGTATTATATTTATGGTAACCACTGTTGCTATGTAATGACACCAAAAATAGAATACTTTTTAATATATAATTGTTGATACCAACGTTAGTCTTATTAATTATTTGTGTAGATAATTTATATTTTGATATATATAATTCATATTTTTATTTGATGATACCATTTTGAAATATATAAAAAAAATTACAAATTTTTGCTGAATAATATCATGACAAACATTTGATCTCGCAATTAGCTAGCCAGTCTACTGATCCATATGATATTAATATACACCACTGCTATACATATAATATTATCAACAATTTGCTATTTTGATAGCTTGACCTTAGAAGCACACTATGTTTGCTTATGTGAAAGATAGATATATGGGAATTAAAGCCCTCTACGGCAAGTTATTGCCGCTATCGAGGGTTGATTGTTGTAGGAGTCCATCCATGTTACACATTTACCCCATGGGTGGGATCTTTTACTTACCTCAGCATAGACACTGAGTACAAGGGACTGCCAATTTAACGTCTCATCCGAACGACATCCAGCTGCTGGGATGTTGCTCATGAAGGGTGCCCTAGCCCGGGAATGAACCCGAGTCCTTCAGAGGAGCAGGCGAGCGTCTTACCACTGGATCACCCAGCTAGCTGCACCTTAAACATTTTTATGTCAACCTCAAAGTTTAAAAATGTCAAAGTCATGTATCGAATTAACATGCTTATACATGATACAATAATCTGATAGATTCATGTGATAATCATGTCTGATATGATAGTGTGGCATAATAGAATAAGAAGTATTCTGCCAAAAAAAATCTATACACGTACACTTGTTTGTACAATCTATACACTATCTAAATAATAAAGTAGATTTTAAAGTTTGACATCTTGGTGTTAAACATGCAAAGAATTTCATATGATAGGTGTGGGTGGGATATGAATAGTCTAAGATAGATAGATGGACATTTGGATTTATAATAGATAGATAGATAGATAGATAGTCTAACAGATAGATAGATAGATAGATAAATAGATAGATAGATAGAGAGAGAGATAGAGATATAGAGAAAAAGATAGATAGTTAGATTGTCAGATAGATAGATAGACAGATAGACAGCTAGACAGATAGATAGACAGATAGATAGATCGATAGATCGATAGATAGATAGATAGATAGATAGATAGATAGATAGATAGATAGATAGACACTGACTGACTGACTGACTGACATTTTTAATCCAAGTTTTATTAACATTGACTTAAAAAAACCTATTTAAACTACCAGTCACCTTTAATTATTCATTATGCAATCAAGTTATTAATTAATATAATGACCCAATTTGAAAAAAATTCTCCCTTTGTTCTATTATATATAATTTAGATAACGTTGTTTACAATTTCTTGACTTAGCTATGTTTGCGATATACAAGGTCAATATATTCACTTTGTGGGGATTTCAATGTCACTGTTCCATGACGATTCAACTTTGTGACATGATAAAGTATCATTTAAGTCAACTGGTATATTAAAAATGCAAGAGTTATATGTTAAAAAAGTCAAATTCTTAACCATCAGTAAACATATATCATTAATCTTCAGTTACAAAGTTCTTACACGAAATTTAAATGGTTACTAGTTTGTAGGCAGAATTAAAAGAAAAAGATAAAAAGTTAATAAGTAACAATATTTTAATTGTTATTCGGTTACAACACGAAGCGTGAAAGTAGGTGAAATGCAAATAAGCCGTTTTAAAAACTAGTAGAGCAACTAAAACTTTAGTATTTGGTGAAATATTGTGTTTCTTGAAAAGGTTCACTATATAACTCCGACCAGTATTGTAAGTTTGTGAGGACTGATTGTAAAATATAAAACATATCATAATAAAAATCTATGAAGCATTGGTACTGCAGATGCAACAGTTATTGTTTTATGTGATAATTATGTATCATATTACACATATAAATTATATATTATCTGCTTTTATGACCTAATTTTTAGTATCTTAATATCTATTTTCTACTCAGCTGCTTTGAGCCAATCAGAATGCTTCATTATCATCAAGCATAGGTGAATGTTGTAAAGCAGCACAGTATGTTGGATGGCTGCAGTGTATGTTGGATGGCTGAGGTGTATGTTGGACAACTACAGTGTATGTTGTACATTGTAGAAATCTTCGCATTGGCAATACAATTTTTCCTCATCCCACAAAACTCAATGCTGGACTCCCAACCATCCACTATTGTTTTATACATAATATTTTTTATTACAATTTTCAAATTTTAATTTCCTCATTTTTATTTGAAATAAATAGGCCTTACACCATGGAAATCAATTCCTTAAATATGTCATACACTATTTGATTTTTACTGTGAATTTGACAGACTAGCATTTAGGTCACAATATACATGATGCTGACAATGTGTTACTAGGCAACATATTGCCTCCGGAATCAAATGCCCTTGAAACACTAATAGCTTCAGGGCATTCGTCTTGGAGGTTAGACTACCCTATGTATTTCTATTGTTTCAACAACTTTTTTTTTTTGTAATTCGACTTTTATATGATTTTTTTTTTAACTGGCATTGTTGAAGTAGTCGTTAGCTGTGAAAAATGTTTTTGATATACTACATTGGCTTGTTTTTTGGTTTTGTTTTCCTTTTTTTGGGCATTCCAAAATATTTCGTGGTAGGTAGATAGATGGAAGCTTCCCTTTCAACTGCTATACTACATTTGTTGGTTTAAAAAAAATCAAATAGGAATAGTTATTAGTTTCTTGGAAATTGAGATATCTCCTCATTACATCTGCCTCTGACAAACGATCATTTTATCTTAGCAATTCTGGTTCATCTCAAGTAATACTTAAATTTCATTATAATTTATTTGAATATATGTATAAAAAAACATGTGTAAATGATGTATTTCTAATCTATTATAACCACGTCACTGTTAAGACCAAAACATTGTAAATCGGGGGAGCTCTTCTATATTTGAGCATCACTACAATTTGCCCTCTAGCTATTGTCATTAATTATCTAGTTTTTTTACAGCTGTCATTGGAATTTCATACCAATCAATATTCATTGTTTTGAAAATATTCCATGCAGAGGGTCTATAGGATTGTTATCTGCTATGTTTGTCTAATTAGTCATTATTAGTTTTTTCTATGCATAAATATGAATATATACACAAAAAAATATATAAATTTTTAAGATATTTACTGCGCATTGTAGCAACAATTTTTGTATTTCCCACGAAATAATCATTTAGTTTTCATATAAATATGCAAATAAAGACAATTTACTATTGTACCTTTTTCAAATAATCATGCAAAATCGTCGATTTTGATGAAACACCCAAATAGGTCCTAAAACGTACTTCGCAATAATCATATTTAAAAAGTTATATAAAAAAATTTGATTAAAATCTGTCTTAATTTTTATAATATTGAGTTCAATCATTAATGTAGTCCCCACTCTAAATTTCACTACATAGTTTGTAACCCACAATTTAGTATAGGTGTGTCTACTATACCATATAAAATACACTTTAAGCCACTGTAGTTCATATATAATATAGTCAAGGGCTGCTACCTACCAACTACACAGGTCTCCTCTTTGATCTTTCGCAATATCACCTACTCCCAGCAATCACTTATGTCCACTATGCAAATTAGCATAGAAAGAATTGTTGTGTAGGTGGGGTCAAATTGAAGTAATTGTTAGGCTCTAAACAACCTGAGTTTTGTCACTCGTAATGTTATGCTAATGGTGGATATTCTTTTGTTACCATGGAAACCGGTATTGTTATGTACAAATTTGGTGAAAGTTGGCATTTAAAAATGGACTAACCGGCTGTTATAGCTAAACGGTGGAAATATGATTTATTATATTTTATGATTATATTTTCTGGGCTATGACATCACAATAGGTGAGATTGTTCTATTGTTGACACAAATGCATTATGGGAAATAGAATGTGCTCTTCAAATTCAAAGACAATAGTTTGTCAGATGACATGAACATGTGAAAAAATATCTGCAAATATAATGGTAGACAAAATATTGTTATATTGACTAACGTCAAACAGATGAGACTTCTGAAGATGAAATATTAATATTTGGGAATCGTGGAACTAAAAAATAGGAAAATAACCAAGAAAAAAAAGATTTTATATTAATTTTCGACTGACTGAAGCATGGAAAATACTACTAGATAACAATTCAATTGAGTTTGCAGACTTTTAGTAATAATTTACAAACTGTATATAAAGACAAAAATGGAATGAAATAATCAATCAATCAATCAGCCAATCAATCGGTCAGTCAATCAATCAATCAGTTAATCAGTTAATCGATAAATCAAATTTAGACAAAGTCAAATATTTAACCAGCCTTTCCTAGAAATTCCATTTACTATAGAGATGTCAACTTTTGGTCAGTCATGAAGTTATTATTTATGCCTAGTAGCAATATGTGTGGTCATTTGTGTGAATTAATGACGCAAATATGGACGAGTTTAGCCCTGAGGCATTTGGGAATTTAGAGCCACAATAGTTTAAGTCATGCTAGTGTGATGCAGGTATCACAATATTTTTGACAAAAATATGTCTTAAAAATTTGATAAATTGTAAATAAAATTCAACTTTTGAACTGAGAAAAATGTATAGGTCATCGGTGTAAAATATACAAAATTTAAACCATAATATAGCTGAGATATCATAAATATAGCGATGAAATATTTCGTATTATGATCCCCCTCGAACATCAAATACCCTGCTTGAACCTGGGTCCCAATTTTTGGTGAACTTTGACCAATATTACAATGGTACCAGTCATACTTCGACAACTTTAGGACACATTTTTGGCAGCCATTGCAAAAGACGTGAAGGTATGTGGTTCAAAATGGTGTTGGACATTTTAACACTATGCGTTAAAGCTGAGTGTTAACGCGTGAAAAATGGAATAATTTGATTCATTGAAGTTCTGGAACGTGGAAGATTGCACCGACTCAGCTTTTCTCCTCTATTGTTACGTCATCCATTGTTTGATTGTGGAATTGTAAATTCTAGCTAGACACGTATGGTATTTCAAACTAACAAAAAAATAAAATTAATTAATAAAGTCAATTTAATTACTACTAGCGATATATAGTAATTTAAGAAAAATTAGTATAAATCTCTTGAAAAATAATTAAATAAACAAAAATACGAAAAGAAGATGAATCGATAAAGCAATTCCATTTTTTTTTTTAACTAACACTTGAAGTTTATATAATAATATTCTGACATCACATTATATGTTACCATTAGCCAAACTTCTTTTGAAAGCCTTGATATTTACTGTTCATCAAAATAAATAAATAGTATGTGAAGAAATATTGTGATATCATAAGCAAGCAAAACTACAGTGAGGCAGTCTGAAAAATAAAAAAAATATTGGTAAATATCTATATGTTTTAGAAAATCTTATTTCATTACCAATACAACTTTTAATGGCCAATATTGATTGAACAAAAACTAAGGCAAATTAGTAATGAAAAAGATTAGAGGTCTCTTGTTTCCGCACCCCATCTATTTGCTGGAAATTATATAATTGTGCAATGTTATGTAACAGTTGTTTACATATTCATGATGACCTAATATCTTACTTCTGTCATGGATTTATACATGAGGCATGTACGGAAATACCATTAAGACTAAGGATATACATTTGACAATATTTAGCACAAAATATGACATAAATCATATTCATCACAATGAAATTAATAAAAAGAAGAAAGAAATCTCCGAAAGTATTTTCCAAAAACATCAATGTTTACCCTGTCACTGGAAATTATTGGATATACAGACCTCCATTTTTTGCCTATGGATTTAGCACTACCTATAGTCTACAGTGGATATATAGAGTTATTTCACATTTTGGCAAGGTAAATATCTTTCTATCTATCTATTTCTTTCATTGATTGGTGGCGGCATCTGGTGTTAAAGTCTTGAGTGATAAACACTGTTTCAATGTCTCATATGACCAGCAGCTGCAGGCAGATGTAATGATGAGATGTTAGATTGGATCCACACCATGTTATACATTTACTCCATGGGTGAGGTCTTTTACTTGCCTCGGCATAGACACCCAGTACAAGGCACCTCCAATTTAACGTCTCATGCAACTGACATCCAGCTGGAATGTAGCTGACGTTGTTTTTGGTAGTACTGCATGAAAAGAATTTCTGAAATCTGAAGGTCTTGGAAATAACCATGGTCATTGTAAATAATAACAGACAAACAACATGAAATACAATGACAATTTTAGATACAATGGAAATATATCATTAAATCAAAATCATTGTATTTATTAATTCCAGAATGTCATTATCACCCAGTTATAAAAGTAGGGTTTTAACTAATTGAACAATACATTGCCTGTCCATTTGCCACTCCATGCTTTATATGAAAATAAAAATAAATAAATCTACATGACCAAAACTTTAACGACATCTATTTAGATCATGCTATTATATATATACATATATATATTATCGATGCTTATATAAAATAGTCACAATAGCGAGGTGCTCTTAATGGTGAGGGGGTGTCTTTAAGTGAGGTCCCACTTTAAATACATTTGCATAGCTTATCATTGCGTTACCACAGAGCTCATTGTAGTGTAGGCTTCAAAAAGACAATTTGTGTAAATTACTGGACGTTATTTTCAGGATCTAAAATTATTTGGGTTGTCTTTGTTGATTGACAGTGCCAGGCACCAGGAATTACTATAAACGGTTTCCATTGAAATCGAGCAATAATTTATGCAAACAAATGGCACACTTTTGGCGCTAAAGTGACCATTAGCCATGTAATATGATAACAAAGTTTTTTGTTTGTTTTTTGTTCCTGTATGTGTGTCACATTACAAATGTACAATAAAACCTACCTTAAAAACCACCTCACTATTAAGACCACCTCGCTATTAAGGCCACCTCACTATTAAGACCATCTCACTTGTAAGACCACCTCACTATGAAGACCACCTCACTATTAAGACCACCTCATGATTAAGACCACCTCACTATTAAGACAACTTCACTAAGACGACTAACATACATTTGACACTGTATTATGACTATTTGCATTGACTTTATAACTAAGACCAAATGAGAGGTCATTCAGTAGAGAGGTTCTTCTGAATATCATAAATATAATACTTAATAGAATTTCGAATAGAGGCCTGGGGTCACAATGACCCTTTACATGTATGCCATTTATTACTTTAAACCAGGAATAAATGGCAATAAATTAAAGTCATGTAAGACACCAAAACAGAAAACTTATATTTTAACACCAAAACATCCGAATGAGCTGACACTGTACTTTATCACTATTTTGTTATTTCAACATTTTGCACGTTTTGAGCAATTTTCATGCGATCCAGGTACCAGCATAAGAAAAAGTTCAAGTTAATGATGTACATCCATAAAATGTTTAAACAATATTGATTGCATGCAGACACGAAACAAAACGATAGATAGATAGATAGATAGATAGGTAGATATATAGATAGGTAGACAGAAAGATAGATAGATAGATAGACAGACAGATAGATAGATAGATAGATAGATAGATAGTTAGATAGGTAGATAGTTAGATAGGTAGGTAGATAGATAGATAGTTAGATAGATAGATAGATACAGAGATATATCGATAGATAGATATATAGATAGATAGATACAGAGATATATCGATAGATAGATAGATATAGATTGATTGATCATAGGTCGATAGATAGATAGGTAGACAGATAGACAGACAGATAGATAGATAGGAGATAAACAGATAGGCAGATATACAGATAGATAGATAGACAGATAGTTTTGAATCACTTGTACAAAACCATTTCCCAACTGGTGAACCATATCAAAATCATCCTAATATTTCATGCAGGAAAAATGTCAAGAGGAAAAAGAAAAAATTAGTATCATGCTTCCATTTATTCTCTATTGGTATTTTGCCTTGTTCTAAATGTTCTAAATGTATTAGTCACGTTTTTGAGCTGAAAATATCAGAATGACCCCCTTATAGTGTATGTATGTGTGCATAATATGTGTAATTGGGAATTTTGGACTTTATATGAGGCGGCTATGAGTTTTATGTGGGTGCTTATAGTTTGTGTTGTACTGCAACTGAATAGGGGGGGGGGGGGCTGGGATATACCCCCCAGTCTAGCTGTTTAGAGGGTGGGGGTAGAGTAAAAAGCATAGCGTCGAGAACACTGACATAGATGCTCTGTGTAGGCGGTGCAACATGCGCAAAGTGCTGTGGGTGATAATAAGTGAAGTTCTCACAGGCAGCAGTAGAGTGATAAACTTGTACAGGTCTATTTTGCATGGTCATGGCATAGTCAAAATGTGCTAAAAATATCTACACAGTGAACTTATGTTTATTTAGGATACTATTTACCTATAATTTATGTCTTGGATTTAATCATTTAATGGATTAGTGCATTTTAGTGTTTTATGCTTTATAGGAGTTTCAAACATATTTTGAAATAATTTTTAACACCATTGTATTGTGTATTATAGATGACAATACAAAAATAAAAATATATCAGTATCTGGATGATATTCAACATATCAGTGGACACATTTGTAAATATTTTCTTTAATTTTATACTTTATCAGTTATGACTGTAGAACATATTGGAGGATATACACAAGTTATATGGGGATTACCATACCCAACATTTTAACAATCATACAATATTTCATGTTTATTAGAATCAATTATATGACTTCTGCATTTTGTTGTAATACAATTTCATGAACTGATAAACTAATGAAACTGCCATATAATATCAGATAATTTTACATGTATTGATACGAAATATGATTAAGTATGATTAATAAACAACGAATTTCCTAGAAATGATTTTATTGTCAGTGGAAGCTGTTGATACTAAATTATCATTTTGGATACATATTTTGTGCTTGTGGGGTTTGTGAAATGGTTTGGCTCTCCAAAAAAGCTGACACTGTTCTATCAACATATACCATGTTAAGATGGATACCATAGACAGCAGAAGAAAAATATCAGGAAATACTAGTTATATATATTCATCACATATGTCAATACTGCAGACTAGCATCATTGTGGCATGTTGAACATGACATTATTAACATGACAATATCATACAGACACAAGAAATGCCGACCTTTTTAATGGACTAACAATACAAGGCTATTGTGTTTTCAAATTTTTTAGTTTTTTTTTCTTTATTGTTTTGCGGTTTAACAACAGAGTGGAAATGCTATAGGCTGAAACGCTATGGAACGGACACAATGAACTTTTTGAAGTTGTGGAATAGTTATGAATGAGATATGTATGTGTTGTGACGTTATCTGGGATTATGAATTATGAATTATGGAGATACTGATGTGATATTGGAATTTTAAGTCACTATATTTCTGGATAATCTGTAAATATTATATCTATAAAAATATACATTAAGCATATTTTGACTTGATAATTACACCAATTATAGATTTGACATTTATGATATAGATACATTTCACTCAAGTAAATTATGGAAATATGTCATATTTTCCAAATTATTTGGATTGATATTGACCTAAGATGATAAACAAATGTTTAATGATGACTCGGAAAGAATCATCTTTTTATTGTCTTTTCATAGACTGTGGATAGATGGAAATTAATTTATGTATATTCAAATCAACATAAGTATTATTGTTGAATTTAGGTGCTGTTTCTAGTCAAAAACAATTTAACTGTTAATTACCGAATATATGTGCCTTTGGAGCTTTTATTGTCATATTTTATAGAGAAAAACTTCTTAATATCCACAAACTAAATTGAAAAACTAATTTAAATGTTTATCATACTATTTCTGCATTTGGAGAATTATTATTACCATATTTTTGGAGAGAAATATTGAATATCCACAAACTATATTGAACGTATCTTGAAAATATTGTTGGGAAAGTTTTATTTTTGGATAATTGAATAACTGATGCTGGTCCAGAGACAGCTCTGTGCACAAATATTATCTGACATTTGGAGGCACTATTTTGAGCTATATTCAACTTGAACACATACCACCACTAACTTAACAAAATAAAGGATATAAAAACTTTTAATTGGAAGCAGATATTTCTAATGTTTTGACAACATCCCTGGGAGCTAAAAGGTGGCAACATCAACTCGAAAATGTTTTCGAAAAGAGTGAAAAACGCCAAACCTGAGACTAGGGGAGATATAAAATTACTGAAATTTGCTCAAATTGACAATTTTTTCTCCCCCGCAAGTCCAGAAGTACCTAGAGCAGCCCAAGGATTATTAAGCATAGGGGAAAATGAGATTGAATCGTGCAGTGATGAAGAGGAGTTTGAATGTCAGGTAAGTCCAGTTGGAAAGGGGTTTGAATTGAGTTTGGTCCTGGGCTCGAATCTCAACTAAAACACATTCAATTTGTGTATTTTTTGGTTTCTTTTTAAATTTTATTCACACACAACATTAAAATACAATGGTGTAATTTGTAAAACCAGTAATAGACAGGCCTGAGCCTATGTCTAATTTAATTTGTAAAAACAGTTATAGACAGGCCTGAGCCTATGTCTACTTTAATTTGTAAAAACAGTTATAGACAGGCCTGAGCCTATGTCTACTTTAATTTGTAAAAACAGTTATAGACAGGCCTGAGCCTGTGTCTACTTTAATTTGTAAAAACAGTTATAGACAGGCCTGAGCCTATGTCTACTTTACCCCTAATCATAGCATTTATAGCTATAATATTGTCATATTATGAGTTCTAGGTGTATAATTCACAAACTAATATCGAATGGTAATGGTTATATGAATGTGTATTTCATTATTTCATATTTCTGACGTTTAATCAATCAGTGAGAGGGTCATTCTGATATTTTAGTTGTTAGTTATTTAGTTATTTAGTTAGTCAGTTAGTCAGATAGTCAAAAAGTCAGCTAGGCTGTCAGTTTGTCCAGAATCTATTAAACAAAATTGTTCAGAAAAAAACATTTTGACCATTTTGAGATATGATATGATGTGATATGATAATATTTTATGACATGACATGACATCTATCTAGCATAAATATTGTGTGTATGGAAAATAAATATGACATCAAATATTCGTATCAGTAGCATCAATAATAAAGAGCCAATTCACAATAATACCACTGGTCAAACAAATAATTTTGACACCAATATAATTATGAATCATAACAACCACAAGTTTTGGTGAAAAACATTCTCCTAGGAAATAATTTGGGGTTCCGTGATGACGTCACAGCACTGCAGGGATCATGTGACCGAGAGAGCATTGTTTACGTACAGGAGAAGTTTTTCTGCAGGGTCTGGGGAGCTTTGTTTATTGGGAAGATTGTCATAGATATGTTCGCCATATGAGTTCAGCTAGGATACCCCACTTTTTATTGTGTTGAGAATTTCTAAACACATTGTGTGAGTCATTGTTTTAAAACCCAGAAACGTTTTCTGGGAGGTTACAAGTTTATACAGGTGTCTTTTACAACTGAGAAATTGGGTGTAGGTGGCGAAATATATTGCTGTTGGGAACTTCTATTGTAAGTTCTTGAGTAAGGATGGATGGATGGATAGATAAATAGATAGATAGATAAATAGATAGATAGGTAGATAAGATAGATAGATAGATAGATAGATAGATAGATAGATAGATAGATAAATAGATAGATAAATAGATAGATAGGTAGATAGGTAGATAAGATAGATAGATAGATAGATAGATGGATAGATACATAGAGATAGAGAGATAGATAGATAGATAGATAATTTGTCTATATCACTTTTCAAGACAAGTTTATCTACATATCAAAATATAAGATATATTGCAATTTTTTTGTTGTAATATAAATAAGTCCAGTGAAATATTTTTTTAAGATTTATGACATGCATGACACTCTAAGTTTAGTTTAATTAAATACTGGTGTATAATAGGCAGAAATAATGATGAAATGATAGGGATGAGAATGCAAGTCACTAATACCTATCTAGCTCTGAGGTAGGGTCCTTTACTTGCCTCAGCATAGACAGCAAGAACAAGGCACTGTCCATGCAATACATATATGTAGAATAATAATTGATAGGCCTAGTTTATGTATATGTGATAATCCTTTTTTGTATTGTTTAATTTATTTAATATTATAAATTTCTCTTAAGTTTACCATTTTTTTATGCTTTCATATACCAATACATTTTTTATTATGGAAATTTCAGCTTCCTAACAATGTATGTAAATGTATATAACAACATAAACATCGTGTGTACACAATTCTGTGATCATTGTAAGTGATGTTTTGTGAAATAACTGCTAATATCACATTTCCTATCATTTACTGCAGCATGAACTGTCCAATATACATATGTATTGGCATTCTGAAAAATATAGCCTAGAGCAAAAACTATAGAGTCTCCCAGGGGTGTGGCTATTTTACGTTGACAGTTGTTCCGATAGAATGAGGCCAAAATGTTCGAATAACCAGGATTTAAAGAAATAAAAAAGAGGAAAAAACTAGAGAACTGTCAGTCATGTGCTATCACCTAAATTCACCCTTCCTGAAACACTGACACCAAATAGTGCTCAATTCTAACACCAGGGGGAGGGCATTGTGTTAGAGCGACACCTAGTGTTGTGTAAATCAACTACTGTCCTGCAAAAAATGTCCAAAACGCTTTATTTGTATTTCTTTATATATATATTATAGGATTCAAAAAAATTTTTTGGCATATTGCCACAAATGGCATGGAGAAGCAAAAAAGGACGGTAATTTTTGCAACAATTCTAATCTCAACTTTCTAACTGATAAAAACACTTCTGGGAAATAAATAACCAGAATTTTGCTATATTTTCCATTGTAATTGCTGCTGCTTCCTTGCTACCATAACATATGGCTATAATGATGAGAAAATGGCATAAAATTACCATTGCAAAGATGGTAAACTCGAAGTTAATTAACACTGGAAGGGGGTTTCATGGTTTAGAATGTTGGGGTTTGAATTTTTGGGTAACATTTAATTATATCTATTTTGTGCTTCTCCCTGACAAAACCAAAAAAATCAAATGGACATAATTTTGGATTATACTATGGAAAATATCCTAACTTTCAGGAACTTTTTAATCATTATTATTATTTATCATTTGTTGATTTTCAAGAGTCGTTAGTATTTATAAACCACGTATGATTTTAATTCCTCGTTAATGCTTAAATGTTAGTACATCGTGAAATCTTTTTTTTTCATCATAATTTACACATTTATGTAATTCCTCTATGTGTGCATTTGTGGTTTTTTTTACTTTTCGTTGCTGCAATAAAGTATTTATAATTGGCCTGAAAATTAGTCTATTATATTATTAACCATTTGAAAAGGCCCAATTAGTACAGTTCTGCCTGTATCAAATCTGATCCGGTTATTAATATCATATACATGTAGGCGACCAGGGACTAGTGTTTATTATTGGTTATCAGGATAAACATCCCGATAGGCATCATCTGATATTGATTATGTTAATTAAAAGATGATGCTTTGGTAATTATGGATTTTAGAATGGCTTTTTTAAAGAAACGTTACAGGAAAAGCCAGGTTAGTATTTTCATTACGTGATATTAATTTTGCATATGCTTAATATTGTTGTGTTTCACATTCATCCTGTTTCTATGAAATTACTGGAGTATGAATAGGTTTATGAAATATATTATATCTTCAATTTGTACAATTTTCATAATATTGAAAGCTATGATGCAATAAACATATATTTTACTGACTGACTGACTGACTGGCTGACTGACTGACTGACTGACTGGCTGACTTACTGACTTACTGGCTGACAGGCTGAGTACAACAATTATGTGCATGTGTGTTTGTTGATTTGCTCCATAGCAAGCCTTATCATCTCATCATTACGTCTGCCTGCAGCTGGTCATGTAAGCTGAATGAGTTTCAGACCCATTAGCATTGAAACATTGCGCATTGATTTGTTAGATTTTACAAAAAATTTCTCTGTAAAACCATATCAAATTAACTAAATGAAAGGATAGTTTAATAAATAGTACAAATAAAAAATAATTTCAATATCCAAAACATATTAAAGCTAGACTGGCATGTGGTTATTCCAGTCATTTAACTATTTAAAAATCCTAGTACAATTTCAAGGAACTGGTTTAGTTATGTTTCACAAATTTAGTATTGTAGGACAAGGAAGAACATTTGAAATATCACTCTATCAAGCTGAATCCGGACTTGTTCATGATAAATTAGCACATAGCTACACTGTGTATCAACATTTTGTATCAAGCTATACGTGAATTTATAAGTAAACATTGAAATAGAGCAAGAAAAACTGTTACTAATTAATTGTGTCGGAGTACCACAAGGTTGCATAGCCTTGCCCATATCTACACACTGTCAAGCACAAGAGTTAGATTAAGATCAGCAGCATTGATACAATACAACGAAATAAATACAATTCTTAGGGAATACTACAAGGTTGTTTAGTTTTGCCCATACCTAAACACTACATGTGAAGTACACAACACAGTACAATACAATGCAATGCACTACAATACAATACAATAAAGTGCAATACAATGCAATACAACACGCTACACCTTCACACTAATTCTTAGGGAGTACTACAAGGTTGTGTAGTCGTGCCCATACCTACACACTGTGAAGTACACAATACAATACAATGCAATGTAATACAATAAAATGCAATACAACACTGTACAATACAATACAAAACAACTTCAAACTAATTCTTGGTAGTACTACAAGGTTGTGTAGTCTTGCCCATCCCTACAATGTGAAGTACACAAAATAGCTTACTTAAGACCAGCCGCACTGAGACAATACAATACAATACAATACACCTTCAAATTTTTCTTAGGGAGTTCTACAAGGTTGTGTAGTCTTGCCCATACCTAATTCTTAGGGAATACTACAAGGTTGCCTAGTCTTGCCCATACCGACAATGTGTGAACTACAGCCATATGACGGATGGAATTCTTAAACTGTCAGGAGTCTGTTATGATTGATATATCATTATGTTGATAGCTGTAACGGACTGACCTTTGCTTGTGTCTTGCTAATATTTAGGGTGGGGGTACATAGATTTAGGTGTTATGGTTAATATAGTTGAAATGGGTTGTGCAGAACTATGAAAATACATCCTATTAGTTTGTTTATATCATGAAAACATTGACACTACTCACTTATATTTGTTATACGTATATTATCTGTCTATTTTCTGATGGGTTAAATTCACTGTCATGGTTTGATTAAATGTTTCTCTTTTTGTAAATTGTGAAATTGAATCTTTATGAAATACAATATTTGTGTCATATTAAACAAGTTTTCATTCCGATGTCAAAGTCCCTTATAATTAAATCTTTTCACTCTCACTGTCGAAATTGCTGTAAATGTGATTACTGCTTATTTACTCATTTTCAATGTACAATATTGAGATATAAATATGGAATGATGTATGCGTCCTAGCATAGCATAGCATAGCATAGGATAGCATAGCAGAGCATAGCATAGCGTAGCAGAGCATAGGATAGCATAGCATAGCATATTATAGTCTTGGATCTCTATTTATCCAAGGTATAGTGTAGCATAGCATAGGATAGCATAGCATAGCATAGCATAAAGAAGCTGAATTCTAATTATGGACTCTCAGTAGAAGTTTATTAGCGTAACGTAGCATAGCATAGCATAGCAAAGCATAGCATAAAGAAGCAGAATTTTTCATTTGTGTCAATGACTCTTATTATTTATGCTCTAAGCCTAAGATTACTTGGATATCAAATAATCATATTACAACATCAATACTCTGTGTTTTGTTGTCTGTAATTGTTTGTGCCTGTCTTTCTGTCGGTTCATACCTACCTTTACTTCACACCATACACCCCCCCCCCCCCACCTTATCCCCTCTCACCAATGCTTAGTATCACTTAGTCCACACCAGGGGGAGAGGGGGGGGTAATACAGGGGTCTAAATGCCAAGTTCAGCTGACCACAAGGGGCTACTTGAAGTAGAACTGCATCTCCTGCAGGGGCCTGCAGCTGACTGCAGTAACACCCCTACAACTGCAGCTATTACAGGTGTTCACATCTATGCAACCTATCTATAGAGCAATGGAGTTAGAGAGAATAATACTGAATTATATTACTGGATATATTAATTGATATAATACTTCGTTATGATAGTGTTATCAACACAGAAGCATTTTATTTCATAGATGGAATGATATGAAAGTGATCAGTTGGATTTTCAGTATTATTTTATTTAACCCATGGTAACATCATAACAGTATGAATAATATTTGTTATTTCTTATGATTAATTTACACAAAGGATTCATATAAATTTTTATTATATCTCAGGGTAATATCATAACTTGCAGTTTGATTATTTGGTATTATTTTCTTATTTTATGCCATATTTCAGTAATACAAAAGCCAGCAAATTTCGGATATCAGTCAGTAAGTCTCTGTAAGAAAACTTCTAACAATATATGGAAGACTAGATTCACCATTGAATTGAATTTTACAAATATATATAATGGGTTAGTGATGCACTTTTTTAAAAATGAATAATTATAAATAAATCAAATCATTAAAGTATTTAGAATATGTCATAACAAAATATACCCAAGTTATAATTTAAAAAACAGCAATATAACAGCAAAATAATTCATATTAGCATGATGTAGGCAGTATACAGAATCATAACAGTATCACTCATAATATTATTATTTCTTATTCTGTGCCTTATTTAAGTAATACAAAAACCAGTATATTTAGCAAATTTTGTAAATCAATTAGTAAATCTCAAGAAAAATAACCAAATCAATCAGTAAAATTGGAAAATATCCCCATTGCTGAATTGTATTTTACAAATTATAATGGGGTTGGTGATGCACATTTTATTGCAATCTATCATATCATAGAAATGTTTAGAATAAAATACAACCAAATCTTCAGCAATGTAACAGAATATGATGCATATTTAACATGACACACTCAGTACACATAAATTGATACTGTTCTATTGTATGTGTATAGGTGCAAGGGTAGAACCACCTGTTTCCTATCTCACCCTGGGGTAATTCTTAACTAGAGGGTGAGGGTGTGCACCTCTACCTGGCAGCTTCCTGGCAGCTAACTGGCAGCAGCTGTGGTTTGTTAGTGTTACATAACAGTTAAAGTTCCACAGGTCAAGGTTGTTATGGTAGTTTGTCTGACTCTTGATTTTGGTTGGTTTGTTGGTTGGCTTATTATCTGTCTAGCTTTTCTATCAATCTATCTATATACCTATCTATATACCTATCTATCTATCTATCTATCCATCTATCTATCTATCTATCTATCCATCTATCTATCTATCTATCTATCTATCTATCTATCTATCTATCCATCTATCTATCTATCTATCTATCTATCTATCTATCTATCTATCTATCTGTCTATCTATCTATCCATCTAACTATCTATCTATCCATTTATCTATCTGTCTATCTATCTATCTGTCTGTCTGTCTATCTATCCATCTATCTATCCATCCATCTATCCGTCTATCTATCTCTCTGTCTGTATATTTCTCTGTCTATCTGTCTATCCGTCAATCCATCTCAATCTTTTCTTCTGCAAAATATATATCTTTAGAGACAACCCATTTGACTATATATCCTGCGGAAGTCCCTAATACAAAACACAAACAATACGATAAGAAAAGCAGAGCTTAAGGCGGTTCCTGAAATCTATTATTAAGGGCCCAAGATGAATATACAAGAGACTGGGCTATTATTAAGGAGATAATATGGCATTAGAATGCAAGGGCACACTCTGGAATACATGAATAGTGTTCCCTTGATCCAGTTAATTTCAAAGTATAAGAGGACAGCCTGGACTTACTAGTATTTCCATATGTGTGATATTTTGCTGGATGGGTTCATTTTATAAACGTGACTGTACCTAGTTTTATAATAAGTGATTATTTATATTTTAGTGTCTGAATGTTTTTGGAATTTGTTGCTAAATTTCTGATTGGTTCATGAAAGGATCTATTAAGCTGAATTATTTACAGGGATGGCACTGGTGTGAGCTCTTAAGCCCCTGTGGTTAACCCCGTGTTTAAGGCTGAATACTCCCAGGGAGTTGAGAAAGGCTCTGAATTGGCCTGTCAATTAAGGTGTAATTGTATCAATCAGTCAATCAATCATGAAAAGATTATGACAAGATATAATTTTTAGATACAATATATGATTTTGTTGTTAAATAATTTAGTATGGTAATACAATATAGATGATAATTCTAGTAGATATATCAGTTTAGCTCTGAAACATTTTCCTATATTGTATAAATTATTTGAGTAAAAGTATAATCATATCAATCAAGTTTAATTTTGAAGCTGCAAGGTACCCCACTGGGAATGGCCATAGTACAAACAAGCCAATAGTGGGCCTTATATTAGGCCTATAATTTATTGCTACTAGAGGACCATGCTATAATAATATGAATATGGTTTTCCTTATGATGAAATTTGATATATATATATATATATGTAAAAGTTTTGGGTTGGTGTTAATTACATATTAAGGAATTATGCATAAAATAACTTTAATTTTGTCCTAAAACATAAAGAATTTACCTTCTCTAATTGATATTTATGTAATCATTTTGAATTTGTAACACTTCTTTTTAATTAAAAATATCTATTAAATTAAATAATATCTATTAACATTTCTCAGTAATTAAAAAATTCATTATACAAAAATTCTTTATTAGTTTTTGATATAACTTAGTCATTTTCAGATAAAAATTGTTAGTATAAGTAAAGTAAAAAAAATAGGTAACACATTTAGTAATTCTAATAATTTTTAAGTAATTTCTAGACATTCAAATACAATAAAAGAGCCATTTTCAATTTTTTTTTTTTTTTACCATGTTCTTTATTTATATTTTTTACTGTTATATCCTGAGTCTTAATTTCGGGATTGCATTGCATATACAAACTTAATACCATTACTCATAGTTTTGGTTACCATGGTTACTCAAACACAATCTTCAAGTAATATTTGAACAGGTAGCTTCTGACATGAGCCCGTTCAAGAGGGTGATTGTTCGGCCATAAACAATGAGCATTGTTCAATGTATGTCTCTGTTATATACATGTGTGTGAAGGCAGGTCTTGTAGTTTGGTTGTACCTAGTCTATGGTGTTAAATTGTGTGGCTTTTAACAGTGTATATTGCTCGTTTTAAGGTAATTTTTTTAAAGAATTCAAATTGAAATATATGAATCATTGATAGATAAATAAATTATGGAAGTAGTTTTGATCAAAAATCATTCTTTATTGCTTGTAACTAAATAATTATGTTGATATATAATTGAATATATATTTTTGAAACTAAATTTTAACTTTAAGGCTCATTTGGAATTAATTAGATACAAGGACAAATTTATGAAATTTTAAAACACAAATAGTAGTTTCATTTCTTAAGAGTGATTTAGAATAAGTACATTCAAGTATGTTTTAAAATACTTGAATATTACAATGGAATAAATTAAATAATTAAAATGCATAACCTCTCTTAGAAGCATTTAGTTTCCACAACAAAAAAGAAAGTTAGCAAAATTCAATGGTTGTTTACAATACGTGAATAATACAACGAAATAAAATACATAAATGTCTAGTGGGGCTGTCCACTGACACTTCGACCAGGTTACGGGGTGAACACCCCCATGTGCAGTGAACCGTAACGCCCCCTAGCGATCTACCCCTGCACTCATTGTACGTTCAGAACTTAGAACTGAGGTTTTTTTTGTGGATATCCTAGTAAGACATCTTTGAGTTGATTGAGGGTGCTTATACATGTGTTTAAAATCATTGGTTGACCTCAATACAGGATAGGAGATGATTGAATTATGGCCATAGACCTTTCTAAGGCATTCGACAAAGTATAGCCAATTACAGCTGTGCAGCATTTCACAGTGGAGAATATAAGGATTAAATAAAATCATTTGATAGCATCAGAAAAGGAAGAAAGTTGTTTCAAAGCACTATTTCAAACAGTGCCTAAGGAGAAAATAAGATTATAGGTCACTCAAAGGCTTTGGATTACCTCTTATGAAAGTGGATATTATATTATGATTTTATTAAAGCTTTAGCAGAGGTATACTGTATATTTTCTGAAAGTGATATTGTCACATTTAATGGTATTATGAAGTTTTTATAATCGTAGAATTTAAATGTGACAGATTCCACTAAAATTCGTATAAAATATAAAATTAGCATGGCAATTTGTCATCATTTTTGTTAATATTTGACATGTTGAAATCACCCATAATATATATCTGATCAATATATCAAAATTATTAAATTTCACGTCAAAATTTCTCATGTACTCCAAATAACTTCAGTCACGAGTATATCAACCTTATATAATTTATTATGCACTTACGTATCTACAGTAAATAAAACTTCAAACTTCTTAAAAATGTTATCATTTAACTTGACCACATTCCAAATATGATAATCAATCAATGTCAATAATTTCAATGGTCACTTATTCACATAAATCATGTCTTATGAGACAAGAATTCTTTATCTAAGTTTATTGGGTTCAGGAGTAAACATGCTTTTAAGAGTACAGCATAATATTTAGAATTTCTGTGTGCATTTTTAATGTATAAATTTGAAAATATACTCTGTAGATAAATTCTGTTACCTAGCAACATATTTTATCATCACAGAAAGAACATTTCTCAGAATTATCTGAAGGTGACAGGAGACATAAATCTTCCTGAAATGGCAATTTTTCATAGAATATCAGCTAGTTTTTTTACATTTTTAAACTTGTAAGAGCAATTGCTAAACTTATTCGAGACATAAAACCTGTTATGTTGGAACATACGTTATAATAATAATAAATTATGGAATATGTTTAAACATTTATGTAATAAAATATCGTTAGAATCAGCATAATTAATTTAAATGCCATATAAAGTTTACAATAACCTTTAAAACTGCATTCATTCATGAGTATTACATAAAAGCAGTATATGGACATATTAGCTCAAATAATTGATTATAAATAATAATTACTTCTGTATGGTTATAGATAATTATAATTAGAAATAAATGCATATACATATGTACCATTTTGTTCCAGTTATTTCGGTATGATTATTGGTAGATGCATTTTCAGTAATCCTTTTATATATCATATTTTGGAAGGTTTACATCAATTTCTTTCCTTATCATGCTAATATACATAAGCATAAAAACTCCATCACACCCTGAAATATCAAATTCCAAATGAATTCCTTTTTTTTATTTTATTAAAGTCTAACATGCAAAGTTTAAATATAAACTCAGCTCACCTGTACTATTACTTAAATTTTCTTTTTACCTGTGGCATTGACATATTCTTGCCGTTAAACAGTTTTTACAATTATGGTTATTAAGAATATCCCACAAAACCGCAAAATGCCAAAAATAGAGTTAGTTGATAATTGTGCTGTTTAACTTTATACACCTGCTTTGCATGAAACTTATATTGTGATATTATTCATAATTTGTAGGGTAACCGTTTAATATGCAAATTTAAGATATTTAAGACCAATCAAAATTAAACATTAAAAAGCTGTTAATGTTTATAAAAAGCAATATAAATATTTAGAAATTAAATAGCTTACGTATTTTCAATTATTTTTTACCTTTTTGAAAATAGAGTATAAATCAAGAAAATGACTAATTACTCATTATAAAAGTTTTAATTTCCATCATTATTCATCATAACAAAACCAAAACCATCCACAATATTTGACAACAGTTATAATTCTAAATTTTAGTTTTAAGTCTTTTTACCTTTTTTAAATAGAGTATGAATTAAGTAAATGACTAATTTCTAGGTATATAAACTTAAATTTTCATCATAATTCATCATAATAAATCTATTATTAAAAAAAAATCCAAACAAAAACACAATATTTGTTTCTCCAGACAATCTACCCCTATATGACAAAAAAATATATCTTTTCTAAATTTTGTTTTAAGCCTTTCTACCTTTTTTAATAACTTCAATTTTCATCATAATAAATCTATTATAAAAACAAGCTATAATGGTTTATAAGTTTAAAGACAAAGTTTAAAAACAAAATCCAAACAAACACTATATTTGTTTCTCCAAACACTCTGCCCCTATAGGAAAACAATTACAGCCGCTCGTATTTACACCATGAAAAACAGGAACAGACATTAATAGCTATCAATGACAGTGATTCAGTGATAGCAGGGCAGGTGGGCTGGTAGCTCTGCATATGTTAGTCAGGTATTTATTTCAGGGGGGTGTTTTTTCCAAGTCTATGTATGTGCATCGCTGGGCTAGCTTCCAATCAAATCGTAGGGGAAAAAAAACCTCCCCCCAGCTCCAAACCTGTTGTGTTTATATTCTCGCTTGATTTACAGAGTCCACACCAGTTTGGAAAGGAAACTGTTATGTAACAGGATGGACATTTAACATACAAAGATGCAAAGCTGAACAATGGATATATAATTACGTGTACAACCATTGAATGTAAAAAATGGTATAGTGACACTACCGTACAAAACTTTTTTGACCTAACTGGTTATATAGAACACACTTTGAATGACTGTTTACACGTGGTTAGATATGATAATATCTATGATACACTAGGATATAAGGGTTCTATGTTACATTGAATGGATATACACTACATATGTTAATATGATAGAACTTGTTATTACCCAAATGTGGCAATATTTTGTGTCTTTATACTGTGGCCGCCAACACATGGAATGATGACCAAGTTATGCATTAATTTATTGTGACAATAATATTTGAACATTATGCCATTTAGGAGATATTTTTAGTTTATTGGATATTCAATGGAAATTTTCAAGAGATTTATTAAAGAAAGTTGCATAAATTATGGAGTTGCAGACAGTAAATATTGGTAATCAGACTTCACCTTTTAATATTTCATAGAAAAATATTAATATCACGTATTCACAGATAAACAATAAACATAGGGAATTCCACAAGTTATTTATGTTATAATAACCTGTTATTTTATTGGTTATACATGGCTTTAGCTATTGTGGTTTAGTGGGGTGCCCACCAAACACCTGTTAATTTCATGGAAATGACATGCAAACTAAACAACTTCATTCCTCAAGTATTCAATGTTTGGCCCACCCTCTCATAAAACAACTCCCTGGGCAGGCAATGCAGCATTATTGGTTGACCTGATATATATGGCGCATAAATGTCATTGCCAACACAGTTATCTGTGAAGTTACCTTGGCAACTGCTGAAGGTACATTACTCCTTATATTACGAGAACTACAACTTGGTTGTGGTATTGTATTACTATTAATTTATAAAACATGGATACAGTAATATCTACATATAGCCTTGAAATTGATGGGCGGTTATGATATACAAAGTTAATGAGAAAATTTGGATAACGATTGCATGGATTTATATTATTATCTGTGAAAAATATGAGGTTAAAAAAATTACAGGATTAAATAACTCTCACTTTGCAGTGCAGTCTGATCCTAACTGTGCACTCTAACTGTGCAATTAAACTGTGCACTCTTGCTGTGCACTCTTTTACTGTTCACTGCATACTATTTCATATGACTTGCTGGGATCTATGCTTGCACCTGTTATTCATTTAATGTGATTTTAATATTGCATGATATAGACATTATAAAGTTGAAGGCAGCGAACTGTACTATTAACTTATAAAATGTGTGCATAAACTTTGTGTATGCATCTTACATACATGTATTCTCAATTGGGAATTTCTCACTTAAATTCTATACTCAGTTTTGCAAAGATTTGTGTGTAAAGCAGTTATCATGATGGAATCGCACTGAATTCTCAAGCTGCACCAGTTGGAATTAACCCGCCTTAAATTAGCATAAAAAGGAATATGCAAATGACTTCATTAGCATCATGACGTCACGGCAACACACGACGTCGGCAAAATCGCGACGTCACAGCTTCGCGACGTGGGATTTACAAAAAAGCAGCTCGCAAGACTCCGATTCGCCGCCACCTTGGGTTCAAGAAAATGTGGAAACTGTCGAAAAAAGGAAGAGATTCATTCGATGGAGAAAAGTATCATTCTCTGTCGGTGATAAACCGGATGCTATCGTAAAATTTTTGTCCAACCATCGGAGAAAAAGTCGATCGACGGAACAGCCGACTTTGCCGTCTAGTCCAGAATTTGTCTGTGATAATGTAAGTTATAAATGACAAAACAGCGAAAAGTAAAAATCAAATAATAACATTTAAACATATGCTGATATTTTCCCGCTTACTTCGGTAACGTAAAGGTCTGTTTCCAGTAATATTTTGGAAGCAGACTGCATGCCTTATACTGCAGTGTCCATGCAGGAGTAAGTAAAAGACTCCACCCATGGGGTAAATGTATAGCATGGCAGACTCTTAACCTTATCTTCTCATCATTACGTCCGCCTGCAGTTGCTCAGACAAGCTGACTTAGCATTAGACCCAGTAGCATTGAGACAATTCAATGCGATTAGTTCCGGATCTAGCACCATTGAGACTCCGTGTATAAGGAAACACTCTATTGGATATATCATTCTGTATTTAAAATTTAGAATATTAAATCATAATCTTATTAACAAAAAGCACATGAAGCATGGCATTTTGATCTAGATGCATCTAGTGCAGAGGCGTCGATTCAGGGGGGGGGGGGGGGTGTGGGGGATATATACCCCCCACTTTTTGGCATGAGGGGGATGATCAATGCAATCTTCCCCCCTTGAAATACACAATTTTTCTGCACAATTTTCTTTGTAATATTTGTATTAAATAGTTTTACACTTCATATCACATACTAGTATAATTAAGTGCATCAAAAAATAGTTTGGCATCAATGATCTAGCATTGTTTTATCTCTTGACAAGTGTCCGCGCGTTAACTGCAGCCACTTTTGTGCGAGAAAGTAACAGTTCGACAGACTGAAGTACATAGGCCTGCATCCCCCCCACCCGTCGATAGAAATCGACGCCCCTGATCTAGTGGTATATATTTTATAATCATCATAATCTCAAGTTTATGACTTAAAATGTCTGCAGCATTCGAGCATAAATCATCCAATTTCAGTTGCTTACGTAGAAAGAGGACCTAGCTCACTTGTGGTCAAAATGGAAAGTGCAGATTTTAAGAAAGATTAGACTAATAGCAAATACACGGGCCGCCAGTTTTATATCTGTTTTCTTCACAAAGTTCAGTGAACACAAAAGAAGGATTTTGAATTTGTGGGCCATTTTATTAGAGGGCCACTTCTTCAGATTCACTCGTAAAATAAGCACCGAAAGCTCCTCGGAGATCTCAATGCATTTGCTTATTTACATAATGGGATCTTTTTACATTGTGTGATCTTTTACATAATGCAAGCTTTGTAGTGGTTAAGTACAGTTTATTTGGAGAGTTGGTATTTGAAGATTCATTCATTAATTGACTTATTCACTATATTATATAATGTATCATTCAGATATTTATTAATTCATCCATTCATTTATATATTCTATATTTCATCCAATCATTTATTCATGCACTGAGTTATTCTATATTTAATTCATTCATTTAGTCATTCACAGACTTATTTTCTACATTTCATTCTTCGTTTATTCATTCATTTAGGCAGACAGTCGGTTAGTCAGTCAGTTAGTTAGTTAATTTTTTTTAATGATGTTGGTAGTTATTAAGTTGTCAGTCAGTCAGTCAGTCAATCAGCATGTCAGTAAGTAAGTAAGTCAGTCAGTCAGTCAGTCAGTCAATCAGTCAATCAGTCAGTCAGTCAGTCAGTCAGTCAGTCAATCAATCAGCACGTCAGTCAGGCAGTCAATCAATCAGCCATTCAGTCAGTCAGTCAGTCAATTAGTCAGTCAGTCAATCAGTCACTCAGTCAGTCAGTCAATGAATCTGTCTGGAAATTTTATGGCATAACTTTCTACAAAATATTGGGAAATACCATTCAGTAAATACGAACTAATATTAACATTTATATGAAAAAAAAACTTACTAGTAAAAGTAATAATATCTTATTTTACAGTTATCGCATAAATAAAGTTGTTTTATGAACTAAAATTTTACTGACATGATGAAGTATGGCACGCCCGCATAACATAAGTCTAGACACATATATCTGAAACAACAAATTCATGGTATTTTGATTTATTATGAAAAACCAAGTAGCTTTTCAAATGATATAGTATATTTGATACATTAATTCTATGTTTGTTTTGTTAATCTATCAGTACTCCCAGCTGTATCATTATGAGGTGTATAGCTTGGGGGCTTAGAGATATGTTTTGCCGTTTAAATCACATAGGGGCATGGCAAAAAATGTAAAACGTTTTGCTTATAGTTCCTCAATAAATAATGTAATGCACTTTACTGCATTTTTTTATGACAAGAACAAAAAGGTCGTTTTGGTTTTGCCCACTTCAACAGGAATTCATAAAATGTTGGATATTTAGGTCAACAAAAATTGTTAAAAAGGAACGTAATAAAATGCATTTCTAAGACGAAAGTTTAGTCAAAACACCAAAAAACGAAGACTTACGAAGTTACTCTAAAAAAAATGAGGAAAATGGTTTACAATTGACTTTTTTAAGGTATATTTCTTTCAATTTCCATATTAATCCAATAACACAGGAACCCCGCTTTAAGACCACCTCACTATTAAGACCATCTCACTATTAAGACCACCTCATTAATAAAACCACATCACGATTAAGACCACCTCATTAATAAAACCACATCACTATCAAGACTACCTCACTATCAAGACCACCTCATTATTAAAACCACCTCACTATTAAGACCACCTCAATATTAAGACCACCTCACTTTTAAGACCAGTAAAATTTGCACCGGGGGAACATAATGAAAAAAACAACAACAAAACAGCCAGATTGTATTATATAGTAATAACAATTTTACATACATTTATATATTTCATTGTCAAAAAAGAAAGAACAATTTAACAATCAAGTCATGAACATATATGTTCCCACAATACAGTGGGAATTCTGGTGCCATTTTGAGCATTTTCTTTGCTTACAATTGTTGGTTAAACCCCTTCAGACATTCCAAGTGGTTTCAACAAATCTTCACTCATAACAGCCCAACAATAATGCTACTTGCATGCCACTATATTCTTGGAAAAATATTTATCAAGTTATCTTCTGTGGATTTCCCATAAAAAAATCCCATTTTATATCCGTTTTATAATTTTGTATATCTGTAAGTGCAATTTTATGAGCATCATTCTATTCTTATCAACATTGATAGGTATTTATGCCCCGATTTTAGGTATAAGTACTTGAGTAAATATTGACTTGCAGAAATAAATACGGCACCACCCAGCATATAAAAGATGTCATGTGATTAACTGAGGTCATGTGACTTTTGGAGAGGATGTAGAATTAAAGCTTCCGGTTTTAATCAATGGGTTATTAGACGGCTAAGAAAGATTAATAATCAGCTATTATTTATGATGCGGGTTTTACATGTGATTAAAATATTAGAACTAATGTCCTCAGCAGCTTGATAGGATAGGATAGGATAGGATAGGATAGGATAGGAAATACCAGGAGAGGATAGTAAGGCAGGCAAGGATAGGATAGGATAGGAAATACCAGGAGAGGATAGTAAGGCAGGATAGGATAGGACAGGAACGGCGAGGATAGGATAGGATAGGACAGGAAAGGCGAGGATAGGATAGGATAGGAAATACCAAGATAGGATAGGATAGGATAGGATAGGATAGGACAGGATCAAAGTGTACAGTGCAACTTTTTGAAAGTAGCCTGTCAGTAATATTGCTGTTAATATATATTGCTGTTCCAATCTGTCCCCAGACACTAAAAATTTGATAAACATTGCTTCTAATCCTCTACAATTTTTAAAGTTCCTACAATTTTTATGGTTCACAAACAAACTTTAGCAAGAGTTTCTCACCCTACATTGATGTCTATTGACATATATTTGTACCGAAAATGTTCACCTTTTTTATTTGCACAATACATGTACCCAAACCCTCGAACTGACCCCAAACAATTCACAGCACAAACTACTTTCAATGTACACAAACACACAAGGTATAGGACCTGACTAAAGACAGTTTGGGGACTTTTAATTGCTGTTTCGCTTTGGGGTGACCAAACTCTTTTGTTGACACTCTCTGGAGTTGGACTATATTGTGTATGGACATTTAGTTTTGTCCTAGAGTGACCTCTGTTAATGCAAATAATACACAATGCCAGAAACGTTTGTAGTCAACAATGTATTTACAATCGCAAGTACTAGAATGCAAGGTAATTACCATCAAATGGCCCAAAAGAAATGGTTGGAATTGTAAACTGCTCTTTTCGGGTTATTTACTGGGTAATTTCATTGCTTTCATTGTTAGAATGAGCACAAAACCCAATGTATACATTCATTTATAAAGTCAAGGTACACATGAATCTGAGCTATTACAGTTGACCTTCCAACAGATAAGTGTATATGCTGGTGGTATTATAGTTTATACACCTCATCAGAATATACAGTTAGTTTCATAAAATATGATCAACTCCAGACAGCTGTAGCAACCTATTCCGGGCTGTAGCTATAACTTGCTAAAGCCAGCTGCTTCTATCTACTCCTAGCTAATAATCGGCTAACAGCTACCACCAATGAAAAAATATTCACTTTGGTAAATGTAAGAAATGTGTCTAAACTATCATAAATATGTACTGTTAGATCCGGCTTTCAGTAACCAGCTATAGCCAGATGGTTCTGTTTAGTGCCAGGTAGCCTCGTACAGCAGAAGTTGTCTGACGGCTTAATCATGTCACCAATACTCATTATGTCATCATTATGCCTGCCTAGCATGTCAATTTGAGTGGTGATTCAGTCGTTTAAAACGTGGTGGGTTGATTAGGGCTTTATGTCCTGTATTTCTGCATCTGATGGGCTAATTAGGACAGGCAGGGATCATGGCAATGAGATGATGGATGAAACAGCCATCTAACTCCGGCTCAATTGGGAAATGAACCCGGGACCCAGTGGTTAGAAGCCCAGGGCGCTACCACTGAGTAAGGCCCCCACCCCTGTTGTTTAAGACAATCAGATCTAAAACAAATGCGGAAGCATCTTTCCCAGATAACATGCCAAGCTAAATGGGCTCGTCATCTGTGGTACGGTGGCTCATGGCGGCCAATGGTGAAAAATATTTACAGATTTGGAATGCCTTCCGGGTTATACGTCCATGTAAAAATTTAACAACATATATAGAAAATAAAAATATTAATCAGTTTATTTTATTTTCAGGTGTGCCACCATCATGACTGCCAGGAAGACA
The DNA here is from genome assembly GCA_932294295.1 of Alitta virens. Lineage (NCBI taxonomy): Eukaryota > Metazoa > Annelida > Polychaeta > Phyllodocida > Nereididae > Alitta > Alitta virens. The sequence continues at coordinate 1,811,976 of OW028578.1, read as the reverse complement.
ACCAGGGGAGACCGCTTCACCTCTGTGCAGACTGCGACCGGGCAATCCACGGAAGTCCTCAGAACTCGGGACATCTTCGATTTGATGTCATGAAAAAACCGGGTAAGATGCAGCGATTTTGTTCATTGAATGGGGAAGTTTCTGATTTCCTTAATTCAACCGCATCCTATAGGATGTTAAGATGGAAATTTTGGAAAGGTTTTGTGACTTGAGAATGACTTCTTCATTCTTATGGTCCAAAAGTGAATTGTCTATTACTAACTCAATCGTTCATAATTAAGTCAACACTTAAATTTTTATTTTGGTAAAGGCAAATAGGCCCGATAGGGTGTTTGCCTACCATTTTTGGTGAGGTAATTAAAGTGTAGTGATGTTTCTCTTTTTGTAAGAAAACGGCCATTAAATTGGAGTTAGGATTTGTGAGTGAATTCACAGGAATGATTAATCCGGTGATCTTATCTAATCTAGTGTTATCTGATCCAATCTTATCTTATCTTAACTTATCTTATTTTATCCTATCTTATGTATTTTCATTTTAAGGTTTAGCACTGACTAGAAACCAATCTTCGCTGTCACTGCCCGGAGCGACTTCTTCGTCCAATAAAAGCGATGACGAAGATGAAGAAGATGGAGAAGAAGGAAGAGAAAGCGAAAAAGGAGAAGAAGAAGAGGAAGAAACGCGGTCGAGGTAGGAATTGGGAACTTGATTAGCACCACACCTAGTTAATGTCAACGGCCAAATAAATATAGTAGGCCTGCAGGGGAAAATTGCCATAGCGAGTTGATCTTAATAGTAAGGTGGTCTTAAGGTGCCCAGACATAATGATGAGATGATAAGGCTTCGTGGAGTCTGCACCATGTTACACATTTACCCAAGGGGTGGGGTTTTTCACTTTCCCCGGCATAGGGACCTGAGTACGAGGCACTGTCAATTCAACAACTCATGCAACTGACATCCAGCAGCTAAGATGTAGCTCCTAAAGAGTGCCTGGACCAAGGATTGAACCCGGGAGTTTCAGCAGAGGTGACCAATGTAGAAATGGCGGATACTTCAACCTATATGCTACCAAACCATCCAAAGAACAATATAAAACACAATAGGCTACAATGGCTAATAATATTGGGGATGTTGGAAAATATAACAATGATATCAAACAGATCACCAAGTACATTGGCAACTAATTAGCTTAATGGCCTAATTAGTTTAATTGACCAATTAAATGTGTAGGCTTATTAGTATAGTAAATTGCTCCCTTCCTCTGACCTTACCAATGCCATAAAGTCACATTATATTTGGTCATCCTGTTCTGTGAAGTTTCCAACATATCAACTCTCTTTCGGTGTAACCTTTTATTTATTGATTACCATTTGTAGTTTATAATAATTTATTTGTTTTTTTCCAGAACTTCTCAAGTTTTTAAAGAATCCAGAAGTAAGAAAAACAAGACCAGAAGATGCAACACAGAGGTCTGTAAAATATTTATTACATTTACTTATTTTTCTTATATAATTTGTCACTTTATTGCTGTGCAGTCAATGGCCCCCTGAAACCCTTCTCGTGTTTTGGCTTTTACAAGGGTTGTATAAAACATTATAACTAGTGTGCTAAAGTTACATTTAGTTTTCCATAAACCCATAAAGTTTCACAACAAACTCTTTAAAAGATCTGAACATATTTTGAATCGACATTTCTTGTAAACATTTTGAACAGGAAACTTCTCTTCTGAACTTTTCAAAGGTTGAAACATAGGATATTTTATTTTTACTTAATTATATTGTTCATTCAGAGTTGTACATACATATTTGATTTGATTCACTGACATTTAACATTAAATTTTATTGCACCTATATTATGAAGGATCACATTATTCAATCATGATATTATTATTACAAAGATAATTATCATGATTTGATGTATGTTTTTAATTGCATCTCAGTGCATTGTTGAAATGACCAATGTTTAATTGTTAAGCCTTATATAAAAATGTTAAGACATTATATTTATATAATGCTGTTATTTGCATATGCTATATTGTATGGCTTTGCTTTTTATCTTGCAAATTCGCTTTGATGATATTTTTAAGAATAATAATATAATATAAACCTTGGTCATTGGAAGATCATGCACTGCTGATGGTAACTTGTAAGTGTTTGTTAGATACTAATATGACTTTGTAATGTTTTACTTTTTACCGAAACAAATGGCCTTTACCTTGGGTTGCATTGGAATAATATAACTATTATGGATGACCTTGACCTCTGACCTTGGATGACCTGATTACGCGACCTTGAAACAACAGGACAATAGTATACCGGAAACGGAAGCGGTGCATTTACGAAGTCGTAGTTTACAAGAAACGGGGTTTGATGAGCGCCATCTAGGATACGGTGCAACGAAACCGTACGACAGAGAAGGTATGATGAGATCACGTAACCAGATGACTGCCAGTCCCATAATGCCTCATTCTCCGATGGTCGCCAGAGTCCGGCACTCGTCCGGACCAGGACCGCAAAGATGGGCCTCCGAACAACATCTACACTCGGTGTACACCCCCGATGAACTAAAATATACCCCTTTGAGAAGGATCACCCAAAATCAGCAGAACCGGAAACCGGATCACTCAATCGGGGTGTTAAATAAACTCCTGCAGATAGATGGCGCCACCAATGCTCCGCGCAGTCGCAAAGTCAGCCTACCCATAACACAACGATCTGATAGTTTCGAATCAGAGAAACAGGTTAAGAATTTACAAATAATACACAAAACTCATCATGACAATTACAAAATTACTATTTGTGTTTTAATTTACCTTGCATGGTTTTCTTAAGTATTTAAGCCACCGCTTGCGTTCAATATCTTAAAATTTATGAAAACTTTGAATGTTACAACAAATATCACTCTATTACTATTGAAATAATTTAAAATGATCTTTGTTCTCTTTTTCTTCCAGTATTCCTTGGGAAAGGAAGTATTCACCCTTCGGTTTGAGGTCATCGATCAAAATGATGTTGAAGTTGTGGGAGCAGAGAAAGGAGTCACTTTAAGGTAATAAAATTATATTTACATGAAAATTGTTGAATAAATAAGATGGCTGCTTTTGTTCCCATTTGTATGATTCCTCAAATGCAGTGGTAGATAAATTAAATGAGATTTTGTTTTATTTGATAAATTATTTTTATTGTCTGCTTCTGTTATGGACTAATGGAAACCTTTGCCAATTAGACTGCAGGGTTACAAAATGTACCTTGTGTGCAAAACCGTATTTCCAATACTGTAATTATTTATATCCTTACAGTCATTCAAGATTTCAAGAACATACAATGAAGTATAAAATGGCCTGTAGCACTGAAAGTGCATGAAACGGCTAAGAATTAAAAAAAACAATTTATGAACAATTAATAAATATGATAAAGTAATATGTAACTGTAGCCATTACATATTAAAATTAATTACATAGATTTAAATTCTGTAACCAGGCATGCACATTCCAATACTATTTTAATATCCATATGCTGGTTATTTATTCAGAGATGCAGTGAGACCTTATTTTGAGAAAAGAAAGCTCGACTTGAAGAGGTATGGAGTTTACCTGTCTCTCTCCAATACTCCACTTCCACTGGATTACGACTGCTTTCCGCTAGGTGGCAACAGTCTTCACGTCAAAGGTAAGCCTAGTGGTTATTTGTGAAACTATGTTTACAAATTCAGCGAGGACTCCAGGTTCTCAGTATATGAGTATTATATTGTTTAGGATTCGTTGGAAATAGTTTCAAGTCACATTTAAACATGTTAAAGGGATATTGCTTAAAACGTTTAATTGGTACAGCTAGGACAATGTCAAAACTAAACCAACTTTTGATAGGAAACACTTAATTCAAACCAGTATTAAAATAAATCACCTGGCAGATGAGGTCACTTTTACCAAAGTGAAATCTACCCATTTTGAAAATTTACTATGATTAAAACCTGAATTTGAAGAGACTATGGTTATAAATATATTATATATTATCGTTGATAATTATACATCCATGCTTATTATGGTCAATGTACACCAGATCTTATTCTCATGTGTTCAAACTGCACGTGGTAATGATTAACAAAAGTTAACAGGTAGAGAAAAAATAATCACAAAAAAAGGAAACACAAAACTGACCTGAAAAGAAAAAGTGTGTTTTTTCATGACCATGTCACGAAAAAAAAAAAATAAGTAAACAAATTTTTCTCACAAAAATGAAACTCTAATTATATGACAGAAACTAGCTTGTTCGTCAAGTGTTATTCAAAGTTTTTTTTCCAAAAAAGTTTTTTCCCTGGATCTATCAAACTATCAATCACGTTTTTGTGCCTTCAAATTATTTCTTTATGCCCCAAACCCTGTACAATTAAGCCCCCATTGACCCTGAACCCAACAATTGTATTGCTTTCATATTGATAACCTCGACAGCACATCTGCCATGGGAAGGGGGCGATAATGGAGGTGTCAATGGCTCCAAACTGACATATTGATTAACAGTTTTTACAGGTGGCGCTTCAGGTCACCAAATTGGTTGTCAAGGACTCAATGAGCCATAGCAACAATCACTAGGGTTGACCCCAGTCACCCGCAAGGGTACTCTTAACATGTGTGATTGGTAAAGGAGCTAATGGGACATGGGAATGAAAATCTTAGAAAATACTGAGAATAAAATGCTTACTTTTGGATAGCATGATTAATTGTTCATATTGTCATTTTGGAGTTAATGGCCCTTAACATATTTTTAATATGTTGAATAGTTGAAATAAGTGAATTTAACTTGTTAGTTGGTTGTATGAAGTAACCATATCAAGGCCAATTGCAATATTGCATATGTATTATTTGGTTTATATTACCAGCTGCTGGCAGATGTAATGATGAGATGATAAGACTTAAAAGCCACACCATGCCACTCATTTACTTACAGGTGGGGTCTTTTACTTGCCAGCACAGACACTTAGTACAAGGCACCACTAATTAAAAATCTCATGTGAGACATCTCATGCTGAGATGCAGCTCATGAAGAGTGTTCGGACTGCCAATTGAACCCATGACAGCTAATGACATTACCACTAGGCCACCCCTCCACTGTAATGATAGTAGTGGTTTTACTAGGCAGGTAGATTAGGGCTTTAAATCCTGTATTTCTGCACCTGATGGGCTTAGTAATACAGGCAGGGACCATGGCAATGAGACGATGGATGAAACAGCCATCCAACATAGGCTCGACTGGAAATTAAACCCGGGACCCAGTGGTTGGAAGCCCAGCGCACTACCACTGAGCTAACCCCACCCCCTCCTTCAATAGTGAGGTAAACTTGAGCTCTCACACATCTTACACACCACAAGGTCATGAATTGAACCCACATTTATCAGATTAGCTGAACTATGGTTTAACCACTAAGCCAAAATCACAATTTAGCCAGGTGTCAGTTCGTATCTGAAGACCTCCAATCTCATCATTACATATACCCCTGTATGTGGTTATAGAAAAGTTGTTCCACTAGATTACATTGCCTTGGCAAAAACAAATTATTTATAGAAACGTTTACGATTTACCTGTATTTCATAAATCAATAGGGTTGTAACGGATTAAATTTAAAAATAAACAAATAAGACTTACAAATTTATAATTCTTCATGTATATAACATTTAAATGCACATGTTGACCTTAGCCTAGGGTTGTTTGTTTACAAAATCTTGGGTAATAATTTCAAAGGTATGCCTTGTGCATTCCTGAAATATGTAAACAACTTCAACCCTAAAGTGATTTCAAAAGGGAAGTTGAAAACTCATTCATTCAACATTCTGGGTGTCTAACTGAAATCTAGACCAGTTGACCCTAAATTCATGTACTAGAAGGGTATGCTATGTCAGCTGTCAAAAAGAATATCTAATTACATCATATGGGATTTCACTTAAATCGTTTTAGCTTTGCTCTAAATACTCCCATAATACTTTGTACAAATAGAATGAATTTATGTATGAGGGACTGATTTAGGGTTTAGTGAATTTCAATAACATCACAAGTTAGAGAACAAACCATTAAACTTGTTTTTACAAGGCCACCAAATGATGTATTATAAGCGAAGTGGTCTTAATAGAGAGGTTGCTCTGTATGTATAATTGTATATACAGGTAAATCTCATAATTGAAGCCATATTGGTTGCAGACAAAATAGTCCGTAATACAGTTAACCTGATTAGTAAAGCTAATATAAATGTGTAACATTTGTGTGGACTCAAAGCAGCCATATCATCTCATCATTACGTCTGCCTGCAGCTGGTCATATAAGCTGACTAAGCTTCAGACCCAGTAGCATTGAGATGAATATAAACATAAACATAAGCTAGGCTATAAAGAGTTTTATAGATTAATTAAGACTATTTTTTAGGCTTAACCTGTGAAGTAAATAGGTATAGGTAATTGAATTTTATTATTCTTAGAAAAAACACAGTTCTGAATTCTGTGATTTCATCCAATGTTATATGCATAAGATTGAATTTAAATGTTATATAGTAAATTTAATATGTACAGTATAGCTCATAATTGATGTTCAGTCTTTTACTAGCTATACTGAGCTATACTGAGCTATACTGAGATAGACTGAGATAGACTGAGCTATACTGAGCTATACTGGGTTGGACTTAGCTAGACTGAACCAGACTGAGCCAGACTGAGCTAGACCGAGCTAGACTGAGCTATAGTGAGCTAGACTGAGCTAGACTGAGCTAGACCACTAATCAATCACCTTGCTACCTGTCACTAAACCAAACTATCTGGCTAAAGCTATCTACTGGAATCTGTACCAAAGTACCCCAAATCACATTAAACACACAAAAGTGTTTCAAGTACTTTATTTCTAGCTATATTTACAAATAGTTGAACAGTGTTTTAGTAAAACTATATAGATATATCCAAGAGGAATAAAATTGTTTATTTATAATGGTCACCTGACCTATTCCTTGATAAGATTTCCAAGCTCTATAATTACATAATTAAGGCTTCTGAATGTTTGTGTGTTAAACCCCTTCATATTGCATGTTATGGGGTAATGATGTCAGTAAGGTAAACTGAATTACTTTATGATAGGTAAACTAGGTCAAGTATAAAGTAAGGCAGTTTTGTATTTAATATATGCTCCAGTTATCTTGAGAAATTTTATAACTTAATTTGCTAGTTTTTGGTTATTATTTATTTTTTGGTTCTTTTATAAACCATAATTGTCTATAATATAATCAGTAAGCTACTATGTAAAGGGTTGATGCTTTATAGTTACTTATGCATGGTCAATGTTTACGTAACGTTAGCAAAACGTTGTTACCAGAACGTCATTATTACATGTCAAATATAACACATATTGCCTGTATAAAACATGATAAGATGGATGAGGCTAGCGTGTGGATATCAATGAAGTTTATGAAGAAAAATTATATTTAATTAATAATAATACAGTATTTCATGGTAATAAATTGAGGTTAAAGATTTCATAGAGAATTGTGATTTGGTAAATCTGGTAAATCTGGTAAATCTGGTATCATCCTGGAAGCAATACCGACTTGTAATAAATATGAAACATATTAAATAGTGATGTTGATTTCATACAAAATATTAAGAGTATGAATAAAGATGATATATATTAAAGATTTTTACACAATGCTAAGAAATTTTAGCTATTCTACAGTTACATTTGTGATAAATTACATATTAGATAATGTATATATACAAAAATTACGTAGACAACAGACAAATCTCACTTAAAAAGCTTATTATTCAATACAATAACAGTGAAAATATTGAATTAAGTTTTCTCAATGCTACTGGGTCTGAAACTTAGATTATATAACCAGCAGCTTCAGGCAAGTGTAATGATGAGATGATAGGCTGCTTTGCTTGGAGTCCACACTAGATTGATAGTGGTTCATATCAGGGCTGAGCACGAGTACATAAATGCAATATCATGAGTACAGTACTTGTACTTGAATACATTGCCAAAGTACTCGTACTCATATGAGTACTTTCTGAGTACATGTGAGTTAATTTTTAATCAGGATTATACACAACAAGTAATACACCACATAATTTAAGTATTTTGTTTAATTTTCACTGTTGGGCTGAAGTTAGTAATGTTTTGACACACTTTTACTGACACTTTTAAACTTTAAGGCAGGCATATCTAATGACACAAGCTTTATTATTATAATTTTTTTTTTTTCGAAGCAATGGCTTTCTGACTATCGCCTCATGAGCACAGGTGCACAATTTGTGACACCCCACCCCCTAAATCATTACATAACCCATTGAAATTGTGGTTGACCACTGAAGCAATTGGGTAGAAGAACCTAAATAGGGGTTTGCCCATTTAGCTGTGACCCCTGAGCCAGGCCATGCTATGTGGAGGGGGGGGGGGTGGAGTCAGTCATGCGTGACTGGACAGGTTGGTTGAGGGTTCACCTGTCCCAATGGTAGGTTGGCCAAAGTGTTATCACAGCATTTGATGCTGTCAAAATCTCTGGCTGTATCTGCACAACATTTGGATAACTGTTAACCTACACATATAGATTATTATATCATGGATTATTCATTAATTTAGTACTTTGGCTGTACACTGTTTTAGTTAGGTATCATGTACACCCATTTTACATCAATGGATTTAGCGAAATACCACCACCATGGCACTGTGAATAGTAACTTGAAAGTTTAGATTTCGGCACCAAAAACCTGAGCGATATTAGGTTGACTTCCCACACTGAATGTATAGAGTTTAACATTGGCATTCAAAAGTTACACAACAGGACATAATACCTCATATAGAAATCAGGTGTGTTTATAGCATACCCGCGAATATATCTATGAACACTTGAACTGATTTACTAGTGACTATTTTGTGATTTTCGCTACATTTTATCAGACAAAAACACTGGAGCTACTTTCACGAGTTAGCAGATTTCTAAGATCTTAATTGGATTGACATCACAGGTAGAATTACACCTCGTAATATATACAGGAAATGGGGACTATAATTATGCAAAATTAATTCACACAAAGCAGCTTTAATTGCTTATGTAAACAACTGGAGTTTGGCGACTGATGACATTAACTTATGACTGCCCTAGTAGTGTATGTGACACTCTAATATCACACTAGAAGTCACAACAAAAACATTAGAAAAACATAATCATTACTGTGGAATATTACTATAAACATCTTAAAGGTTACATAGCTCCAATTCTGTCCTTTGCTTATATATAGACAGTTTTGCAAGCATTTTACTACACCAAATATATGAGCTGTTAAAATCTCCACTGAGTGTGACAGTATTCACAGATATAGGACAATGTACACAGCTCATTCAGGGATGTATTGAACTAGGGTGAACACTTTCAAGACGGGAGCATTTAAATTGTGTCGGAGAATTTTAACAGTGCCATCACATCCACCAAACTTGCAAACATTATATAGAGGCTGCACAAAGTACTGTTATGATAGACACACTGCTACTTTCAGCAGAAACAGGAGAAAAAATAAGTTTAGATGCAAAAACAGGACATTCCTGTTTCAAAAGCCCATGTGTGCAGAATTTTATTTTAAAAAGGGATTAAAAAAGACATCAGCTGATTTCATAAAGTAAAGAAATGTGTTGTTGAAAGGTGACTTAATGATATTCTGCTTTACCAGTTCAAACAAGTTCTATAGTCTACAAGTTTCATTTAAGAGATGAAATTGTATAATATAGTATATGGGACATAAAACAAAAAGTTGATGATTCATTGTTGAAATTCCAAGAACATCAGGCCTTAATCAGGAGTCGAATAATTTTTGAGAATCAATAATTGAGTATATTTGGTGACTCAACATCATAAAGTTCTTTGGATTCTACAATAATAACACTCTTGATACAAATTCTGTGTCCCTATTCCTGGAAAGAAAAGTATATTAAACATGGAATAACTAAATGACAAACAACAGTGCTAAAACAATAGAAGGAAGGCAAAAACAATTGTGACGTCACTTTATGACGTCACCAATGGAATGTTGCCATGGATAACGATGACGTGTTTACCCCCTCGTTTGCTGCTATAAATAGAAACAGCGCCCCGTCATTCACCAATAATCAGTCTCCCACCATCTTTGATGTTTTTGCCAAAGAATTCTTGGGAGCTTTACATGGTGAGTGCCCTTCAAATTTTATAAAATATTCAAAAAATTTGAAAACTAACTGAAGCAGTGCCAATAGATGAAAGAAGGGTTGTGACAGTCAGACCATTGTTCGACTTTTTGTCAGGAATTCTAGTTTAGAGTTGACTCAATTGAGCAGCAATTTGGCAGTGAAATTGCGAAAGAATGCGATAAAAATAAGTGTAATTTAGTAAAAAAAAATGTATTGCATGCAATTTTATAAAATGTTCTCTAGACAGAATTATCGTTATCACTATAATAATATTGTGGTTAGTTAAGAAAATTGAATTGAATTTTACTTCAGTGGAAAACAATTGCCTGCAATTAAGTTATGAAAACATTTTCCTACTGATCTCTAAGAAATTTTCCTACTGATCTCTAAGAAATTTTCCTACTGATCCCTAAGAAATTCTCCTACTGATCCCTAAGAAATTTTCCTACTGATCTCTAAGAAATTTTCCTACTGATCTCTAAGAAATTAGCCAAATGAAAATGAAGGAGTTCACCAGTTGTAGAAGTGTTTGATTGCATACTAGGAGGTGCTAGGTTTCGAACTATCCATTGCATTGGAGAAAGTACCCAGATAGCATTCCAAATCGGGCCAGCGTTGTTTCTACATCGTTCTGACGTCGCCGACATCGCGCCAACGTTGATTCGATTTGGAATGCGATCTGCTTCTTGATTGTAACTTGGTTTTAGATCTGTGCTCTTAGAACTTAGAGTCAGATGCATTGTCATCACTTGTAAACAGCCATGAATCAAGAATAAACATGAAATTATAACTACTGTACCCATACTAATATGAGATACAATTTTAAGATGATAATTAGCAAACGGATGTCCAATAAGCATTCATCATAAACTTTGAACAAAAAAACGAGCAATGATATTGGTTACGAAGCCTTCAATGTCCTAGCTTTCAGTTCTAGTTTCATTCTGGAACACCTCTACACCACGCACCGTAACCAATACACAATTATTATCTTGCAACTTCCTGACATTGTCAGTTTGCACAACCAATTACCACACCCAGTTCACTGTTAGTTCTTCACAAATAAACGTGAGCTAATTAAACATAATTACATACACTTGGCAACTTGTGAATTATAGTATTCAGAACTGTCAGTATAGTGCAAGTTGTGAGAGTGCTTAATCCTTGTATTGTTAAATCTAAAGTCTTGATTGATACAGTGTATGTATGTATGTATGTATAATTGATTTAAAGTCGTTTTCAATCAGTATATAGCAGTCCAGTTAATTGGAGAGGTATTCAATATGCTACAATATTCAGTGTCCTGTTTATTTATTTTTTTGGTATTTATCAATAGTTATTATGATGGGATATTAGGTTCACAACACATCTCCTCCTCCTACTCCTCCTACACCTCCTACTCCTCTTCCTCCTCTTCCTCCTTCCCTTCCACCTTCTCCTCCCTCCTCCTCATCCTCCTCCTCATCCTCCTCCTTTTCCTCCTCCCTCCTCCTCTTTCTCCTCCTCCCCCTCCTCCTCTTCCTCCTTCTCCTCCTATTTCTCCTCCTCCCCCTCCTCCTCTTCCTCCTTCTCCTCCTCCTCATTTTCCTCCTCCTCCCTCCTCCTTCTCTCTCTCCTCCTCCCCCTTCTCTTCCTCCTCCTTCTTCTCTAGCCCAGGTTTTCTTCTACTAAACTAAATGTTAGCAAAGTTTTGAAACTAGATCAATTATGATTCAAGCAAGTCAAACATTTTACTTCAAAATATTGTTTTTGCTGATATAAAATATAAACATTTAAATTTACTAATTTTAAAATAGCTATATTGCCAGAAAAGTGGCTAATCGCATGACATGACAATGTAATAATTTGCATTGACTTCAACCATTATTTAAGGCGGCAAACAGATCCCTTTAAAACATTATTTATTCCTGATATAAATACTATTTTAACTTAAATAATATTACCGTTTAACCCAGATGGCATTCCAAATCGTATCAACATTGGTGCGACATTGGCGATGTTGAAAGGATGTTGTACCGACGGCGGCCGACATAGAAACGACGCTGGCCCAATTTGGAATGCTATCTGGGAACTTCTGATATAAATATTATAGTTTATCTTCTGAAATACATTTTTTATTTTAATTAATGAAATTATAATGTGATACTTTGCAGCGACTTCAAACAATTTTTTAGGGCGGCACAAAGATCCCTTTAAAACAATGTTTATTCCTGATATAAATACTAGTTTAACTTCATTAATATTACAGTTTTACTTCTGATATAGATATTACAGTTTACCTTCTAAAAATAATATTAATATGAAAAATTGCATGAAATGACAATGTGATAGTTTGTGGTGACTTTAACGATTGTTAAAGATGACGCACAGATACCCCTGTTGTCTTCAGCCACACAGCTTGAGGCATAATCTTAAAAGGAAACCCAAATCTCGTGGGAACAGTGAAATCACGCCTCAGACGAGATTCTCACGTTAACAGGACATGTCCTTAAATGTCATCTAGGGGACTTAAGGACTGCTTACACTGAAGATATACACATAAACACACATTCATGCATATATATATATATCCATGGAGATATACAGCATGTTAAGACAAGTGAAATTCTGAACCATGTCACTTCCTACATACTTCGTGTGAGCTTTTGTTAACTTTTGTTACTATGGTTACACTTGACCTCATTTGACCTCACCACTCATGCGCAGTGACCTCTCTTGACCTTTTGTGACCTCATTTTTGATGCAGCTTTTGAGGGTAAACCTAAACCTGCTGTGCTGCGTTTATTACGTATTAAATTCAGTAATAATATTTGTGTTATTTTTGACCATAAGAAAGTTAAGCCTTTCCTCTTTTAGTAGCAATTGCATATGTACCACAATTGTATCAACTTTAAAGTCTACTTCAAGGGTCAACCATACATTTATAGTACATATTATAAGAGTGCTGTGACCTTGGCTTATTTGCATAGGGGTACAATAATGTGAGCTATTATGGTATATAGTATTATTGGACTAATAATACAATTCCATCCAAATGTGAATGTATTAGTTTACTGTCTGTTTTAATTATCTGCTCCAAGTAGTCTCAACTGACTTTACAATTACACCCTTGGCAGACCTGTTCAAGCATGAGCCTTTCTCAAGTCCCTGGGGAGCATACATCCAGTGTGCAGCCATTAAAGCACTCCTCTGGTCAAGCGCTCTACAATCGTCATCACTGCCTATAGCCAAGTACCCATTTACACCTGGGTGGAGTGGAGCAGTGGATCAGGGAAGACCTGCTGAGTTCCTCCATGCCATGGCTGGGTTTGAACCCTCAACCATGCGCGTATAACTCCCAACACCTTATCCACTAGACCAAGGCATCCGCACATGCATACGACCATATATGGCTGGCTGTCCACCATGTCACTAGCTTACACGTCTGTGTGTGTCCATGTTCATGCATCCATTAAACATTATCGATCCAGATGGTATGACACCAATGAAAAATAAATACATCTTACATTTCAATTGATTGCATTTTGTTTGCACAGATATATGAGCGCCATATGTTCGTTTGTAGGTCAGACCAAACCTGAAATCAAATGCTTTTGGGAACATGCAAAAAGCTGGTGTATATGCTGTTTTTCGAAACTAAGGAAGCTTTTTGTAATTAAACAGTTTTCACTGAAGCCTGGCGACCTAGTTAGGTGTGCAGTGGGAAACTAGTTTCCAAATCATACACAGAAGTGGGAAGTTCACTATATTTTACACAAATGTATGTGATAAAAGTACTGGGTTATATGCGATATATAATTTGATACAGGATTATGAAGTCACCTGTGTGTACCGATCCCAGCAGCAGGATTTGATAATTATCACTAATTAATTTTGGTGTCATGAATTACTGGTTAATGATTGGTCTAGCCATGCCAACAAAATACAGAGCATGTTATCGTTTCATGGAGAGCTATATTATAATCATTCTAAAACCATGATATTAGTTATTGGAATATCATGCAAATGGATAGCATGGATTCGTAGTGGAATTAATTTTGTACCGTTTAATTTTGTGAATATGTTTCATTTTAATAAGTTGGAATTAGTGACCTATCATTGGCAATGTCTGGGTAGAACTTACCATCCATGACGAAATTTATACAGCTGTTCATTTGTGAAGTTACGTGTCAAGTTTATCATGTCAAGCGAATGAGCAACTTATTCCGAAAACCAGCCACATTTTGGATAACTGTGCATAACAATATATGTATTGGAGTGTGTGGCAAATCTATGACTAACCACAACCACGGGAAACTGCATTAATTCCATTACAAGTTTTTTAATTGACTAGCTTGCAAACTATCAGTGTGGGGTAAAAACGAAACTTGCAATAGGAAGTTAGAATTGGAATTTCCCACCATTTTTGCAACCAGTGTCAGAGAGCTCTCAAACCTGACTTTCAAACAAGCCCTCAGTGTGCACATTATTACTACATAACTGGGAGGCATGTTTTGCTCCATTGAGGACCAGTTGAGTTCTTCACCTTGAGAGTTAATTTCACTCAAAAGGAGTTTTGGCAGCGTCCTTGACAACCAAATGTCAGCAGAATGAGTTACGATGACGTTTTCCCTCTCTCTGACAAAAGAGCTCCTGTTCAGGTCCCAAATCCGCCAGGGGGCCTGGAGACTCAAGCGCCCTCTGGGAGAACAGTGTGGTACATAGGAGATGATGAGGTGGAGTTGCAGAACAAACGAAGACGATGTATGTTGATAATAAATCCATAATTTAAATGTATACTGGTTAATTGTAGGCAGCCAATCAGATAGTCAGTTAGTCAATCAGTCGGCCAGTCAGTCAGCCAGTTAGTTGGTCATCAGTAAGTCATAGTCATCTAAAGGGGCGTCGATTTCTATGGGATGCAGGCCTACTTCAGTCTGTCGCACCGTGACTTTCCAACGCGCGTACAAATGGCAGCAGTTAACGCGCCGACACTTGTCAAGAAATAAACAATGCTGGATCATTGATGCCAACTAGTCCTAGATAAACTTAGTTGTACTGCTTAACACAAATATTCCAAAGACAATTTTGTAGAAAAAATGATTTTTCATTTGTGAATTTCAGGGGGGGGGGGGGGAGATGATTGCATTGATCATCCCCCCTTCCCAAAAAGTGGGGGGGTATATATCCCCTACCCCCCCCCCCCCCCTGTATCGATGCCCCTGGTCAGCTAGTCAGTCAAACAGCCAGCCTGTTAGTCATTTAGCTAGTCAGCCAGTCATTCAGCCTTTTGATTTTTCAGTTTGTCAGTCGGCTAGTTGGTCGTCAGTCAGTTAGTTACTCTCTTTTTGCTATTTCACTGTATTTCTGACCTTTTGTCTCTGATTCTGTTGTCTTGCTGTCTTCTTGTCTGTCTAGCTGTCTGTCTTTGATACTGTTTCTGTCTGTCAGTCTGTTTATCTGTCTGACTGGCAGTTTCTAACAATAAACCTTCGATCGATTGACCTTTAATTAGCATGGCTGCTATCTGAGAACTTATATAAGAAGGGCTCTCCTAATTTTGTATAGGCCATTTTATATATTTTGTAAATTTTAGGGTATGCTGTCAAATATATTTTCAGACAATCTACCTTGTAGTGGTCTAGCCTAAATTGAAAGGTTATCATAAAGTATACCCTAGCATCAGCACTTGACATGTGCCCCCTTAATTAGAGGGTAAAAAGCAATATTAGGGTTCATTGTACCCTTCTCTTATTCTCTATGCAGCTTTCAATTATGTGGAGTATGCTCAAAAATAATGTTTTTCTCAGCAGATAAAGACTGTTTTTGTGCCAGAAAATGATTAAGTAGTCCGTCAACCCTGACCTTATGCGAGAGGTCAGACCACCCTTGAAAAGACAAATCAATCTGAGGGCATTGCAGGTCATATTTATGCTATACACTCTTCATACAAGCGTGTATACATTTTACCCCTGTATTAAAGTTACCATATTCCATGGCCTTAAGTGGCCTTGCTGTATGTATTCAGATTTGCAGACGTTCTACTTTTTGTGACCTTAAAAATTCGACATATACTTACAATGGATTTAGAAAAAGTAACAAATTGGCTGCTACACTCCTAATAAAGTCAGTTTCAGAAAATAAATGTTTAAAATCTGTTAAGATAATGTTCGTCCTTAAATAATGACTTCATACACCAAACAATGACGTTGGTTAGCTTACATATCCAATGTCTAAAACCAACTTTGCTGATTTTTAACACAATTTTGGGATTGACTGAAACAATCATTTTTGATGGTGTAAAATCTAAAACTGAGAGGCGTGAAACTTATGACTTGCAATTAACACTGTACATGTAATACAAATTCCATATCTGCAAAAATGAGTAAAGCCATAATAGGTCATCTCATAATTAATATGCAGAAGGTCCAACCATTGTTTTATGACATCCTCAAAAGAAACAGAGCCTACAGGGGGCATTGAGATATTAAATTGACTATACAAACTTTATTTTATTTATTTATTCATTTATTTATTTCCTTAAATTTCAGCCAAAGATGACAGTCCTCTTGTCAAGAAAACATCCATCTCAAAAACCACATCCGCATCTCTCAGCAGCATCCCAGCTGCTATTAAGAAGTCATCAAGGAGTGAGCTTAAGGTAAGCTGAATTAAATTACCTTTTATACTTACCATGTATGCGGTAATAGTATTTAAGCATAGTAGGTAAGATAATACTAATCAATTAATATATACAAAATAAATATATTATATGAGAATGTCCCTGGAATCCCAGCATACCATCAGTTTTCTATTAAGACATGATATAATTGGACTAAGGCTCTTTCTTCATGAGCTACATCTCAGCAGCTGGATGTCGATCGCATGACACGTTAAATCGGAGGTGCCTCATACTCGGTGTCTATGCTGAGGCAAGTAACAGACCCCCAACCATGGGGTAAATGAGTGGACTCCAAGCAGCCTTATCATCTCATCATTAGGCCTACATCTGTCAGCAACTGGTCATATAAGCTGACTAAGCTTTTCGATGGTTTATTGCACTATATTTAGGGAAATATTTAAATAGCTAAAGTTGAGAGCTCCTTCCTTATTTGACGAAACTGGCTTACCACTATTTGGGAAAGTGTAAACATTTCATCAACACATTTTGAATAATATTTAGCTGTACTCTAATGACCCCAACCAATCCACAATTTCCTGTTATTTAGCTCAATAATTTAATATTACCCAGGCTAATTAGTATTCTAGAGATACTGTTTTGACTGCACAGTGTATATATATACCTGTCTGGCCTGATAGCCATCCGGTGATAAATTTCAGCAATTTGTCAGTGATCATTTATCCTGCTTCCCTAAACAGCGCTTTCTGGGAAAAACTTTATCAATTTTTTGTTGATATCAATTGAGCAAAGGTTATCAGGCAACAGTTTAAGGAAAATAGAGGAAAAAATATATAATAAATCACAGATTGAAGAGTATATAAATCTTTAAAAAAAAAAGTTATTTTATTTTAAAATTTAGTTTAGGCACTCGAAATCTGCAATGACTTTCCTATGGTAAATGTGCATCATGGTGTGGACTCCATACCTTATCATCTCATCATTACATCTGCATATTGGAGCTAATCATAAAATCAGCTTAAAGTAGAAACTAATAGCAGACAATATTAGTTTGACAAATAAAATAATAATTTTTTTTTTAACACTGCACACTCCATTGTCAGGAATGTCACTTGAAAGTTAATGAGGTTAAATATTGATAATAAATCACACAAAAATGTATGTCAACCACATAAAAAATATAAAATATGCCAAAAAGTTGCATATCTTTTATGGTTTTATCAATAACATATCTACCACAACTATCTACAAACGTGTTATGAAGGTAAACCTCAACAAAAATCACACAATCACACATAACTGATCTATATAGTACAACATACTGAACACTGACATAAACTAGGCTGAACATAAAAGATATATAGTTTTATGCAACTATAAAATCATCGACTGACACTAAAAAAATGTGTTACAAGATGTTAATAGTGCAATAAAAGTGTTTGTTTATCCCATGCAATCAAAATGTTTTAGAGAAAATAATTGTAAAATGCATGTTTTAATTTATTGAGGTGTTGAGGTCAGAAAGTGACAGATAGACAGCTAAACAACTAGACAGACAGCGTGACATTACAACAGAGAGACAGATAGATAGACATGGATAGATAGATAGATGGATAGATGGATGGATAGATGGATAGATAGATAGATAGATCTTGGACAGATAGATAGATAGATGGATAGATAGATAGATAGATAGATAGATAGATAGATAGATAGAGATAGAAAGATACATAGATAGATAGATAGATAGATAGATAGATAGATATATATATAGAAAGATAGATAGATAGATATATAGATAGATATATAGATAGATATATAGATAGATAGATAGATAGATAGATAGAGATAGAAAGATACATAGATAGATAGATAGATAGATAGATAGATATATATATAGAAAGATAGATAGATAGATAGATAGATAGATATATAGATAGAAAGATAGATAGATAGATATATAGATAGATAGATAGATAGATAGATATATAGATAGATAGATAGATAGATATATAGATAGAAAGATAGATAGATAGATAGATAGATAGATAGATAGATAGATATATAGACAGACAGAAAGATCTTGGAATTCACCAACTTTTTATCCAGCCAATCATATCATTCAATACTATCCTAACATTTTTGCTAGATAAGTAAGGCTATCTTGGCAATGGGTCAATCTTTAATATAAAATCAATCTCTACGAAACATTAAAACATTGTGTGCATTGTTTGTTAGGTCAATAAGAAAGATAAGGTCTTATCTAACAATATATCTTATGAGAAAATTCCAAAGTAGCTCTCAGGAGTTGATATGTTACAGTCCTAAGTTTGAAGTTCGATTATGAAGTCAGCGATTATGACACCGTTTACGACTCAAATTGTGGGGTTTTTGATCAGAAAATGTGATTTAATCACTCTGCGGATCTTACTCAGACGTGGTAGGCTTATTTATCAACATTAATTATCCATTATATGTGGGATTTTTTGCTGAGTTTTTATCATTTTCAGTAGATTTTGAAAAGGAAATGGGATAGGCTGAATTATTCAAGATGGCGGCTAAATGTGTATTACACAAGTCTAGTTTAAAATGAAAGCACTGCTGCTAAAATTGATCAAATAACATTCTCTTATTTATCTATTAGAAATTATTGTAAATGTTTCGATAAAGTTAGGGGGCCTTTTAATGATTTTCATGGTACATGGATTTATCTGAAATAGATCTCAAAACAGAGTAATAGTGACAGTCTAAAGCTATGTGCAATTTATAATCATAGTTTATAGGCTTTCTATTCATTTATGCATGGATTTACCAGAAATTATGTATCTAAAGAGATAGTATCAGTTATTGCACTATAATTACACACACAAAAAAGGGAAATTTTGTCTCATATAGCATTGATGGTTTTGGTTGATTCTATTTTAAGGTGTAGATACCATAAAATACCATTTGATATGTCTTATCAATATAATTGTTTAATTTGCCAAAAATATCTTATTATTTGATCAACTCGGAGGCGTTTGTGCCATTCGTGTATATAACAATATAGATAACAATTGATCAAAGTAAACCACACATTATCCATAAATTATGAAGGAAACAATTGTCACATAATATTAATTGTTCTCGAGTGTTCGTAGAAGCGTTTAAGGGTATCCTTGAGAGTGGGTAGGATTATTTGATGTGTCATGAAATTGTTTGGTACTTAGAAGAAGTCTAAAATACCGTCTTCGCAGATAGCATCTAAATCGGACCAGCGTCGTTTCTATATCGGCCGTCATCGGTACAACATCGTTTTGACATCGCCGACATCGCTCGAATGTTGATACGATTTGGAATGCTATCTGGGTTGTGTGGTAGGGTTGGTGGGTAGGTATTTTAGTCTTTTTCAAGCCATTTAATTTTTTTTTTCATTAATTGTTTTAGTTAGCATTATGAATATCATATATGATTTAGTAAATAATAATTATCTAAAGTGTTAATTATAAATTTTCTAAGTGCTATCAGAAATATTAGAATCACTGCAACCTAGCAGCCAGAGTTACTACACTTAACAACAGACTTAATTCTGGCTGGTTGCCATAGTAACAGGAAGTTGATTGACTTGACATGCTCAAAATTATGTGCAGCAAGAACACAGATGGTGTGCATAGTCAGCAAAAAATGTATTAAGTAGATACAGATGGAAAAATCACTTATATCGAGTAATAGAGCAGACATTAACGCTTATCCGATTGTCCGGGGTAAGCGAAAGCGCGTTTCTGGCAAGCGATAATCAGAGGAAAGATTATATATTAAATATTATTTTTCAGTATTTTATGCTTTAAAAATGACCAATTCTGACTTTCAGGCGAGTAAATAAAAAAGTTAGTCAACCTGAAATTTATATAGTGGCTAGGATTCAATGAAATTTGCAACCTAATAAACAGCATTATTCACCATCACAACCTACAGGAATAAGTGAATTAAACTTATTAGGATACATTATATAGAGTTTACTTACTGCATATGTATTTACAGATTTCACATCAGCCATCAAAAAGTAGCAGCTTTTGGATTATTGATCACTCAATCTAAGCTGTAGGTCACATTCGTCAATATTTGTTTGGATTTGGTAAACCGTCATCCATTGTAGAACATCAATTTGGGATCAGACACTGAATTTCTATCTTTACTGGACTACCATGGAGTAAATTCTAGTGAAGTTTTATAATAATTCAGTGGAATTTTTGAGGAAATCATCAATTTTGATACAGATACACGCTGGATATCCATTTTTGTTGAAATTTGAATATTGGAAGAAAAACGTTCCAAAATGTCTGACGAAGATTCTCCAGTGACTTTGAATAAATTCAACATGACTACAACGTCAGGGAAAAGTTTGTCTCTATCTATGCCAGACATAACTACAATGTTTGGAGAAAGATACAAACAACAACAACAACAAAATCAACAACAACAACAGCAGCCAAGTACTGCTCCAAAAAGAAAGGGGGCGCTGAGAGGCCAGGTAGGTGGGATAAGCTGTGGAGGCAATGAAAATATTTTTGAATGGCAATTATAAAGAACATTAAAAAAAAATGAAGTATTAAATAACTCATCTTATTTTGTAATTATTAAATTTTAATTATGAATGAATTTTACCGATATGTTGAGGTCAAAAAAAGACCCATATGTCAATATTGCACTGAGTATTTTTGAATTGTGAAAGAGTTTACCAAAGAGCTAATAATTATAGTAAAGTGGACAAAAATATTAAATGATGATGATATTTCATATCGTTAGAATAGTTTAAAAAAGAAAAGGTAAAAATAAGATACCATTTTTTTTAAATATATTTTTTTGCTCCATCATGCTGCAAAGATATGTCTATGAAAAGAAAGATATTTTAGTAGAAAACACCCCAGTAAGTGTTTACAAGTTATGCCTGAAGTTTAAAAATTATTTGTGGTTATTCTTTTCTAAGAAAAATGATTCATAAATATATTCATGTTGGGACCTTTCCACAAGGTCAAATGAATTAATATGTTGACTTGTACGATTAAGATGTTTGTTTGAACATTTTCGATTTTAATTTTCTTTCGAAGGTCAGTTAAACAGAAATTCTAATATACATTTAAATCTATTTCGTGCAAAATAATTCCATGAACTGTGCAATGGTGATACTGTATTATGCATGACTGCAAAATGATTTTTGAATTAGGTGAACTTGCATTTAACATTGAATAGGGTATTTTTTTGTATGTCTAGAAAACACCAGCTTTCATAAATTGATCAATAATGATAGCATAGTACAGTGATTTGATATGACAGGCCTACTACATCACATATGAAAGTACATTAGGCTAAATTTAGATCTAAACATCAATTTGACCAGTCCCTTGATTGCTTTGCCTCTACATGTACAAGGTTTTAACTTTAAGAGGAATACTGTATTATCTTGATGAAAAGCCTGGCCCCTATATCTTTACTTTATTAATTTACATATTTTTGAGAATGGTATCTATTAATAATTGTTAAAAGTGGTAATGGTCGTAATTTTCATCATACTGAAATTCATTAAAGACATGCAAATGCTATAATAGATATGTATTTTCAAATCTAGAGTTATCAGTTTAAATTTGACTTACAGCTCATGTACCACGCCACCTAGCGTGAGATCATGAGGTGAGTTCATGGTGAGCTAACTGTGATGTCATCCTGTGATGTCATCCTGCGAGCTTTGAGTGAGGTCACTGTGAGTGTAAAGTTAGCTCACGTCTTCACTGGGCAGCACAACATATTCTGATGCATTGATAAATATTAGCTAATAACCATATACCATACCATGTATATCATTGTTCATGATACATGTGTGATTAATGACATATTGGGCATGTCCTATAACAATTTCCAGTAAAATTGGTGCTAGATTAAGATTTGTAAGTAGGGATAAGTTGTGTCCAAACATCTACTTACAATATTATGCATCAGCAGAGAAACCCCTCACTTCCGGTTGACCTGGACAGAGCCACAGTCTCAGCTATCATAAATAATGAAGATGGCGCCGCGGTCTCGGCTCGCAGAAATGATGAAGATGGCTCCACCGATAGCGATGATGATCCAACATGTGGCAGCACTGGAGAGCTAAACAAAATTACGTCGATGAGCGCCTGTAATTTGAATGCTAAATCATCTACATTGCCTCAACGGACACTATCCGATAAAGTTCCTAACTCGGAGCGTTCCAATTCCTTACCGAGAAATTCACTTACCTTTCCTTCATTCTCTGATGTCGTAAACCTCTGGAAATTAAAGACTAAAGAGGCTGAAAACTCAAAGGAAAAAAGTTCACTACTTTCACAGGTAGCTAAACTAAGGGTACGTTGCGAAGTCATAGAGTTCCTTGATAACATGGTACGTCGGCCCAATGTTAGCCCGATGTTGGTGCGATGTCGCCCACATCGAACTGACGTCAAGCCAATGTCACATGATATCTGGGTTATAGACAAGTGTTCCACTAGATTTAGGCAAGTGCTTCATTGGACTTTGGCAATTGTTCTTACATATCTAGGCAAGTGTTACACTAGATTTAGACCACATCCCACTATATCAGTCCAAACGCTCTACTCAATTAAGACAAATGTTCCACTAGCTTTAGTAAGCTCTGTTACCTTTTCTGCTCATTGGGCAAGTGTTGTCAGTACTAGATCTAGGCAAGTGTTTCACTGGATTTCACATGTTTTCCCACTAGATTCAGGCAAGTGCTGTAATAGATTCAAGAATGCCCTCTACTAGATAGGCACGTGTTTCACTAGGTTACAGCAGGTGTTCCATTGGCTTTAGGGAGGTATTCTCAGAATCTACTGGCTTGATTAAGTGTTCTGTTAGATTTGGGCAAGTCTTCTGCTAGATTAAGGCAAGTGCTCCACTGGATTTGGGCATATTTTTGGCCAGTGCTTTATTGGATTTGAGTTTTCCACTAGATTTAGGCAAGTGTTCCCCAACGTTTTAGCAACTGCTCCATTAGATTTATGGAAGTAGTCTGTCGCCCTTAGCAAGTGTTCGGGTAAATCTTCGGGCAAATCTTCCTCTAGATTTAGGCTGGCAGTACATTTTGCCTGCTTTGGATTCAAGTGCACTTTGTGGTCTTCTCCATTGCATTACAAAAATTAAGCTAATTTTAAAGATGTATTCCTCTCATGATTTTAGGTGGAATAATTAAATATTATGTAGTATGTATACATTCTTTAGTATTTGCTTTAACTATCATCTAATATCTATGGTATTTGACTGATAAGCTAGAGAAAAGTATTTCAAGTTGAGTTTTTTTTTCTTATAGATAGCCAAGGTGCACAGCTAATTTTCTAAGGAAATTTATACCTTAATTATTTCAAGAAGAAGATCTTTCTGCAAAAGTGTTATATATGTGTATTTATTATACTGGAAACAAAAGATACAACGTGACTGTATACATGGCCAATGGAGCCACGTGCGTTTTCCACGCATTCGGATAAAGGCATGGAAAACGCATGGTTTTCACCTCATTATAATTAGCTAAAAACCATGCGTTTTCCATGCGTTTATCCTTCTCACTTGGCCATGTAGCGTTATATATATTACTATAAATTAGTTGGGAGTACTCCGAAATGGCTTCAAGTTAGACTAAATTAAATAAGGTTTATTAATGGAATAATACAATTTTCTTTCAACAGCCTTTTATGTTGGGAGACAGAGCAAGACAAAGCAATAGTCACAAAGCTGCTGCTCCTGCAGAAAAGTTAAAAAGGAGAATTCAGGTATAACCACAATAAAAAATTGCTGCATATTTAATCATAATATAAGTTGAATAATTTTTGCTTCTAGATATAAGAAATTAGGTAGGGTGCTTCTTAAAAAATAAGGGGTTGCAATTGAGGACTAGGCTTCAGATATGTTATAGCTTTTATAACTTACTTTACAATGGGTTTGAACTCAAGACTAATATGATATGGTATGATATGATATGATATGATATGATAGATGATATGTGAAATGATGTGATATGATGAGTTGTATGTGATGATTTGACATGATTATGGTGATATGGTATATGACTGTTACAAAATGATAAATGAAATGATATCACAAATGTGATATGATATGGTATGATATGGTATGATATGGTATGACATGGTATGATAAGACAAATTAATTGACATTACATGATATAAAAGGCTATGATTATTACAAATGATATGACACAATGACATGAAATAACACAATAAAAGTGACATTGCCAATACAAACTACACAAAATTATAATGATAAATGACATGATATGACATGACATGACATGACATGAATTATTGAAGCACATTGTAAAGTCCATCAAAAGTGACTTAATGAACTGTCTCTCAAAATGTGTGTGATTTTTTTTTGCAATATTTATTCATATACTCCAAGCAGGCCAGGCTATATACGCACGAACTGACTCGACCATATGTTACCTGGTTGCCAGGGCAACCACGCCTGAGAAATTGTCAAACTGGAATGGTCAGCTGTTACCATGGGGACGGAGAAGTTTCTTGTTTACATGACCTATGTCCTCATGCTATTATTCAGTCTGACACTCAGTGCAAAAATATTCCTACTATCCAATAGTGTGTTGCAAACTATGCGATGTTCAACAGACAAATTTATCACACTGCCTAGTTTTTGATGCTATTTATGGATATTGTATACTTAACCATAGCAACCATGGAACTGTTAGGCTAATCTCGTTACTATAGTTACCAACCGGAAGTACTATCGCCGCCATACTGGATTAGCAATTAGGTCAATAATGGGCCATAAATAGGGCTAATTAGCCATCCCTAGCTATGTGCCATATACTGTATGCCATCATTAAGCCTATACACATGAGACTGACTAGGATCAGATCAGAAAATGATCCAACCAGCTCGGCTAATGCGAGGGTAAGTCAGAGATCCTACATCCAGGCACCTACAGATATTATTAGGATACCTTCTGTTTTTAGTTGTGTATAGTTCTTTGTTCCTCTTTTTTTCGAGTATATTCAAATTGGTAAAGAATTAATTGGAAATCGCCAAGGCTATATGAGAAATTTTTGGAACTATTTGGGAACTATTTCGGAACTATTTTTCTTGAGCAGATAATTTTAGATAAAGCTGCAAATAATATGACCAACAAATTTAATTTTGTTGTTTTTCAAATGAGTCTTCTGAGCCAAGTTGTCCTAAATAAGAGTAACGGTTAAGATTTAATTTAACTGAAAGCAGAGAATGTATATTTAATTAGAGAAACTGACATATAGATGTCCAATATTATCCGCAACGGTTTAGATAAAAATTGCAATTTTCAAAATGGACACATTATTACGTCAGATGTACGTTCGTCGGGACGGCAGGTTGCGTATGACCTTGCAACCAGCGCCCCCTGTATTACAACAGAAGAAACACCACCAACCGGTCACTAAGGCAAGGAGTGAGCCCCACCCTCTTCTACAAGGGCCAAACAGCATTGAGGGATTACAACCGGGTTATTTGGCTACTTACCGAAGTCAGGCAAGTCTATATATAGGTCCATGATTGGGAGATTTAATAATTGTTGAAGATGGGAAATTGGAGCATGCTGACCTCATTTCCAACATGACCTAATTTCTGCAACTCTTATTGGTCATTTCTGGCAGGTCCAAAAATTCATGTAATTTAAATATTCAATATGGGCTTCATATTTCTCCTAACTATAGGTTGAGAAAATACCAGTAACAAAATGAGTTAAATATAATAATATTTTTAATAGTTTTTCCAATGACTAGACGACTGACTGACTGACTGACTAAATGACTAATTAGCCAAATGACTGACTGACTGATTCATTATGTGACTGGGTACCATCCGCGGTCAAATAACAATCCTAAAATGCTTGGATTTAATGATGGGTTAAAATGCTTGGCTGTAAGTATACCTAAATTAAATAAACTGAAAAGTATATATATTTAACATATACCAAACAATCGATCCAAGGCAAAATAGCTTCAATGTAGATAGTGATCATAACTTTTACATATATATACCCATATAAATCAGTAAACCCACACTTTATCATATAATATTGTGGTCCATATTAAATCATATCATAACCCCGTTAACATATAAATGTAAACATTTCACACCATACTTAAATATTCCCACGAACCCATGGGAAAATTCTCACTTAAATGTCAAATCTCAGCCATGAGTGAATATTTCTTAGCTTATTTTAGTAAAGAATTGCAAATCACAGACCATGAACATTTTGTTAGGTACAATGGGGTCATTGTTTTTACCCCCATAAATAATGTAACAGAATTGTGTGTTATAGATGTGAGAGTTGACAGTATCAAAATTAAAGGGGTTAAAATAATAATGATATTTGATTTGTGTTACCATAGTGAGTATCTATGTAATTTAATTAGGTTTAAGTGATTTAAGAATAGAATAGAATAGAATAGGTACAAAAAGGAGAATGGTATACAAAGCAACAAATATAATAGAAAATAATAGAGATAGAAGAGCGTAGAACACAATGAAATATAATAGAAAAATAGAATAGAATAGAACCGCCACACGATGAATAGAATAGAAAAGATGAAGGAGAATAGAAAAGAATAGAATAGGATAGATTGCCTAAATATGAAGGAGAATAGAAAAGAATAGAATAGGATAGATTGCCTTCAATATGAAGGAGAATAGAATAGAATGAGAATAGAATAGAATGAGAATAGAATGGAATTCCTTCAAGATGACGAATATAATAGAATAGAATAGAATAGAATAGAACATAGAATAGAACAGCCTCAAGAGGAATAGAACAGAATGTTACTATACCCAAATATGCATTATCATATGTATTTATAAACAACGATAAATTATCTCTTGCAATATAATAACACTTATCTTACCTTGTTTTCATTTTACCCTGTACCCCGGGGCATTAGTACTTAAAAACCCTTTAGGGGTGACACTTTAACACAGTTGGGTTGTTTAATTACCCCGCTCTGTTACGAGTGTTTGCCCTGTTCCAATAATGCTGTCAACCATGGGGTGTATTGCATGGGGGAAATTCATGCTTATCCACCCTCAAAAGGGGTTATTAGATGAACTGCTAGTTACTGAGTTATGGATCACAACAACATTTAGTATATACTGAACTACAGGATACTGTATATAAGATATATTATGTTATGATTGTATATAAGATATGTTTTGATTATGGATATTATGCTCGTTATTTACAAGTTATGTTTTATGAGTAATTAAAGAACATTCACAAGAATCTCTCCTTAAAACTGAGGATCACAGTTTTGGACAATGATGGACATTTGATATTATACATAAATATGGTAAAATAAGAAATTGAACTTTAATAATTATAGATATGAAGATCACTAATCAATTGAACGATATAAATTAAATTTCTTCAAATAGTGATGATATAAGGGTAAAATTTTGTCAGTATCTGAAAAATATTTTCAATGTCATCTATATATAAAATATTGCAACATTGGCAAGTATAGTGACATACCAGAAATATACACGACATGCTGTATAAACATTAATATATTTTATGTTGCATGTTGCATATTCATGGTCCATGATCTAGCTATTGTGTATGTTTATATGCAACGTTTATATGACATCTAAGGACCATATAGATATATTTATATTTATCTTAGCTATATTTATACATCATAGGGGTTATATATCGTATATATACACTTATGATTGAATATCTATTTTAATTCATTGTTATTATTAAGTCAGCTGTGACAGGCAAGTTATATGAAGTTAGCAATTAAGAAATACAAACCAGTGTAAAGGATGTATACAGGTTTATGATACATTTATTCATAATTGTTCACACTATATATACACTTCCCCTATATATGCTTTGATATATAACTTTAAACAGCTTTCAGTGTAGTGTATATATACAGTTGTTTAACGTATCATGATTTCATAATGCTAAGAATACACTTTGAAACACATCTACACATATCACCATAAACATACATAAATATGGGATTACATTTCCCGATTATTTGGGAACTTATAAAAACAGAACAATGGAGCCTAATTTAGGATCTGTATTAGCACAATATGGATTTACTTTGATGGAAAATGCAAGTTCAAATACAGTTATGGTAAGTGTTTGAAAATAAATAGGCCTCTCCTGGCAGAGCGGCTTATCGGCTAGAGTGGTGGTGGTGGCGGATTAGGGCTTTACGTCCTGTATTTCTGCACCTGATGGGCTAATTAGGACAGGTAGGGACCATGGCTATGAGACGAAGGATGAAACAGCCATTCAACTAAGGCTCGGCCGGGAATTGAACCCCGGGACCCAGTTGTTGGAAGCCCAGTGCGCTACCACTGAGCTAGGCCCCCACCCTATCGGCTAGAGTAGACCGATTCATCAGTCCCTACATGTAGATGCAGCTAGAGTATGTACTGAGTTTATCATGAACCACTAGTATCTTTATTTTTTTTTTTTGGTGAAAATATATTATAGAGTCTGCTAAAGTTTCTCAAATTCTCTCTCAGAATTGAGGGTATAATTATGTAATGGCTAACCTAAGCATCATAAATTATTAATACAACTAAAATTTGATATTAACTACTGTGACCAGTAACCAGGCAGATGTGATGATGAGCTGATATGATCAGTATCCCATATATATGCAGCTGGGTGGTCTTGTGGTAAGACGCTCACTGCTTCTCCAGGTTCAATCCCGGGCTCGGGCACTCTCCGTGAGCTACATCCCAGCTGGATGTCGATCGCGAGTTAAATTGGAAGTGCCTTGTACTCGGTGTCTATGCTGAGGCACGGGGTAAATGTCTGACATGGTGTAGACTCCAAGCAGCCTTGTCATCTCATCATTATGTCAGGGCAGAGGCTTAGCTCAGAGGTAGCGCTCTGGGCTTCCAACCGCTGGGTCCCCGGTTCGATTCCCAGTCGAGCCTAAGTTGGATGGCTGTTTCATCCTTCGTCTCATTGCCATGGTCTCTGCCTGTCCTAATTAGCCCAATTGGTGCAGAAATATAGGACGTAAAGCCCTAATCACCCACCCACCACCCACTCATCATTGCATCTGCCTGCAGCTGGTCATATAAATAAACTGACTGAGCTTCAGACCCAGTAGCATTGAGACATTGACATCATCTAATTATCTTAACACCAGTCAGAAAGATATCAATAGAAGACTAGCTAAATATGTATATCAATGATATATATTTATAAATGTTGTTTCTGACTAAGCCACTTTCAAAATGCACTGTAGTAAAAAGAGTACCTTATAGCGGGGGACTCGAAACTTTTGAGTACCTGACCACAAAAATAGTTATGTGTGGAATGCGCCAAAACATACAAAAAACGTACATGGAATGTCATATTTCAACACTTATAAATATAAAATTGATCATAATAATATAGTATTCTGTATTAGAAGAATACCTAGCATATCTTGCATGCCTATACACCTTTCTTTTTTTTGCCAAGTAGGTTTGTTATCTTCCTATAGAATAAGTCGTTATTATTATACTGTTTTGTACAAAAATGCTGTGCTGGCAAACAATATAGCCATTGCACTGTAGGTACATTCCAGTATAGACATTAAGTCATTAATACCAGAATTTGCCACTATTGAGGATTGATAAATACCATGAAAGATATGGGTATACAAAATGGATTCCACAATAAGGTATGAATCAGAATCAGAATAATTTATTGTCTCATAACTCGTTCACATGTAGATACATAATATTGATTTCTGGCATGAACAATTTAAATTTACTGGAGTTAATGTGAAGGTGTATCTGTTTTGACTTTTGAGTGGGGTTTTCCGTTGTCTCAGCATAGACCCAAGACACTAGGCACTAATGTGATGTATTTCGAGGTGTCACAATCTAGCGGTCAGGTTGCTTGCTTGACAACACAAAGGTTGCAAGTTCGAGCCCCCACCATGGCATGGAGGAACTGAGCAGATCCTCCGTAACTCTTTGCTCCACTCCACCCAGGTGTAAATGGGGAGCTAGATATGGACAGTGATGGCGATTGTAGAGTGCTTATTTCCAGCAGTATAGTCGCAAGAGAGTTGAGAAAGTCTCACATTTGAACAGGGTTATACGCAGGTTCAGCACACCACCTATCTTTACTTTCAGCTTACCACATGAGTGAGGATAGGCGCCTTAGCATAGACACGTTGGACTAATCACCAAAAGTTTAGCGCCTCCTGCTTATGAGATACAGTTGATACACCTAATGAAGAACACTTGGACTAGGATTTGAACCCAGGACCTCCATGCAGTTACTATCACCTAAACCACTAAGCCATCCAGCTGCTATGCTATGTTAAACGTGCTATTAAATAATGCATGTAAAATGAAGAGAAGTATGTAGAGCTGGTATTCATAGGCAGATGTCCATTTAAGATGTTTATTTGGCAACAGCTGCAGTTAATGTTTACTTATGTCAATCAGTGACACATAACTTATAAAGATATGACCTGATATTAGTTCACAAAGGCCAATGACCGTATCCTTAATGACATGGCACGCGGTAGAAATTGCACGTCTGTCATTGGAATTTGTGCCTTAATTATCGATCGATGATCGGATTGTCGAATATGTCCACATCGATTAAGAATGTCTGATATATTGATTAATCGGTCAGTCGGTAAATTGATAAGTCGATTGTTTTGTGTTAATTGAGTGCATGGTCTTGTTGGTAACTAGGGGTATACTGCGTGGAGTTAGGTTGAGTTAGAATTAGATCATCAATCTTAAAACAGGTCTGTGATGCCTTTCGATGTTCGGACCCAATGCGCGCTACACTGAAGCAATCAGCGTGCCTCTCTCCTGGTCCGGAAGGATCGGGCAACCCGCTGAACCTGCTTCGTGTTGGGACTTGCAATTGTCCCCCACGAACGAGGAATTCCCAGCAGGCGACATTTTGAAATCTGTTATATTTTATCCCACAGATGGATCTTTTTGTCCTATTGCCTCAATGCACCTGTTCTGATGCCTATTAAGCATTATTATACAACCAGTAAGTTACCAGAAAAAGAAGTAATGATGAGATGATAAGGCTTCCCAGATAGCATGATACATCAGCTAGACATTGGTGTCACATGGGCCAATGGCGACCGATACTGAAACGCTTTGGATCTGATCATGCATGCTATCTTGATTAGAGATAAACATTGACTCCAACACAGACCCCGAATACAAGGCATTACAGGGCCTAGCTTAGTGGTAGCGAGCACACTGGTCGTCCAACCACTGGGTCCCGGGTTCAGTTTCCGGTCGATCCTGAGTTGCATGGCTGTTTCATCCATCATCTCATTGCCATGGTCCCTGCCTGTCCTAATTAGTCCAACAGGTGCAGAAATACAGGACGTAGAGCCCTAATCCACCCACACCCATTCTGCTAAGATACAGTGATTGATAATAAATCTCCTGTACATGGGATCGAACCCAGAACCTTCGACCTGATATGGCCGTGACCTTAACCACTAAACCAATTTAAACCGTCTCCATGCCTTTCCATGGAACTGTCTTGGTAAACTCTCAAAACCATAATGTCTATCTATGTATGTCTTTCTAGCTGTCTGTCTCTCCAATTAACCTGCATACCAATGCACTGACCCAACAATTCAATTCGTAAATGACAAAAACCCACCACATGTCACATAGGACAATACCATCAATGAGAATGTGTCACACACTGCTGGGAGACTCTGATAGTAAGCAGTGTGGGCATTTTAATTAACCTGCAACGAATGGGCCTAATAAAGCTCTGCACTATGAATCCTGATCATACCACATTTATTGATGAACTGGAGTGTGACAAACAGTAATCGTTAAGTTGATAATGTGACAAACTATTCACAATATGGGTGTGTTCACCAATTGACTTCAGCCACTGCTAAATCGATGAAACCTTTCGTGACCTTATGGTTAGTTGGTAGGCAGGCTATATGTATATATACACCAGGTGAGAAACAGGTGCCAACAATGCCTGTTTTCCAGTGCACAGAATGTTCTGTGACGTCACAATATTGCACATGCGCAATGGATTGTGGGTAGTGCAACAGTTGAAGTGACTTTGTGTGTTTCTGTTGGCCTGGTTTGAAGATTAGGTGAACTGTGACATAAAGTCTATGCTTTTACAAACTTCAACATGTTCTAGGATCATTTGAGATTAACACCTTGGATTAATTCTTGCAATATTATTCAAGACTTTGTTTTGAAATGTTTAGACTTTATTAATATAGGACTGTCACTCATCACATAAACAGATGTTAATGTACATTTCATGGAAAATACTTTATGACACTTCTGTCAATCAGTCATAGAGACAACTGTCTGATTATATCTATGGACTTGACTGTTATGAATCACTATCTCTAATGGAATATGTTATGACAAACTGAATTTAGAGGACTGTAGTCATTACAGTAATTGTGACATTACTGACAATATTGCTAAAGAATCAGTATGCATTGTGATAATGATTGCTGTGTTACTGCTTATATCTCACAGTGTGATACTACCTGTGGAACTATATTACTACCCTAGTATTACTACCTGTGTTGATGACAGTATTACTACCCGAGGCAATGCATGAATAGAGTCACGACATGACATAAAGAGAGCGAAAGACTGTATTTCATCAAGTGACACTGGATACAAACGAAAATGTCGCTTCGCAAAAGTTTGCGGAGATCCGGGTTCTACCAAGTTAATCCGAAGACGCATTACAGAAGAAGTCGCTTAGTTCGACAGAACAGATCTGTAAGTTTTATGATTCGATCCACTAAAATTTGAAGCCAAATCAATTGTAAAATACCTCAATTTTGTAGCATGTTATACAGCCTCATTTACATTGTGTCAATGTCTCATAGCTTCATTTACATTGTGTCAATGTCTTATAGCTTCATTTACATTGTGTCAATGTCTCATAGCTTCATTTACACTGTGTCAATGTCTCATAGCATCATTTACATAGTCTTACAGAATCATTTACTCTGTTTTATAAGCTATAGCATAATTTATATTCACTTTGAACTTCATGTATAGTATGGGTAGGATGCTCAGTCAGCCAGTGGCAGATGTATTGATGAGATGATAAGGCTGCTTGGAGTCCACACCATGTTACACATTAACCCCATGGGTGGGGTATTTTTCTTGCCTCAGCATAGACACTGAGTACAAGGCACCTCCAATGTAACATCTCATGCGACTGACAAAAAAACAGCTGCTGGGATGTAGCTCACGAAGAGCACCTGGACTGGGGTCAGCGGGGATGAAACCTGGGACCTTCAGCAGAACCATGCAATCAATTAATAGAACATTTATTTATTATTATATTAAATACTTGGTTTTACTTACAATTTTATCTATTAATTTCATTGCTTAATACACATCATATTTTCGCTAATCTACAATACGGCCACCATAGTTTAAATTATCACCCAGTCACCCCAAATTATACGAGTAACTTAAAAATATTTTATCCCCGACATATTTAATTATCTTTCTTTTTATCCTGGTTTTTCCAATTTATCCAACTTAAAATTAACTTCTCATCAGTGGCTATATGCCTTAGAGAAGGAAAATGATATACATGTGTACAATATTATCATGAAATATGTGACAGTAAACAATATCGAACATAAACAATATCAATATCATGCTTTCTCTGAAGTGGCTGATATTTGTGGTTTGACTGTACATCTGCAGCATTCTTTTGTGCCAATCATTAGTCCAGATTAATTAAGCCTAATCCAGACTTCTCCTCAATGAGCTTATAATCTTTGGGCTAATCTATTAATTAATGGTAATCCATCAGTTCCTGTATGCTGGATTAACATTGACCTGGGACGGCATTTGTTCACATAGATCCGAAAGATATGCTGTTGCTATTAATAGGCATTGCTCTACTTATGAAGATTATTGGTGACCAATACAGGAAATACAGTATAACTCATAAAAAAAGGTTCAGTCTTTTGTAAACGGGCTAGACTGAGCTAGTCCCAGTAAGATTGTTTTCGCGATAGAGACTTGATGTTGCAG
Source organism: Alitta virens (assembly GCA_932294295.1). Taxonomy (NCBI): domain Eukaryota; kingdom Metazoa; phylum Annelida; class Polychaeta; order Phyllodocida; family Nereididae; genus Alitta; species Alitta virens. Next base: position 1,777,077 of record OW028578.1, on the reverse strand, counting down.
AGTGGGTTCCACTAAATTTACTCATACCCATTGTACATATAACAGATTCGATTTTAGAATGTCTTTTTTTCATAAGTAGAAATTTGTATGACTATACATTCTTCAATATCTTTTATATAATCACTTATGGTAGAAAATGAAATACACTTGTCATTTTTAATATCTAAGAAATTGGCATGAAAATATATAAATTCCCCAATAATGTTGATATGAGCAAATTACTTCATTTGATATACACTGACACAATATTTATACAAGTTTTAATAATCATAGATAGAAATTTGCATGATAATATACATTCCGGATTATTATTTATACAATCACATTACTTTACATGATTTTAATGCCATTTTCACTTCAATTAATATACATATTATTTGGTAATCAATAAACAAATGATTTATGCCATTTTCAATCCAATTTTCAATACCATTTCATTATGCATTTAGTCAATGGAGTCAATTTGCTAATGACATTTCCCCATTCATAACACAAGGGAGCATTCTGTAGACAGATATATAACTCGTCCAGCTGTTAATTTTGTGACACAGCTTGCCTGGGCATGTACATGCCACATATATCATGTGGTTTTTGAGCAGCAGAAAAACCAAATTGATTTCACCATGAACTGATAGAGTATTGCTTTTATGAAATAAATTGAGTGATGTATAAGTTAATATCATAAGATTATATTATTGTTATACATTGTGGGAGTTAAGGTAATACAATTAAAACATTGTGGTATCTAATAATAAGTTGAAAAATTAACTCATTTATTAAATGCAGATAATGTATATTTAAGTTTTCATTTATTTTTATCTTTTGCAGTAGATATAGACATCAAGATTATTGCTTAAGAATAATATATAAATATAGGTTATGGATGCATTGCATTTTCCTCAAAATCTATGGATATGTATATATGTATATTATTATATGAAGTTAAGGTATTTGATAATATCGTATTCAAATGTTTGGTACTTATTAGAAAAGTAAAAGGTATTATTTAACATTACATCATTTTTGTGCTGATCTAATAATATATTTTCAATTATTTTACATTTGTACATTTAATAGTTCTTCAGTTGTATGGAGGAACAATTTAACAAAAACCATATTCTTGCTTGAAATACTTGATATATTAACAGACTCAAAATCACTGATTTTTTATATCATACGGCAGTTTCAAATGTTGTTTTCATAAAATTTGCATTTTATTTTTCACAACAGAGTCAGCGAAACAGAAAACTCACTGCGACGGATGACTCGGGTCTCAGCGACTCAGGCCAACAGAGCCCCAATAACAGTCTCACGTCCGGCGATGTGGCCAAGATCAAGGAACAGAAGAAGAAACTATCCACCTTCTGGTCGTCTCCCTTCGGAAAGGTGAGAGGTTTCTTTTGGTTAATTCAGTATTTTCATGCAATTTCAAAAGATGTAATACCTGATATGGATAGTAAATTGAATTCGTAAATACAGAAGTCGATGTTTACAACATGTGTCGTCACCTCACTGCCAAGAGGCCTAATTATGGACATGCTTTGCTAGTTTACCTAGGTAAACAAAATGATTGGTTACACTATGTAGCCGATAGGCTGAAGTCTGTAAGAAATCTTCTGTTGAAAATACAAGAGAAATGAATTCTTCTTTTTTTTTAGTTTAGGCAAAATTTCTGAATTGCCTGCGTGTCAGAACAAGAATTGTGTAAACTCAGCACATGAACATCTAATTATTCTGTAATTTTATTGTTGGACCTTTATACCATAAACCATAAGAGAAATTGATTAATTCAATTAAGATGAGTAAACGAGCAAAACATGTACATAATTAGGTCGCTGGGCTGTGTGGTGACGACACACGGTGTTTAGCCTTTATTTGGGGCGAAAGCCAAATTGCTAAGCTTTTTTTATCAATACATATTTTTTTTTACTGGATACGACACAAATCTAAGCGACTAAAGCCAAGTGCAGTAAAATAACTGTTTACCACTACACTATCAAGACCACTTTAATTTTAGGTGGTCTTATTTGTGAGATTTTCTTCAATTCAATCTGAGGTTAAATACAACTGTGTCTAATATCCGATGATCTTAATGAGGAGATAAACCAGCAGATGGCGCTGCCACCAAAGCAGATAAAACAGTTAGATGACGTCATCATTTAATGTACACAAGAATGTCATCACTGAATAGATGACGTCATCAAACGATGGTTATCTCCCTCGGTGGCACTGACCTCTGCTGGTGAATCGTAGTGATACTTTTCCTCCCCATCGTGAAATGGTCTCAATAGTGAGACATAGTGTTCAATATTTATTTATTTTTTTTTTTTAACAAGTGCCTGTATCTTATTTTGGGTTTTATTTTTCAGTCCCAAGAGAAAGAAGACCTTCTTCGCTCAAAGCTTGACAGTTGGAGTTATAACGGTCTTCCAGCGATGCCGGACCTCATAACGCTAGGCAAACGACACTTTGACCGGTCAGTATTTGAAATTCCGCAAAAATGGGAGGAGGTGGTCGACGATGAATCACTGACCAAACGGCAGAAGGACCAGCAAGAGAGAGTTTGGGAACTTCTCAAGACTGAAGTCAAGTACATCCTCCGACTCTCCGTTATCAAAGATGTAAGTTCCAAACAAATGCACATTTCAGTGACAGGAATGTCCTATGATCATCTGCCTCCTCTTGCAAACTATACTTAAATACTGGACAGCTATTTAATTAATTACATGATTTTAACCCTCACCTATTCATAGCTGAAGGTTATAAAATGGTTTTTTGTCTAGATTTACTAGTTGCCAAAATAACTTTTTCTATTGCATGCTGTGCTACCCAAACTGATAGAAATGGGGAGAAAAAGTAACAGAGCCTACACTACGACTGTAACACATGAAAAAGACAATAAGATGATATCACTAAATAAGTGTAGCATGCATGACATCACAGAATAGATGACGCCTAAAACAATACTTATCTGCTACGGTGTCAGTGACCTCTTGTGGTACTTTTTCTCTCCATTGTACATTACAGTAAATCTTATTTAATTGATAATGACCCACCATCTAAACATAATATGTAGAATATGAATCAACACAACTTAGAATATATATTCTGCAAGTATCACATACAACCAACTACAACGAAATGGTGAAGCCCTGTGCAAGGGAATCTATGAAAAAAATATTGAAAACATTTCCTACCTGGTCTTCATTGGTGATCTTCGACGATTCTTCGTTGGTCGATCCAGGTTATAATCCCTTCATTTTCTGTATGAAGTTGAAACGAGCGTTGTCATCAATACAAAATCTTTACCAATACATAAATCGATGCATTGTCATCCATTGCCTGGAATAATATTAATTAAATCTTCATTCTCCGCTTGAAGCTCTTCATGTGCAGTGAAAAATGTTAAAAACACTTCCTTACCTCATCTTCATTGGTTTTCTCCGTTGTCCAGTCCTGTTAAGATACTCCTTTGTATGTCCTGTTACTCCTGCATGAAGTCGATGCAAGGTTGATTCGAAGTTGATAGGTTACGAAGTCTTTCTAAATTCACAGTTCACGCACAACTCATTGCATTCTCTTCTATTGTAGGTTTGGAACAAAACTAAATCAAATCTTCTTTCACTTGTATACTATATATATTATATACTATAGCTCTTCATGTGCAGTGAAAATTGTTAAGTACTTCCGGTGTTCTCTGTTGTAATTTGTCCCGTTAAGCAACCCTCCCTCCTGTTCTGTATGAAGTCAATACAAAGTCTTCACACACAACGCAATGCATTGTCATCATGTTCATCAATAGGGAGAAAAGTAACAGAGCCTACTGGGGGCACTACAACCATAGCACATAAAAAGGCAATATGATGACGTCACTACACCATTGTTATATGGATGACGTCACAATATATATGACGTCATCAAACAATACTTATCTGCTACGGTGTCAATGACCTCTTGTGGTAATTTTTCTCCCCATGGTATACTTGGTATAATATTACATATTCTTTCACTTGTAGCTCTTCATGTGCTGTCTAATCAACCTGCAAAACGAAGGTGTCTTGAATGACATCGACAGCGAAAGGGTCTTTTCCAACATCCTCGACGTCCATGAGGGTAACGCTCTCATGTGGCAGGACCACATGCGTGAGGTTATTCTCAAGTCGAGAGAGGAGAAGAGTCCTCTCAATCCTTCGTACATGAAAGAGGGCTTCCAGAATGTGAGTAGCTTGCTCTTCTTCTTATTATTAGGGTTGAGGTATCCCGGGTTGCTGGGTAGCTCACCTTTGGCTAGAAAAACAGGAAGAGTAAATATTATAGTTGGATTAAATCCCAATAGACTAGCTGTAAAAACACTGCTGGGAAAGAAATAACTTGAAGTTTTTAGTTAAAGAAATGACAGTAATCATGTTGTGGGTTTCCTATGTTTCAAATATTACCAGGGGGTTCTTCCAGATGTACATCATAGGACCTATATGAAGTAATATCTTAGTTTAAAAACTTTATAACTTATAATATTTTGTATTATTTCCTTGCAGATCTCAGACCTCTTACATCCTTACACCAAGTATTGTCTTGAACAAGAACCTTGTCAGGAATACATCAAGAAGAAGTGTCATGAGAGTGACCTTTTCAAAGTCTTTGTTGAGGTAAGCATCTTTGTCATTGACTGAAGTGGAGAAGTGTTCCAGCTTAATGCTGTTTGTGAATTATGCTATTGGTGGGAGGGTGGATTAGGGCTTTACATCCTGTATTTCTGCACCTGATGGGCTAATAGGACTGGCAGAGACCATTGCAATGAAATGATGGATGAAACAACCATCCAAGTACATAAATTTTAGTACATAAATAGGCCGATTATTTTATTTCTTCCAATTTCATATTTTCAGTGGTGCGAAGCTCAGAAACAATGCAACCGACTAAAACTCACCGACCTCATGGTCAGTCCAATGCATCGGTTGACCCGATATAAACTTTTATTGGAGGCCATAATCAAATACACAGAAGATGATACACAGAAGGAGGACTTGCATATGATGGTAAATTATTAAGAGTTTTAGATTTCAATTATAATGGCAGAATAACGTCAGAATATATAACGCAAATATAATGCTAAGTACCCAGTAAAATGAAATGTATTGAAAACTACGATTCGCATTGAGCCCAATCACGATGTTAAATGTGTCATTACTACTGGGTCAGAGTTACATACTTTAGAGATTTCAAATAACTTAAGTTACTAAACAGCTAATATGACCAGCTGCCAGAGGCAGATGTAATTATATATATATATATGTGATGATAAGGGAACTTCCAATTTAATGTCCCCCATGATTGACATCCAGCTGGGATGTAGCTCATGAAGAGTGCTCAATGCTCGTATATGTTTTATCCTAAAGCCATTTTTCAAAATAGCAAAACAGAGGTTTATTTTATCAGGTGGCATTAAGTTAAAGGTTCCAATGCATCAAATGCATCATTTCCTTCCATTTCAGGTGGATAAAGCCAACAGTTTTGCCAAACAAGTCGACAATGCGATGCGCCAGAAACAGGAACAGTCTCGACTCTCCAAAATCATCGGTCGAATTGAGTCGTACGAAGCAGTCGAGGCTCCGAGTGAGGAATGTGCGAGGGTAAGAAGACAATTTGATGCGATTCATAAATCTTTATTTTTTTTGGCTCATTGATACTGTTCTGGTGCTTGGTCAGCTTACATGACCACCACCCCAGTAAGTCATTGCATACAGCCCTATGTTGGCCACTTCGGTTCGAGCTTTACTCACACTGTTCCCACCCTTGCCAGAAAGAGGCACAGTATGTCATGACGTTGCATCGGTATGGTAATGAAAATATATCCTGGGTTTGATTCCAGTCTATAACTATCAGATGTCAGAATTTAAGAATAGTTGCTGTGGTATGTATTGTACAATAAAAATATGACGTCCAGTCGTAATATACCTGTATCCAACACATTTGCCCAAGTATAACATGCACAATAAACGATGAAGCAAATTGAGCACGATATCAGTTTGAGCGATGATACTGTCTTTATTTATCATCATACTTCTCATTTTGTTGCTAAATTGTGACAGTAAACTGTCAATATCGTAAATTTTAGAGCCTTGCACTTGCCAATGTGATGTTATAATTAGACATTCAGTGAGACATTTTGCGTGATAATGTGGCCAAACCAGAAGCCAGATGTTAAATGAACTATTTGGGGACTTTCAAGTTTTCTTTCAAACCAGGTTTCCTCATTGCAACGTGTAGAGAAACTCGGTTTCTGGAAAACGAACTATAGGTTTAACCCGAGTTTCGTATTAATTGGGTCCAATTTTGCTAGAACACAATATTTAAAGAAATTTTGACCAGCATCCGGTTAACCATTATATATATTATGCTTATTCCCTAACTATATTTCAATTTTTTTACAGCTAATCGGTCAGTACAACAAACTCGACCTCACATGGCCGATGCAAGGATGCAGTTCGACACAGCGACGACATCTTATAAAAGAAGGGCCACTCAAACTCAAGGACTCCACTGGAAAGGTATTTACAGCAGCATTAAGGTTCTCGTTCTACGTTTGTTTATTTTGAGATGGCACTGGTATCCCTTAACTTTCTTCCGCAAATAAATAGAACGTTTTTCTACACCACTGACTTCCGTTTTATGTATAGAGACATAAACGGGTTAGAAATTTGACAGAACAAGTCGTTCAATAATGTCAGGCACACTAATTGATCAAATAGAAACCATCACAACTGCTTGGAATTTACTTTGTATGTAAGGCTGACTGAAAGAATAAAATCAAAATTTCTGATTATTTTGTCAGGGATAATTTTTTTTCTCTATGAATCAGGTTCAAAAACAAACAATTGAATGTCAAATGTCCATTTTTTGTCAGATGCCTTAAAAAAATTCAGGTCGGGCCTTTTGAAGAAATCAGAAACAAACATGTTTTCAGTCAGCCTAATTGACATCGTAAAGTAGTCAGCAGAGGCTGATGTAATAACTAGATAAGCTCGACTGTAGCCCTTCAAGGCAAGTTCTTGCCCCTATTGAGGGTTCATTGTATTCTAAGGCATATCAAACATTTTACCGAGATCCTATGAGGTAGTCGTTGGGTGGAATTAAAAAAAATTTATAAAAATAGAGCATCAATTGCGGCAAAAGTTTGGTTTGTGAGAATTGAACGTCAGTTACCTCATAGCTATGGCCTTGTACACTGAAATTGATTTCTATTTCCAGACGGAGGTCTACGTTTTCCTATTCACGGACATGTTACTACTGTCGAAGGTCAAAGAGCGCAAAAGTGACAAGGTCAAGGTCATCAAACCCCCGATGAGGCTTGACCACATTTTAGTTCACATGTTGAAAGACGGCGTTAGTTTCTTACTCGTGCATCTGAATGAGTTCAACGTTGCTTCTGCAATGTACACTTTGCATGGAGAAGCCAAGATCTGGGTGACATTCATAACGAAAGCTCAGGTAATTCAGTTTGACAATGATCATTAACAGTGTACAGTGATATCAGCTTAATGGGGAGAAAAAGTAACAGAGCCTTCAGTAGTGCGTAAAAATATAATAAGATGACGTCACTGCACCATTGTTGCATGGATGACGTCACACTTTACATGACGTCATCAAACAATACTTATCTGCTGCCGTGTCAGTGACCTCTTGTGGTACTTTTTCTCCCCAGTGGTCGTTGTAAAATTAACATGTTAAGTTTCGCTTGAACTCAATTAACCTTTTTGCTGTCTTCAGTTCTCATATTTAACTCTAGCAGCAGCACTTAAGTCTTGTAGAGCATTATTTAAATTTTTCCCCCTTTATAAAGTATTCCAAACCATGTTTTATCAAGCAATTGTCAGACAGTATTGGTAGCCAAATTGTACGGTAGGTTTTTTTTGGACAATTTCTAAGTTTCAATTTTCAAATTGCAGGATGACTATAGAAATCTGTGGAAGCTGAACTTAGAAAGACCAGAAACTGGTCTTGAATACTTGAACCCTTCAGATGATGATGAGTATTCGGGAGACTTCAATATCACGTCCAACCACATGGCGCTCAGTCGAATCGAGAGCATGACTAGTGCGGATGTTTTTATCCCTAATATAAGCCATATATCTCGGAGTAACAGTCACAATACACTAGTCCGTAATTCCTCATTGGGTGATGTAGATAGACTGCATTCATCCTCACCCTTGCACCTTAATGAAGACTTTGACACAGTAAAGAGACCTCGTTCCGCGACTTACCACGAGGACTTGAGTGAATCAACGAGACACGCAAGCACAAGTCGCACTCCTTCGTTGAGTCACAAATCTCTTAGTGAAGCAAGTGAGGATAGTTTCGCTGGCTTATCTTTACCAGGAGCCACTTCCAGTCCCCACTACCATGACTCTTCCCAGGCTTCCCCAACGAGTAGCATTGAAGAGGATGCCACGTCCGCTCCTTTACCTGGGCGCCCTGATCGGTTACTTGAGGAGAACAGATCAAAATTAGCCAACAGGAGAAAGTCGGGTGCTGAGAAGAGATATTACACTGCAGATCACATACAAGATCTACAACAAAAGGAAAAGGACACTAGTATACACAAGCGTTACAGCTTGAACTTTGGTAATAACGGTGGAAATGAACGGTCGACAGCCTTGCAGGACAAAACTATTAGTTCAGACTCCCTGAGGTCCATGCCAAGTTCAAGTGGAGTAAGCTCAACGGGGTCTCTACATTTAAGCCCTGACACTGACCTTTACGAAGAATGCGAGTCAGAAAATGCTTCCGTTAGTAGCATCCGCTACATACCACCGATAACTCAATTGCACGACAAAATCTCCGAGGAAGATCCCTCAAACCTCTCATCCACAGACTCTAGCTCTAGCCAAAGTTATGACGTAGCAGCAGTGAAAAAGTTTTCTAAATCTCTTCCCGATGTGTCAGCCCTAATGAGTTTATCAAAAAGTAACATGGGAGAAGGGATTAGGCCCGTGCAACTCCTAAATCAAGAGGGCGAAAAGAAGAAATTAAGTCATGCCGAGATGAGGAAAATGGCCAAAAGCCTGCTGCTTAATTCTACTCTAGAAGCTACGTAAGTAGAAATAGGAATTTCCTAATTAACACATGGTCTAACTAGTTTTTGATGACATGATCTATTATCAACAACGGTAGAACCGTATTACCGTCTTGCCTCCCTCACGATTTTATACAATGCCATACTTGACTTTAATGTCCTGCATTTCAGCCATATTGTAATATCATTTCATATTTCTTTTTCAGAGAGGTTTAACATATACCGGCTTCAGCCATTTGCTATTTTATGTGATATTTCCAAGAAAAGACTCGCGTTTGAGGATTTTCACTTCGTACATCAAGAACAACAGGAACTTATCGATGGGTTTTATATGTTTATTCCTCATAGTTATATACAAATTGTCACTATTTAAAGTCTATGAAATATAGTGCCTTGTGAAATCATGTTAATGATCTTGTATATTATATATATACATTATTATATAATTTTGAGTATACACATTGTATGAACACTGCAAAAAAGGTTTAGTACAAGCAATTTCTTGGATAAATACTGCCCAGCCATGACAAAGGTGCAAATATTTGTTTTCCTATTTATACATTGTATTCTGCAATTAGTTGATGTTTGTATATTGTACACAAAATGAACAAATATCGTCTAGATTAGCTGCAGCTGTCTCAAATGTTAATTAATAGTGATATCAAATTTAATGGTGCTTCCTTGTATAAAAAAATATCGTAAATACATGTACAAAATGGGTTGCTTAATATATCAGAACAAATCAAATGTCAAACTATTGTGACATCACATTTATGTGACATACTATTGATTGTGACATCACAGTTGTGACATCACACTCATGAATGTGACATCACTCTTTGTGGATCATGTATTCTGGTGACATCATATTCTTGTGACATCACATTCTAAAGAACAAAATACACAAAAAATATCTATGTGATGCCAATATCTATGATCGTAAAAAGTGTTAATTAGTATTCTTATAATACCGTATAAGAAATATTTGTTTTTTATGTACCATAGTGCAAATGTACATCGAATTGAATATAATATTGTTTATTAAACCTTGCCTCCCTGGGAACAAATTAAAAACAAGAATTGGTGCCTATGTTGTTTTTCTTTAGAACATTTGGTGACATCGAACTTCACCGTTACATCGAAATTCACCACTCCCCAATGAACAACTACACAATTTGCAACTTCATAATATGTCATAAAAACTAACTCTTTGTGTTACATCATCGAAAATGGTTCTAACTTCCAACACTTTTAAAAGGCATCTTGGACCAGCCAGCCCAGATAGCATTCCAAATCTATTCCTATTAAACTTTATATTCTAGCTTTGATTGAATATTATGGATGAAATAAGGGCGAAATTACAATCGAAAAGCTAATACACATTTTATCTGTATGCATTTAATGCAGGGAAGGACCTAATCAAGCAGTCTAAGGCACTTGGTAAATGGTTTATATTCTCCACCGTATTAAGTAAAAATGGGGAGAAAAAAGTACCACCAGAGGTCACTGACACTGAAGCAGATAAGTATTGATTGATGATGTCATCTGTATTGTGACGTCATCCATGCAACAATGGTGTAGTGACGTCATCTTATTGTCTTTTCATCTGCTACGGTCGTAGTGCCCTCTGTGGGAACCGTTACTTTTTCTCCCAATTCCGCATTGCTGTACAGTAGGCTACTATACCTCCCTGCGCAAAAAAAAAATTGTTTTGTCTCAGTAAGAGTTGATAGTGTTTGTGCCCACAGATGAATCTGAGTTTATATGGTATTCTGAATCTATAAAACCTAAAGCTTTTTTGTGCAATTTAATATTCATAGTAAGTCCCATTTATACCGAGCACACTTATAACAAAAATTCCGGATATAATGGGGCCGTTCAGAACACACTAGACCTGCATACGGCAAAAACCATTTGTGATGATGACTTTTTCAATCACAAATAGTCTGTTACAAGTGGGTATAGCAGTCTTGACTACAGCCAAATATCACAAAAGTTTCCTTTTCCAAGGTCAGAAACACGATAATTCTTAGTTGGTCGTAGTTTACAGCAGATTTCATAGATTGAGAAACTAAACTCCAGCTAGAAGACCTCAGGTGAAGTTGAACAGAATGACCATTGGCTGGGGGATTGCCTTATAAACCAAGGGGATTCACATGAGTTAGTTTCCAAGTCCATGAAATCTGCTGCCTTAGCTAATAGGAGTCCTGGATTCACATGACGTCCTCTGGAGTTTAGTTTCCAAGTCCATGAAATCTGCTGCCTTAGCTAATAGGAGTCCTGGATTCACATGACGTCCTCTGGAGTTTAGTTTCCAAGTCCATGAAATCTGCTGCCTTAGCTAATAGGAGTCCTGGATTCACATGACGTCCTCTGGAGTTTAGTTTCCAAGTCCATGAAATCTGCTGCCTTAGCCAATAAAATGCCTTTATTAACATGACATCCTCTGGCACTCAGTTTCCAAGTCCATGCAATCTGCTGTAATGCTGTGTTTTAAATCACTGTTGTATATTTGTTCCCTAAGCTATGATGCAACAATTGGCACAGCCTCATTGTCAGGTCCTTCCACTTCATCCACATTGATTGCCACACCACCTGGTGGATTTTGCACATTAACAACAGATGGCCCTATGTTTACTCGCGACTGTTTCTTCTTGTGCAAGATGACTGCAACAGTGCCACCTATGGCCATCACACCAACTACAGAGCAAACCACAATTGCAGCTATTTCTCCATTGGATAACCCTGTAAGATAACAAGGCAAATAATATAATTATATCGGAAAATAAAATAGTGGGCGAATTAGGAACATTATTGCCACCAATGCCAGTTGTCAAAACCAATCAAGCGATGACAATACCTCATTTCTTAGGCAAACAGACAAGCTCCTTTTATTAACTGCATGATGTCATACTAAATCACACAACTGCATTGCAAAGGTAAAATTTTTTGATACCATTACTTACCACCTGATCCTGAAGGGCCACCATCTTCACCAACAGTAGTTTCATAAAAGTCTGTAACTTCGGTGACATCGGTAAAAGTGACTTCTGTAACAGTTGCATCTTCCATAGCAGTAACTGTTCGTGCCTGTTCAGTGGTTGAGATAGCAGATGCTGTAGAAGTTGATGCCTCAGTGGTACTAGCAGTAGATATCACAGATGATGTATATGTAGAGGAGGCGTCATCAGAGATGGTTGACGAGGCACTAGACGGAGATGTTGGCTTGTCAGTAGCTGTCGTAGTTTCTGCAATGTCAGATGTAGATATAGTAGGTACAGATGATATTGGTGCAGACGTAAGATCAAAAGTAGTAGATATGAAAACGGATTGCGTGGTTTTATGATTTTGTGGTGTAGAAATAAAATCACTTGGGGTTGACATGAAATATGACGGTGTAGTTCCAGCATCAGCTGATGAAGACTTTATATCTGATTGTGTTGAGGCTAAATCTGACAGTGAAGACATGAAATTAGTTGGTGTAGATCTAGCATCTGTTGGTGAAGACATAGAATCTGAAGGTGTAGATGGCAAATCTGATAGTGTAGATACAGAATCTGTTGGTGTAGATAGTGTAGAAATAGCATCTGATGGTGCAGACACTAAATCAGACGGTGTAGACATAGCATGTGATGGTGTAGATCTAGCATCTGTCGGTGTAGATGTTAAATCAACCATTGTATGTGTGAAATCTGAAGGTGTAGTGCTATAAACTAATGGTGTAGACGTGACATCTGATTGTGTAGACACAAAATCAGAGGGTGTTAAATCAGAATCTTTAGGTGTAGACAATGGATCTAATGTGGTAGACATTAAATCTGATGGTGCAGAACTGTGATCAGTGGGTGCAGATGTGATATCTGTTTGTGCAGATGTGATATCTGTTTGTGCAGATGTGATATCTGTTTGTGCAGATGTGATATCTGTTTGTGCGGATGTTAAATCTACTGGTGTGGTTATGCTATAAACGCTTGTAGAAACAACATGTGTGGTCAATTCACCAGGACTAGTCGTACCATCCATCCTTTCGGGTGTCGATTTATATACAGATACAGCAGCAGATGTATGTGTGAAATCTGAAGGTGTAGTGCTATAAACTAATGGTGTAGACGTGACATCTGATTGTGTAGACACAAAATCAGAGGGTGTTAAATCAGAATCTTTAGGTGTAGACAATGGATCTAATGTGGTAGACATTAAATCTGATGGTGCAGAACTGTGATCAGTGGGTGCAGATGTGATATCTGTTTGTGCAGATGTGATATCTGTTTGTGCAGATGTGATATCTGTTTGTGCAGATGTGATATCTGTTTGTGCGGATGTTAAATCTACTGGTGTGGTTACGCTATAAACGCTTGTAGAAACAACATGTGTGGTCAATTCACCAGGACTAGTCATACCATCCATCCTTTCGGGTGTCGATTTATATACAGATACAGCAGCAGATGAAGATAAATCAGTAGTTGATATTCTATCACCTTCTGTAGATGAATCTATAGGAGTAGGTGGAATTTTGGTATCTGTTGTAGATAAAGCAACAGATGTTGTCAGTGCATCTGAAGTGGATCGTACTTCAGCATCGGTCGACATTGAAGATGATGTAGTGGAAGTTGATGTATAAACGGCTCGTGTTGGAGATGTGATATCTGACGTCACATCATATGTTGTCGTAGAAACATCACCAGTTGTAGAGTCTATGGTAGAAATTTTGTCAGTACTGGATGTTAACGTATTGCTGGATGAAGACGATGAACCATCATATAATGATGTTGATGAGGGTTCAGCAACAGATGTAACTGAGGATGGCTCCAACACAGAATTTGTGGATTGCGTTTCCATGGTAACTGATCCGTTAGTATTTACTGCGAAGGTATTGTTGTTGGCAGATTTGGCCACCAACCCATATGGATGAGTACTGTTCACTGAGATAGAAATTCCTATTTCAAAAAAAGATAAAAAAAAATTATTTTCAAAGAATATTGAAATAAGCTAATTCATAAAGCTACTAAATCCATTACACATTGGCAAAATTTTTTTTCTTACCTGATAACCCACAAACCATTACACTGACAATCTGCAAAATTGAAGAAATTAAGTTTAGGTTATTGAATTTATGTTAAAATTGCAAGCAGGCCAATAATTTAACCTCTACATTAAATAATAACGTTCATCAAACATATAACCACCATACAGAGTATGTGAGAATTTTTAAAAAAAGTGTGCTTTATGAAATTGATAATACATATTAGTTATATCATGCAAATGGTATTGATTTATACATTGAGAATGATAAATTTTCATAACTTATCCAGAGTGTTCTGCAACTATATCACACAGTTAAGAAGAAGAAGAATACCATAAAAGCATCTGTTTGCAGGCACACCTAAATGTCAGTAACTGATTACGTTGAAAATTTAAGTTTTATCTCCAGCCTTTAAAGAATTTTTCCTCTTCTCAAGGTGTAAATATAGTAGATAATGAGATACCATATCCATCATTATAAAAGGAGGATACAATTATTTATGAGGTTAATTTATATAAATATTCTCAACTCACCTGAATAACAGATGCTAGCATCTTGCTTGCCTCATCAACTGACACTAATAAAGCAAGAGCCAAAATATCAAAATCAGCTCAAATCAAGCATCTTTATGATGGAGTCACCTATTGCACATAATCTGGGCAATGATGTGTAAATTATGAAGTCTTTGATTTTCCTATAAAATCACTCCTGTAGAGATTCTATAAAGAATCTATAAAGATTAAGAATATGGATTTAATCCTCATAATAAGGTCATTTAATAGAAGTGATGGTCAACATCAGCAGCACCAGCAGCAGCAGCAACTGATATATTACATCAACCCTCAGCAGAATCACTTCAAACTACCAGAGATTAAACTGGACCTTTGGACGCCACTACATGATAGCAGGATACTGTTGAGTTGCCATGACACCACTTTATTTGCTCCACTTGGACATTAAATAAAATTTTTCAAATGATACAGGAAAGGAAAATTTAAGTATGTTGGAAGGTGATTATTTATTATACTGACAAGTGCCGTCAGACCTGTCATAGCTCGGGATGGGAAAGGTCAGGCCTAGCTCAGTGGTAGCGTGCTGGGCTTCCAACCACTGGGTCCCGGGTTCAATTCCCAGTCTAGCCTATGTTGGATGGCTGTTTCATCCTTCATCTCCTAGCCATGGTCCCTGCCTGTCCTAATTAGCCCAACTGGTACAGAAATACAGGACGTAAAGCCCTAATTTAATCCACCCACCACACCACCAGTTAGGGGTGGTGGCCCAGCTCAGTGGTAGCGCAATGGGCATCCAACCACCCCAACACGTGCTGCTTCTTGCGGTTGTCTTGCTAACAAACTTTTAATTTTAATTTTATTTATATATGTATACTATTGTCATGAAACGATAAGTTTGAATATCTTATGAAACTGTGTGCATACACATTATGTTTGATTATTGTTGGGATTGCTGTAAATTTAAGAAACCTGTCAGTGTGAGAGAAAAAAGAAATTCTTAAATTATTCAGTATATTTTATGCATTAATACTAACAAATTATAATCCTAAGTATGTAATTTAAAAGAATGACGCCAATAAGTTTATCTACTCCGCACTTAACACTTAACTGGCTGTTAACAGTTTACTTTAACAAACAGTTAATTGTTAAGGGTTTAATTGGAAGCCCTAACCACCAATAATTGAATAATTCTCATGTGGAGACCCATGTTAGCAACTGTCCTAATAACACTGTTTGGATTACATGTAGCAAACCAATGTTTTATATCCATACATGCAAGACCTTACAGTCAGTTTCGTTAAAAACGGCATGTCAAATTAAACCTAGACAAAGCTAGACAACTTCTGCTATACGATGCTACCTGCCACTGAACGGAATTCTCTGGCTATAGCTGGCTACTCAAAGTCAGATCTTAAAGTACATGCACCACCATATCAGATCAAGTTCATACATTTACCAAGTTTATATTTCTTCGGTGAAAGCCGACCATAAGCTAGGAGTAGACAGAAGCAGCTGGCTTAAGCCATCTATAGCTACAGCCAGGAATAGGTCACCACAGCTTTCTAGAGTCGACCAAATTTTATGACTCTAACTGTATGTAGTAATCATAATAAGTTAAGATTAACATTGGACCAGCTTCCAACTTCCCCAGTGAAGGGGCCATGCAGCAGCCTTCCCGGCAAGGGACCAGGTTTACTAGCAGAGGATCTACCTCTCCAACCAGGGTTAATTAAATATTTCAGGTGAAGGTGGCGACTTTTCTGGCCAGAGCCTAAAGCCCCTGTCACACGGGCCGGTTGTGCCGTAGTGAACCCGTAGTATTACGTAATAGTTATGTAACAGCTCTTTCCGCCGGTTTGGCGACCGGTTCTGGCAGCAAAAAGGGGCGGGGCAGCACCCGCCGGGTTACCCGCCGGGTGCTACGGGTAACCCGCCGGGATACCCGCCGGCTGCCACGGGTTACCCGCCGGCTTCCACGGGTGCCTCGGCGGGTTCTACGGGTGACTCGGCGGGTTCTACGGGTTACTCGGCGGGTTCTACGGGTTACTCGGCGGGTTCTACGGGTTACTCGCCGAGTTGTAGGAGTAAGCCGGCGAGTAGTAGGAGTAACTCGCAGCCTCCAGGAGTATACTTTAAAAGGCTGCTGCTCCCCTAATATTAGTCCGATTTTCGTTAAATAAGTACTAAAATTGTAGTATAGTTTATACTGATTCCATACCTGTTTTCGGATCGAAAATATACCAAATATTAAGCGAGTTATTCGTCTGAGAAGGTAGCAAGGTTGGCGGAGGCAAACAGTGGTGCTCTCGCAGACGTCCGCGCCGGGACTGTATCAATGCTGAGCGCTTCTATAAAAGGCTGCTGCTCCCCTAATATTAGTCCGATTTTCGTCAAATAAGACTGGATTGTAGTATAATTCATATTGACTCCATAGGTGTTTTCGGATTGAAAATAGACCAAATATTAAGCGAGATATTCGTCTGAGAAGGCGGTTGTCTGGTGGCGGCTGCTGCTCCATAAATATTAATCAGATTTGCGTCAAATAAATATTGAATTATAGAAGAGTTCATACTTATTCCACACATAATTTCAGATTGAAAATAGACCAAATATTAAGTGTGATATTCGTCTGGGAAGGCAGCAAGGTGCTCTGTGTATGTTCATGACTTGAAATGGTGTGGTCAATATTTTTTACCATTATATATACATTGTTTGGATGAGCTTTATTGCAATTAATTTCATCTCATTCTGCCAACTGGCCAATGGGAAGGACTTTTCCTTTGGTTTTGTAAAGTCAATTAACCTATATATGTAATAGCAATCTGCCTTGACCGTTATGTCAATTGCTATTAGCATTTTGAATAATACAAAGAATGGGGTAAGTCATGCTTTTTCATCACTGATCACAAGCATGAATTGAAATCATTGATCACAAGCATGAATTGAAATTCTGAATTGACCATTATGTCAATTGCTATTTACATTTTGAATAATACAAAGAATGGGGTAAGTCATGCTTTTTCATCATTGATCACAAGCATTAATTGAAGTTCTGAATTTCAACTGGTTCCTGTTTAATATGCATATTAAAGAGGGAGATTGTTTTGATCATGGATGGAACATGCAATATCAATATTAATTTCAGTTGGATTATTTTCAGAAACAACAACGAAATATTGATAATTTATATAAACTAGAGTATATCTATCTATAGATAGTTGTTATAGCTCCATAGACATCTTTATCAAGTCTGAATTTTTTTGGCAACAAGCAAAGAAACATTGTTTTATTTTCGTTTTTTATTGATTACGAATTAATGAATTATTGATAGTAACATATTATTAGGTGAAGATCTTATAACTATCTGTCTATCTACATATCTATATTCTATGATGTATTACTAACTTTATTAACAAGAATATTCTTGTTTGTGCCTAGTATACTCCATTAATTTTCCCCACCTTAACTATTATATAAATTCTACACATTTCCCTGAATAATTCAGTCTTTATTTGACGAAAATCTAATATGTAGATAGACAGATAGTTTAGAGAGACAGATAGATTTATATGCTTATTATATAATATAGAATATCTAGCTTAATATTTGGTCCATATAAGTACATAAAAGATAGCAAATAAAATCACAGATCAAATCACAAATAATAATTACAATATCAATATTACATTTAAATTTTACAAAAATATACACAAAAAGATAAGAATGTTCACATGTATAAAAAAAATACCAATATACAAATATAATCATTGCCTGGTAATTACAATACAATACATAGTTTTTTAATTAATGAAAGCAATTACATCTTTTTGTAATTGTGAATGACAATCAAGACAATGTCATATTACTGTGTCATCTTTGAACAAACTATGAAATGACAGGTCAAAGAACCCCAATTTAGGCAATTAGGCAATTGACACATGTATTGAGCATTTGCTGTATTCTCTACACCCATTCTTTATATCATTCAAAATGCTATTGACATAACGGTCATGGCAGTTGGCAGAATGAGTAGAAATGAATTGCAATAAAGCTCATCCAAACAATGTATATATATCATGGTCAAAAATATTGACCACACCATTCAAGTCATGACCATACACAGAGCACCTGGCCGCCGCCAGATTACTGCATTCTCAGATGAATATCTCGCTTAATATTTGGTCTATATTCAATCCGAAAACATGATGGAATCAGTATGAACTATGCTACAATACAGTTTTAATTTGACGAAAATCGGACTAATATTAGGGGAGCAGCAGCCTTTTAAAGAAGGGCTCAGCCCTTACTGCATTGATACAGTCAGGGCGCGGACGTCTGCGAGAGCACCACTGTTTGCCTCCGCCAACCTAGCTACGTTCTCAGACGAATATCTCGCTTAATATTTGGTCTATTTTCAATCCGAAAACACGTATGGAATCAGTATGATTTATACTACAATTCAGTCCTGATTTGACGTAAATCGGATTATTATAAATGGAGCAACAGCCGCCGCAAGACGACTGCCTTCTCAGACAAATATCTCGCTTAATATTCGGGATTTTTTAAATCCGAAAATACGTATGGAATCAGTATGAGCTATACTGCCATTCAGTCTTTATTTGAGGAAAATCGGACTAATATTAGAGGAGCAGCAGCCTTTTTAAAGTATATACCTCCCTGCCTACGCTGACGCTGGTAGCAAAAAGCCGGCGGGTTACACGTGAAAGCCGGCGGGTTACACGTGAAAGCCGGCGGGTTACCCGTGAAAGCCGGCGGGTTACCCGTAGAACCCCTCAACAAGCCGCCGGGGTGAAATTAGAGACGAATAATTCGCCGGGTTCTACGGGCCACCCGCCGGCTTCCACGGGTCACCCGCCGGCTTCCACGGGTCACCCGCCGGCTTCCACGGGTCACCCGCCGGCTTCCACGGGTCACCCGCCGGCTTCCACGGGTTTTTTTTTTTTTTTTACACCCGTGAGATTTCTACGGTTGTGCCATGCAAGCATGGCACAACCGGCTCCCGGGGCCGGGTTTCGCGGCTTGGCCAAGGGTCCCACGGGTGCTTGACGGGTATCCACGGGTATCCACGGGTGGCCGTATTGGGGCCGCCGGCTTCGAGCCGGGTAGCGATTTCCGCAATTATTACGTAATACTACGGCTTCACTACGGCACAACCGGCCCGTGTGACAGGGGCTTAACCTCCCCAGTGAAGGGGTCAACCTCACTATAGCTGATGCAGTAGCATAGGAGCCTTCACACCCACCGCCCCCGCCTACAACGCCTGTGAGCTGATGCCTACTTAGAAAGCTGCCTCACAATGATATGGAGTCATTGGCAGCTCTCAGGATTGTGCAGGTGGGTGGGTGATTAGGGCTTCACGTCCTGTATTTCTGACCAGTCGGGCTAATTAGAAAGCTGGCCCAGTCAAGAAAGCTGGCCTAGTCAAGAAAGCTGGCCCACAGTCAAGAAAGCTGGCCCACAGTCAAGGAAACAGGCCCACAGTAAAGAAAGCTGGCCCACAATCCAGAAGGTTCGCAAATACATAGAAAAGTTGGTCCAGGTCAAGAAAACTGGCCTTTTGCTAGAAAGCAGCTTGGCCCCTTGACCTTGGTCCGTGATGGTGGGAGGATGGATTAGGGCTTTATGACCTGTATTTCTGCACCTAATGAGCTAATTAGGACAGGCAGGGACCATGGCAATTGGATGATGGATGAAACAGCCATCTAAGTCCATTAGTGATGGTTAGTTTTTTCACTGTGGCGGTTGGATCCATCACTCGGATGCTGGCTGAGGGAAGATGCCAGTACCCCTTTTTCCTAACTATTGCCATTTGACCAAAGGATACCCTTTTCTTCTGCAGTGCCTAGGACGAAAGTTGCCACTGGACCATGGCACTGTACTAATAGCCACTGTTGTAACCAAGACTAACCAACTCATCATTATATTTGCCCATCAGCAAAGCCATAAAAAAAGGCTTCAAACCAGAAGTACTGAGAAAATACTATCCACCACATAAGCTCAAATGCTTCAATAAAGGACGGAAAGTATTTCATAAATTTTTCATTGCCACATTTTTCAAATTTATGATATCCTGGAGCTCATTATATTGGCCCATCAACAAAGCCATAATTTATTATACTAGGCTTCCGAGCAAACCACAGAGAAAATCTGCCACATGTTTGACCAAGGTCATTCGCTTCACATGTTTGACCAAGGTCATTCGCTTCACATGTTTGACCAAGTTCATTCGCTTCAATAAGTGACGGAAAAAAAATTCCATCTTTTACATTGGATGACATTCACATGCCATAAGAACAGGCAGTTTCCTATTTTTTTTTTATTGTATCATCTCTAACTAGAATAAAATTTTATCTTATCTTATAATTCAGACCATTTTAATGAGCAAATTAGGTTGTTTTCAGCAATGATGAATTTATTTCTTGCTCAACACAATCTCAAGCAGATAAAGTTTATCTCATTATTACATTTGCCCGTGGCAGCTGGTCATACAAAGACCATTTCCAATGAAGCAAGAAAACAAAAACACATCTATGTTACAAATATCATTTATTAGTTTTTTTTTTACACTGCTGTATTATTCATGAATTTAAAGACATTTTGCAAAAAAGTGACGTTCACAAAATATACTTGATGCATTATTATTATTATTAAAAGAAAATAATTAACATTACGATATTTTTCCTTATCCACATACACGCAAATGATTATCAGACATTCTTAGAAACATCCTCATCGATAAATTCATTTTTGGATGAGACGTAAACTTTCATAGCATCAGACACATCGAACCAATTGTACATAACCGGAAAAAACACAACCACATGTAATATAAAGCTGCAAATTTGTTTCTTAATAATGCACAGTACATGAAGTTTCTGCAGCATGAATAGATCCAACTTTATATTGAGATGATGAATAGTGAACATTAACAGATAATGATATAGATAAGAGACGGACGAAAATAATGTAAATTATGTACAGCAGACGCAGTCTACTACCTACCCCTTTGACCACCTCTGTTCCATCTTTGACCCCCTCGATTGCCACGCCCTCTGTTGAAACCACCTCTCGGTGAACCCCGATTGCCACGGCCCCCTCGGAATCCTCTCCCACCCCTTTGAGATCCACCAAAATTATCATTTTGACCCCCTCCGCCTCCCATATTGTCCGTTCTTTGAAACTTATTGGGGCCACTCCATTGGTTATCACTATTACCCCCAATTCCCGCCGTCATTTCCACTCCAATTGCCTTCATTTCCGCTACCACCGCTGTCGTTATCCCATTCTCGTTTGTTTCCGCCATCTTGAAAGTTGTACTGCTGCTGCTGACCGCCAAAATTGCCCCCTCTACCACGTCCTCTGTTGCCGAAATTTCCACCGAACTGCTGCTGCTGTTGTTGATCATCCATGTAGTTCCCTCGTCCATTTTCATCCCCATAACCCCCATCATCTTGACCATTCGGACCTTGATTCCCTTGGAACATGTTTCCACCTCCTCTTGGTTGCTGTAGCAACGGTGGCCTCATACCTGAAGTGGACAATATAACAACATACAATGGGGAGGAAAATAAAAGGACAATAGGATGACGTCGTTACCTCATTGTTGCATGGATGACGTCACACTATACATGACGTCATCAAACAATACTTATCTGCTACGGTGTCAGTTACCTCTTGTGGTACTTTTTTACATGTATTTTATTTAATTTCAAATTATTTACAATCACCCGTTTTATGCTGCGAAGATTCCAACAAGTGGCAAATTAATTTTAAGGCCACAATACCTGAACCAATTTTTAATCATTGATATACAGATATATATATTATGTATACGCTTAGAGACCAACTGATAAATCCATGGCAGCCTCCACCGCCAGCTGTTTAAAGAGTATATATATTTTCCCGTATCATATATTTTGCCACATCTTATATATGACAGACAAATGATGCGGACAGGAGTCTTATGCGCTACGGTACATTCCTCAATTTGTCATCGTGAGAAAGTCTGGTAACTTGAGGTAAGCTTCTGTTTTTATGTAAATGTTTTCGAGTAGAAGATAATCTAGGTCCACAAAATGTGACTTACCTCTCATGTTACCTCTCATGCCTCGGCCACCTCCCATGCCACCTCGCATGCCCATTTGGTTCGGACCTGTGAAATACAAATCATGGCACAAATTGTAGACAAGTATAGAACCTTGGTGCTCATTGACAACGACAACAATATTTTAGCAAAGGTGGATCTAGAGGTGGGCAAATTTTCTAAATAACATGAAGTTTTACATGAATTCAAAGGCACAAAGGAATACTTATTTTTTTGTTTAAAATAAGATTAATTCTTTGCACTGCATATGCTCCAGTCTAAGTATAATTTTAATTAGACAGCCACTTGGAAAATACAACTACAGAGGACATTAGTTATAAAGTTATTAAGTCCCTGAGCCAATTGGAGTCCTGGATTCACACGACATCCTCTGGAACTTAGCTTCCAAGTCTGAGAGCTGGTGTAACGAATAGCAAATTAATTTAGTTTTCTTCTTGTAAAACTTACCCATGCCGTCAGACATTCCATTTGGATCCATCGGACCAACAGTCGGTGGCTGGACACCAGTCTCCCAGGCCTGTTCAAAACTTTTCGGAATTGGTTTCGCATATGGCACCTGCAACAAACATTGTCAATCGTTACTTAGCATTTTACATTAAATATCTTTACGAAAACCCACTAACAAAATGATGTTCATATGAGGGCAGCTGGCTCCAAGTATAAGGTAAAAGTACCCAACTAAAAATGCAGTGCTGCAGGTACAGTGACCTTGTGAAAATATAACATAGGTCATGTAACTCAGGCTTTCAGTAATTCGACCGAAAGATTAAATATACAAAGATTTGACACTTCTTCATTAGCATAAGCCATCCGCAAAGGATTGTGGGATTATCAGGGGCAGTCAATAGCATCTCTTGTGATTGTGACGTCATAATCACCCAATTGCAAATGACATCATTGTGATTGTTCTTTATTGTGATGGGATATTTCTGGGGGATTGATATACTTCCCAAAATTACCCCTGATCAGGCTGACATATTTCCCCAAATTATCCCTGAGCAGGCTGACATTGGTTCAATTACACTGTCAGTGACCTTGTGAAAACATAACATAGGTCATATATCCGAGGCTCAGGCTTTCAGTTATTTCACTTTTGATCAGTGTGTGACTTGAGAACATTTTGGCATGTAATCGATGGGTAAATACACTAAAATGTAAAGTTTGGAATTTGTATGTTGTATGACGTAATAAGCCACCAATGTTTTAATCTTTGTAAATCTGTTCAAGCATTAGTCTTTCTCAACCCTGAGTATTTACTTGCATTTTGCTTTATACATGATTACAACAATGATTACTGCCACTATGAAAATAATGTTGAATAATTTATTGTAAAGAAAAAAAAGTTGATTATTCAATCATTACCCAACAAGCTATATTTCATATTTCTGTATATTGATGTATGCAATTTCAATTCGTATTTTTAATTTGAATTTGCTATTAACATTGTAACTATGTAGCCTACTTTTGCTTCAGAAACGAATCTATGGTCAAATGATGATAAATTACTACTAAAATTACTACTACTATGATATAAATATTTATGGGCCATAGGTACTATCTTGGGCCTCCCCTATTGAGTCTGAAGCTTTAATCAATCAAACATCGACAGCAACGCAAACAAAGCAGCTCGTAGTATCGCCACTTCTCGGACTCTTATCTGTTAGCACTGATCAACATTGCAGTTGTCATGGCAACATGGCAGTTGTCACGGCAACCTAGATACACTTCCTGTAACACGAGACGTTGAAGCAATTTTCAAGATTATTAAAAAACGGACCAAGTTCCCAGAAGGTAATAAGTCAAGAAAGGTTCAGTCATCTCCAAGAATTTTAAAAATAGCAACGGCAAAGTTCCTCTTGACACAATAAAATTGGCAACTGTAGTCAAGGTGAACTTGGAGAATCAATACTTTAATCTGTGGACACATTTTTATAGGCAGATGGGTAGCTAGTCTTGTGGGTTACTGTGTGTCTACGCTGAGGTACATAAATAACATGGTGTGGATCCAACCTATCGTCTCATCATTATGTCTGCCAGCAGCTGGTCATATAAGTTGACTAAGCTTTAGATCTAGCAGCATAAAAAGTATTTAGAGACATTGAAACATTGAAATAGTCAGACTTCTCAGACAAATTATAGACACAAAATAAATCAATGTTGACATAACAAAGCTTTTTTTTTTAAGGGGCTTAAATATGTTTATTCAGTTGAAAAGTAGAATTTTAATGACTCAAAACATGACTTATTTGAATATAACTTGATTTTTCTAAGTTGACTATTTTATAAAAACTCCAATTGTTAAATAAACCAAATTTCTGTTCATTTTTGGAGCTCAGTTCAGTAAGTTTAAGAAGGAATGCTGGAAAAGTGATCGAACTTGGCTCATGCTTGATAGTACTTGATCCCTAAGTGCATCATTCGAAAAAATCTTATTTAAATTTTCAAAGTCTGATTTTAATAAAGCAAATCTGATTTTTTTTTTTAATCATGATCTGTACCAACCTTGTCAGTATATTTGTGTCTTTCGCACTCACCTTTTTCTTAGGAATCATTTTATCGGCCTCAGGGGTAGACGATTCAAAGTCAAGCCCTGGAATCACCATTTTCTCTTCCTCATCTGAAATAATAAAATCAAATTTATGGCAAGATGGATTCCCTGGAAATGCTATATTAAATAAGAATCAAATGCGAACATTTAGATCACATTTATTTAGCTTCTCGGATCTTCTTAGCACTGAGTGCAATTTTCAATGGGTCAGTCGGTCGAAAATTAAATAATAAAATGAAGTTTCATTATTAATAACATTGGGACATATCTTTATATTTTTTTTTTTTTTTTTTTTTTATCAAATAGGAGGATCCGAGAAGCTAAAAATTAAAAAAGCATCGTCTCATTTGCATCGTAAGCTAATAAATCAATGATATTTGTCAATACAAATCAACATATCCAGTTTCCACACACACAGCCACCCAAATATTGATTATCTATGAATAATAAATACCTGGCTCAACTGGCTTCTTAGATTTCAAATGTTCAGGCAGACCATACTCCAGACCCATTCCTGGTAAACTGGCATTTCCAGACATGTCCATTTCTGAAAGATAAAGAAGATAGTTGTGATATATAAGACATTTAAAAAAAAACTTGATTTTGACCAGACATGTATAAACTAAAATGCATGTAATTATATACGGGTTTTTTTTACAAATAGCATTAGTCAGGTTATTAAATTGGTGGAAAGATGCTAGCATGAATGCCACCCTGCCCCCGCACCCCTTTAAAAGTTAAAAATTACATCAATTGGCTTGTTCACATATTGTCATGGTGAATATTTACTTTTCAAAAAAGTGTGATTATGGATTTGTCTGATACACACAAGTGAATTTAATTAAATGGCACCAAGAACCTGCCAATATCTACGCAATTTCTTTATTTATCACACAAAGTGACACCAAGTACAACAACCTGCACGTCATTTACTAACAGTTCAGAATATTATTCTTTAACAAAACTAGACTGAATCACAAATAACATTCCCTTACCATAATCATAGTCATCTGATATGCCAACTGGTAATGTATTTAAGTTATATTTGTCCCTCATTCGGTCACCGGGGCGATTCCGCGTCCAAAATTTACTGCAAATTGAAAAGATCATACAAATGAAATTGCGGCATCTTTTCCGTACATTTGTCAAATAATTGCGTGTGCTGAGTGAACTCCTAATTGTTACAAGTTACAGTCTGCAATGGTCAATCTTACAACATAATCGGGAAATTTATATAAATAAATGGTGGCTACGTGGTAATTTTTATTACATATAATTGATATAATTATATATAATAAAAGGCTTATTACGATAATATGACATTATTTTTTGATTGTTTATCCACTGAAGTAGTTGATAATGAGATGGACAGAAACATATCCAAGAAACCTTATAAATAATAACTTGTGGAACTGTGACATAGTTACAGTACATTCATATTCATTAAATTGACAGACGAAATGGGCAACATAAACAGACCAGCAATGCTGTCCACTTACGTAGAGTGATCGTTCGACCCAGACGCCAGGATGTGGCCGAGAGGATGCCAGGCAAGACTCCACACCATTCCTTCATGAGCCTCTTCTATACACCCAACTTCTTTGTCATGACTGTAATAAACATGAAGCTATACATGAAACATAACGGACATTCAGTAAGCGTTCCTGTAGGTCTAGGAAAATCAAATTCATGACCTTTTTAGGACTTCATCTGGCCAAATTTAATGAATGATTTTCGCCTCAACTTGACTCTTAAGGCACAATATATGATTAAAATTGGTTGATCTACCATCAATGTAGATAGATAGATTTTTATCGACAGACAGAGGTCAATTCTGACTTATTTGTCACGTTCAATGTAATGTTTAGCTGTCACTTAGCAGTAAAATTATAATATAATAGATTTGGTTAAATCAATTTATACAAACGCTCAATATCAGCACCATCATCACAGGTAATAAATATCAAATTTAAGATCTTTAAGACCAGACATAGATAGCCAATTTAAGACTTTAAAGCATTAAAAATGGATGTTTCAAACTGGCTTTCACAATATTGGTTATGTTATTTTCACCAGAGTCAGACTAATTTACGTACCCGACAAGCCAAAACATGATAGCACCATCCGATCCTCCACTGCTGAACAAAGACTCATTCGTAGGATGCCATGACACAGCTGCAAGAATCAATAAATTTATAATATACAATTTGTTCTATTCAATTGAGGTAAGTAATCCTTTTCCGTCAAACATGCAGATGTATCATTTCTATAATCTAAAAAGTTCATTCTGTTGAAAACTTGATTGTTTACAACTCAAAGCATGATTTATTTGAATACAACTTGATTCCTTTTTCAGCATTTCCTATCCCAAATGTAGTTAGTGCTACTATTCAGAAAACATCCATGGATGGATAAGATTAACATTGAAAATATTCAGTTTATTATACTAGGATCCATAATAAATGTCCACTTGTTTTTTGGGCATATTTTTCCATAAATGGCATGGAGCAGTACAAAATGGACTGAAATGTTACAATCAATTCAAATCCCAACTTTCTGGCTGATAAAAACAGATCTAGGAAAGAAATGGCTTAAATATTGTTAAAGTTTGCTATATTATCCATTGTATTATCTGCTGCTTCTCTGTGACCATAACAAATGACTATAATGATGAAAAAATGGCCAAAAAATCATCATTGCAGAGGTAGGTACCTTAAAGTTAATTAGCACAGATTTTTTGGTAACATATGTATGTAAAACTATGACCAAAAAAAGAGTTAATATTTATTTTGGTTTATAATACAGCCTCACCATTTCATGTATAACGATAAAACAAATAACCAGAACAGTGAGAATTTTGCCACCAGAGGTTATCCTACAAAATGAAGGCACCACCTGGGGGAATATGAAGGAAGGAACAAGTTTTGTCAATGCATCAAGCCATGGATGGCCTGTAGTTAAGTAACAAGAATAACTTACTCGTAGCTTCTTTTTTGTGTCCCTTGAACGTCTGAAGTTCTTCTTTCATTTGCCGAATATCGTAAAGTTTGAGAAGATGATCTCTGGAGGCCGTTAAGAGCCAGTTACCATTCTGGTTCCATTTGACTTCCATGACCGTGTGTTTGTGCGCATGTCTGGAAACAATAAAATAGAACATACAGAAGAGACACACAACAAATGAGAATCACTTCTCCGTTTCAACTAGTTTTTGAGGGTTTCCTTTCTACTTCCCCCAAAACAAGAAGACAAATTGAGCTACTTCTCATCAAAAATCTTGTCCCCATTTAGCTATATTTAGTCCTTAAAAATAACCCACAATGGTAAGATGTCTATCTAGTCTGTATCTCAAGACAGCTGCCATTGAACGCTCGATACCAGCTAGCTAGCTGAGCATTCCCATATCGCGCAAATTTCACATGTTATTTTGAGTCAAAAGGAGGAGCTGCGAACTAGCCCTCACAACATTTGTGACATCATCAATGACCCTGTTGAATGATTATGTCATCAAAGGTTGTAAGGGTTGGTATGTAGCTTCCCCTGGTGGCTTTAAAGTCCCCTTTAGGTACATTGACTCTACAGATTTGGCAAAATTATGTGGCAATACTAGTGTGGCGATCTTAAAGTCAGGTTGTAATACCGCATTTACATAATATCCACACAATTTCTCAAACACTTACAAAGTGGCAAGACTGCTTCCCGTTCGGGGGTCCCATAATTTGATGGGTTGTTGTGTGTCTTTGCTTCCCGATACAACCAGAGCTTTTTGTGGATGCCAGTCGAGGCATTTGACGTCTGCTCCATGGCCTGAAAAGAATTATAATACAATGCAATAATAGTAAAGGACAATATACACCAAAATTATGCATAAGATAACGATAACGATGGACTGCATTAACATTCACACAACCAATCATTCTTTGTGAAGCTTGCATGATATAAAACATGAGACAGACATTGGGCTAGAAATGGGTTAACGCCTGCTTTGATCATTGCAGTTACTGATCAAGACAGGTACAAAAAACAGCCTGTGTCTACCACCTTCCATAAGGCAGGTTACTCTTGTTGCGAGTAGCAGGTGAAGCTGTCTGGAGATAAAGGTCATGCTTTAAGAAGATGAGCATACTTGTTCTACAATAGATACTTCTCAATCCAGGACTCGAAGGGAGCCATTGATAGCAAACATTTAGAGATAGTCACCATCAGAGAGCAATTAAGCTGATGTACAAATCCGGTTTTTAGATTTGATGCAGAATAAATGCACTATAAACTTACTAAGACCTTTCTTATTCGTCACGCCATGGTAGTTTAGCTATTTAAGATAAATGATCAAGACGGTTTTCTGTTTTCCAACTATTACCACCGCTTACTAATCACAACAGGACTCCTGTCATTTTCAGCCCAGAGTCCACGGCAAATGCCATTAAAAAAGAGAAACCACAACTGGTCCACCATCATCAAGTAGAAGAGTATATATTCAGTGAGAAAACAAACTGACATTTAAACACCACTAGCATATCATTCTCACTCCAGCAACACCCATAGACAGACTGACAGATAGAAGTCAATCAAATAACAAGACGCCATTTTATATAAGACACAGTCAGACTTTTAACAAACCTTCTGGGACTATTATATTAAAGTGTTTGTTATTAGTGCCAGGGTTGGCAGATTTAAATCAAGCAATTTAAATTTAAATAAAGGCAAAAAATATAAAAATCACCTTAGGTTTTTTTTTTTTGGCAATTTAATAAGTTTACTCGTTTTCAAATAAATCATGTTTTGAGTTGGAAAATAATCTAGTTTTAAACTAACTTATTATTTTTTAGTAACTTTTTTTCAAAACTCAAATAAATCAAAATTTCTGTTAGTTTATGAAGGAATGCTGAAAAAATGGTTAAACTTGGCTCATGGTAGACAGTACAAGAACAAGTTTGGGCTCTGGTTTATCATCATTTAAAAAAATATCATTTTAATTTTCTTAAATCTGATTTAAATTTTTTTAAAGTTAGATTGGTTTTTTTTACTCATGATTTTTAAATCCAGGTCTGGTTAAAGGACGGAACATCATCATGATGGTTTGTTGTGACGTCATATTTTTGCGAACTTGAAATAACGTAATACACTAATCCTGAACCACAAATAAGTATTTATAAAATATGTTTCCCATGTAAACATTTCAAAGATTATTTGAATAATTTTACTTTATTTAAATGAAACACAAATCTTTCATATTTCTATCATGAAAGCAGGTTACTCTGATGCGGGCTTGTCATATTGTAAAAATTAACCCTGAACAGGCTGAAATTAGTTCAATTGCACTGTCCCCTCAGGGTATTATTACTCTGTGACCAGGCTTTCGTTATAAGCTAGCTTTTGAATTACCAACAGGACTAGCTGCCACATATATATGCTTGAAGCGAAAGACAACACAAGGGTTGAATCCGCTATGATCCGCTATGGTACACTCGGGGTCATCCAGATTGGCCAGGGTCATCAAAATTAGTCTAAATTAACTATCACAAACACTTCTAAGATGCATGGCCAAGTGTCAGAATGTTGTCAAAGATGTGAACAGTTAGTTCCATAACAAATCACAAAATAGCGAGGTGTGTAATAACTAATTGTGTTTGTTGGGGTGGCCAATTTCGATGACCCTGGCCAATCTGGATGACACGAGTGCAGCTGCAACTGGTCATGCAGTTGGCAGAGATGCATCACGAAAGTAGATCGCAAAGGTGCAAAATGTGATATCATTGAGGTGCCATCACATAGCAGTTAAAACCACAGAACACTAACCAAAGCACTCATATATCATACAATGCCATAATCACAGGGTATAGTGAGAAAGAAGGTGCAATGCTGTCTCCCCGTATCTGTAACGTGTCCTACATTGGCGAGTCAGTTGTTTGGAGCAGTTTATACTGATAACTCCCTGAGCCTCTACTGGTGCAATAGCAATAGTTCTCCTAATGCATCAATATAAATCTGCAACGTTAATCACAGCAAACTGAAAATAAACACCGCTGAGGTTGTCCATCGAAGTGACCACATTCCATCAAGCAAAGACCATCCAACAATAAAACAAACAGGCCAATAGTTTACGTACACTTGAGCAGAAATTGCCAGAATACAGTTCACTGCCTTTTCCACATCTTAAATTTTCTTTTTACTAAATAAACATTATTTTACTTATTAACTTTACAATGCACTCATCATGAAGTTTGAACCATCAATGAAGCTGCAGGCAATAATGATATTCAGGGGCGTTTTCCCATTCTGACAGAGAATGATCGTAGGGACATATATCTATCATTCTGGTCAGTCAGAATGACTTGGAAACACCCTTGAACGTCGTCATTACCGCATGTACCTTGATGGTGCCATCTTCACGGACAGGTGCTGAGCAATTCTAACCTTTTTCCTCCATATCTACCTAAGGTCTTAGCAACCTTTTTTCACTTGAATGATTTGTATTTACATTTCATTTACATCTTACTCCTGTGTACATAAACTTCTGGCCCCGGCTGTAAGTACAAATGACCTTTATCGATCCTGGCACATTCGAACACTCCTAAACGTACAGCTATTCGTTATACAGCATGCATGCCCTTACCTCTAAGAATCTTCTCTTCGTGACATCGCAGGAAATCCCATATTCGAACTGTTCCATCGTCGGAGCACGACGCAAACTTTGAATTTGTTGGACAGAAGCTAATGAGAAAACAGAAAAAAGGTGCTCCATACGTAACACAGCAGCATACAATACAGTCTGAAGTGTTAATCAGATAAGACAGATCTTTATTTGCACAAGTTTTGGTACAGTTCTAAGATCATCTACCACCAAAATCTAACTGCACTAGCGTATAAATGTCAAGTTCCAATCTTTATTTTCAGAACGCATTCATACAAAAGCGGAGTACATTTTTCCTTAGAAACTAATTCATACAAGTATGGCATTACATACGCATCGTATTGGATGAAATTTTATTGAAGAAAATACATCATTTTGAAAGGTAGTTGTTGCCTGAATGACATCATTCTACCAAGTAGATGTTTTTATTTTTCTCGCGATGCAGTTCCTAGTTGCAATGTCAGACGATTGTAATATTTCTAAGATATCTAGCGTTCACGAGGAACTAAAGGATGTTTTCCTCATCGAAATTGGAAGAATGATTCCAAACAAATGCATCCACGGAGTCAAAAAGTCTCCTGTTTCAGCTTCAAATGTGCTGTGTACCCAAACCGCTACCACACCAGTTATTTATCCTGAACTTAATAAATCCAAATTTTGTGTCCTCAAATGTCTAATGTCATCCTCTGCGTCCAGAACCGTTGTTAGAACAAAAAACTAACAGACAGTTCTAGATCATACAAACCTTTATTAAAATCCTTATTAATGTTTACATATTATCAATAATATCCATATTATCAAATTCTGTCAGAAAGAGCTCGCTCACTGTGGTAACTTTATTGCAAACTGGCACAGTGATGGCTTACTTAATTGCATGAGTTTTATTTATCGCATAGCATCATATTCAAACTGGATAATCTTCATTGCAAAACATACATGGTGTGATAGTTCAGTGCAGGCCTAATAAAAGCAACTTTCCGACCTTAAAAGGATTCTTTATTGCGTTGCTTATTCGTTGGTTGACTAATAATCATCGCATTTATTCTTTATTCATAAACGTACATTGTCATGCATCAAAGGAACTTAATTTCCGGCAATAACGAGCCACAGAATTTTGTTATATTATATTTATCATGTGGCACATATCCTTACTGTATAAACTGTTATAATTCTTAAAGAGGATTGAAACATTGACTGGTATGACTAAATCATCTAAGATATCGAAGAATGATGCGTCACAAGCAATCTGACCAGCCAGTCTTGCAATTATATAATATATATAATAATTCATTTGAAATTTAAGTATAGTAAATCTAACTCTTAGTATAGTTTTAATCAAAACGTATAGATGAAATCTCATAAAATAGGTCATTAATGACCAAAATGTCGATACTATCAGAGCTCTAATGTAAGATGCAGATATATCAAAATGCAAATTACTAAAGAAGTAATCTTTCAGTGTTTTAGAAAAGTTATAACTAATATTGATAGTCAAATAATCTTTAAGCGTATTGGTACTTTTAGTTAAGCTATTATCGCTAATAATGATAGTCAGATTGCTCGTTAGACATCTATAGCCACTAGAGGGCATACTAAGACTGCGGACCATCTCTCCAGGTGGCGCACTTGCACCATTGGCATGGCAACTTGGAGGAGGCACTGAAGGGAGAATCATCACACACCTGAGGCCCCTGATGGGATCCTTGTGAGCCTGGTACATTTTCACGTTGTTCATGTTCGACTGCCAGTACTTGACGAACCCGTTGTGGTCCCCGGTCAACATCCACTGGTCGTTCGGGCTCCACTGCATGGCACGTACTGATGAATCGTGAGCCTGGAAAAGCAAGAAGGAAAAAATGTACCACTAATCAGCAACAGGGCAAAGAATAAAAGCTTAAGAAATATACTGAGTATTTGGGTGGCCTTGTGGTTAACACAAAGATCCCAAGGTTCATTCCTAGTGTAACAGTGGCATAACATTCCTGGGGAGTCGAACCGTTTATTTTAACAGCTTCTTATAAAACCTGTGATTCTGGTGTAATGTTAATAGTACTAAGTATTGGATTAATATTTTTTATTCAACTTGTGATTGCCATTGTTGAGTTGTATTTGTAAATGACTCGTACTGTACAATTATGAGCTAAATATCGATCTACGGCAAGCAACAATAAAATTGATTAAGCTACAGCCAGGGTTCAGAACCATACCTGTAAAATTGTTTCAAAGTTGAATGTAAGACCGTTCCATAAGGTAAATTCCCCACTGGATGCTCCTGTGATTAAACGACGGCCTTCAGGAGTCCACTGCAAATTGAAACAGTTCACGTTGTTACAATTTATGATTTTAATATTTTCAGGATTTAAATCTCAATTGTGATCCACTCGTGAAAAAGTAAAAAAATTACAAAAAAGTAAAAATAACAGAAATTATTTCAGACTAAATGATAGTAGATATATATCTACCTTCCTATATTTTAAATTTTCTAAAGAAGCATGTCTGCACATAACAAATTCAGTTTATAAAAAAACATTTCCATGACCCATTACAAGATCTTATACTGACTTAAGACTACAACGAGAACTGCAATTGAAACCATTAACAAAATACTTACACAAACACAGAAGATAGGGCATTTAATTTTGTTCATGGACGTTCGAATAAACCGCGTCGTGACACAGTTCATGGGTTTCGAGATCAGGTCAGGTGGCGGAACGACCTTCAAGAAGAAACAGAGTCATAATTAATGAAGTCAAAGTTCAGTTGTTAGACAGCTGTCATTGTATGATGACTTATAGAATATTACATACATAAACACAGCACACAAGTATATTCAAAAATATCTACAAATCATAAAACAAACACATCTGTCAGAGGTGCACAAGAAAAGCATAAAGCTGATATTAATAAGTGCACCTATCAAATCAAAAGGAAAAAAAGAACACAACCATCGCATTCATCACACTTCACACAAGCATCAGACATCACATCACATTAATGTAAATGAAAATAAAAAAAGTTTTAATAAACGTTGAAACAAGCTACACCATCACTTATTTCACGAAGTTTTACATAAACCTCAAAAACATTGTGTAATATCAGTGTAATATAGTTTGCATTAAAGAAGAGTGATAGAGCAAAGGCAATGACTAAAAGAGAACTGACTGATGCACACGTTGACCATCAGCGAATCATTCTACATAACACAAGAAGTCATGTTTATGATAGTCTTCTATCAAATTTTATCCCATTCATTTTAAACAATTAAGACGGTATATTATTACAATTTAAGTGTTGCCTAATAAGTCTGAAATATATTTAAATAACTTTATCAAAATTGTCAATAGACAGTGCTATAAAAAATAAAAACAAGAGAAGCTATTATCGCGTAATGAAAATGTTTCACTTACTAATGGACAATAAAGTAAATCAGGCTGCAGCCCTCGTTGGTCTCTCATGTCTCTTTGCCATATTCGGTTCTGCAATAATAAACATCCAATAAATTACAACGGACCTGCTGCACAAATTGTAAAGGAGAACTTAGGGTTAAATTAGAGGGATAGGTGAATCAACTATGTAGGCCCAGTGTTATTGAAATAAAAAACTGTATGAATACATTAGAAGTAACATCGTGACAAACATCTCGGACACAAGAGCATAAGTCCACAACGGTTCCAAGGAGCTGCTTAGTAACTTTCTACAAACAAGTCTTGCAAATACACACACTTCAACACCCTTACAGACTTGCATAACATTTTCGTTAAAACTACCAACAGCACTATCGAAGAGAGTTTTAATTAACGTGACAGAAATGATCATACCTCTAGATAATTTACAACAGATGTAT
This sequence comes from Alitta virens, assembly GCA_932294295.1. Lineage (NCBI taxonomy): Eukaryota > Metazoa > Annelida > Polychaeta > Phyllodocida > Nereididae > Alitta > Alitta virens. The sequence continues at coordinate 1,741,321 of OW028578.1, read as the reverse complement.
TATAATCAACAGTCTTTCTGTACACGGCCTTCCGCATGCGTTTTCCGTCAAACATGACATCAGGGCCCATGAAACGTTTGCCAGGCTGCGACTGGTTGGATTGATTGTTGTATTGCGACTGGTATGGGGGTCGCGGACCACCGTATGGAGGAGGTTGCATGGCATTTGGAGGCGGCATGCTAAAGTTAGTGACCATGGGTCGCGGCATCGCCATACCATCCATCTTATCTTACTAAGTGGTAGTGTGCCTGAAATAAATACGAACATAACTCAGGTTAAACTTAAACAAAGTTCATCTGATGAATCATTGGTTTTCTTTTTTTCACTTGTTAAAATTTCTACGTTAGCAATCTTTGTTCCAAATTACCATCAACAACGCCAACCACTATACATAATTATAGTCACTTTTAAAATGTGTCTACGGTGAATTACTTGCACAACTTTTGTACTTGTTTATTACGTCGATTTAACAATGATTTTCACACTGCACTATTAAATAGATCGCAACAATTAAGACTCAGAATTTTAGTGCATTATGTCCATTAGCAGTATATATTCAATCAGTGGCAGCCAATGTGGATTCCCTGAACAGTGAATACACATTGGCCAAACACGTTTTTGTTTTGAAACAGAATGAGCCAGTTAATTCATATTCTCGGCGTTTAAAAACTGATTAATTTACTTAGCACCCACACAAAATCAATATTTGTGTTATTACCTATGAGACTAAACACTCTTTATTGAAGCATAATTGATGTAAATAGCAGAAATTGCGATTTCAATCACAAAGTCATTTCCACCATCTCGCCGCCATTTTGTAGAATATGAAGTGCGGAAATGGGTCTTAAAAATATATACTTTTATTAAAAGAGGAATTAATAGTTATAAATTTATTACTAACACTATGTTAAGTTATAAAGATAATCATAAAAATATCAATAATAATAAATTTGCTGATTCAAAATTTCAAACCAATCACTTGGTCACCTAACATTGTGTCCAAGTTAGAAACGGCACAGTAAAATGTCGACGTTTTTACACAGTTAACAGAACTGTCTGGTTTGAGACATCACAAAATAATATTTTATGTATAAAAGAACATTCATATAGCAACAGAGACCTAGCGCTTTCCTATGTCCGCTGGAACTTTTGCTGGTGTTTTGGAGGACTGTTCTGACAGTGGCCAGTTTGGCAATTTTGTTACTTAGATTGGGTTGGTGTGGACAAGGAAATCTAGATTTTTCTGTTCTTGTGACTCATTTAGAGAGAACTATGATTCAGGAATTGGCTTCTTGACGATAGAAAGGCCACTGTGTTTATTGAAATACATTTCCGGGCTTCTTGTTCTCTTATAAACTGCGGAAGCTGACAAAATAGCGACGATTTCTGGGACTTTCTTTCAGTTGACAACATGGACGACCTTAGCATAGCTGTTGTTTGTTCCAGTAATCAGAACCGGTCTATGGAAGCCCACAGCTTTCTGAGGTATAACTAATATGAAATGTAGGGCAACAGTTCCAACGTGGCTTCTTTGTTATCAATCTGTGTATAGACAGATTATATGTCTATACATTGGAGTGACATCTGGACATCGAGTGACAATGTGGATTGAGAGTACAATACCAGGAGTGGCCAGACTGGATACATCCTGCCATTACTTAGATTTCTTTGTTCAAAAGAACATGTATACAAAAATGTTTCTTTCAAAATTGTGTAGGGTTTGAGTTTTAATTTGTTGAGATGAACAAACTGAACTTGTAAGTTCTCATAAAAGTTTGGAACAGGGCTACTTTTCTGGATCATTTTAACTATGTCTAAAGCAGCACTGTCGTATGCAATTACCTGTTCGATAAAGTGTAGTGTTCAGGTGCTCTGCCTACCATGGCCCAGTGGCTAAAGTGTTTAGACTCAAGGTTTTGGGTTCAAACCCACCTACAGTATGCGTCTGCATCTTCGTTAACCACTGCTTCATTCTGCCTATTGCAAGTGGGTAGGCTACTTGGCTGCAGACTGAGATGCCATTTGTAGTATTCACCCAGCATGGTGCTGCCAGGGTGTATGCTCCCCAGGGAGTTGAGAAAGGCTCAAGCATGAAGAGGTCTGCATCATTAACAAGGATAGCACTAAACCCATAAATAATTTAATTGCATTATTTATCACAGGTGAAACCAATTTCATTGGTCTTTTTTTTAACTATACAGAAAATATGTTAAGGCACTGGGGGGAATCCTATACCTCCAGTACGTGTGTATTTTTTATTGTGAGCAATTTTAATAGATGTCTGGGCCTCTGTCTGTGTGCCCCAGAACTGATGTAAGTGTTCAATGAGATGAATTTACTCTGAGGATGCTTTAAAATCAGTTTGTGTTACATTTTAATGCTTATTTACCAACCTTTCCAAGATTAACAGGCCTTTTCATTAATTGATTTTGACTCAAAATAAGGTGCTTATTTGGAACTGTTGCCTTGATATATTGTGAAGTACCCCTCTCCGTTTAAAAAAAAGGAAACTTTAGCTAAAATACTCCTGCATGTGTCATATGCCATCCAAGAAATCTATTATCATTTTCTTGCATGGTCAATAAAATCAGCACGTGTATACGAGATTTAAGTAACATTTTGTTTCATTTCCTTCCAGCAAAAAAGGGTTTAAGGTCCGATCATTTGGTTCGGGTGCCAATGTCAAACTTCCAGGGTCTGCGATGGACAAACCAAATGTCTATGACTTCAACACAACTTACGATGAAATGTACAGAGACTTAACGGAGAAAGATACTTATTTGTATCCTTTTTTTTTTTTTTGTGTGATAAAATTTGTTTCAGTGGTGCAAGTGATGTGATTCTGGATTCTGCCTATTATTTGTTCCATTTAAAAGTGTAGGGAAGGAGGGATGAGAACCATAATGTTTATCGAAACGTGGGCTCATTTGGATTTAGCCAACTGAAAAGATCAATAGCAACCTAGGTCCGAATGATATTTTAAATGTAAAAGAAAACGGGTAGGTGGGGAAAGTTGTGGAGGTAGTAGGGAGTCGGGAAAGCACTGAAATAGTAAAAGGACAGTATTTAAAAAGAAAAACATGTTGACAATGACACGGTTTTTATTTGCTCCATAGAAGAAATTTCGCAATAATTTCATTTTACAAAAATTTATATTATGTTGAATTTGGTAGTTCAATCAATAATTTATCAAAATACTGGAAAAAAAATTATCTGCAGCTGCATGTTATCATTGAAAGCATATGCATGGTCGATTCATCAATATAATGTATAAAAGAATTTCAATTTATTAATCCCTTCAGCTGACACTATTGGTAAGTCGTATACATATTAGTTAGATGACAAGAAGAAAATGATAAGACATAAGTATTTGGAAACTAAACAGAAGAACATAAATACGGATCTGCAAATATGAAGATGCTCCTACATATATAATTAAGATTTATATCCCCAAATTTCTTAACTCCTTCTCAGATATAAACAAAACGGAATCCTGCATATGTTAGACCGAAATCGTCGAATCAAACCAAAGCCCGAAAGATTTCAGTCGTGTAAAGATAAGTTTGATGTCATCATCACGTGCGAAGAAAGGGTGTATGATCAAGTGATAGAAGGTTTGTTCATTCATATTTCTAGTCAAATTTTTATATGAAAATGGTGATTTATATTATTGTAATGTTCTACCTGTTATTGCAAATTTAGAATTATAATTATGAAAAAAACTGTAGATTAGACATAAAACTATTGTTATAATTATGCTTCATGATGTGGCCATAAAGAAGTGGACATTCATATTTTGATCTGGTTGACTAAAAAAACTCGTTTGTTTCCGATTTCCGACCGACCCGACTTCGCAAGGCCCAACCTGAATTTTATTAAGGCATCTGACAAAAAATTGACATTTGACACTAAATGTTTTGCTTTTGAACCTTGATTCACAGGGGAAAAAAATTAAAAAAAGAAAAAAGCACTCCCCAACCTACCTACTCAACTTTTTAACAAAATAATCGGAAACAAACTTTTTCAGTCGGCCTCGTGTATAAACTGACAATGTTGTTGCAGATATAGAATCGAGGGAAAAGACGGATCCTCAGCCATGTCATATCATCAATATAGACATTCAAGATAACCAGGAAGAGGCGACCATCGGAGCCTTCATGATTTGTGACATGTGCATGCTGGTAAGGCAACCTTAATGATGTGTCCTGTATTGTGTTGTGTTGTGTTGTGTTGTATTGTGTTGTGTTGTGTTGTGTTTTATCCTCTGTCACACTATGATTAGTTTAAGTGGTTTTTAGGTCGCGATGGGTCACGGTTTGACAAGTATTTAGACAAGAATGATCGTCGACCGTCATCGCTAGCAAAAAAAATTAATTTTACAGCCTCTCAACCAATCAGACGTCTCGAATCGTCGAAATAAGCATACACAAAACGTCTGATTGCTTTATCAAGAGCTGACTTTAACTCTTTGCCTTTTTTTTTCAGCTGGCTGACTCAGAGGACCTAGATAATGAAATAGACGAACTTATCCAAGAATTTGAATCAAAATGCGAAAGGCCAATTCTACACATCGTTTTATTTTATTAAATTAAATTTTTTTTGTCAATTCGTTATTTTGCCCTTATGATCATATGATGATGTGACAAATCTGGAACTACTGTCGTAGGAAGTAATTTGAACTCAGTGAAAATGTGATAACATATTGATGTGTATATAAGTAGAAAAGTATTATTGCTGTAAAGTATGTGCAAACTTTAATAGGAAATTTAGCAAATACTTTTTGTGTAAACTTAAAATTGCTGTAGTTTTGTAACCCATGATGTAACATATAAAAATCTTAAAGCTGTAGTAAATCGTAATCCAATTCAATCCTAATCCTAATGGGCTAATATTGTAGTTCTTTCCACTTATTTATAACTATTTAAAACTTAAATTTTGACTACACGTAATTCTTTTGTCAGTTAATTATCTCTGTATATTTTGTAGTTATTGTAAGCGAATATTTAAGTCAATTTTATTTGCTTTTATTTTGTTTAGTTCAAATACACCTATTAGGTCACATACATAAAAATAATTTTCGTTTGTTTCTCTTAATGTTTTTGAAGAATATTACCTTTCAACTTGCTTTGTTTGTTATAGATATGAGGGTCAATTAAAACAGTATTAAAACATATATATATTCCTGTATGATAAAAATGTCTAAACGAAGACTGCAGTGCTGCAGCAAATTCTGGAATAACCTGATTCAGTTAGGGCAGTTCCATTAAAACAAAGGGGGGGGGGGGGTTAGGGGTGAACCTGAAAAGTTTTATACCTGATATATCTTCAGGTCCAACCCCCCCCCCCCCTATTTTTTAAATGGAACAGCCCTTGATATGCCTAACTGAAATAGTATATGTCTACCAAACTACATTTTTTATATTAGTAGCTTAAATAAATCTATCAACTTGACAAAAGCCATGGGAATTTAATAGCAATCAATTAGTGTGCTCATTTAAGTTAATCCAATATCCTGACAAGAAGTGCAAAGCATGCATTAATTATAAACAAAAACATTTTAGCTACATTTGCTGCCTATAATTGTGTGTTAAACAAATTTTAACATTTAATGGTAGGTACCGTATATAATTGTATATCACTAGCAACAGATTTACATACATTGTTACATACAATTAATTCGCTGCTCTGGTTTATAAAATTTTTGTATAATTAGAGCTTGCTAAAGCGAAAGTCGTTCTGGATTATATCGTTTTCTACATGTGCATATGTCAATAAAGAAATGCAAATAGCTGCATCTCCTGTTTGTATTAAAACTTGTCATATCACAGAATACATGTTTATGACGTTTACTTGTGTGCTGACCTCTAGTCAATGTCTCAATGATATTGGGTCTGAAGCTTAGTCATCTGATATGACCAGGCAGACTTAATAATGGGATGACAAAGCTGCTTGGAGTCCATGTCACACATTTACTCCATGGGTGGGGTATTTCACATGCTTCAGCATATAGACACCCGAGTACAAGTGCACCCATCAGCAGCAGCATTTAGCTGCAAAAATTAGAGATATTTTGTTTAAGTCAAGCCACCACATTTATTATGATAGCAGCTAAAGTCAAGTCAGATTTGAAAATTCAACTAAGCCACAAAAACGGCTGAAAAAAAATTTATTTTCTGGATCAGCCACAACACTGAATGTGATGGAAAGGTTACCCTACTCTGGTCATAATTTCACATTTCCATATATATCGAGGAATAGAAGTTTGTAGGAAATCAGAACGGTACCACTTTCATACCCATAGCTTATCATTTTAAGAAGTCATTCTTGTGTCTTTCATAGAACTGTAATGCATTCAGGTTCAGAAGCAGCATATTTTGCAACAAGCAGCAGTTAGTCATGAATTTATGACTTAGTGAAGTTAACAGCAAAATTTTGACAGAGTCAAGTCAGGATTTGAAATTCAAACTGGCTTACGTATCTAAGCACAAGGCACCTCCAATTTCGCGTCTTGTGCAATTGACATCACGGACACATTACAGGTTGTTCATGCCACCCACTATGTGGTTGCCCAATAAATAACTTGTATGCTTTATTTGGAAAAGTGCAGTATAGCGGACCTAAATTTCACCATATTTAGCGAGCCTCGTTGCTTTGCATGACGTCAAAAGCTTGAATTCAATTTATGACGTCACAAATGACGGTGGATTTTTTTTTCAAGGCAAGAAAATATTTTTCCATTTTCTCGGGGACTTCAGCTTCCAAACCCCCGCTACGCTACATAAATACTATTCTTATTGTGTGCTAGCACAAAATTTGGCAGAAAATAATACTGATAGTTTTGTAATATTTCATGGACATCAACTATGGGTTTAATTTTGGTCTGATATGCTTCACTAAACCCCTTTCTTTTAACTGTGTCAGCATAGAGTAAATTTCATTTAAAATAATTCCTGAAGATATAAGATCATGAATTATGACAAAAAAAAAAACTCTCTGACCTGTGTTACAATATTTATTTGGAGAACATCTTGCACAATATGATGCATTTCATCTCAACAACATCATTTTGTACAGCTTTAATTACATTTAAAGCATCATTGCAGGCACCAGTATTCAATTTATGATATAATTTAACAGTATAATTAGTTAAGAGTTAGTAAACATCTAAATGCGCATTCTTTCTTCTTAATTTTTCCTTTTTGCCGCGGTTGGCATGGCGTTTCCATGGTTTGTCATTCAAAGAGGTTGCACTACTGCCGGCGTCGGTCACGCTGTGATGGTCTGTTTGTCCCTCCATTCTGCTGTAATTGATGACTCCTTTTACCCCTTTTGACCCGATTTTTGGTTCAGGCTGAAAATTTAAATAATTGTACATTTTAAATGATTCAAATTACATCAACGGAAGTTATCGTATGAAGTCATCTTCCATTGCAACGAAAAAGGCTGTCTCAAAAGTGATAACCTCATCAAGCAATAGCAGCTTTGGCAGACATGCCAAGTCTACCTCATTCAGAGTGATCGAATCTCACTCATTTGGTTGCCTTCTCACTCCTCATGACTTGAGTACTTTCTTCATATTTTAATTTGTCTCACTCAAAGAGAACCAGAATAAATCTTTTAACATTTTAACGTAAAACTGGTTGTAAAGGGCCAAAACTCACTCATTCACCATTCCAGAACTTGTGGTGGTGCTCTGATAAACCATTTAAATATTAATTTTACTTTTCTTCAGATTAGTAAAGATGTCTTACTTTATTTTGTATATTTGAATTATTAAAATGATACGTATGAATAGTTTTTTTTCTGAACAAATGCAAGTGCCATTGCCATTTCTTTCATATAAATACCTTTTTGAAAAATTCACCATCAAATTTTCCTCCTTGTACATTTTTCACCATTTTTTGCTGCAAAACAAAAAGATCATAATTTTGTATTAAAATTATCATAAAAATTTCAATCGGATAACATGGCAACAAAATATTTATATATAGACCTTTGAGTTATTAGAATTCTAAGAGCATTGAAGGACCTGTTGGGGAGGTCATATGCAACAGTCCAACCTGCTCAGAGCATACTACAAAATAGGTAAAAGATCAGTGCCTCGAAAATTACCTCTTTATAAATTGGACTTCCTTATTTAGCAGGATTAGTAAAAAAAATCATTTTAGCCATAAACCAATGTCAACCAGCAAGTTAGATCTTTTTTTAAAGTGAAGTGATAGACATACCAACCTTTGCACCTTTAGGTAGTTTCATCAAAAGTGGTTCCTGTTTTAATTTTAACGGTTTCAGCGGAGCTGCTGCTGAAACAAACTCTTCAGTGCTGACACCTGGTGGGGGATGGCAATACAACAACTTTCCCTGTAACACACAAAACCAGTATCTTAGAATGGTCGTCAGTTATTTGATTAATTAGTCTCTAGACTCTTGAGAAAGTACTAGCTTTAAATAGTACAGAAATCACAGAACACTTTGAACTCACCATGACATAATCCTTTAGAATAAATCTTGCCGATTTGGGCATGTCTGGTACCCCTTTGTGTGTCATGTATCCTCGCATACCTGTAAATTACAACACATTTTTCATGTTTTGTTCCAGAATGAACTACAAAATCCAGCAGCTAGTATATCACATAAGATGTACTTCATTTCACTCACATCCATAAGTTCCGAGCAATTCATAAGCAGTGGGTACTCTGTCTGGGTCCTCCCCTTCTTTGGGTTTTGGAAGCATTATTCCGTAAGTAGACTCCAAAACTGGCCGTGGAATATGACGGCACACCTGAAATTAATAGTTTCCAAATCACATAAAAAAAAAAAAAACATTTTGTCAGGAAAAAGTGCAGTGTAGCAGACTCAATTTATGACCATATTTAGCAAGCCTCATTGCAATGCTTATGACATAGTAATGCTTTAATTCAATGGGTGACGTCACAAATAAACGATTGCGTTGATCATTTCCTTGGCAAGAATGTTGTTTATATTATTTTTTATTGGGGGCGGTAACCCCCGCCTGACACAAACAGATATATATATATATATATATATATATATATATATATATATATATATATATATATATATATATATCTAGTATTCTTATTGTTTGCCAAATAGTGATTATGTTATCATTTCATAGACGCCAATTATGGGCATAAATTTAGGTCCGCTATACTGCACTAAACCCTTCTGTCATATCAAAGCAGATAAAATACAATTCTTAACTAACCAATGAAATGGGAGGGATAGAATCTCTCTGTTGATCAATAGAAAGTATCCCGCTGATGACCAGGTCAGCTTTCGTTGTAACAAACGAAGGCATCACCAACCCAGGACAATCACACAGCTGTAGGTCGTCGTCAAGGAAGAGCGTTTGAAAATGTTTCGTGTGTCCAGGGGTGGCCGACACCGACACTTTCTTAACTTGGATTAGAGCATTAATTGTAGAGCTCTTGCCGACATTAGGGTAACCAACCTGACGAATAAAACAATACAGTTGTAGTATGACGGGGAATTACTACAAACATACAATGTTTATAGTTTATAAGCAATATAATACTGCCTTAAACCATTGGAATATCGCACCACTTATGTAACATCCATGCAAATTTATGGTTTAATATAAAATTTCACATTATATAAATATAAACATATGATAAACGCTTAACTCGTAAATAAAAACTGACAATATCTCAGAAAGATTTGTACCGAAGTAACTCGCACAAAAAAGTGCTGCAAACCACATAAAGACTAATTAATTAATCTTAAGTACTATGCAATGAATGCATAAATTAATAATTATATAAATACTCATAACAATACTTACAAAGCCAATGGTAACATATTCTTCATGAATTTGTTTTCCTTTGTACATAGATTTGAAAAAATTAACTAATTCTTCACCGTTTAATAATTTACTAGAGTTTTTAGATGGATCAGTCACTCTGCTGTCTTCTGCTTGATCACAGACATTTTCAGTCGCAGTCGATTTGCTATTTTCTTGCATTGAGTCTTTTGAATTTGACACATTTTGATTACTAGATGTATTCGTGGCTCCATCTGGTGAATTTGAACAAGTGGCATCACCTTGTGATAATGTCTCTGAATTAGTTACGTCCGTCCTTCCAGTTTGAGAGGATGTATTTTCAGCGGAAGACTGATTTTTTGATTGTCCTGAAGTATTTTCATCCTTTTTTGGGTCAGCATTATCAGAAGTATCATCTTTTTTATTATCAGACAATCTATCCTCAGTTTCGCTTTCAGTTTCGCTTTCCTCCTCCTCCTCCTCCTCCTCCTCCCCCTCCTCATCATCCTCCTCTTCTTTCTCTAAATTCTTTATTCTTTCCGTTTCCATGGTAGCAGACCAAAACGCAACCTTTACACCAATATCTTCAAAGTACTTAGCCCAATGTTCTCTGCAACAAATCAACGTTAAAAAGCACTTAAAATTCAAAATTTCTAAAATTTAAACAGTTAACTAGTGTTACTACAAAGACAATTCCAACATTGGTTCATATTAACTTTCCATAATAAGAGTTTCTTTTCCAAAAGTGAAATGACTTGTTTAATGTGCATCGACAATTTTCTGTCAAATTCCTGAATGCTTGAATATCAGAATGATGATCATGCATGTACAGCAAGATCTCACTTTAATGCATTAATACCTCACATTTACCCCATGGGTGGGGTCTTTAACATCCCTCAGCATAGACACCGAGTACAAGGCACCTCTAACTTAGCATCTCATGCGATCGACATCCATCTGAGATGTAACTCATAAAGAGTGTCCGCGCACTGCACATGCAACACATTAAAGAAATATGAATAAATACAAAATCTCACCTCTGTGCGTCGTTGAGATAATCAGCCTTGTTAATTAGGATCATGTTCACTTTGTTGCTGTCGACTTGTTTCACATATTCTTCCAGATCTTTGTTTCGGTACAGAAGCGGGTTCCGAGCATCAACGATCTGAATGAGGACATCACTGTGGAAAACAATCATCCGTTAAATGCTTGAAATTTTCTGCTAATTGCAAACTGTGATGGAAGTGTGTAAATCAATGGGTTTATGGACTGTTATACTCCACCAAGATAGTTTTCCTATTGTTCAGAGAGGGATTTAACCAAATAAAATGTTTGTTCTGAGAGGGATTTAACCAAATAAAATGTTTGTTAACTCCCTCCTACTCGGGATTTAACCAAATAAAATGTTTGTTAACTCCCTCCTACTCGGGATTTAACCAAATAAAATGTTTGTTAACTCCCTCCTACTCGGGATTTAACCAAATAACATGTTTGTTAACTCCCTCATACTCGGGATTTAACCAAATAAAATGTTTGTTAACTCCCTCCTACTCGGGATTTAACCAAATAAAATGTTTGTTAACTCTCTCCTACTCGGGATTTAACCAAATAAAATGTTTGTTAACTCCCTCCTACTCGGGATTTAACCAAATAACATGTTTGTTAACTCCCTCATACTCGGGATTTAACCAAATAAAATGTTTGTTAACTCCCTTCTACTCGGGCTATAACTGTTACTTATCACCAAACTAAGTCTCAACTGACTTCACAATTATACACTTGGCAGCAGGCCAATCCAGAGTCTTTCTCAACTCATCTCCCGGGGGAGTATTTATGCAGCCTTCAACACAGCATCAACCGCAAGGGCTTGAAGCTCACACTAGCATTTTCACAGCGGTAGCCTATTACTGAGTAGCCCTTTACACCTGGGTGGCACCCATTGATTGTACTGACTGCTCAATGTATATGATTTGTTTCTATAAAATATACAATTACCGGAACGTCAGTTAACAAAATTAACTTTCAATTTCTTCACGAGCACCATACCTCCGTTCAATGACTCTCCATAGCTGTCTCCAGAATTCCAAGTTTTTCTCAAACGGGGTCAGCATGATATGTTCCTTCTCTTGAAGCCTATAAAATGCAAACACACATATAATATTAGCTCATGAGAAAAATTAACAGAGTATATTCTTGTAGTTTTGTTAAGAATTCTTCATAAATATCAAACCACCCAGGTATCAGCACCTTGTATCTCTACAATTGAACTGCAACCAGGAATAGAACTTTCCAACAATTGCATAACAGTCTAGAGAGACTTACAAATATTTGACTTGCAAACGGTAAAATCAGCATAAATATCTTGGTGTTATATGTACAAGAAAACCTTGATTATCATGTTACTGCGAACTGTTTAGCTGATGCTGCCAGTAGGGCTTTTCGTGCTGTCTTGAATAAGATTAAGTTTATAAAGAATTGCAGGTATCAGACTTATACAAAACTTTATAAATCAAAACCCATTATACATTTTTATAGGCCTGGGTGGCCAGGTGGCTTGTATTATTGTATATAATGTTCCATTCTTGTAACTGTGCCACATGTCACGTAAAAAAATTTTTCTTTCCTTCTTATTTGACTCTCATCGGCAAAGATTTAAAATTTCATAGTAAAAACAACATGGAGAATATTAAAGCTCAGATATCTACCGGTTATCCGTTCTCACATTGCATTCATACATACAAGTAGACAGATCAATATGTAGTTACAAAATAATATTACAATGGCGAAAGAACTATTCCAGATCTTACACATTTGATTTCCACAGCACGTCCAGTAATGAACTGATTACCATACAACATATTTTCTGTCTCCGCTCGGGAACCTTGCATCTTCAGGGTTCGTGGAAACTCAAGTGACCTACTTTGAGAGATCGCTACGCACCTTCAAAGTATTTCTGACCGAAAAAATTAGTGCTTTGTTCGCCGCTCCAGATTGCTTTCCAAAGAGCGTATAATGTCCTACTTTTTCGTGATTTGCCTTCCTTGAACATAATTCAGCAAGTTTGAAACGAGGACCATAGGTCAAAAGTGGTTGGGTTGGTTGTGCAAGACATTCCGTGAGTTTCTCTTAATGAGAATCTGTACACGCTCGCACTGCTCACCCAGTAATTAAAGTCAAATAGATGGTGCGGGCAGTGGACTTGTACACAGACATATTCTTGTATTTGATTTATAACAATGTCGACGAGATTACTACTTACAAGGCAAGATTTCGCCGCCATTCAAGAAAAGACTCTCTCTCCTTCTGCTCTAGTTCTTCGGGAGTTGTATTTTTGTCCCATTCCGGTCTGAAAATATTACAAAGAAAAATAACATTGAAAACTTTGTTTTGTATATTGACTAAATTAGTTCACCATCTCTGACAACTAAACACAGAATGGTACAGTCAACCCTCATTTAAACGGAACAGCCCTAATTTAGTATCTACTCAATTAGTTTAAAATACTACACTTCTTATCCGCTCAAAATTCTTGGTATGCTAATGTTCATAGTTATTTTACTGCAGAAGATAAGTAAATGTGCTTTGCGTTTCTTAATCATATCTTGTGTACAACAAGTGGCTTGCTAACACATTGACCATAACACAACTGATACAGTGATAAAATCAGCAAATGACGACCTCACCTTCTGGGAATTTTGAGAAGACTTTTGTTCACCTCTTGAGCTTCAGCAACCTTTCCTTCCTCCTCTGTTGACAGTAATCCCGTGTACAGCTCCGAGTTCACAATTGCCACATTCATTTTTTCTGAAATAAAATATTACAACTAAATTGAAGTAAAACTGAATGTGTTCTGCGAAGTTGAATTCACATAAATCAAATAATCAGTGAAGTTTCAGCAGACAGTAATAAATTTTGCTTGGGGCACAGCACCAATAGTAATTCAGTACATACCAGCTGTGAACTCAGTGCCAGCAAGTTCGGCAGTTGCCAGAAACTCCTCAAGGCTAGATTCTTCAGTGACAGATGCAAAGTTGATCCTGTTCCAGTCGAACCCATCGTTAAGCTCACTGGTGTGCAGCTGAAACAAGAAAGTTAAATTCATCATTATTAAGTACAGATCTAGGTGAATTTAATTGAGAAAATCAATTTTCCTCAAATTAACATTGTACATGTCTTTATTTTAACAATAAATTCAATTCAACAGACTTAAATACAACAAAACAAATAATAGCAGGCAAGTTGATCTTACCAAATATGACTTTAGGATGCCATTCAAACCGGCCCGAAAATATCATTTCAATCACAGGAGCTTATTCTATACTTGTTAGTCGATTCAAATATTCATTTTGTGCCATGGATTGCAATTTTCTGCCCTCATACATCATTTGTACATATTGCTGAGCCTAATATACTGGTAGTTTTCTTCAATTTCTTAGCAAATAAAGACTATCAGAAAAATGTCACTATAAATTGTGTTTGATGATGACGCCACAAAATTAAGCTGATAATGTAGGGGCATTTTAAATCTTGTGAAATTAGCCAGTCTTAAAGGTAAACCGAAGTAGATCGTTGTGGGCCGACACCAGATGGTTGACAATAATCAAAGAGACCATATATAAAACGGCTGATATATATTGCAGTGCCAGAATTTTCAGGCACTTAAGGCAAACCCTGCATTGCCCTATGAAAATAGTAATTTTTAGAGGTCACATTAATTAAGGCAATAGTTAGCTTTTAGTTCTTTGTTTATGCCACTCATAGACTGTTGACATAAACAGTTCCAGTTTCAGCTGTGTCATGCTAGCTCATATATGCATCAGTTCCCAGTGAGGCGTGACAGCAAATTTTTTCCTGAATTTTACATCCACTGGTCATACTTACAAAGCTGTTTGCGGTGGGTTTTCTTGCTCCAAACCTATCCTTGATGAGACTCCTCCCTAGAGTAGTGTTCACCTTGCCCTTCTTGCCCATATTTGACAGAAAGGGGGCTCGGAATTGAGTTGACAAGCCAAAAAAGTAGCTAAATTTCACAACGATTTCACAAACACGTGTTGTTGACAAAATACGTCACTGGTTTGTGCTTACTTTTCCAGGTGGCGCTTTGGTATGAAAACAACAAATCCGAAGCGTGTCGCCACTTGTACGTAATGGCTTGTGCTGCCACCAGCATTTTCCCGCTCAGAATATTATCTCTAGCACCAGACGCTCAGAGACTTCGTTTCCCAGCATAAATATAATCAAACTATGATTTGTAATGGTTCCGTTTTTTCGTCACCTGAATACTCCTGATTGTGCTGCGTTGGTGGCAGCACTTGCATGGTTACCATTGTATGCTGAACTACCACTGTCAGAGCTATTCAGCCTCATTTTGACATTCATGCGCATACTTTGAAAGTGTGAGCATCTCTGACAATTTTGTCGGCGAATTTGGACGCATATTTTGCGATTCTACTGCGATTTATCTCAGTTTTTTTTCCTTTGTGAAAACCTGAGATTAAGAGAACTGGAATAACATCATATCCAATTGGATTGAACATTTTGGAAGTCTTGTTCAAGTAACTTTTGGTATTGACTGTTGTCAGTTTTCAAATTTCAACCATGTCTGGTTTGAGATTCCTGAAGCAGATGGCTGATGAACGCACGATGGCCTCTGAGGAAAATCAGCGCTCTTCGTCTCCTAGACAGGATGTTGACTCAAACCGGGCTTCGACTTCGAAGCCGGTTGATGAGGATGTGGATTCTGCACCTCCGGAAGTGTGCGCCTCCACTCCAACTAGTAAGTAGCATCTGTACTATATGTCATAACAAACGCCATGTTTGTAGCACATGTATATTTATTAGCATTGCGCATGCGCGGGGTTTACATACAGATAAGCAGGGGCACTTCGGCGACGTTCGTGAACGGCCGTAATATTTACAATGATATGACATCTCCCCTTTTAAGATAATTGAAATTTAAGAAAATTGAAATTCATTCTTTTGTAATAATTATAAAATTTCTTTTATATGTTACTTCCTTTTACATCTTACAAATCATACATCTCCCCTATTGTGGAAATTTGAAGATCTTATGAATTTACACATGGCTCAAAACGGAACTGACTACGAATGACAACAATGCATTCGGATTTTAAATTTAAATCTAATTAACAGAGCATTATTTTAAAATGTTCTGACTACAAAATATATTGTAGCTTTTATGTTGAGAACAGTGAAAATCACATCTCAAAGTGTGGAAATATAGAAATACACATCAATGATTGTTAATATGAAAATAAAAGTTCTAGTGAGAGGAAATAAAATTGATTGTTCATATAAATGGAATGGTAGCATAAAATGTCATATACGAAATCAAAATGTTAGACAAATACAAAATAACTATGGCACATCGCGAGAAACAAATATTGGCACATATAAATCACAAAATAAAATGTCAAAATGTTCATTTATGAAATAAAAGTCAATTCACAAGATTTTGATGTGTTGTCAAAGTGTCACTGTCACAGGTCCAATCGTTGCACGGGGCGAGAAATTCTGCCGGACTGGGTAACACTCTTTCGGGGGTCAGGGGGTCTTCCGAGGGGACTGGTTGTCACGGCAGTGGGCGAGGGGGAAGGGGAAGGGGAATTGGCAACGATTGGCCTTTCACACACAGGGTTAGACAAGGACGCGGGAGGGTCCACGGGCATAAGGTGACGTCGATTTCTACGGACACTGCGGCTCGTCTTGTCGTTGTTGATGATCAACGAACGTGGGGTGTCAGCATGGGTGCTGACCGTCGATTGCCCGGTCCAGGTCTTTTGACTATCCAATTTAGTCACCACTTGCTGACCTGAGGACAATGGAGACAACAATTTCACTCCATGTCGTCGGTCATAGTACTGCTTATGCAAGGTCTTTGCATAATCATCATTAACCTGAACAGCTTTCTGATCAGGCCAACCTGGTTGTAGATTTCTTGCGATTGTTGGTAGAGTTGTCCTAATCTGGCGACCCATTAGAAGTTGACTTGGGCTAAATCCAGTAGAGGTCACAGGGGTCGAACGATACACCATTAGGGCTATTTCGGGATCACTTTGACTTAGCAGAGACTTGGCAGTTTGAACGGCTCGTTCCACTTCTCCGTTAGATTGGGGGAAATGTGGACTGCTAGTGGAGTGGACGAAATCAAACTCTTTTGCGAATTTAGCGAATTCAGCCGATGCAAACTGCGGTCCATTGTCACTTTGAAATATTTCAGGTATGCCAAACCTTGCAAAAATGCATTTTAACTCCCGAACGATATCACTGGTGGTGATTCTGGCCAATTTACATAGTTCAATGTAACGAGAATAATAGTCAACAACTACCATATAAATGACACCGTTGTCATCACACAAATCAGCAGCAACACGCTGCCACGGCCTCTCCGGAATTGGAGTTGGCATCAACGGCTCCTTCCGTTGGGTCCTCTGATGTTCCTGGCAGAACGAACATGACTGTACGACATTTTGGATCTGGGCAGAGATTCCTAACCAGTAGACAGAACCTCTGGCCCTCTCCAGGCATTTCGAAATACCTTGATGCCCTTGATGGATACGACTCAATATATCGGCACGTAAAGCTGAAGGAACGTAGATCCGGCTATCGTAAAGCAAGAGTCGTTCCGAAATCGACAGATGGTGTCGAATCTCAAAGAACTTACGAAGCTGTTGCGGGACATCTCTTATGTATTGTGGCCATCCAGACAACACATAGTCCATTACAACTTGTAGTTCATCATCATTGTCCGTAGCAGAACGGACTTGTTCCAACTTTCCGGGGCTAAAGGTACCGCGTTCAACATTCTCGACATAGGCAACAACTTCCTGTGCCAATTCCAAATCCTCAACACTATGGGGTAAAGGTCTTCGAGACAAAGAATCTGCAATCACCAGGCTTTTTCCGGGTACGTGAATCACCTCCGGATTGAATCGTAACATTCTCAATAGCAAACGCTGACAACGGATAGGCACCTGGTCAATGTCGCGGGTCATCATTAGAGGAACTAAGGGTTTGTGATCAGTCTCTAAAGTGAAAGTTCGTAGTCCAGACAGATACTGAGCAAATCGTTCACAAGCCCATACTGATGCAAGGCACTCTTTCTCAATCTGAGCGTACTTCTTCTCAGCGTCCGTCAATGTACGTGAAGCGAAAGCAATTGGTTTCCGGTCCTCACCATGTAGTTGCAGAAGGCAGGCCCCTAATCCATAGCTGCTGGCATCCGCACTCACAATAGTGGGCTTTGTTGGATCGTAATAAGATAATGTGGGTGAACGTACAATGAAATCTTTCGCTTTCTTAAAAGCATCGTCTTGCGGTTTACCCCAGCTCCAAACACTGCTTGAGCGTAGCAAACTAGACATTGGACTTAACACACTTGACAGATTTGGTACATAACGACACAAATAATTGAACAATCCTAGCACCGACTTAAGTTCTGACACATTCTGGGGTGGTTTCATCTTTACCACAGCATCGACCTTACTAGGTGCAGGCTGGACTCCTGTCCCACTCACACGATGACCTAAGAAATCCAAACTGCTCTTGGAAAATTCACATTTGGCCTTGTTTAGCTTAAGTCCGGCCAGTCTGATTGTTTCTAGCACTCTCTTGAGGCGTTCATCGTGCTGTTCCTTGGAAACACCATAGACCAAGATGTCATCCATGTACAACACGGTTCCTTCCTGTTCGGTCAGAAGATCAGCCATCACACGCTGAAATATTTCCGGTGCGCTTGATATCCCGAACGGAAGTCGCTGAAAATGGTAACGTCCGAAGGGTGTGATAAACGTCGTCAACTTTGCTGCTTCCGGGTCTAGAGGAATCGCCCAGAACCCACTCGAGCAATCCAGAGACGTGAACACTTGGGCACCAGCGAGCTTTGGCAGAAGATCATCCAGAGACGGTAACACGTAACGTTCCCTGACAACTGCTTTATTTAGCTGCTTCAAATCCACACATATGCGGACACTTCCATTCTTCTTAATGACTGGCACCATTGCGGCACACCACTCAGTGGCCTCTGTAATTTTCTTGATTACACCCTCACGCTCCATTCTGTTGAGTTCAGCCTTAACCTTTTCCATTAAAGGTATTGGTATCCTTCGGGCAGTGTGTAAGGAATACGGCACTGCATCTGGTTTAAGGCGAATTTTCACCGGGGCACAATTCATCTTGCCCAAATCACCGAACACAGTATCATCTCGCACAGTCTCATCTAGATGGACTTGTAGCAACTTCATAGCTGAACAAGCAGCTCGACTCAGCAGGTTGTTAGTAGCACCAGCTACGACGTAGAATGTTAACAAATAACGAATGTTCTTGTACAGGACTTTGGTACTAAAAGTACCCAAGCACTCCAGCTTGCCACTGACACTCTTCAGGTTAATGTTGCATTTCTGAAGCTTGGGAATATTGCTCATGCAACGGTAAGCCACATCACTTAGCACACATACATCCGCTCCAGAGTCCAATTTGAACTTAACTGACCTGCCACCAACACACAGCTCAAGTTCCCATGGCCTGTCAGAACCACTGGAAACGCTACCAAGAAAATAATCACAGTTTTCGTCATACTCATAGTCACCATATTCATCGGGCACAACGACTTCCCGGACTTGACGATTTTGTGGGCAACATTTAGCATAATGGCCCCTCTGATTACACTTGTGGCACTTTGCATTCTTCGCCATACAAAAGTTCCTATCTGCAACATGCCTCCGATTGCAGTATCGACACAGAATCTCCTCTGTTGACGAACTGGACGACTGTGCTGCTGGTCTTTGTCTTTGACTGCTGCTGTGAGAGCTCTGCGACTGCGACTGATGAGAGCCTCTCCCACGCCCACGACTGGCGTGACCACGTCCTCGACCGCGTCCACGACTGGACCTCCTAACTTCAGCTACTGCTCTAGGATGCTGTTCGGCCAACTGTCTCTTGACAGACTCTGTGTTTCGGGCCAATGTGCAGGCTTGATCAAGTGTCAGATCATTTCCTTTCAACTGCAACTCTTGTGACACCTCCTTGTCTCTAAGTCCAACAACAAGTCTGTCACGAATTTGTTCTGCCTTTTTGGTGAACTCACAATGTGTGGCCATTTCGTGTAAAGTTCTAATGTAGGCCTCAACACTCTCACCGTCTTTTTGTGAACGTTCATAAAACATAGCCCGCTCATGAATCACATTTCTCTTTGGCTCAAAGTAGCTGTCAAATTTCTCAAGAACAGTCTTAATTACCTTGGCGTCATCTGCTGACAACCCAAACGACTGAAAAATTGTTTCAGATTCAGCTCCCATAGCATATAAAAGAGTGTTCACTTGAATTGTCCCTTCTTCGGCTGATAATTTTGAAGCTATACTGTAGCGTTCGAATCGTTGGCGCCATGGCTGCCAATTTTCAGGCTTGGTAAAATCCAACTCTTTCGGCGGCTTGAATTTCGCCATCTTGCCTTGTCCGTTCCCCTTTTTCGTCTCCGATCGTCCAGGAACCTCCGTACTACACTTCCGCAAACTGACACATTGCGGACATCCTTATATCCTTAGATATATGGTTTTTCGAATCCCACCGCTATCACCATGTCATAACAAACGCCATGTTTGTAGCACATGTATATTTATTAGCATTGCGCATGCGCGGGGTTTACATACAGATAAGCAGGGGCACTTCGGCGACGTTCGTGAACGGCCGTAATATTTACAATGATATGACACTATACAGCTTACCAAGGTCAATAAATATTAGAATAAAAAAAAACTGAACTTGGAAAAAAATAGAAAGAGATAGGAATTAAATATAACATACCGATCAATGGTCACCTACTATTTAGATTTTTTTTGTCTTTGGTTATTTAATTTAATTATCTTTTTCAATACATTTCAGCAGTGAGAAATATCACTCCTCTGGTGATTGGTGATGGACCGACTATGTCACAATCGAAACGTAAGTAAAAAAATTTGCACCACTTAAAAATACAGTACCGTAACGGAGGGTATTATCGAAAGGGCGGGTATTTTTGACACCTAAACAAGTTAGTAAAAAAAACCAAAAAAAAACATTGTTAACATTTTAATGTGATTGTCGAAAATACCCGCCCTGTCGATAATACCCTCTGTACGGTATGAGTTTAAAGTGAATTTGTATTAAATATGCCAAAAGACAACTTACGAGAAAAATAGGCAATCCTTTACACTGCGTATGTGTCAATAACTTTGACTTATGGATATAAATATGAATCTCTCTCTTGTAATGACATTTCAAACTACAAAACAAAGAAAAAGGCAGTTATTTCCAACTGTTCAATCTAACCAAGCAAAAACTGATGAAAATTCTGAGTAAAAAGTGAAATTCTGACATCACACAAAACATATTATGAAAGTTTTTTTTCTTTTCAGCGACACCAGGGACTAATAATTTCATACTCAATCCCAATGCTGCATCGTTTATTCCATCTGGATCGAGTGAGTATTAAATGCAGTAAAGCTACTATCTCTTGTTTTTAAGTATCTGTCTATATTATTAATACGGTAGGAATATGAGTTGTGCTGGGGCAGTGATGTGGTCGTTCAGGGTTGTTCCAAAGAAGGTCTTTAATGGTGTGCGTTGCATGCAATTTGGTACTGGATTTTACATGTGCATTTATTCAGTGAAAGATGTAGTCATTAATGTCCACTGTTACGCCCAGAGGGCACTGCGGTTACTATGCTATGCTAGCGCCCCTTGTGGAAGATTGCCCAAAGTTTAAAACATTCCCAACCAGAAAGAGGCTGAATGGTAGGTCCTCTTGCACCATGGCGATTGTGCCTGTGGGTCACATGATCCCCCCCCCCCCAACAACCATGCTTGACACAGCTCCTTAGTTACCATTCACACCAGCATTGCTAGGGCCCATGAATGTAACTCAGAATGAGGCTAAAGGGGGTTTCACACATAGCCGGATCAGACGCAGGAGCGTCCCGGAATGAAATTTCGTCAAGTCCGGGGCGGTCCGGGCGAAAAAGTTAGAAATGTAAACAAAAACAAATAATTGGGCGGTGTGGACACGAAGGCAAGACGGAGACAACAAGGAGCAACACGGTCATGACACGGATGTGTACGGGTGCTACAAGGATATGTACGGAGGAGCACGGTTAAACAAGGCATGAGCCACGGTTGTAGCCGGAGGTAACACGACTGTGCCGGAGTGAACCGGATGTTACACGGGGCCTTCACGGATATACCCGATCGTTACACGACCTTACTACGATATCACTACGGAGTTAAGCGGTTTTCACCCGGATCGCTCTGAAATTGGTATTTAAACTGGCTGCGTTCCACTGTCCATCATTCCACTTCGGACTACCATACTGCAAAGGTGTTGCTGCTACTACAGAAAAAATTGGATATGTCTTTATCACACTACGACAGGGTGGAATTGGATTTGAAGTGCATGGACATGCAAGTCCAGCTATTGACTGCTGCTAATGATATAATTCTGCAAGAAGAACACAAACTGCAAGATGATGCAGTGAGGGCCACAACATCAACTGATGAAGATGACCTATTAGAAAATGCTCCTGCTGCACCAAGACGAAGAAGAAGAAGGCAAATGTGGGTGCGACCTTGGCTGCTAAGAAGACCTCTTTATGGGCAGTATGAAAAACTGATGGCTGAATTGACTGCAGAAGATGTGGGTGGCTTCAAGAATTTCATGAGGATGGAGCCTGACTTATTCCATGAAGTTCTTGCCAGAGTGGGACCTAGGATTACAAAGCAGGATACCTTTTGGAGGAGGGCCCTTGAACCTGGATTGAAACTGGCTATTACCTTGCGCTACCTGGGTACGGGCAACAGCTACAAGTCTCTGCAGTATGGATTTAGGGTAGCCTTCAATACCATTTCTATCCTGGTCATCGAAGTCTGCCAGGCCATCATAGACGAGTACTCAGCAGAAGTCATGCAGTGTCCTGTAACCCCAGAAGCCTGGAAAGCAGTTGCCAATGGATTCTACAACAGATGGAACTTCCCCCACTGTGTCGGCGCCATTGATGGGAAGCACGTTGCCATCAGATGTCCTGCCAAGTCTGGATCCCTGTTCTACAACTACAAGGGATTTTTCTCTATTGTCCTACTGGCTGTAGTTGATGCTGAATACAAGTTCCTCTACGTTGACATTGGTGCCAGTGGATCAGGCTCAGATGCTGGAGTGTTTAGCCAGACAGAATTGAAGGAAGCGCTAGAAAGTGGGAACATTGGATTACCTGAACCAGATAACCTGCCTAATGATGACCAACCAGTGCCTTACTTCATAGTTGGGGATGATGCCTTTGGACTGCAGACTTGGATGATGAAGCCTCTGCCTCACAGGAACATGAGCATGGAAGACAGAATCTTCAACTACAGACTTTCTAGAGCTAGACGGGTGGTAGAGAATGCATTTGGACTTTTGGCTGCCAGGTTCAGGTGTCTCCTCACAACAATGCCTCAAAGTCCTGACAGAGTGTGTACCATAACTCTTGCTTGCTGTGTGTTGCACAACCTACTGAGGGTGAGGTATCCAACTGCTCAAGTGAATGCTGTGGACCAGGAAAATGCCGACATCCATGAGATCATCCCAGGTGCATGGAGGGAGAATGCTGCCAATCTACCAGACATGGGACATGTGTTCAGAGGCAACACCAACAGAGCAGCCAAGGAAATGCGGCAATACTTGGTCAGCTACGTGAACTCAGCAGCTGGGAGTGTACCATGGCAGCAAGACAAGATTTGAAAACAACACGAATGATGTAAGTTTCAACATTTAATTAATAGCAAACTTCAGACTTCTGCAGCACACAAGTGCAAAAAATACACATCATTTAATTATTGTCATGTAATACAGTTTACATTGTTCATTACATTTAACTTCATCGGTATACAGTTCACATGCAAACATAAGTAATAACAGTTCATTGTTCATTTCAATAAAGTTCATTGTTCATTTTCAGCTCAACATTACTCGGTTGTGGTAGTTGGAGGCGTGGGCACCGAAAAGGAGGAGTTATGGTCATCACCACCAACCATTCCCCCCACACTAGTGTTCAACAAGTAGCTGGTGAGCGAAACATCCTGAGGCGTGCTGCAATCCTGTGGTGACATGGAAGGACGACCATGAGAAGGACCTGAAGTCAACCAGGCCTGACTGATAATGGTAGAAGATGGCGCAGGAGGGGGGGTCGGTGCAGGCACAGACGAAGAAGAAGGGGCAGCCGACACGAGAGGCTGGGGCGAAGGGCCGGATGGAGTAGCGAACATCCGGGCAGCAGGGCTGGATGAATGCTGTGCGAACATCTGGGCAGCAGGGCTGGATGAATGCTGTGCGAACATCTGGGCAGCAGGGCTGGATGAATGCTGATGATGAGGGAACATCTGCACAGGAGGACCGGATGAACTGGCTGTAGGAGCAGGGAGGACGAACTGCTGCTGATGCTGCTGAGGGACAGGAGGCAGAAACTGATGATACTGCTGTTGCTGTTGCAGTTGCTGTTGCTGCTGTTGTTGCTGTTGCTGCTGGCGCTTGCGACGATACGCCTGCTTAAACTGCATCAGGCTGTTTAAGGTTTGGGCCTGGTAATCCCACCAAGTCTCGGTGTCCATCTGCATCACCTCGTGGTAGATCATGTCCGTGAAGACCCTCTTGGACAAGCTGCCTGAGTCCGTCGGCTGACTCAACTTGCTGTGCATGTCCCTCTGCAGATCGGTGGCTTTTTCAATCAGCTGGAAATAGGAAAAAACACAACATTAGAGTAAGTCACATGGCAACTGCAACAGCATGTGCATTATTGACAATGTACTGAAAAGACACATCACCATACAGTGAACACTGGAAGTGCCAAGAAACAAAGCTACCACTTTCTACTATGGAAAAGCTACAACTTTAAAATGCAAGATTACAATTACAACTTTAAACTGCAAGATTACAATTACAACTTTATACTGCAACATTACAATACGATTATCTTGATTATCATGGCAACTGAAGCAGTATACTTACTTGAGTGACAGCTTGTGTAGCAATTCCATCTCCACTAGCTGCAAGGCTGGATGCATCACAGTCATGATGATGACGAGGCTGACGTCTGGACGTCTTCTTGCTTGGAGGAGGGGCCCCCATCTTCCTCGTACTGCTGCTGCTGTCGCCCTTGTAAGGCCCACCCTTGGACCTGCTTGTATCGGAATCCCTGCCACCATCATCCGAACTATCGACAATGACCTCCTCAGCTTCAGACGTGTCATCCTCAGTGGTAGGTCTGTTGCTGCTGGTTGGAGTTTTGGCTGATAAGCTCTGGGAAAGCTGCCCACCTTTCTTTCTCTTCCCAGCATCAACCCTCTTGATGTGGCGTTCGAGGTAGCCGAAATTCTCCATTATCCAGTTGTCCCGGTCTGTCAGGATTCTAGCTGCCCCACCAGAAGGCTTCTTGGTTGGATCCGTGAGCTTCCCAACTGCAGTGCGCATTGAGTCTATCCAAGTTTTCAGCTGCTGCGCAGTACAATCCAGCTCCTTCGCCTTCTGGTCTATCATTCGCGATTTTATGTCTATCCGCTTGTATTGAGCAAGCCGCCGGTTATACAACATCTCCTGGGACCGGTACCAGTCGGCCACATCTTGTTCCTGGTCTTCTGTGAGGTTCAGGGCTTCCTTTTTCTGCCTCTTCGCTCTTGCTGCAGGTGGGGGTGGAGCTGCAGTAGGAGGTACTGCAGGTGCAGCAGGTACAACTGGCCCAGGTAAATCTGGCATGCCTTGTGGACTTTGCGGTCTTGAAGAGGTATTACTGGCTACATCTTCTTCAACAGCAGCAGGTGGTGCAGGTTCCTCTTGGACAACAGTCTTCTTGCCAGGCCTCCCCTTTCCTCTCCTAGGTGGCATGGTGGTTAATTCAAGAAACGGCAGTAGCAGCAGCAGCAATCCAGAAGGTAATATCCAGAAGAAATGGTGGATGATAAATGAATTACTTCGATGATCAACGATGAACGGCGGGCGGTGGAATGATGCTTCTCCAAAGACGGCGGTTGTATATATACTCAGGCATCCGTACTCACTCCGTGTCAGTTTAATTAACTCCGTCTTGACACCCAGTTCACTCCTGTATGTCCGCATTGATCTCGTGTGACACCGTGTACATAACGGAGTTAACCGGGTCAAGCAAATGACATGTAAACCCGCTCTCCCTGTTCACTCCGTTTAGACTCCGTGTTGGTCCTAGTTCACTCGTGTGGAACCGAGTTGCTCCTTGTGCTCTCCGGAGCGTACTTTTCACGCCCGGTTGACGCCGGACTTAGCCGGAGATCACACGAAGTCTTTCGGTGTCAATACGGAGGTCCCCGGAGATCGACGGAGTCTACTGGGAGTCTACACGGATCTACACGGCCCAACACGGATTTCACTATTCCGGGATCTCCGGCATGAAAAATTAAACATGTTTAATTTTTTTGCCGGAGTCCCCCGGAGATACCGGACCATGCCGGACACTGCCGGACACTCCCGGACATGAACAAGATGTCTATACGCCTTTCCCCGGAGTATGCGGGAGTATTACGGAGTTGACCTCCGGGACGCTCCTGCGTCTGATCCGGCTATGTGTGAAACCCCCTTTAATGGCAGATCACATGACCTCATAGAGTAAGTGACCTTTTTGAATTTAGGGTATGTTCTGGTTCTAGGGGCTCGCTCTGTTATGTATGAGGCATCACACTGCATGCCATTGGGATGGAATAGCACTCCACATTTCTTATAACTTAGTTCCTTTGTTTCTGGGCTGAATAAAGCATGCAGTCTTTAAATTTCATACAACACCTTTTGATCAATAAACCAGTTAGCTCACAGAGTCACAGGTTAATCATATTGCTCTAGATGCTGATTAGCTACAGCCAAGAACAGAAATAGTATAGACATATACTTAATGCTAGCGATGTATTTACATTTTGAAATATTTTGGTGTATGGGTCTACACGGGTAAAGAATTGACAAATGGACAGTATGACCAATATTTCTTAAATGGCAACGTGGGTCCCAAAAGTTGTTCCATGGGTCTGCTGGTATCATAATATTATAATAATTATATATATATTGTTATCTTTTTATTTAGCTACCAAAGCGGCTTTGGTTCCGGAAATGGCACAGGATGTGATTGAGAATAGTAAGTGCAGCAAAATCAATAAATTTATAATTTTGTTCCTTGGTACTTTTATATTTCCTTTAATTAAGCCCCCAAAGGTATGCCCCCAAAGGTATGCCCCCAAAGGTATGCCCCCAAAGGTAATTACAGTTAATTAATCTACTACAATGAAAGACAATTTGCTTTTGATGCATTTCATAACAAATAACACATTTAATGCAATAAATATTTTTAAAATAATCACAATTTGTCAATGACATCACTTGGAAACAGTTCATCTTTAAATCTGCAAAACATTGTCAGTTTTATTATAATTAATTTTTTTTTTCAGTGAATAATGCCAACATCAACTCTTCTGTTGAGGAGACTCAAAGTAAGCATAATATAAATTTTCGCTTTTTTAACTTGAATCAAAATAGTCACTTCACCATTTATGTCATAATTTTCATTGTAATAATGAATGATGGCTTGCAGTAACCATAATAAAACAATTTTCAAATGAGCCCATACCATTTCTATGATATGACTTAAACCAAAATAATCACTCCATAATTTTTGTCTATGATATTCCTGTAAAATTGTGTGATGATTTAATGAGCAAAACATTTTTTTCGCAAGGTCCTCCAGTTTCACCCACACCTGAAGTGGCATCCCCGCTGCTGGTTTTACCCATGCCTGTGCATGATGCTGAGCCATTGGGACTTGGTAAGAAACATTGTGAACTTATAATATTATCCAAAAGATTAATCCCAATCATAGTTAACAGTTCAATTTGCTGGTATATTCTACAGGCATCAATCTATATTTGCCTGATTGTCATGATATTTGCCTTCACAATGAATTAATTCAGGCAGTCTATTTGAATTTGAATTCTAAAGGAAACTTTCAGGCAACATTTATTGTGTATCATTGTGTATAGTTGCTGTTAGGCCAAACCCACATAATTAATTTTTGTTCATTTCGCACAAAGTATATTGTACTACAAGTTTTAAGTGCAATTTCTCAACATAGTCCTTGGAATATATATATTTTGCATAATAATATTACATGCATAAATTTAGATATTTTGGATCATTCATGAAATTTTAATTAATGTTTGCCACACTTTAATTTGAAAGAACGTATGACAGGAATATATCAACAGAACATTTCTTAGGTAACATTTGTGCATCTCCAGTATAATTATATCACAAATTTTCTTTCAGAAACTGGACAGACTCTTGTTGGGGGAGGAACTCCTACTGAAACTAGGGGAACTCCTATGGATATGGCAAGAACTCACCTTGTTCTGGGAAGAACTTCCATAGAAACTGGAATAACTCTTGGTGTGCGAGGAACTTCAGAAATGGAAACAACTCATCTTGTTTGGAGAGGAACACCTGGAGCAACTGGAAGAATTCCTCTTGGGAGAGTAACCCCTACAGAACTGGGAAGAACTCCTTTTGTGTTGAGAGAAACTCCCAAAAACAGAACTCCTCTTGTTGCAAGAGAAACTCCAACAGAAACTGGAAGCACTCCTCCTGTTGGAAGAGGAACTCCTACAGAAACTGGAGGAACTCCTGTTTTTACAAGAGGAACTCCAGAACCCGGAAGAACTCCATTTGTTGCAAGAGAAAATCCTACAGAAATGGGAAGAACTGTTCTTGTTGGGAGAGGAACTCCAACAGAAACTGGAAGAACTCCTCTTGTTTGGAAAGGAACTCCTACAGAAACTGGAGGAACTCCTGTTGTTACAAGAGGAACTCCAGAACCTGGAGAAACTCCATTTGTTGCAAGAGAAAATCCTACAGAAATGGGAAGAACTGTTCTTGTTGGGAGAGGAACTCCAACAGAAACTGGAAGAACTCCTCTTGGTTGGAGAAAAACTCCTACAGAAACTGCAGGAACATCTGTTGTTATTAGAGGAACTCCAGAACCCGGAGGAACGCCATTTGTTGCAAGAGAACATCCTACAGAAACTGGAAGAACTCTTCTTGTTGGGAGAGGAACTCCAACAGAAACTGAAAGAACTCCTGTTGTTTGGAGAGGAACTCCTACAGGAACTGGAAGAACTTCTGTTGTAACAAGAGGAACTCCGGAACCTGGAGGAACTCCATTTGTTGCAAGAGAACATTCTACAGAAATGGGAAGAACCCTTCTTGTTGGGAGAGGAACTCCGACAGAAACTGGAAGAACTCCTCTTGGTTGGAGAGGAACTCCTACAGAAACTGGAAGAACACTTGGTTGGAGAGTAACTCCAACAGAAACTGGAAGAACTCCTCTTGGTTGGAGAGGAACTCCAACAGAAACTGGAAGAACTCCTCTTGTTTGGAGAGAAACTCCTACAGAAACTGGAAGAACTCCTCTTGTTGGGAGAGGAACTCCGACAGAAACAGGAAGAACTCTTGGTTGGAGAGGAACTCCTATAGAAACTGAAAGAACTCCTCTTGGTTGGAGAGGAACTCCAAAAGAAACTGGAAGAACTCCTCTTGGCTGGAGAGGAACTCTAACAGAAACTGAAAGAACTCCTCTTGGTTGGAGAGAAACTCCTACAGAAACTGGAAAAACTCCTCTTGCTTGGAGAGGAACTCCTACAGAAACTGGAAGAACTCCTGTTGTTACAAGAGGAACTCCAGAACCTGGAGGAACTCCATTTGTTGCAAGAGAAAATCCTACAGCAATGGGAAGAACTCTTCTTGTTGGGAAAGGAACTCCAACAGAATCTGGAAGAACTCCTTTTGTTAAGAGAAGAGTTCCTATCCGGAAAAAAGAAACTTTTCCCATTAATCTCAAAGCCTTAGGGATTAAAGAGCCCTTTGGTAAGATACATTTTTTATCTTCAAATTTAAGCCATTATTTTTTGGGAAGTAACTGTCATTTATTACAACTCAAGTTTGCTGACTAATGACATGCTTAAGAGCTTCATATAATGATGGCCAGAGATTTAGAATTTAATCCCCATTTGTATTTCTCAAAACAAGATAACCTTCTGTCTCGCTAATGCTCGCAAATAATTAACTACTCAGTGGTATAAGTAGTCAACTTGTAGACAGCCTATCCTCAGTAAAGCTTTAAATCTGCAGAACAGTGCTTACATCATTGATCTGTTTAACTATTAGACTGTTAAGACTATCTATTTGTAAATAGAAATCGGGGTTTACAGTCTGTTGTTGTTCAACAGAGGCTCAACCGACTTCACAATTACATCCTTGGCAGGCCAATCTAGAGTCTTTCACAACTCCCTGGGGAGTATTCAGCCTTGAAAATGGGTTGACCGCAGGGTCTTAGGAACTCGCACCAGTGCCGTCACTGTAATGGCTATCACTATTTGCCACATTTCGACTGTTAGACTTACGATTTGCCTCATTTTCTTGTAGAGTACCTGTTGGGTAAATCCATCCCCATTTGCGAAACATCAAACGCTGACCCTGGTTCCTCGGAGTATGACTGGGACACGCTGGAGATAATGGATTGGCAGCAAAAAGGATCCAGCAAATTCATAATCAGGTCACGTGTTAAAAAATTTAAAAAACCTGGTTATTCAAAAGGAAGCATGCCAAGTACCTCCCAACAGATGAATGGTAAATACTTTTGTATTTCACTAATTTAGTAAAAATATTGGATTTTAACAGTCTCTAATTAGCTAAGCAATCTGGCTGAATAATCAGGGTAATGAATTTAAAGTTAAAATTGTGTATTACTTTGTTGTCATTAAATTTTTTTCGTTTCTGTCACTGCAGAAGATAGGGTGCCTGCTTCGACTGATATCAAGGACCCAGTGGCAATTAATCCGGATCCTATGGAAACGCAGACCCCAATTCCAAATGATATCCAGAACCCTGAAACAACTGCAAAAAATGAGCCTGCTTCAATTGGTATCAAAGACCCAGTTGCATTCAATGTGCCAGCTCCAACTGATATCAAGGACTTAGTTGCAATTAACTCACCAGGTTCAGTTAATATCGAGGACCCAATTGCAACTAATCTGTTAGCTGCTCCAAATGATGTTAAGGACCTGGTTGCAATTAGTAAACCCACTCCAACTGATTTCAAAGGTCTGTTTGCAATCAACCGTGATGCCTCGGGTCCGGAGGATGGACTCGGTGCAGACATAAAATCTACCTTCACAACAGGAATGCTTGAAAATGTATTGCAGTTTCTTGATGGCGGAAACTTCCCTGATGGAAAAGAAAATGCTGGTCCTGAAACGTACACAGGATTTAGTACTACGGTACTGAATACATCTGATGCTGTGGAGATCCAAATGGAGGCATCTACTCCTGGTGAGTTTTAAGCTCAATTCTTGATTAATCGGAACATAAATTTGAAAGTTTAAATTCTCAGTTATCTGACATAAGCATCCTCAATAATTGTCAAGAGAAATTTTGTGAAGTTGCGTCATGATACAACCCGTTTGGTGCAAAATTCTGAGATTTCCAATGATGAAAATTTGCGGGCTTTATTAGATCGATATTCACAAGGTCCAATTATTTGTAATACATTATTTTTTGACATTGTATTTTCAGAGGACTTTGATGCTGCAATCAATGCAATTGCTGCTATGGTTCCGAAGGACTTTGACTGGAGATGGAATATGGGAATTTCTGATGAAGATGTGGTCAATTGTAAGCAACAATATTATAAGTTATCACATGTTTATTTCGAGAAAACAGGAAATTATTCCACAAAGTTGTCATAAAAAAGTCGAAGGCTGAGTGAAATATGACAACTTTGTGGAATAAATTCCTGTAATATCAAACTATCAACATGTGATAATAATTTTATCCTCTGTCTCTCTTTTTGCCCAATGAAAAAATAAAGAAATTTTATTTGACAGTTAACAATCTTAATCCACATGAACAGCATTAAAAACGCTGGAAAATAAAAGATGAAAATAAACATAGAGAGATATGATGTTTCTCCATGAGAATCCCCCGTTTCCTTGGCAACATTTTAAAACAAGTTTTTGATTGTAACCCAATTAATTAGAGATATAGCGAATATAACGCAAAAGTAAGACATTTTCATTGAACATGCAGCGCTGAGGTCCAGCGCACCTGCAGGTGACTTCAATTTAGAAATACAGCCAGCAAATAAGCGATACAGAAAATATCGGTGGGGAGGGCATGGCTAAACGACCAAATTGTGAATACAGAAATAAATCGGTCAGCTCTTAACCAATCAGCGATCTGCATTTTGCTTTAACAGGGGATAAGTAATATTACTTGTCATATCAATAGTAAAGTTATTCTTATATGCATTTCATCAAATATGACATCATATTGTGTTCACTAGGCATG
Source organism: Alitta virens (assembly GCA_932294295.1). Taxonomy (NCBI): domain Eukaryota; kingdom Metazoa; phylum Annelida; class Polychaeta; order Phyllodocida; family Nereididae; genus Alitta; species Alitta virens. Next base: position 1,709,087 of record OW028578.1, on the reverse strand, counting down.
TTGTAGTTCATCATTATGAAGATCTCTAAAATATTTTTGAACTTGAAGAAGAGTTCCATATTTCCATATACAAATAAAATATAAGCATAGACTATTGTAACATCAATCAAAAGAGAATGGATACTCCATCTAGGCTAGGGCGACCTCATGAAATCTTATAAGATCATATATGACATTATTCAGTAAATGACAAATATATAATGCCAGTCTAATTTTAATGTTTTAGAAAGTAACCCTAGAATAACTGATCGAAATTCAGGAATTGGTCTCCTGGAAACAGCAAAATCTGAGCAGTGATGATGGTATAAGATGGCATGCGGCTGCAGACTTACTGTCCCAGTTGGTAACTGATATTGAGCTTGTATTAATAATGTTTTGATATTTTCCAGGGATGGTAGACCAAGGCATTTATGAAGACAACGACGGTGAAGGACTTCTTGGCATAGATGGTGGACAGACTTCATTCAAGTTGATTGATTCGGATGATGAGACTGTTGGTCAGTCCAGCAAGGAAGAAAGCTCAGAAAATGTGAGATTAAATATTGATGACAACACAGATCAAATTGCTCATTGTAGCTACCACTTCGATGTTCAGAATGCATTTGATGATATGAAGAAGGAGAACTCTGAGGACTTGAATCTGGCTGGAAATACAGATCAAATTGCGCACGGTAGCCACGACTTGGATGTTCAAGCTGCATTTAATAAAACCAAAGCACAAACAGGCCAAAACATTTGCCATCCAGGGTTGAACAAGTATGTTTATGAGCGCAATGATCCATTCATGAATATGAATATCCTGGAGGGACATGCTGACATCAATGGAGTTCCGCTCGATATGTGTCACTTCGAAATCGGAAAATTTGAATTTGGAGCACAGACTAATTATGAGAACTGTGGTATCTCCTGCTTTAAATTGACTGATGAGAAGAAAGAAAACATGGTGGATTCAGAAATTGGAAAATTTGAGGATGGAGCACTGATAAATGTTGAAAGCTGTGGTATCTCCTTCCTCAAGTTGAATGATAAGAAAGAAGAAAGCATGGCGGAATATCCGGAGATTTCATGCGATATCCCAGAGATTGAAAGGCTGATGAAAGAGACGGAGCAGAGCTTTTTGAACAACGGAACTGAGAAAATGACTAAAATCATCGATAACTCTGGCCTAAGGATGGATATAAAAATGGAAGAATGTTTGACAGATGATATGACGGTCATCAATATTGATAATGGAAACAAACTTGTAGTTCTGAACATTGGTGGATTGACTTGTAGTGAAGTTAATGGTGAGAGTTTTGAAAAGTTCTTAAACTCAAACATGAATCAGATATTTGAAAAACCTGGAGATATAGAGCATGGAGGTCAATTAAATGCTCAGATTCTAGTCGAAGCTTTCAACTCCAAATCTGAAGTTGAGATTGTGAGAGAAAAGGAATTGAAATCCATCGGTGAAACTAAAGTTTTGGTGACAAAAAATGATGCAGACCATGAGAAGACTGCTAAGGCAGAAGAGCAATTGAAATCCATCGAAATTAAAGGTTTGGATCAGAAAGACAGTTCAGGATGTGAGAATAATAATAAGGCACCATCCATGATCGTTTTTGCAGACAGTAAAGATAAAGTTTTAGATGTGAAAGATAATGTTATGCTTGAGAAGAATGATAAAGGAGCATCCACGACAGTTATGGCAGATAAAGATGCTCAGGCAAAAGCAGCAGCAGGGAAGCAAAAGAGGAAATTGTCACCAGGTGATGTGGTTGCTGAAGCAACAAAAGAACCTATAAAGATGAAGCAAAAGAGGAAATTGTCACCAGGTGATGTGGTTGCTGAAGCAACAAAAGAACCTATAAAGATGAAGCAAAAGAGGAAATTGTCACCAGGTGAGGTGGTTGCTGAAGCAACAAAAGAACCTATAAAGATGAAGCAAAAGAGGAAATTGTCACCAGGTGATGTGGTTGCTGAAGCAACAAAAGAACCTATAAAGATGAAGAAAAAGAGAAAATTGTCACCAGGTGATGCGGTTGCTGCAGCAACAAAAGAACCTGATATAAAGATGAAGCAAAAGAGAAAATTGTCACCAGGGGATGCGGTTACTGCAGCAACAAAAGAACCTGATATAAAGATGAAACAGAAGAGGAAATTGTCACCAGGGGATGCGGTTACTGCAGCAACAAAAGAACCTGATATAAAGATGAGGCAAAGGAGGAAATTGTCACCAGGTGATGTGGTTGCTGCAGCAACAAAAGAACCTGATATAAAGATGGCCAAGAAGTCCAATCGCTCCAAGACAACAAGGAAGCCAAAACGCATCCAAAAAATTGCTGGCAAGGATAAAGATAAGATGAAAAAGAATGCTTTGGAAGTATCATCCCCTGGTCAGGAAGTGATTAAATTTGAAATTAAAGAACTCCAGAATCAAAGTATTCCATCCAAGAGAAGTAAGCACTGTAGAACTGCCAAAAAGAAAGTCAAGGGTTCCACCAAGAAAAATGCTGGCAAGAAAATTTCTGAATGTGATAACCAAACTGAATGCACAGCCAAAATTGAACATCAATCCCGGTCAATGGAAAGGGGCAAGCCACGAGGTAAATATTCTCATCTTTAAATCTGTTAATTTTTGTAAAACCTATCTACTAGAGTCTACCTACACTTGCTCATGTATTTGCAAACAGTGTTTTGATTCAATAACTTACATGTATTCTTTGAAAAGAAATTGACCCTAGATTAAATATTTACGTAATACCTTTTTTTTAACCTTTTTGTCAAAGATTGCTAAAATTTGGTGATTTTCATGATCACAAAATTTTTTAATTAGGTTAATATTTGTATTCACAAAGTTAAAAACTTTTTTTTTGGTAGCTATTATTGCCGATTGTGCTTAGTCTCCTGGCTTAATGTTCTTAAATTCAATTTGATTATTTTTATTTTTTGGTTGCAGTTATTGCCCACTATGCCTAGTCTCCTGGCTATTCTCTCTGTACCAATATCTAATTTCTAACTAATAGATATTTATGACATTCTCATATATTTTACAGAAGCAATGGCAGCAAAACGAAAAGCTGATGAAATATTGCACGCAGTGGATAAGCCACTAGACAAAAAGATTAAACCTTCCGTGAAATTGGAAAGGTTCAAAGCACAACGTAAACCATCAACAAAAACCGTGAAACGTTCAATTGATCTTCGAGCTAGAACTGTAAGCATAAAGCAATACACCTCTAGGAGAAGAGATTGTGAAAAATCTACCAGTGGAAAAAGAAAAGTTGCAAAATTTGAAAATAAAATTGCAAGACCAGATAAAGTGGAACACCAGTCTAGGCCTCAAACAAGTAATTACCGTTACACTTAAAATGGGGAGAAAAAGTAAAAGAGCCTAAAGGGGGCACTACCACCATAGTACAAAAGACAATAAGATGACCTCAGTACACCATTTTTGCATGGATGACGTCACAATATACATGACATCATCAAACATCACTTATCTGCTACGGTGTCAGTGACCTCTTGTGGTACTTTTTCTCCCCATTATCATTAAAATGATACTGAGCAGTACCCTGTTAACTATATTACATATTTCATGCCAATATACTACTTTTTGTTTCAGGGACTAAATATCACCCAAAAACAAGAGATCATGCTCCCACAAGAGGTAAACAGATATTCAATTTCCTATCCAACTCCTCTATCGTTATCTTAAGTAATTGATGGGTTTCTTAAGTGATTGTTATATAGTTTCATGTCATGTTTACATTTAGTTATTAAGTTGCTAAATAATTGTTTAAGTATTTTTATCTTGTGTCTTTTAGTCGTTAAGTTCTTAAATAATTGTCAAGGTATTATGTCACTTTTACAAAATCCAAATAATTTTATGTATTAGATGTTTGCACAGAAATAGTTGAGTTTTGAACTGATTGTTGGAGTCTTATCTCATATTTACATTTAATTATTTACTAAGTTGAAATGATTGTTTAAGTCTAGTCTCTTCGCAACTCAAGGGGGGCACTGGTGATCATGCCAAGCCGCAGTCCGCTCCCTGCAGGACCGAAAGCTGGTTGTGTAGAGACTGGTTTAAGTCTGCCATTTTTGCATCCAATTAATATAATCCTACGTTAAATTAAATTTGTTCTACCTTAAATTGCAGGATGTGCAGTTCCAAAGGCAGCAAAAAGAAAAATGGATGACATAACCAAAGAAGATGAACCACAAAAGAAAAAACAGAAGCCGCAAACTGTGATGAAAATCTTCAGGGCAGAACCTGTAAATAAAAAATGTACATCTACCAGGGGAAAGAAAGATAAGAAGATCACTCTGCCCTCAATTTACGATGTTAAAGGCAAGTTTAGACCACTTGTTAAAAGATATTAGTTTCTAATAGAGCTTTGAAGCTCATCTTGGCAACTTAACGGTGGTTCTGGTGAAATGTTTCTGAGAGGAGAGTGCGTAACCCGGGAATCGAACCTAGGACCTCTCACACAAGAAGCGTGAGCGTTGACCATAACACCAAAATGTCACTTGTTGGTGCGAGGCTGACACCCTGCTAACACTGTTACACTGGTGGCAATGGAAGCAGTGGGGAACATTGCAAACAGTGGCATGAGACGTTCAATAATCTTGTACTAAGTGTCTACTAATACTGGGGCAAATTAGAGACGTTAACCATGGGGTAAATGAGTTACATGGTGTGGACTCCAAGCCATATAAATCATCTCATCATTGCTTCTGCCTCTGGCAGCTGGTCATATAAGCTGACTAATCTACAACCACTTAAATACTATACATGTATACATAGCTCCCAAGTTGTTTAGAAACTGGTTTGCTGGTCACCCGAGTAAGGGGGTCCGGGAGTCCACATCTGAGGTGCTCTGTGGTGCATTCTGAGTATTTTAGCTTATTTTAGAGCTACTAATAGGTTATGAAACTTAAAACGGATATTGTTTACTTTGATTTGCTAAATTTGATACCCACAATTGCGTGCACAATAGACAAATGTAATCCATTTAACCACCAATTAGAACCTTGTAAAACTGGGCCGAGTGCCAAATGAGGGTTTTTGGTTAATGTGTGCTGGTCAGTGTGTTTTGACATTAAATTCTGGTCAGACCAGCCAAATGAGGGTCACTTGGAAGCTATGTGTATATGTTTTAAACCTAACTTTGCGCACACATTACAGAAACCAACAAAATGGCGACTAGGAATATGAAGAAGGCCACCAAGAGAAAATCCTTCACAACTTCAGATTTGCAAGGCTTGGAACCAGAAGCGAAAAAAGGCAAATGTAATCCTACTCCTGAGAAATTTACTGCAGAACCTAGGCCCAAGAAAGGATTACCGTATCCCAAGAAAGAAGACGTACAAACTTCTTCAACCACAAAATACAGACGACCCAAACGAACAGCTCATAGTAAAGTTTACAAATTTAAAAAGTAATTCTGTGTGGTGCTGTAGTGTATTTTGGATTTTGTATCAATTTTTTTCATATGATTTTATTTATATGCCTAGGTTTATAATAAATTACTACAAACTTAATAAGCTTTTTTTTTCCATTTCTTGGATATATGTTGGTGCCGTAATATCCAAAAGTTGCATAATATTTATAGAATGTCAATATCTGGACATTAAGAATGAAATTGTAGTTTCTTTGATTCGCCCAGTTACCATGGTTACCAGTGGCCAAATCTTAAAAGATCTACAATCAGCTGACGATGGAGCCATAGTTACCAATGGGGGGGGGGAGTGGATTAGGGCTGTACATCCTGTATTTCTGCACCTGTTTAGCTAATTAGGACAGGCAGGGACCATGGCAATGAGAGGAAGGATGAAACAGCTAGCCATCCAACTTAGGCTCGACCAGGAATCGAACCTTTGACCCAGTGGTTGGAAGCCCAGCATGTGGTCACCAAAGGCAACCTCCTTCTGAGTGGTTGCTATGGTGCTATGTGATCTCACAAACTGCATTTGCTTTGTTGTAATTATGTAAACAGCTAAACTTAGACAATACCCACACAATAAGGCACAAAGTTTCATGAAATTATAATGAAAACTACCAAATGTTAAACATTTACCCCATGTGTGGAGTCTTCACTTGTAAACTTCAGCATAGATGCTGAGTTCAAGGGACAGCCAATTTAACTTCTCATGCAAACTACGTTCAGCTGATATGTTGCCCATGAAGGGTGCACTGGGCCCCGGATTGAACCTGGGTCCTTCAAATGGGCAGGCAAGCATCTTACCACTACTAGACCACCCAGCTGCATGACATGAAATACTGCCCGATTCTATCTCCTCGCTTGGGTAATTCAATATGGTGGCACTGGGTCCTGACAGTGTTGCTGTCACTACACACACAGTTGTGTAGTCTTCACTTGTAAACTTCAGCATAGATGCTGAGTTCAAGGGACAGCCAATTTAACTTCTCATGCAAACTACGTTCAGCTGATATGTTGCCCATGAAGGGTGCACTGGGCCCCGGATTGAACCTGGGTCCTTCAAATGGGCAGGCAAGCATCTTACCACTACTAGACCACCCAGCTGCATGACATGAAATACTGCCCGATTCTATCTCCTCGCTTGGGTAATTCAATATGGTGGCACTGGGTCCTGACAGTGTTGCTGTCACTACACACACAGTTGTGCTTCATCACAACTAACAGCCAATTTGATAGACTAGGAAACTGAACTGATGATCATGTGAATCCAGGACTCCATGCATTGGCTCAAGTAGTCAACCAGTGATTCCTGGATTCACATGATGTTCTCTAGCCCAAAAAAATGCACCAGCAGCTTCTGATATCTCTTGTTATTGTCTCTATTGAAATGCAGCACATACAGCTGCAACTATACACACAAAAGTAATAATAGGCCTAGTCCTAAATTATCTTAATGAATATATTTTCTTGTTTCCTCAAGAATGATAGATGATATAGATCTAAATAGAGCACATGCACACTTATCACACATTCGGGTCATTTTCACCTCGGCCTTTGCCATACAAGCATTAAATTGTGTCACTGATCATATACAGGGTGCGGCATAAAAACTTGCACTACGCATCACTACTTTCGGGATAGCTCACAGTTACGCGAATGCTTATGAGGTATTTTAAGTTTTGCCACATTTAGTTAGGGGTATAAGCAATTGGTCATATTGGGATATTTTTGGTCTTAAAATGTCAGTCCGTTTGCATGGTGTCTCTAGTTGCAGAAAAGTTTAAAAATTAGAGATTTCCTAGTTACTACACCTCCGAAGCCACAAAAAAATATAATATTTGCACAGAATCCTCCTTCAGTGTTTTTTTTACGTGCATATATATATTATGGTATTAGATGATATGAAAGTTGGTTCCAGTTTTGATTCAGCAAGGTCATAAAATTGAAACAGAAATATAATGGCATTCCAGAGGGACAATGTCAATCTGCAACTAATCTGGAAATAATCACATGATTTTCAGGAGGATGGGCCAGTTAATTACACAGAAAAGACTGAAAATTGACTCAAAGGTGTCAATGCTCTATCTTCTTATTAAAAATGAATCTATTTGCCCTATTTTTGGCGGCAAAAGTCAAGAAAGGTGTCTGTAACACATCTGTATGATCAGTGACATAATCTAATGCTTGTATTGCAAAAGCCGAAGTGAAAATCACCCTAAGGTGTGATAAATGTGCATGTGCTATATTTAGATCCATATTATCTATAATTCTTGAGGAAACAAGAAAATATACTCAAAAAAGATAATTTAGGACTATTATTACTTGCGTGTGTATGATTGCAGCTGCATGCGCTCACTGTCAATTGAGGTATTAACAAAAGAGGTAGCAGTAGCTGCTGGTGCAAGTTTATATGCCGCACCCTGTACAGATGTGTTACAGACACCTGTCTTGACCTTTGCCCCCCCCCCCCCAATAGTGCAAACAGATTCATGTTTAATAAGAAGGGAAAGCATTGACACCTTCGAGGAGGAGAGTGCCATTTTGGGTTCAGGTTTTGTCTATTGAATTAACTAGCCCATCCTCCAGAATACCATGCAATAATTTCCAGATGACTGGAATGCCATTATATTTCTCTGTTTCAATTTATTGACCTTGTCGGATCAAAACTGGAACCAATTTCCTCTCATCTGATACCATATGTATACATAGAAAACACAGAAGGAGGATTCTGTGCAAATATTAAAATCTCATATTTGTAAACTTTTCTACAACGAGAGACACCAGGCTAGCAGACAGAAATCGGACTTCTGTGACATTACATGTGTCACTCAGGACAAGCCCTGCTGCATGCACCCTCTCAATAATGTCAGATAATGATGTTGTCTGACATTAAAAGATCAAAAATATCAATGACCAATTGCTTATAACCCTGAATAAATGTGGCACAACTTAAAAAGACCTTATTAGCATTGAGTGAACTTGGGCTATCATGAAAGAGATATTCCTTGGTGCAAATTTGTAATTGTTGCAAATTCAAGTAGGACTTGAGTTTTTGATAGCTGTAGGCCAGTTGAACATATCCAGCGTGATCCTGGGAGTTTTCAAATATTGGAGATTAATTAAAAAAATATATTAAAGTTCATGATGTGAAAGAAAGTCAGAATTAAAAAAAAAAAAGCATTGTGTGTCAAGGTTTTGCAAAAGGAACTCAAAAAAGAAAGGAATTGTGTCAGGGAGTAGGTCACATATCCAGTGACATCTTTTTTGGCCAGCTAGAATTTCATGTTGCTGTCTCCAGTTAGGCATGTACGTTCAGTTAAAAAGAAATAGAAATGTAAGTTTTTATACAGTTAAAATCATTCCAAAGTTTTGCATCTTTAAGTAAATTGGTTTTTTTTAATAGAAATATGAATCCATGTCTCTTCTTACTTAATGACATTTGACTCACAGATCATTCTGAGGACAAACAAAATGGAAAACCTTGTGAAATGCAGTTTGAGATGCAGTTTGAGATGCAGTGACGCTGAGGTACGGATCCAGGTGGTAAGGTCTTCAGTTTCGCTATTTGTTATTTACACATTTCGGGTTTAGTGCAGTAAAACGGACCCAAATTTATGCCCTAATTTGGCGTCCATTAAAAATTAGATTTTATAAAATAATTCAAGTTTGAAGTTCTAGCACAATTAAAATAACATCTGGTGTAGAATAGCGGGGGTTTGGGGGCAGCAGCCCCCATGAAAAAGCAAAAAATAAACTCTGTATCGACCGTGAATACAAAAACCGCCGTCATAACTACCTAGTTTGTGACGTCATAAATTGATTTCAAGGACTTTTACGTCATAGGCCAGGCAAAGAGGCTCATTAAATATGGTCATAAATCTGGGTCCGCTATACTGCACTTTTTCCCCCATTTCTTTATTAAGAATATCAATGTCTCAATGCTACTGGGTCGGCTTATATGACCAACTGCCAGAGGTAGACATAATGATAAGATTACAAGGCTAGGAGTCCACACCGTGTTATACATTTACCCCATGGGTGGGGTATTTTACTTGCCTCGACATAAAGGCACTGAGTACAAGTCACCTCCAATAGTGGATTTTCACGGAAGGTTCTCTGTTATTCCACCAGGTGGCTAAAACAGAATACTGCAATTATAATGGCTGAAAAAGTTCCCGCCCTTGACTGTGATTGGCTGAAGCAAAGTGCATCATAGCAGCAGTATTTTTAGTGCATTTTAATGTATATTTGACACTTTATCATTTAGTTGATGTTTTGTTGTTCTAAGAAAGTTATATTTATGGAATCAGTTAGTTATTACCTACTCTGTCTGAAAAGCAAAATGAGGAATAAGAGGAGAGGAAAGACTTACGTCTTGCTGAATTCAGGGCTGTTCAGTGAAAAGACTCTATTTAACACCTCATGCGACTGACATCCAGCAGCTGAGATGTAGCTCATGAGGAGTGCCCGGGCTGGGGATTGAACCAGGGACCTCAGCAGAGCTGGTCAATGTGGAATTAATTGAATGCCTGAACCACTAGGCCCCCCAGCTGCTATTATTGACTCATTAATCTCAATTGCGTTGACTAAAAGTGCTACATATCACTTATATCAATACTGAGGTGTAACAGTTTGTTCCTGTTGGTCTTTCACAAGGTTTGGTCAGTTTGTTGTAGCTTCACTGCTTCATGTAGTTATTCCAAGTTTTGGATAGCCATATTTGCACTCCATTATTGCATTAGGTTCACCTTATCTTTATTATTGAAATGTAATTAATCTCATATTTTTTATGTTTATACTAAATGCTTAAACCAACGTTCTAATAGGCTGACAGGAACAACTCAGTACCATTGTGTAAGCATCCCTTTTGAATTAGGTTTTCAATTCAATTTTACATTTCAGACATCTAATTGTCAAAATGTTCTTCAATAGAAATAAGTGGATTTCTCTGATGATTATAATGAATCATCTCCTAGAAAGTAAGTCATCTGTCCTTTAAAGTAAAAAACATAGCGCAGCTACGCAGCAAACCTCAGCGAACGTGCATCTAAATTATTGTTGAAGAGTATGCATTTAAGTCCACTAATGAACATGAACAAGATAATTGCCTGTATCATATAATATAATATGCAGTCTACATAGGTAAATATATGAAACTACAGTTGATGATGCAATACAACATACCGCTAACAACTTTGCTGATTCTGAGAAACGTCTATTTTTAGAACTATCCCCAAAGCTGGGATGGAGTCAGATAGCTGCATTCTCATGCTATGTTTCGACCTCTTTATGTTGGCTTTTAAAATAGGCTGCTTTTAACAGCAAATCACCCTCTCAAAAAATCAGTTGCTTAATATTAATATTGTTAAACAAAACCTCTACAAGTCAGTACAAAAAAATACAATATATTAAATGCTAGGAGATGGGGTTACTGCTGTCGCTGGCTTAATTTGCTGTCTACACTCTACTATAGCTTTTTGGTCTTATTGCCTTTAACATCACTAAACTGAGGTAAACTGATGTCACAAGACAATGCTTGAACTAAATTCAGTTTATATACTTATGCTGTACAAAATGTATATCCAATTTTCTTCTGACCTAAGATACCATCAAAATAACTCGTCAAAGGTTGCGCGTACGTAAAATTACACTCGGAATCAGCAAAATTTGCCACCTTTGAAACTCAATAAATATTTGCAATATATGACAGTTTGTTTACATTATAAGTTGTTTTTAATACCAAGACAATCCACAAAGAGCAAATATTTTGATAATTTCAATTCAGAGTGTAATCTTCTAAGAATGTTTGCATTTAGTTTCAGCCTTTGTGAAAAAAACACAAGAGGACCTCGAGAAAATTACAGTAGCTTCAGTGAACTCGGATAAACATAATATCAGTTGGAATTTTTGTAAGGCACAGACTTGTAAGGCACGATGTGGTCATCTAAGACAACGTAAGTTCGCACTCTGTGGGTGTGATCATTTATGCTACGACATGGGCGACTGTTGTTTTGATATTGTTTTCTATTGTCCTGAAATAATCGATAGATTTGGGGATGCTTCAATAGAGACAACTGCTACCCCTGAGAATCAACGCCTACATACAACAACCCTTTCTGGTTTTAATGGTTTTGGACCTATTATTAAAAATCCGAAAGTAAACCGGATAAATAGAACTTCTGATTTCAAAGTTCTCAGTGATAAACCATTTCATACCCCGACAACATCCAAACCTAGCCAAAATGCAGGGAGAACCCCAATTAATATAACTTCTGGTGTTCAGTTATCTCATTTAAATACCAGCAGATCTTTCATCAATGGATCTTCGGCATTTCAACGGTTTCCCATAAGTCGTTCAAGTTTCAAAGGTTTTGGAAAACCTTCTATGTTCAAACCAGAGAAGACAGCAAATCGTACAATTAAAAATCCAATTAAAATCCCTGTCATATCTAGAGATGAATCTGAGGATACTCAGTGGTGGGATAGCAAGAATAACAGCATACATTTTAATACAACCTTCGGGGACAAAATAATTGACCTAGCGATAAATGGAACAGATGGTGAAGCTATGTTCAGGCAAAAGGGAGAGTGTATTTTTGTTGGACTTGGGGTTTATGTCAATGTAATCGTGGACTGTTCTTTACGCATAACTCCTGTTAGTGCAACATCAGTGGAATTATGCAAAAATTCGTTAATAAAGCCTCAACACTTTGTAGCATACATTAACAATAATAAGTATTACACATATAAAAATCAGGCGTGTGCAGAATGCAATGGTGTGAATGTGTCCAGTTTAACCAAATATGATGCAGTTTTGTACTGCAAGGAATCAAAGCCAATTTCAACATCAGTTCCTGGTTTTATCATTGAAGGTAAGCAAATGGAGAACAATGATTGCACATTGTACTATTTACCGATGAAAGACATAATTTTGCAAGAAGATTTGTTGAGGCTTTTGCCATTAATTGGATGTCGCGAGGATCCAGATTATCTCCAGCAAAATTCAAGATGCGCCAACGTTAATCTGAAAATGCTGAATGCTCTCTGCTATCGGTACCTTTCATTTGTGAGTGTTGGGAAGTACAATTGTCGAAATCCGTTATGTCCGGAGTGTTACTGTAATGCTGATCCGTCGGAGCAGATACATTGTCCAAGTAAAGCCGACGCTTATCATGTAAGTTTATCATTTTATCTTTTGCAAATTACGATGTAGTATTAATTTTCTTCCCTCATGGCTGGAGGATTCTCTTGATAAGAGAATAGATAAGTTAAATAAATTTGAAATACAGTCAGTGGTGATATATATTTCATTTACAGTCGGGTTGGATTAGTGCTTTACGCCCTGTATTTCTGCACCTGATGGCTTATTAGGACAGGCAGGGACCATTGCAATGAGATGATGGTAGAAACAGCCATCCAACTTGGCTTGACCAGGAATTGCTATGCCCCCACCGTTAGTTATAGTCAGTGATGATAGATATATGATATGAATGGCACATGGTGCTAGGTGCCTGAGTAGAGTAAATAAACTAATAGAATCAACATATGATTGATAAATGACACCTGCTGGCTGGTGCCTGTATAGGATGAATAAACACTAAGGAAACTTTAGCTGAAATTCGAGAGTGAGGACGTAGCTCAATGGTCGCGTGCTGGGCTTCAAACCACTGGGCCTAAGTTGGATGGCTGTTTCATCCATCATCTCATTGCAATGGTCCCTGCCTGTCCTAATTAGCCTGACAGAGAAATACGGGATGTAAAGCTCTAATCCACCTACACCACCCTCATCATGAATGCAATCTATGGTATGTAAGGTTTATGGGGTGGAGATATAGACACAGTTGCAGCTAGAGTACCCCAGGTCATATTAACTTATGCTAAGGGGTGGGGGCCTAGCTCAGTAGTAATGCGCTGGGCTTCCAACCATTGGGTCCCGGGTTCAATTCCCTAAGTTGGATGGCTGTTTCATCCATGATCTCAGTGCCACAGTCCCTGCCTGTCCTAGTGAGCCCAACAGGTGCAGAAATACAGGATATAACCCTTATCCACCACGGGGGTGGGGGCCTAGCTCAGTGGGTCCCGGGTTCAATTCCCGGTCGAGCCTATGTCAGATGGCTGTTTCATCCTTCGTCTCATTGCCATGGTCCCTACCTGTCCTAATTAGCCCATCAGATGCAGAAATACAGGAAGTAAAGCCCTAATCCACAACCACCACATCCTTATCCACCACCACATCAGTGATTCGACGACTTTCCTAGTGGTAAATGGATATGAAAATGGAATTCAATTTTTATTTCAGATTTCTCTTAGAGGCAGTTTTGTCATCCTGATGGATATGGAAAAAAGTGTTGGGGACCTTGATGAACCTAGTACTCCAGAAGGGATTGGGGATGTTAACACTACTGCTGCAGGTACATGTGGCATCAAATCAATACTATATGCCAACCAATGTTTCAAAATATTTGATAGTCATGAAATTCTTGACAAGAGCCACTTGGTTAGGGTTTTATTCAAGGTGGATCCAAAGAAAATTACAAAAATAAAAGTAAATATTTACAGTCAACTTATTAACAACCAACCAGAACGGTCTCAAGCCATAATTAATGCCTTCAACATGTGTCGCAAACCCACATTACACAGCGAAATGCAGCATAACGATACTGAAATTTCGGATGAAATATGTTTGATTTTATCATTATACAGATATATATCTCTGCCACGAGTTTTGTTTGATTTTCCTAAATTTGCTCAGAGCCTCAAGGGGGTACGGCAATTTACAATGATTGGTTATGGAGAAAAAATGAACGATATTTCGAAGCTGAAGGAACGCTGTCACTCGCTGGGAATGGAGACGTATACGATGAAAAATCCAGAGCTTGAGTTGAAAAGTAAGGGCATGACTGAAAAATCATTATTTTTCACAGATCATGAAACAGGTTATTACATAGACTTCTACAATGGCTTATGGCAAATTCATTGGAACAGTAGCACCACAGAGCAGGCTATCATGTTCTCAAGCTGTCTGAGACGCATACAACTTTGTAGCAAAATCCGCGTAAGCAAAGCCAATTACCAGAACATCAACAACACACTGATTTTGAAATCTCATTTCTATCAATCAACTGAAACTTTTGCCATTCTTCCTAACAGTGATGCTTTGGTGTGCTCTGCCGATGTAAGAGTAAAACGTAAATTCGAAAAGTTGGCCATATTCAGCGCCGTCGGTAATATCATCTCTACGTGTACTCTTGCATTGACTTTTGTCGTATATGCTACATTAAAGGAACTGAGGACAGTGCCAGGCAAAATGCTGATGAATTATATTGTAGCACTCATGTTAGCTCAAATAGCACTTCAGACAAATGACAACTTTAAGCAATATCCTCTTGTTTGTAAGCTAGTTGGTTTCGCTCAGCATCATTTATGGTTAAGCGTCTTCACATGGATGAGTTCTTTCTCATTCCGAATCAGAAAAACTTTCACAGCGCAGAACCAAAGTTTTGCTATAGATGCTCAGAGAAGTGACAGGCATTTTGTATTTTACATACTCTACTCATGGTTAAGTCCTTTCTGTATAACTATACCATGTCTGGCGTTGGATTTGACCGGTACTGGACTCTTCCGATACGGTGATCACGCAGGCTGCTGGATAAACAACATCACGCCTTATATTACATTGTATGTATTTTTATTACCAATGGTTGTTTTGGTTCTTGTCAATTCTGCGTTGTTGATTAAATCAGCCTTGTTGCTGAGGCAGACTGTTCAGGAGACAAGAGCAGTGAATCAAAATAATAACAGAATGATCTTCACTGTCTACTTAAGGCTATTTGTACTCATGGGTTTCACATGGTTCCTGGGATTCTTGCCTGAACTGACAGGTAAAGAGTTATTCTGGTATCCTTATGTTGTTGTCAACTCTCTCCAGGGGTTTTTCATATTTGTGACCTTCGGGATGTCTAACATCGTCCGACAGAAGATTCTTAAGCTGCTGCATTCACCACGGGAAAATATTGTGAGCTAATGGATGGTATGTTGGCTTGATCAGTAGCGAATCCAGGAGGGGGGGGGGGGTTTTAACCCCCTGCCCCCCACCCTTATAAATAATTTTAGTAGTCCCTGCAATATATTTTATTTCGGCAACTCCCCCCCCCCCACCCTGAAATTTTTTCCGGATCCGCCCCTGCTGGTATTTTCCTTTGGTTTGAATTGGAATAATATTTCATTGAAAAGCACTATACTTTCTTACCAAAAGAAAGTAACAATTAACTTCCAGTTTCCAGTCTATCCAATGGGGAAATTCCATGTCAAATGGTCCAGTGGCTCCCAGGTCATGTCTTCAGATTTACTTAAATTTTCTTCTGCTTTGAAATTGGCTAATATTCCAGTGAAATCATCCCTTCACCTTCCATCTTCTCTTTAGTCTTCCCCTAGCTCTTCTTCCATTGCTCATCCCAATCACTCTCTTTCATATGTAATGCTCGTTTTCCCTATAATAATAATTTAAAAAAACGATAATAAATAAAGTAGAAATATCTCCTCCACACATGCCAAAACCATTGCAGTCTTCCTTCCCTCAGCTACTCCTGAAGTTTCCACATCAAGCAGAAATCAGCTAAAAATGCTGTTCCAGGTCTCGCACAGGATTCATCTACTCTCGGATACAAACAAAATGTGCCTTGTATGTAATTGTCAAGCTGAACTGATACTTTTTACCATATTTGATGTGTAAATAAAGCATTCATGTTGCAAACGAATGTCTTTGTATCGATTTCTGCCAATGACTCACTGTTATACGGAACCCAAGAAAAGACATGGATTTAAAAAGCATATTGTGTTTACTTTAGTCCCCTTTTTTCAAAGCATTTGAGTGGAGTTGAGTTCATTTATTGGATTTAAACAAGATACATAGTATTATATAGATCACATGATATTAAACATTCAAATAATTCCAACCAGATGCACATACGTGCATATTTGGTAAACTATATACAATTATATTATACAATATTCATGTATGGCTTGGATAATTGAAAACTAATAAACGGCTAAGTACATATTAAATCCAATAATAAATAATATACATAATTTTAAGTTGTTTCTAAACTATTGTACAGGAGGTATTTTTTACATGGTGTTTCATGGCATTAATTGATAGGTGTTGTGGAACAATATCTGCAAAAAAATTATATCTGATAATCCGTTGACAAAAATAAGTACGAAATATAGGAACATGTAGCTTCATTTTATGTGTGTGTGGATGTTGTTGGTCCAATTTTACACCCTAATAACCATTCCTTTTTTGCTTTATTTCATATTTTTTAGACCATTTAAACATGAAAACATGCCTTTTTTCAAACCTGTCAACCACGAAACTGAAAGCTGCGCATGGCTGATTTTTGATAATCGCGAGACTTAATAAGAAAAATAAGGAAATTTTGAAAATGAATTTTTAAATAGATCATACTTTAACCGAATTATATTCCTGAGGTCATTAAGGTCACAGTGTGTAGGAGGTGAAATACACCTCCGCCCTTAGAAAGCTTTTTAAGGTAAAAAAAGACATGCTACCAATGGAATAGAATGTCCCTTGAACTTTCATGACACTCTTAAGGACTGGCTAAATTTTACCTTAAATGGCCTGTGTTGAGGTCAAATACTTCTTATGAAATATGAAAACTTGAAAATGTGAGTTGCAACGAAAATCCATAGTCTATTATCAAAACAAAAATGACGTCAGCATACCTAATTTGCACCGGGGAAGAGTCAGGCAAACATGCAACGATTTAATAGTTATCCATCGATATTTGAATATGAAAATTATTAAAAATAGTTTTTAAAACATAATAAAGTTGCGCTTTTCATGATTTTATGTTTGCTTCGTATTGTACAACATCCGTTGCAGCCATCCAACATACACTGCAGCTGTACAACATACACTGCAGCCATCCAACATACTTAACAGCTGTCCAATATACTCTGCTGCTGTGCAACATACATTGCAGCCATCCAACATACTTAACAGCTGTCCAATATACTCTGCTGCTGTACAACATACACTGAATCCATCCAACATACTTAACAGCTGTCCAATATACTCTGCTGCTGTACAACATACACTGTATCCATCCAACATACTTAACAGCTGTCCAATATACTCTGCTGCTGTACAACATACACTGTAGCCATCCAACAAACTTAACAGCTGTCCAATATACTATGCTGCTGTGCAACATACACTGCAGTCATCCAACATACTTAACAGCTGTCCAATATACTATGCTGCTGTGCAACATACACTGCAGCCATCCAACATACTTGGTAGCTGTCCAATATACTCTGCTGCTGTGCAACATATGCTTATGCTGGATGATTGGCTCAGAGCAGCTGAGTGGAGAATATTACCAAAATATATATTTATTGTGATTTAATTAGCACAAAAAGTTCACAGTGGTAAATTGCATTTAACTATTAACAGACGAGAAAGTATGTTAACTCTTTTCCCACAATGACTCATGATAATGAATTGTCAAAAACATGAATACTATCCTAATAGGATCAAATCCACTGTATTTTGTGTTTTACTTCGACAGCAATTTAAACGTTCATTCAGTACAAATTATATTTATAAGATACAAGGAATTCTTCTAGAAAAACAGATAAAAGAAAATTCTAGATAATTTAATCTCAGATGTTATCTTCTTTTTTATGGACTAATGTTATGTGAATTTGTTTACTTGATGCGTAATTGCTTGCTGAGTCAATAAAAGAGAACGGTGTATATGATAATGAAAGAAAGAAAGAGTAAAAGAATGAAAAGAAGGCAGAAGGAAAGATAGAAATAAATAAAGAGAGAATGAAAAAGTAAGAAAGAATAAGAAAGAGAAAGAAAGAGAAAAAAATAAAATAAATAAAGTCAGTAAAAAAAAAGTGAGAAAGAGAGAAGAAAGAGAGAAAGAAGACCATAAGATAGATAGAAGAAAGAAAGAAAAAAATATAAAGAAAGCACATGCAACATGTATCATTTCTGTCCTATTTCTGGATGTGCCGGTTTCAGCCCACTATTGCTTTTCTTTATGTGGGCGGCTAATGTTGGTAATAGCGAGTAGGCCTATATTTAACGATGTGTTAACCTGTTAGGTCATCTGCATCACAGTTAGGTATGGGATAGGTAGACAGGCATAACTGGAGTGTGAATTGCGCTGAGCCCTGTGTTGGCCACTGGGGTTTGAGGTCTTCACCCACAGTGTCACCACCCTTGCCATGAGGAGGCCCAGGACTTTCAGGGGGTCGACGTGGGCGAAGTGGAACATATAATCCTGACATCAATTCAATCATCGCTCAAGTGCATCGCGTACTGCGAAAAAACTATCGACAACGAATAAAGATATAAATAAGTGTATGATAGATGAATGAAGTGTTAGTTAAATGAATATAATTAATTAAACATAGTTGAATTAACAGATTGCCAAATTGATTTGGGACAACGGAAAAATTTACTGTTCTAAATCTTGCAAACAAAACTCGTGTGTACATTTGAATGCATAACTGTCGTTTTTACAGGTTAAATCTACAATCTGGCAAAAAGGTCTTTGTTACTGTTTAAATAGAAACCTCTTTTTCAAATACAACATTTGGGTATTTCAATCCTCTCTTGTCTGCAGACTGTTGTATTTTGCCTGAAGCTAAACCTTTAAGGGTGAAAGTCAAAATAACCAGCCGAATGATTATTAGGTGAGCTTTAAAAAGTGACCCTCAGTTTCAGGTCTTTCCTGTATTTTCTATTTTGCATTTTTGTCATGCTATGCTCATTGTCCATGTAAATTTTAAATTGCTCATTTAAATTTTACACTAAATTTAACGTAGCAGACTATACAGTTGATTGGTCACACTAAGTAAAATGTGATGCCTCAAAATAAATATCAGTAGAACAATAGCAATTGTATATGTTAGTAGAACGGAAATGAGCGAGGAAATAAGTGCAGAAAATTCAGGTAATATGCACTGTCATAATTATCACACCTCCAATGTAATCAATCTATGATTACCATGTGAACAAAATGTTAATAAATCGTAATTTCAATGGATGTAACAGACATGTATATGTTATGTGTAAGCTATCACTGACCCCCCTCCCCTCCCCTCTCCTCCTACTCTCTGCAAAATAAAAGCAAGATAATTTCTGTAATTTGTTGATATTTTGCAATATATCACTGACAGGTAACAAAAAGAATGACCAGAATTAAGTTGTGCACGAAGTAAATACAATGCAACTGCCAGGCACATTCTATGATGTCATAAAAGAACCATTGGTCCACACCCCTTTTTGGGAAAAATTAAGAAAATACCCCCCCCCCCCTCCAACAGTTACCACACCCACGAGAAAAGAAAAGTGACTGGCGTCCATGACAAACCCCCCCCCCCCCCCACCTACCCCCTTTTCCAAATAAATACCCCAGCATAAACTCACTGAGCCACATAACTGGCCTGGTCTTGCACTTTTGCACTTCTCCAAGACTGAGTTGTGTACCTGGCTATCCAACAGCAGAGGTGAGTGGTAGTTCATACTGTACATTTTATTTTTTACAATGGTAGTTAGGAATACATTTTGCATGCATTATAAGTTAGTGGTTTGAAACGATAATTTTATTTCATGGTTGTACTTTTTTTTAAATTTTTATATAATCATAATTTTCTGGGTAATTAGCTAATTTTTTTTTTTTTTTTTTCCTGTGTTGCTCGCACGACATTGAAGTTAAATATATATATATATATATATATATATATATATATATATATAATATATTATTATGTATCACCACCTGTAGTACCCAGAAAGTAGAAATATAAGCAGTGGACCAGAGTTTCATAATCATTAAAAATGGATATTCACCTGTTTGGTGATCATATTTTTCCATAAAATGCATGGAACAGCATAAGATGGACATAAATAGTGGATGATAAATCAAACCCCAACTTCTAAATGATATTTATAAAATCATATTCCCAGATAGCATTCCAAATCGGCCCAGCATCGTTTCCATATAGGCCGCTGTCCTAACAACATCGCCGACATCGCGCCGATGTTGAAACGATTTGGAATGCTATCTGGGATTTAGAATAATTAATTCACTGCTTAGAATACATTCTCGGTGCCAATCACAAAATGGCCATAGTGGTGACAAAAAGGCAAAATTATCATTGGTAAAGAAATTTTCCACTTTCAGCTACTCGATAATATCTTTAAAAAATATTACTAAGAGCTAATTGCATTTATTTAGGATCCTATAATAGCACCATTAACCCAGATAGCATTCAAAATTGTTTCAACATTGGCGCAATGTCGGCGATTTTGAAACAATGTTTTACCGACAGTGGCCAATATAGAAATGACACTGGCACGATTTGGAATGCTATAGGACGCTAGCTTAATTTCAAAATCTTACAGTAAATGCCTCAAGACAACATTTTCCTTCTTTTCAAACTTTGCAAGTTTGCTAAGGTCAAGGTCACGAAAATTGTATTTAGGAATGGGATGATTAGAGCCTTATTTCTTGGCAATGACAAAAATCTCATGATATGCAAATGTACTGCAAAGAGTTTCCGCTTTGGACGAAATAAAGTATATATAATATATATATATATATATATATATATTTATGTCTTAAGTTATATATTTATCACAATTATTTATTAAATTGACCTTACAAATAAACATGGGAAAGCTGCATTAGCATCCGTAAATGGCTGTTCAGCTCGAGTGAACTGCAACATCGGGATAACGAAGTGGGTGGATGGATTAGTGCTTTACGTCCTTTATTTCTGCACCTGATGGGCTAATTAGGACAGGCAGGGACCATGGCAATGATGGATGAAACAGCCATCCAACATAGGCTCGACCGGGAATGGAACCCAAGACCCAGTGGTTGGAAGCCCAGCGCACTACTAATGAACCTTATAACAAAGTACAAACTAAACATTTCATTCTGAAGACGAGGCGTTCAGGTAACTGAATCACGTTAAATAACAAGACATGACTGTGCTGGGTTTAACAGGAATCTCACGTTTTTACTATATTTTCTTTTAGAATTTATTCTCATATGTATTTATTGTGAGTCACTTTTTGCTTATATTCCGATGGATTTTACTTCTAATCTATGGTGACTCAAAACTATCAGTATTCACATGAAAAAATATGTATCTTTCAAAGTATTTCCGGTTAGTTCCTATATATTACATGATGAGTCAAATAGCATTGAAGCATAAACTTATGATATGAGTATTCTATACAATATATAGGTCTATGTTTGATTACTGTACTTTTTTGGCATTGCAAATATTCAAGATTATGAACGTTCATAACTTCGAGAACCAACACTGTCCCAACAAAAGCAGACCTATCCTTTCAAAACACAAGTAGATATATATAACAGTAAATGCGTATTATTACTGTAGGCCAAAGTTTACATGTTAACATATATGTTGGCATTGCAATTATTCAAGGATCTTGACTAACATGAGAGGCAACCAACCATTTTTGTAAATTTTTATGCAATAACAGAAATGGATGATATTTATGTAACTTATAATTATGACCAAGTGCAGGCAGATGAATATTGTAATGATGAGATGATAAGGCTGCTTGGAGTCCACACCGTGTTACACATTTACCCCATTGGTGGTGTCTTTACTTTGGATGGAATTTAACCCTCTTCAAGATGTTCTCATATGATTGATAACAGTGACAATGGATGAGTGCCTTAGAGGTCACTTGCTCTATCACTTCTGTTATGTACATGTGAAATTCAACCTGCATACATGTAGTATATGTACATAATATGTAGTATACAAAATTCTTGAAGGTCAAACATAGGGTTGTCTTGACTGACACCAAGTTTCAAGCAACCACCCAAGGCTAGATAATTATAAACTTTGTATGGGAGGCTATATGCATAAAGATTTTGGATTCAAAACAGATTCAGCCAACCAGATAGTGTGATAAGCATTACTCAGTCTAATGATATAGCTTCTCATGCAACATATTGCATCATTAGGCTTACAAACTTAAAGGTCTGGTGTTTTATAATAAGATCTTTTTCACTGTGTAATAGCCCATAATAGCAGCTGTTTGGTTTCACCTTCACATAGATTGAGTTTTAGCATGCTTATGCTAGATTATTCACATTTTATTTGAGAATCAGTTGCATTAGTGTACAATCCTGTGTAAAATAATGTCTACATGCAGGTACCTACATTTCACAAGAGCACGATTACTTTACATGGTCATTTATCAAATGTAACATTTAACCTTCTAACTCTGTCTCCAATTGAAGAGGTGACAGACCAGCTACTCTGAGCTAGGGCGATATGCTTACCTCTATTAGAACTACAGAACTTTAAATGGAAATTTTCATTGGTAATGTTCAGTTCTGAAAGATTTGGACTTTTGTTTATGTTTGTTTGAACAAGAAGCTATCAATATAATCATGGATGGTACCTGGCAGATTCTTTTTTGGACAGAAGGTCTATCCACAGGCGTGCCATCATGACAGCTATATTGACTGATACAATTGTTTACGTTGAACCTAATTACTTTTTCTTACATGGATACTTAGTCTTAATAAGAAAGCAAATTTATCTGCCTAGTTGTTTGACAGGCAATCACAATAGCTGTCAATCACTGCAACGTAAGGATATACATTATCAGGAAGTAGTTCTCAAACTTTTACAATAAAGCAGTGTATGGTCAGTTTCACAAAAGGCCCTCATGAGGACTTAACTGACTAAGGTCAGGTCAGCTCATAACGGGTCGTGACCAATTATGTATCCTTAAATGACATAATTTCCCAAGTGGATTTTGTTAAGTCATTCCCTGACCTTATAAGGTCACCGATTGACCTCTTCGGGTAAAGGTTATTAAGCACTTAAGTAGCGAATCATCTCAGCTATTTTGAGGGCAATCATCTAAGGAATGCTACCTGAATATGAAACCCAGCAACTCGTGACGTTTGATATTTTGTGACGTTGAAAAATTGGTATCTTCTGGAAAGTTAAACCTGTGCCATAAATAAAAGCAAGCTTCTAAGAAACTCCTGAATAACTTTCACCCTACAATGCAGAAATTGCTGCTAGATCTAAACACATTCTATTAACTATCACAGATTCTGTGTATATAAACACACCTTGAATGTATGATTCATTTATGTAACAGCAAAACATCTATGCAGTTGAATTAAAGTCCAAAAACAACTGTGTGGACCACAGATTTGATTTTATGTTACTTTATTTTTCTTTGAAATGTGAGAGCCAATTTTTGGTCAATAACAAGGGGAGCTTGTTTACATCCACATCTTATGGAACCAAAATAGCAAAAAGGAAGTACTTAAGTTTGCCTTACATAACAGTTCTCTGGCACATTTATTTGTCCAAAATAATGCACTAAATTTGAAACGTGTGCAAACCACATTATGAAAAATATACTAATTACGCATTAAAAATAAGTAATGTCAATTTTCTGCATGAGTAATACTTGCCTTCTGAGAAATCATTTATATACTGATGTTGCTGAAATACTGAGTCACCTACTTCAGATGAATGAAAACAACTTTTTACATTTTCAGGAACACTAAAGACATAAAGTGTTAAAACATAATGGTATTGCAACATTTCATGTTACAAATAAGTGTGACTCGCATAGTTTTTAGTTTAGTTTGGACACGTCTTTGGTAGAGCTATCATCTCATCATGTGAGCTGTCTGACCAGTATACTGGTCAGACAGTTTAGTCAGCTTACCTGACTAGCTAGTAGAGGCAGATGTAATGATGAGACGATATTGGTTGGAGTCCACCCCATGTTACACATTTGCATCATGGAGTTTCTGGTGACTCCATGTTTGCACCATAGGTGGGGTATTTTATGCCCGAGCTTAGAAACTGATCTCGAGGCACCTGTCATTACCATTGTATCAAACATGTGACCTTAAACTTTTTTTAGAGAAGCAATTTCCTTATATAAATAAATATAATATAATATAATATAATATAAATTTATTTTCTATAGCGTAATATCCACAGGGTGCTCAAAACGCTGAACAATAAATATAGAACAATAAAAATAAAATATAAATCATTATAAAGTTAAAAGAAGACAGATTACATGTATATAAATTAAACTAAAAAAGATATATATATATAAAGTATATTAAAAATGTATCACATAAGAAAAATTGCACAAAAACACGGACATAACTGCACCACTCAGCTGAACAACATTCATAAGAGATTCTACTCTATTACCCATTACCCCACATTATAAGCCCTTACCTACTGGAGTTATACCCTCTTTAGTGTGAACTTTAAGGACAAGGACCACTAGAAATAAAGACCAAGGTTCAGATCTCAGTCAAGGTGAAATGTTATTGAAGTCTCCTGTTACTTTAAGTGGTTAATACTCAAAACTGGAAAGCAGTGCAAGTTTATCTTTTACCGAAGTCATCATTTTACCTGACACTGGGTTGTCTCTAAGTCACATTTTTGTTTACTGGGTCATAAAGTCAAAATTTATGGGGTCACAATTTGAAAAGGCAGTGGTGAAACATTACCTATATAGGTAAAATTGTCTTTAGATATATAGATAGATAGATAGATTGATTGATGGATTGACGGATTGATTGATAGATCAATTGATCAATCGATTGATCGATCAATTGATTGACTTAGCTAGATGGTCTAATAGATAAGCATATTATTCACATCTCGCAACAGTTTCTTCTTTTAAGATATAATATATTAGCTACAAGATACCAGAATAGTTTAAATTTTATGACACAATTGCACACAATACTTGTAATATAAAACCACCTTTTTTATCCACTTGTACATATCATATATAATTATTCTTTATTTGTATTTAAATGTCTATTCCAAGAAAATGAGCAAAATAGAACTTCTGGGTGGACAAAAAAAAACCTCTATGCGTGACTGCTTAGCTATTTGATGGCCCCCAAGTCTGCTTATTGCGATGTAGTAATTTCTAGAACCTTTAGAAATGTAGCAGAGCGTGACAAGTGTAATTTTTATGGAGTAGAGGAAGATATATTGAAGCTAAATGTCCAAAATAGTTGCAAGTTCCAATAAATAAAGTAGTAGCTGTAAATATTTTGGAACACCAGAAAACTGCGTTGTTGTTTTATAGTTAAACAGGATGGGAATATTATTGCTACAATGACATAAAATGTTTACAATTTATTTTTACTTAATTGCTAAACAAGCAATTTAGTGTGGCAATTTTTGTAATAGGTCGTATACTTCACAAACATTATGCTCAGGTATAGCTATAGTGTTCACCATGCCCTGTACTGGGTTTCTATGCAAAGGCAAGTGGTGGGGTGGGGTGGATTAGGGCTTTGCATCCTGTATTTCTGCACCTGATGGGCTAATTAGGACAGGCAGGGACCATGGCAATGAGATGATGGATGATACAGCCATCCAACTTAGGCTTGACCGGGAATCAAACCCGGGACCCCAGATAGCATTCCAAATCGTTTCAATGTCGGCACGATGTCGGCGATGTCAAAACTATATCGTAACAACGGAGGCCAATATAGAAACGATGCTGGCTTGGAATGCTATCTGGGACCCAGTGCACTAGGCCTCCATCTTCGCTGAAGCAAGTAAAATAACCCACCCATGGAGTAAATGTGTAATGTGATGTGGACTCCATCGAAAAATTGACATCACTTTTTTAATTTATGGGTAGGGTTGTATTATGCCAGAATATTCTGTAACCAGAAACTGTTTTCCTAAAAGAAAAAAAGAAAAAAAAAAAGCTGCATTAAATGTTAAGATGACATATAAGTGTGAGGCACATACATTAATATTGACATGTGTCCTGTATGGCAATGCTTTTTCATGGTAATTATCCTACACTCAAGAATGTTCCAGTCTTCCAGGCTTTTGATGGTGCATTTTCTGTGGTAAACCATGAAAGTTCATGCCAGAACCACACCATCAATGTGGGGCATAGTGCCAACTATAACTGAGGTCAAACACTCCAAATTGTCATAAATAACACTCCAGTGAGGAATTGTTATTTTTCTGCAGAATCTGATGACTTTGGCACAATATATGGTAATGTCCCAAGAAGCAAAACTGTTCTCAGTTTTCTGGCAGTTTACCCCATATGGAAACATCCTACAGACAAGAAAGTTACTAAAAGCAATACTTTCTTGGACATTTTCAACCACATGGGACATATGACAATTGTCTAAGTTAGCCTGAAAATGAGCAACTATGACCTCAGATTTGTTTGTGCTGAAATTAGGGGCAATGACTGAGCAGGTCTTGCCTCCAAAATAACATTTTGATACCAACAAAGTTATGTTTCCAGATGAGAGTGGAAAGCAATTTCTAGAACGATTATGACTAGAAACTTCTAGTAGTTTCAGATAATGTCAGCTCATCTTTTCATCAACTTGTTATACTAGGTCATACATAACATCAAATGACAAATTCTTGGACTTGGCCATACATTTGGGTGTGTTCCAAAGTTACAAAACTTAATGGGTGGAGTACATTAAGTATAGATGTTGGGCTGTACCATGGTCTGTTTATTTGATCATAGAGTAAATTTCTGGCAGGTTATCATTTATTAAATGGTAAATATGAAAAGGGTGATATCCGTGTACTAGCACATTTAGGTTATGGTTGAGTTATGAAAGTTCATATTACATTGCTATATATTATATTGTATCACTGCTGCTGGTCTGAAGCTATTATGACCAGCTGCTAGAGGCAGGTATAATGATGAGATGATAAGGCTTGGAGTTCACACCATGCTGTAAATTTGTCCCATGGGTTGGAACTATCGCTTGCCCCAGCATAGATACTGCGGACAAAGTACTGCTTGTATAACATCTCACCCAGATAGCAATCCAACTATTGAAGACCTTTATTAAGTAAGTCGTCAAACTTTTTACAAATATTTGGCCAAACATTGTATATATGGACGTCTAAAACCAGTCGAAAAATTCTCATTAAAAACGTTTTGCTTGAATGTTTTTGTAACATTTTTTGGCCCCCACATATGCCGTCTAAACAACGTCTAAATAGGGTCTTTTCACTGAACAGCCCTGAATTCAGCAAGAAATAAGTCTTTCCTCTCCTTTTATTACTCATTTTGCTTTTCAGACACAGTAGGTAATAACAAACTGATTCAATAAATATAACTTTCTCAGAAAAATGACAAACATCAACTTAATGTTAAAGTGTCAAATATACATTAAAATGCACTAAAAATACTGCAGCTAGGATGCACTTTGCTTTAGCCAATCACAGCCAAGGGCGAGAACTTTTTCAGCCGATAGAATTGCAGTATTTTGTTTTAGCCACCTGGTGTAAATACAGAGAACCTTCCGTGAAAATCCACTATTGACGTTCATAAAACGTAATTAGGTATATTTAAAAAGTGTTAATAAAATGTATTTCTGTTTGTGGGGCTCCTATGAAATGTGAAAGTACAAGTCCAAACAGAACTGTATTTGGATAACAGGTATATAAAGCTTTGCATGACACCTTGAACCCTATCATTCAAGGCCCAGGTTCATCTATTCAAGAATGAGGCTGGGGCATGAAGTGACGTCAAGTGTGTGATGAAAAACATGTGACCATATATCCATGACTAGCATAGTTAAAGTGAGAAAACCTCATTCGGTTTGACATGTTTACGGTTCATGACCAACTCGATTTGGACATTAGAAGAAAAGTGAATGAGCATAAACTTAAAAAATGTCTGATGGCTCACTGGTTTCACAGGTAATTGCCCTGACCTTTCAGGTTCCAGGTTCAGACACAAATGTAGGATTCAGTTTGCAGTTGGCTGGCTTGCCATATTAATTATTTTTAGGTTTTATGCAGTAAATGTTCTTCAGCTCTGATACTATATTGGCCGCCATCGGTACAACATGGAATCAATGGCACTGACGTTGAGCCGATGTTGAGCCGATGTTATGCCGATGTTATGCCAATGTTATGCCAATGTTATGCCAATGTTATGCCAATGTTATGCCAATGTTATGCCAATGTTATGCCAATGTTATGCCGGTTTTGAATGCTACACCAAGGCATGGGTCAGTCAGCCTGTAGTTATTCCCAAATATAGCAGCATGCGAGATTAGGTCAACATCGCTCTAATGTTGGCGTTCGGCAGCTGTTGTCGCACTGATGTTTAGCTGATGTCGTATGTTATCTGGGTTGTCGTGTATTTCATTAGTCATAATCTGGGTTGTCAGGTATTTCATTTGTCATAATGACTGACCCTGATAACATACCAAATTGGGACATTTAACATTATTTCAACATTGGCTGCTGTGGGCCGTTGCCTCATTGAGCCGATTTAGCTTGTTTTCTGGGAACATCATAGTCATCCTTCTTCTCATTGCCACGGTCCCTGCCAGTCCTAATTAGCCCAACTGGTCAAAGTTTGTTGATAGAAAATTTTGCAATGGGATTATATTATTTGTAGACACAGTGAAGGCCAAATTTCTAAAATCTTGGCCGAAAAAGATGTTGAGTGTGAGCGCATGGTTATCTCTGAATCCATGATATTGCTCATATACCGTCTTCTCATTAATATCAAAGTAATTGATGGCTCAATGGTGGTGGTGGTGGTGGATTAGGGCTTTACGTCCTGTATTTCTGCACCTATTGGGCTAATAGGACAGGCAGGGACCATGGCAATGAGATGAGGGATGAAACAGCCATCCAACATAGGCTCAACCGGGAATTGAACCCGGGTCCCAGTGGTTGGAAGCCCAGCGCGCTACCACTGAGCTAAGCACCCACCTCATTGATGGCTCAATAACAGTGTATTGATGTTGCCAATGGTAATCCTGGTTGGCAGCCACGCTGGAATATTTCATTCACACAACTGAGTGTAATATTTTCACTTCCTATCAAAATTGCAGCAAAGTACCCAGGGATTACCAGCTTAACGTAAATACATAGTATACAGCACTACTTTTTGAAATTGATTGAATTACTGGTCATTGTTATTAATTGGTAAAAGCTATATGGATATCATTAACCCTCAGTGAAAAAACAAATGGTGGATTGCCAATGAAGAGCTTTTAACTGCAAAGTGTGTTCCTTGTGTCAGCAGCAAATCTTTCTGGTAAATATACAGCTGTTCAGATGAAACCTTAAATTGGTGGTCCCTTGTACTATCCATCTATCTACATGGCCAAATGTGCCACGTGCGTTTTCCATGAGAAGGATAAATGCATGGAAAACGCATGGTTTTCACCTCATAATTAGGCAAAAACCATGCGTTCTCCATATGTTTATCCTTCTCATGGAAAACGCACGTGGCACATTTGGCCATGTATCTATCAATACAATAAACATTGTGAGTAACCACTGGTATGTAATCTAAGAGTTCCAACTGGTATGTATATACACTCATTTAAACAGATTTTCAGTGATACATGACACCAACATAAAACAGTCTTCCATGAACCATCATCCAACTATCTTCCATAACGTTCTCATGTCATTCTGTCTATAAGGTTTTATAATATGTATAATAGTCATATTTGGTATGTATCTGATTCTGAGTTGACTGTAGCAGTTTAGACAGCAATGCCCATATAACCAGCCAACCCTAAAGAGTAGTAACAGTTAATATATCCATTCCATGTTAACGAGCATAGCACCCTTGTCATGAAAAGAAAGTTATTTACAAGAAGGAATTCAAGCCCTGGGAGATATTTATTGGATGCAGATCTTATCATATTACTATAGTAAGAGTTTTTTCATTGGCCAAGTGGCGACCCTTTGAAATATGGGTAAAAATACTTGTGGAATAACAGCTTGCTATGCTTTATATCCAGCAGTGAAAAATAACTATTTCAATCCTCTGTGTGTTTGGTGGATAATGTAGAGTAAAGCATAATTTAAGGTACAGCCCACTTTCATGAAAGTGGTTGACTGTGGCCATTTAGATAGATAGATAGATAGATAGATAGATATGGATAGTACAGCCCTATTTATTGGTATTAAGACTCTACCTGAAGCTACAACTATCCCATCCTATCCATTTATGGTGAATGATCTGTTACATGGTGTGGACTCCCAAGCTTATCATCTCCTCATTATGTCTCCTTATTGAGGCTGGTTGTACAACTGACTAAGCCACTGGGAAATCAATGATCCCAAATAATGTAATATTGGCTTTCCCAGACAAAAATCCAACTCAGGACAACATCGGCGCGATGTTGGCAATGTTGATGTGATGTTGTACCAACATCGGCCAACATTGAAATGACGCCGGCCCGATTTGGAATGCCATCTGGGTTTTCCCCACAGATAACATGTTAGATCAGCTCCACATCGGTATAAAGTCGGCCAATGGTTGCCAATGTTGAAACGATGTTGTCCCAATCAAATCCCTCCCTACAAACTTATATTTATGGCTTTGAGAGGTTTCATTTCCTCCTTGAAACATTGCAAAGCTGTGCCACTGGTCCCAATTTGGAGTGCTATCTGGGATGTTGAGCCAGTGTTGCCACTGTGATTACGGTGATGGTCCAGCATCGACACAACCTCACTGCCACGATAGCATGATTGTTGGCCCATGTAGTGGGTGGGTGGAATAGGGCTTTACGTCCTGTGTTTCTGCACCTGTTGGGCTAATTAGGACAGGCAGGGACCATGGCAATGAGACGAAGGATGAAACAGCCATCCAACTTAGGCTCGACCAGGAATCGAACCGGGGACCCACTGGTTGGAAGCTCAGTGTGCTACCACTCACATTTATAATCTTATGTATTTCTCTTTTATTTTCAGGTATGGCCCAAAAAATTGCACTGGCAATATTTGCCCTTTTCCTTTCGACAGTGTCTGCCCAGAGACTGGAATGTTCAAGTAAGTGTTAATTTTGTTGATATTACTTAAGCTCAGGTGGATGTTCAAAATATTACAAATATTTGGCTGTGGTATAATTGATTAATTGTAATTTCGCGACAATAATCATTAATGACGATGATAAAAATTATTATGAATTAAATTTCAACCATTGTACTTGAAATTAATGCCCCTAGCAGCAGGTTCTGACTAAGAAGAAAATCTACAAATATATATGGTTGCAAAATTGATAAATCATGATTTCGTAACAACAATGGCTCATAAAGATGATAAAAATTACTTTGACTTGCGCGATAACATTGGATACATTTTTTAATTAGAACTTAACCATTTATTATGAATATTGACATTACTGGAGAACATTCTGAATTTTTTCATGTTATAGGTCTTTCCATGGTAACCATTTCCACGGAGCCTGAAATTACTTTCCCGCAATAATAGGTTCTGACTATGAAGTTTGTCAAAAGTATTTCACCTCACAGGATATATACTAAAGCTGCATGCATAACATTTTAGACAAAGCTGAAGACAAAAATTACTATCTTTATCGTCAAAAACAGCTATATAAGCATAGTCCTTCAAGACACAACTATCAGATAACTAAGGTCTTGCATGGGTACACAGATTTTCAGCGTGTTTCAGTAACGTGTACGTGTATACGATAACACTAAATCTCAGCAGCTACAGTCAAATTTATATATTTGGAAACAAAATCTTGAAAACTAAACGCCAGAGAACGTCATGTGAGTCCAAGTATCCTAGTAGTTGGTTGAGGGACTGCATTGGCCAATGGGAGTCCTGGATTCACATGACGTCCTCTGGAGTTATGCTCACTCAGCTGCTGTGAGCTAATCAGAATGCTTCATTGTCATCCCGAAGAAGAATATATTGGACAGCTGCTTAGTATGTTGGATGGCTTCAGTGTATGAGAATATAATTCGAAGTTTGCCCGGCTCTTGGCCAATATAATATTTCCTCATATAAAACTCCATTTTGGACTCTTCGCCATCCGTTATTGTTAAAATAAGTTTATGTGTTATCTTCATTGAAGTGAATCTGTTGATCAATATAATGTATTATATTTTCTTTTAACAGCTACCTCAACAACTGGTGGTAATGCCGGTGGACAAGGATGCGTCTTTCCTTTCACTTATCAAAGCAAGAAATACACGGAATGTACGGACGAGAATTATGGTAGCGACTTGTGGTGTGCCACAACTTCAAACTATGACCAAGATAGTTTGTGGGGAGAGTGTATCTGTAAAATAGCAAACACCAATGCGCCAGGTCCTGGTAAGTGAAAAACAAACACAGCTAATGGATAGGGTAAAACAATTTACTACTTATCCGTTACAGCCAAATTCATTGACTTGGAAACAAATCTTTAGTGTTGGTGGTGGGTGGGAGGATTAGGGCTTTATGCCCTGTATTTCTGCACCTGGTGGGCTGATAAGGACAGGCAGGGACAATGAGATAATGGATTAAACAACCATCCAACTTAGGCTCAACCGGGAATTGAACCCGGGACCCAGTGGTTGGAAGCCTAGCATGCTACTACTGAGGTAGGCTCCAACCCTTTTACGGTTCTTGGTAGCTAAAGTCCAGATGACATGACTCCCATTGGCTGAGTGACTCCCTATCCAATGGTACCTGCACTCACATGGCATCATCTAGAGTTTAGCTTCAAATCTATAAGATTGGTTTCCAACTCCATTAATTTGGCTCTAAAAGAACAAGCGATATTATGGTTGATAACACTGGACAACAAATTTGCTTTCTGTCGGATAATTGGACAAAAACGGGTAACTTTGACACAGAGACTTGGAAGATAAACTCCAGATGATGTCATTTGAACCTAGGACTCCCATTGGCCAATGCACATTCACATGGCGTCATCTAGCGTTTCCAAATCAATGAATCTGGCTGTAACTCTTGTGTTGATTAAATATACTTGTTTGGCTTTAGTTTGAATTAAAGGTGCACTGTCTGTCAAATTTGCACATTAAAACTAAATTGTTGTGCCATTATTTTAATTTACCATAAATAATATAAATATTAGTTTTTCATGCCATCAAAAACTCAATATGTAAACAAACCCAGTGATGACGTCACAATACTGAACAATGGTGATGATGTCATTTCCATTGTTTCCAATGTTTTGGTCCGGAATTTCTCTCAATGTATAACTCATTTTTAAGTAATTAATGTCTTATAAAATCATTAATTCACACAAATTTAGTGTGCCTTGATTAATAAAGGTAATTTTCAACTGTTTCTTAGAAAATTGCAAATTTGACAGACAGTGCAACTTTAAGATATCATGTATCACTGACTTGTAGCAGTTGAAGAGTGATGGAGAAAGTTGCAAACTTACCAAATTGTGAATTATTTTAATTGTATGCATAACTCCGAATCCTGACATGATATAGGAATTCCGACTTCAGATTTGGATCAGCCCACCCGAATTACATTTTTTTTAAAATCAGTTTTTGTCCAATTCATTTTTCAACTGTTGACCAGCGTAGTCATACAAAATATTGATACACTTACTAATGTAAGGTTATCTTCTTACCATTTGTAGTTGCTGACAAATTTTATCCGCTAACTGTCAGTATGTAAAACAGACACAGTGTAATACCTGTCCTAATCTGACATTCGGACTTTTGCATTTGCATATTCTTAAAAGTTGTTATTTTTATAGTAGTACAATCCAGATTAACAGCCATTGGGCAACAGAGAACAGTATTCTTTGGCTCTTTCAGTATAGAGGTTTCTGGAAAAAATGCACTAGATTATAACAAAGTTATCTCTTGCATAAAATGTTGTATATTATATTTGTGTGTTTGTTTACCATTCAAACTAATGTGTATTACATCTGATCTTACCTTTGTGTCTTTTCAGGTCCTACATGTACAGGTTAGTAATGCCATCTGTTCACTCAATAAAGTGGATTCTTTCTCATGGTATTAACTAAAAATTATAATATGCAGTCAAATCGCAATACTCAATTTTGAAATACATTTTAATTTACTGAGCTAAAATACATGTGATATTCAGAGTTGATGAGCACAGAACAATTGACGAAATATTCACATTTGGTAAACTGGTAAACCGTTTGCTTATTTATAAAACTAGGTCATTAAGCTCAAAAATTAAGAGTAGGTGAGAGAGTACATTTATAAAATAGGTCATTAAGCTCATAAATTAAAGCCATAAATCAAAGTGGCAGAGCATATTTAAAATAGGTCATTAAGCTCATAAATTTAAGCCATAAATGAAGGTGACAGCAAATTTATAAAAAAGGTCATTAAGCTCATACATTAAGACTATACATGTAGGTCATGGAGCTCATTGATAAATACTAGGTTACTGGATCGTTAAACCCATAAATGAAAACTAACTATCTTTCAATGCGCTCAATGACTGAAATTAGTAGTTTTCATTTATGGGTTTAATGATCCAGTAACCTAGTATTTATCAATGAGCTCCATGACCTACATGTATAGTCTTAATGTATGAGCTTAATGACATAAGCAAACTAGTATCTAACTATCTTTCAATGCACTCAATGACTGAAATTAGTAGATACTAGTTTGTTTATGCAACAACAAATTTATTGA
This sequence comes from Alitta virens, assembly GCA_932294295.1. NCBI lineage: Eukaryota > Metazoa > Annelida > Polychaeta > Phyllodocida > Nereididae > Alitta > Alitta virens. The sequence goes on along the minus strand of OW028578.1, from coordinate 1,674,121 downwards.
GCTCATTGGTTTTAAGCTAAAAAAATTAAATGACAAGTGTAGGTCATTGAGCTCAATGATAAACACAAGGTCAATAAGCTCAAAAATTTTAAGTACAAATGTAGGTCATTAAACTCACAAAAAAACTAGGTCGATAAGCACATTTATAAATGAAAACTAAAAATATGGGCCATAGAGCATATTGATAAATACAATGTTATTAAGCTCAAAAATTTAAAGTACAAACTGTAGGTCATTGAGCTCATTTAAAAAAACAAGGTAATCTATCTCATTAATGAAAGCATGTTATATTAAGCTCCGTTCAATAGGTCATTTAGCTCATTAATATAACTAGGTCATTTATATTTCCAGAGGCTACTAGAGATGGCGGTAAGTGTGCTCCAACTTTCATCTACTCGGGCACGACCTATTCAGGGTGTCCCACTATCGACAACTCTGGCACCCCCTGGTGTTCATTGACAGAAGATTATGATGCGGACAGAAGGTGGTCGAACTGCGCAACTCCTCTCAAATGCGAAACACCACAAAGTAAGAAGTCCAACATTATTTTATTACACAAATATATATTTACATATACATGTATTATATTAGTAGGCTTACACCATTTGACATATTTGCCTTTACAATAAAGATTATATTACAATAATTATAATGTAGAAAATCTTATTTATATAGTAAGTACTGTTACCGTGAGTTTGTCCATTTTTTCATTCAACTTTGATTATCATTTATCTTTAGTTTGTATATGACAGAATGATTTCATAACAGGCACATGTAGGATTGTCACATAACAAATCATACTAGGCCTAACCATTTTTTTTTTATATTTCAGCTGGCACTGGCTGCAGAGGTGAGTTACTCATGAAAATCAATATAATTTCGTTTTATTGATATTGCAAATATGAAACCTTTTATTTTGCCAGTGCATGAGCAATCAATATAAACAGTCATGATTCAGTGCTGAGCTATGCTAACATAACTGGAGTGTGTATTGCACAAAGCCCTGCGTTGGCCACTGGAAATATAATGGTGGTCTTCACCCTAAGTGTTACCTCCCTTGCCATGAGGCCCAGGACTTTCTTGAAAGAGAAAATCTTGCTGCACCAATATCCAAATAACATGTCTCATTGGCTAGATGTCAGCCTAAGGAGGTGTCTTGTAATGAAAACAGGGACACGGTCCAACCATCATTTGATAAGGACTCGTTTTATGAACAGACCCCGGCAATTTCTAGTTTTAGACTGGTCTATGTGCCCACACAGTGTTCGATTCGCCCAAAGCAGCCCATTCAAAATTGGCCAGGCTATCGCGGTCCACTACGTCACATGACTGGATTAAAACGGTTTAGCTCGGTTTCAACCGAGTGCATGTAGTACCTAATGGGGAGAAAAAGTCACCGAGCCTACAGGGAGAGTTACAACTGTAGCAGATAAAAAAACAATATGATGACGTCACTACATTATTGTTACATGGATGACGTCACAATATAGATGACATCATTAAACACTTAACCTGCTACGGTCTCAGTGACCTCTGCCAGTACTTTTTCTCCCCATTGTGACGTAATCAACTGCACTCAATGACCTCTTGCTGGAGGCACCCTCTGTTAGAATATTTAAACAAATAACCACTTCTCTATTTACTTTTTCAGAAAAGACGGTTTTCAGTTCAACCTGCGCTAGCTCATTCATCTACAATGGCGTTACCTATAACGGATGCACAACTGTTGACAACGGCGGGGTACCATGGTGCTCTCTTACTCCCAATTTCGATCTTAATGGTTCTTACAGCAACTGTGAAGTGCCTCTCAAGTGTGTCACCAGTGGCGATGGTATGTATCGGCTTAAAAATCTACAAAATCAAGGGCCGACATGTCAATTCAGCAGGGATAGGGGAATAGCCAATATAGCCCCCGCTTTTTTGGAAGTTGGGATGGGGGAGAGTATCATTGCCATCATCCAACCTGAGAATGAAATTCACAACTGAATATATATATAGTTTTAGTCAGTATTAATATCACAAGTTGATACATATGTCAAATCGAAAATAGAAATAAAATAATCAGATCTAACACTACAACTACTAGACAAGCTATATCTACAGACTATATACAGATATATGATATACAAGACAGAGTACCATTGTTAATATTTCAAGATAGAGCAACACTATTATAGTATTACGATCTCGGTACACAACTACCACGCCTACTAGCACTTGGCTGGTGGGCAGCTGCTCTTTAGCTTACTGTTAGAGTGCAGGATAGTTGCACACAAGATAGTGGAGAATCCGGTCCCCTCTGACCCCATGTGTAGGGTAGTTGGTTCGAATCCCATTGGTGGGGTGAGGTTGTTGACTAAGGGTGGTCACAACCTCAGGTGGTCATTGGGGATATAGTATTACGATCTCGGTACACAACTACCTCGCCTACTAGCACTTGGCTGGTGGGCAGCTGCTCTTTAGCTTACTGTTAGAGTGCAGGAAAGTTGCACACAAGACTATTCATTATCTTGGTCCCAGTTCTTACAAATTTAAAGATCGATGCTCAGACCTGCTTTTCCAAAGATAGGCGCTACATATTATATATATATACAAACAGACATAGATAGATACATGGATATTTAAGATGCTAATGCACACATAGCTTAGTGAAGCACTGGGTAATACTGTTTAAATCGCAGAAGTTTTGATTCCCCAGGGCTGCAAACGCTGACCCTGGGATATTGAGTCATCGTTGGGGAATCGTTTGGAAGCGAGTCTTATATCGCTGGAGTCACCAGAGCAGTGTTGCACTGAGGGCGAGAAATATTCGAGTTCACCAGAGTGAAATTACCTTTTGTTGCCTACTTTAATTTTGGGACATTTGCGCTTTGTTGGAAACTTCATATTGCATATCAGTACTTATATATCCACAAAAAAAATAGTTTGGCATCAAGGATCCATCATTACTTTACCTCTTTACAAGCGTCTGCATCAACCATGGCTATTTGTATGAGGGAAAGGCGTGGTGCGACAGACTAAGTAGGCCTGTATGATATCAGGCCCATCCCCCCAACCCTTCAAGAGACATTGACGCCCCTGCCGATTTCATTAGTTAACTTGTTGAGATATCCTGCTTTGTAATTTTATCAACAAACAATCAATTAACACCTAAAAATTTGTTTTCTTCTTATTTCAGCCGGACCAGGATGCCGAGGTAAGATGATGGATGGATACAGTGATATTTTTCTTCTTATTGCATATATTTTTCTTTCAAATTAAAATGATATTGCAATACCACTGCCTTGAAAAAAATTATAAAAATTTTCTTATTTATCAATATCATTTCAATGTAACTGTCCCAGTGAGAAATACTTTATATACGAATATTGATTGTAAGTTGTACCATACTTCGAATCACCCAAAATATGACAATGTTTGGTAAGATGGCGATAAATTACATTATATTATTTTTTTACCATTTCAGAGAAGACTTTCTTTGGTACCGATTGTGCCCCATCCTTTATCTACGGTAACAAGACATATTCGGGGTGCATCACAACTAACAATAATGGCGTCCCCTGGTGCTCGGAAACTGAAAACTTTGACCGGGACAATCTGTATGCGAGATGCAAGACTCCTCTGCAGTGCACTTCTGAGCCAGACGGTGAGGCTTTTCCCATTATTTCAACATTTCTATTCGCATTTTGTAAACATTCTATTTCGTGTGCTGATCCAGTTTTTTCTTGTTATCGCGCAATCGTGCTTTTTTTTTTCTGTTTTATTCAGTTGAATGACTTTCAGTCAAAATCAATAATGTCTGAATCTCAGAAACTATTCCGATATTTGATACACATCAATTCAAACTATATTTAAAACCCGTGACTTTAATATGTGCCTATCTGAAGGTCAATTATCCATGTATTAAAGACTTTGCGAGCATATACCCATTCGGATGACTGAAATTTCTCAAAATTGATACAGAATGACAAGATTATACGTCTAGGTATAATGAGTCTAATTTTCTTTTTTGTTCATTTCAGGAGATGGCTGTGTAGGTACGTAAACCAATGCTGAAACCTAAAATCGGATGCTTGATTATACAGAGAGTAACAACTTTTGTTAAATGTTTGATTCGAATGACAAATTCTGATGTCGAGAATGACACTCCAAACCCATGGCGGTTTTTAATCTTACATCTTAGGCGATAATATTTTGTAAACCTCCTCGAACAAAGCTCTTCTTTATGCAAATGTATGCAAATGTAATGAGTGAAAACCAACATTTCCTGACCTTCCATTTACAATGATCTTAATTAAAAGCCTCTTTTAATCATGTATCATATTACTGTACCATCCGTCAGCTAATTGTGTACCAAACCTCTCCATTTTATGCTCCTGCTTAGTGTTTCCCGTGTGGGGGTAGGGGCCTATAGCTCAGTGGCCACTGGGTCCCGGGTTCGCTTCCAGTCGAGCCCAAGTTGGATGGCTGTTTCATCCTTTATCTCATTGCATGGTCCCTGCCTCCTGTCCTAATTAGCCCGTCAGGTGCAGAAATACAGGATGTAAAGCCCTAATCCACCCACTCACCCAGTGTTTCCCATACATAAATTATAGTTTCCTTTCCTCCTTCATATTAAAAATTGGGATGAGTGAAGTGGACTAGTAGGTTGGTTGTTAAGTGCACACCGTGCTGACCAGCCTCAGAGCTAAAGTCGCACTAAGGGTACTTGCCAACCTTGCACGTCAAGGGACGGACGACGGTTTCTTGCACATGTTGCTTGCTGTTGTTTTTAAATGTTGCTTGTATCATTTTGATGTTTGCAGAGGAGACCAGCTCAGGAAATTTCTGTGCGAGGGAGTACATGTACAATAACAAAAAATACGTCGGATGTACCAAAGTCGATAATGGAAATACTCCATGGTGTGCACTGACGGAGGACTACGACCGCGACAAACAATACGAGACTTGCAAGACCCCGCTTAAATGTACAACCGCCCCATGAAGTGTTTGTTTTACCAATGAGATGGGCCCTTTTGCTGGACCTGAGCAAAATTTGAAATATATATAATGAACTTTTATTTACTATTCTAATGGGAAGCAAAAAGTACCCACCAGAGGTCACTGGCACCAAAGTCGAGAGCACTGTTTAATGACGTCATCTATTCAATGATGTAATTTTTGGTACAATTAATTGTGATGTTGTCTTATTCTGCTTTATCTTCATCCGTGCAGCGCCCTCTGGTGGGTATTCTCTTCATTAGCTTTTAATATTACGCAAGTGTATCTGTATTTTTACTTAACATTTCGTTATGATTCTTACCACTTCCTCAGTTCCATGCACAATGCTCAGACCAGAGTGTACAGGAGTATGGCCAATACAACTCATATTAAGTCAAATTATATCAACAATTATAAACATATAAGCAGAGAGGAAAATGCTTCAGAAGCGTTTAATCAAGAAATCTTTAGAACTGCTCTGTAGCCTTCAGGAACATGATAAATGTGTCTGTGATATCCTTGAATTTGTATGAATGTCAATATTTTCTGACAACTTCCTCAAGAATTGGAAAATGGCACACAATGTACAGGCAACCCACGAATTTTCTAATGTAATGCTAATGTTAATAAAATGTTGAAACATCAGATGTTGGAAATATTGTCATTGTCAATCAATAAATATCATTACCCATGAAAATGTTCAACAGCTACTATAGCTGTACAGAACAACTAACTCACGAATTTAAAGTGAATCAGTAGGCATAGAATTGAAGATATTTACCCTAGTGCAAGATCTTGATATATTAAGGACGGTATATCTTTCAATCGATCATTTGAGTCGGTCCAAGGTAGACTTTGATTAAAGATGATATATCTTTCAATTGACAGATCATTTGTGTCAGTCCACTTTGATATATTAAGTGCGATATATCTTTCAATTGACAGATCATTTGAGTCGGTCCAAGGTAGACTTTGATTAAAGACGATATATCTTTCAATTGACAGATCATTTGAGTCGGTCCAAGGTAGACTTTGATTAAAGACGATATATCTTTCAATTGACAGATCCTTTGAGTTGGTCGAAGGTAGCAGGATTTTTATTTTTTATAAAGCAGTAGTTTAGCTCAGTCTAACTCAGTTTAACTCAGTTTAGCTAAGTCTAGCTCAGTCTTGCCTTACTATCAGTTATGGGTTGTACTATAATATTCAGTAAGTTTGCAGACTGCCTGTCATGTAGTTTAACCAATTTCAATTGAAAAGCTAGAAACAATAATCACTTAGGTTTGGATAATGGTTATTTTGACTGTCCATACATGAATGAACTAATCAAAATTGTAAAACTATAAGATGGCCTGAGATTTTGAAATGTGCTGTATTTCCTGAATCAGCAGCTTTAATACCCAACTATACAATATTTCAATAAAAAAATGTTAATGTTGTACATGATAAGTAATTATAGATTAAATGTTGAGATGTTTATATGCTTAGCAGATATGGTGCTAGAATTGAGTTTTTGTCATGCCATAGTTTTGTATCCTCAGGTCAAAATTAGTCAAATATTGTCAAGGAATATAACTAGATGTAATGATACTAATAAATAAATATGATATATATCGACTGTAATTTCATAATTTACATGTAATTTATATGCCTTATTATATATTGGGTATTGTACACTATCCATGAGCTTCATAACTCCGAAGTGCAATATATTAAACATCAATATTTTGCCATTTCTATTATTCATCACCTGACATAATATCTACATGCTTATTTCACAATTGACATAATATTTTAATTCATAATGAGCAATTAATGACAAGACGTACAATATTTACTTTGTTTACTTGACATAATATCTAAAAAGTAAATATCTGACAGCAAATAAACACAACATACTACATTGTTAAACACAAAATTTGTTTTGTCTTTTTATTGAAAAAAAATGATAGATTCAGTGAATTTATTCAAATATTTACAAAATGTTTAATGTACATTTCTACATTACAGGAATAATTTATTTTGTTTAAAATGTTCAGAAATGTTCATTAAATAGCCATTAACTATTTAATTTAGTACCTGTTTAGCCTAAGAAATTAGTCAGCTCACATATTGGTCGAAGACTAACATTGTTATCCAGTTTTAACATATTAAATATCCATGCTAAGCTATCATGGTTGTAAATTACTGGTGTGAAGAATGTAGAGCAACTTTGACAACAATATCAAAAATATTATTGGTCATTTAATAGAATAGGCAAATATGACCAGCCTAAGGCAATGGATGACAAATTTGCCATAAAATGGCAAAATTAACTTATAATAGAACAATTTAAACAATGCAACAATTTTCAAATGTTTGCAACTTTTTTTTTTATAAACTGGGATGATTAGGGACACAGGAAAAGGGTGATTTCATTTCAAGGTACAACTGTGCTCCTCGTTGGTTGTAAGATAAGTAAGATGGCACGCCTGCGAGCCATAACAACCTCACATATCCTGAATAAAATTTATGTAAGTGCTGTTCAACCTACCATTTATTATGCCATATGTTCTTGGGGTTTTACATCTCATTGTAATATTCATAAAATTCAACGTTTGCAAAAATATGTAGCCAGAATTGTAACAGGTAATTTTGACTATATTAACCACAGAGAAATTGACATTGTTAAATCACTATGCTGGATGAATGTTGTTCAAAGAAGAAATTATTTTACATTGGTTTTAATGTTTAAATGTCTTAGAGGTCTTGCACCAAATTACCTGTCAAATGAATTCACCATGTACAGAAATATTGAGAGTGTTTACGACTTACGGTCTTCTTCAAGTGAAAATGTTATTGTGCCATATATTGATGCTTCTGTGATGAAATGTTCTTTTAACTACAATGGTGCTATTTTATGGAATGGCCTTCCTAATTCTTTAAAGGTTTTAGCAGATGTCTGTGATTTTAAACGGAATGTCAAAACTTTTGTACTTACACATTTTTAGCTATTTATGTATTTATTGTATAGTTTTTTAACTATATTTTTATTTTGTATCACTTTTTTATAACAGCACCATTTGAAAAACTGTTGTATTGCTGACAATGTGTTGCTGTCAAAATATATTAAAATAAATAAAACTCTGGCATTCCTAAACTAAACTTTCCAAATCACCCCAGTTTAAGGCGTTCATAAAAAAAAGATGAAACCGTATGTCGAAATACTGATACATAACACGTCCAATATTATCAGGACAATTTAATAACTGAACGAGCTTGAATTGTACAATTTGAAATCTTTGCCATGAGTTGCCAATAACAACATGTAAACTGTGCTTTTTGATTTCAATTAATGTTGTGCTGGATGGCAAAATACCTCTGCCAAAATATTTAAACCAGTGAAAACAGCAATCGTAAGCTCAATTCCTCCAAAACAGATCTGAACTGCACTGATCGCCTTCTTCGCCTACAATGAAGCAAAAACATTTTAAAGCAAGACAGTAAAGAATGATTATTTCAACAGGGCAACACAGTGCTGCTCCAGTGTAGCAAGCTAAAGAGCAGCTGCCCCCTATTTTGGAGAGGCAAACTCCAAAAAAGATGCATATTTAAGAAGTTGTTGACACATCAAGGGTTGATAGTCATATTACACATCATTTTATTCCCAAGATCCTCAACTGTTTGAATTTTTATGTTTGAAATGTCAAATGTGGTAAATAAGGGTCTTAAAATGTGTTTCCATGGCAACAACTCCCTTAATATTTAAAGCCAATATTAAAATTAATTGTATCCTTTAACTTTGAGAATACAACTGAAAAATGTTTGCTATTTGGCAAAAATGTACAGGTATCTATAGCAATTGGAAACCAATTTAAAGTATTTAAAAATTGTATAACCCTGTTGCCATGGTAACAAAACAAGTGGTGTTTTTGCTAATTTTAACCAATAGTACCTATTAGATGTTTTTTTCTTTATTCATGTAATATATTATTCATAGAAATTGTCAGTTTGCCTCTCCTCTACAAGCCAAGTACTAGTATAGGAAAGGTGGTGCAGGGATCGTTTTGCTATCCCCAATAACCACCTGAGGTTTTGACTACCCCAGTCAACTCAACCTCACCTCATGAGCAGGACTCGCACCACCTACAGTTACCTACTCACAAGGTCACAGGGGACCAGATTCTTTGCCATTCTGGTGTGGCAAATTTGCAACACCACTAGCAGTTGAGCTAAAGAGCAGCTGCCCCTATAGTCAAGTTCTAGTAGGTTAGCACAGTGTGCTGTCACCTAACAGCCCAGCAACCTAATTATGGACATTCTTTGCTAGTTTACCGAGGTAGACAAAATGATTGGTTAGACTATCTAGGCGATAGGCTGAGTATAGTCTTAAGAAATCTTCTCTAAAAATACAAGAAAAATGGCTCATATTTTTTTAGTTTAAGCAATTTTTCTGTAATTTGCTTGTCAGAACAAGAATTGTATAAACGCAGCTCATGAACATCTAATTATTCTGTAATTTCATTCCTTTAATACCATAAGCCAGCCTATAGACTATACGAGAAGTTGATTAATTTACTTTAGATGAGTAAACGAGCAAAACATGTACATAATTAGGTCGCTGGAATGTGAGGTGACAACACACGGTGTGAGGTAGTTGTGTATCAGGATCACCTCACAGTCCTCACCTCACAGTCCTCACCCCACAATACCAAAAGGGACCAGATTCTGCACCATCTAGTGTCCAGATAATAACAATATATTCAACTTACCCCGCAGTGGTCATGGCAGAGCTGCTCATAGGGAAAATGAAAGTGCCCTATGCTTGTCAGGATAATAACGATCGTAGCGCCAGCTACAGACAAGAAGCACAATGCCATGTACAGCACCACCTGGAGGTAAAAAAAACATGAAAAAAAATAAGAATATAGTTTACCGACATGTCTCAGTTTACTAATGAGAATTTTTTTTTTTTTTAAACATCTGCCAGTGGTAGATAGTCTATAATGATGAGATAGTATGGTCTGAAGCCAAGCCACAGTTATGCTCCATGAATGAGGCTGTATACTCCCAGTGGCCTGTAGACAACTCATAAGCAGTTGATTTCCAATGTATTTCTCAAATAACTTCTAATGGGCTCACCCAAAATTGATGTACCACATTGACAGATTAAACAAAGATCAAAAATCACAATCCATGTACCATAGATATCCAATTAAATTATGCAATTATAATTTTAATTAATATGTGCACAGAGTATTAATACCCTGAGGGGACAGTGCAATTGAACTAACTCAGCCTGTTCAGGGTTAAGTTTTACAATATGACAAGCCCGCATCAGAGTAACCTGCTTTCATGATAAAAATATGAAAGATTTGTGTTTCATTTAAATACACTAAAATTATTCAAATAGTCTTTGAAATGTTTACATGGGAAACATATTTTATAAATACTTATTTGTAGTTCAAGATTAGTGTATTCCATTATTTCAAACTTGCAGAAATATGACGTCACCATAACAAACAATCACGATGATGTCACTTCTGATTGTTATGATTATGATGTAATACACCACAGGATGCCTATTATCACCCAAAACTAACCCTGACATGGCTTAAAAAATGAGGGAGTTTCCCCTCTTACTAATTCTACTCTTTGGATGTTTGCTTACCAAAGATCTGTATTCCTTGTATTTCGTGGAGACAACTCCAACCACACCAGTTGCGAGGAACTAAAAGGAAAAAAAAAGTCCAAGTATAATTAAAAACCCACTGATTCAAAAACTTATCAAATAATATCCTGCTAACAGGTAGCTAATTATAGCATTCAACCAAACTGACTACATTCCACACATGAAATTGGTGGAGTGTCAAAGTGATGTCATGCAATTATCAGAAGCTCTGGTCAATCCCTAAATTGTTTGTTTGCCCAAATGATTTTTGATTCCAGGAAGGGTCTTAGAAATGACATGTGGGCCAGAAGGTATTGCAGCAAGTTTAATTTAGAGACCCCTCCCCACCCCATATTTCACCGCTGGCTTTGAGCCCACATTTGGGTTGCTTGGACTCAGTGTAGCCAGTTTAATGCATGAACAAACAGTGACATATTTCTGAACTGAACCAAGGATCTTGGGAAGTTTGTAACAGGACATTGACCGGTTGACCACTCAGCTCAAGAATATTCAAATAGTTGACAATAGCTTGAAAAGTAATAGTATTATGAACAGTATTGATACTTACAACTATTGCACACCAGATGCCATAGCCAGTTGAGTTTAACTCAAACTTCCAATGGGTCATGGGGGCACTGATACAGAGTATGGCTACACCAAGGATTAGATGGGATATAGCAACACCTGAAGTAGAAAATAATAAAGAATTAACCTTGATCAAGTGTTTTTTCAGCACAACTTTGGCAACTCTTGGCCGGTCGCGTGACAAAATTAATCTAGGATAATATTTGTCCACTTTCAAAAGGTGGTTTTGCTGCCTTGGTCATAAATAGGCCTATGATGTAATGTACTAGGTTTAGAGTCAGCCTCAGCTGTAAATTTTGTGCCGAATTTAAATTAACACTGTCAACAGGCCAAACCTTGATTACAGGTTCAACCGCAGGGGCTTAGGAGCTCACACCAGTGCCATCACTCTGGGTGCTTATTGCCAAGTACCCATTACACCTGGGTGGGGTGAGGCAGTGGTTGCAGGAGGATCAGCCCAACTCCTCCACAGTGGCGGGTCCAGAAAATTTCAGACGGGGGGGGGGGGGGAGTGCCCACATTGAATTGTCATTGTTTCTCCCTGACTGCGGTGCCCACCTCTGGATCCGCATCTGCTCCATACCATGGTGGGGGTTCCAACCTGCTACCTATTGATTGACAACATTAAACACTTCTGCAGAGCAGTCTAGACTTATTGTGCATCCAAAACTGTTCTTCAGTGGTCTGATAATCTCATATAGTCATGTTCAGATACATTTACAGCACACTTCATGAGCTACATCCCAGCTGGATGTCGTTCGGATGAGATGTTAAATTGGCAGTCCCTTGTACTCAGTGTCTATGCTGAGGCAAGTAAAAGACCCCACCCATGGGGTAAATTTGTAACATGAGTGACCTCTCCTTTCTCACCTCATCCTTAGAGGGCTGCACTATCTATATTTCTATCTATCTATCTATCTATCTACAGCATGGTCTTAATTGTGACTTACCAAACAAACAGTTGTAGTTGACGTTTTTCCATTTCTTGTGGTCTGCATCTTCCACTATTGTGACATGCACTGCTTTTTCTCTTGTCATGGCTGTTCAGTGAAAAAATAAACAAACAAACATCCAAATAAGTAAACCACAGAAATATATCAATATTGTGCATCAAGTTATATTTCCACAGTGCTACTGAGGAAGCATATAACTCTAACTGTTAATTGTAAGCTAATTTCATAATATTCTAGCGGGCTGAATAGCATATATTTTGGCTTAGACAAAACAAAAAAAAATAGATTAGGGATATCTACATGGCCAAATGTGCCATGTGCATTTTCCATGAGAAGGATAAACGCATGGAAAACGCATGGTTTTTAGCTAGTTATAATGAGGCAAAAACCATGCGTTTTCCATGCGTTTATCCTTCTCATGGGAAACGCACGTGGCACATTTGGCCATGTATGAATGACATTGAAACAGTCATTCACCACTTTCTGAACATTTTTCTCAAAAGAAAGTAAATAAGGTTACAAAGAACAAAAAGAAGTTAATTGCCGTGGTTATTTTTATTTAGTTAAGATACACCAATAAACAACGAAGTATTGCAGTTTTTATTCACTGGATATGAATACATGTTTGAGTGCATCATTATGATGCATTGTTTGACATTGTAGATTATTTTAATAATTTTATATGATTATATAATTGTCTAATATAAATAACGGTATTGACATAAGCCTGTGAGGTAGCAGGTTCGAACCCCCACCATGGCATCAAGGAGTTGGGCAGATCCTCCTGCAACCACTGTCTCGCCCCACCCAGGTGTAATGGGTATTTGGCAATCCACAGTGATGGCACTAGTGTGAGCTCCTAAGCCCATGCAGTCAATCCTGTGTATGAGTCTGACATGTAATTCTTACCAAAGACTTAGACCGAAACATTGCTGTCACACCACAGACTGTCAACTCATAACTTTACAATTACAAAAGAAGAATTATTAGCTTCTGGTGGCATCCTGATTTCATAGTTTGTTTATATTATTAAGGGTTTCATCCCGGATAGCATTCCAAATCGTTTTAGCGTTGGCGCAACGTTGGCGACATCAAAACGATGCTGTACCAATGGTGGTCTATGTAGAAACGACGCTGGCCTAATTTGGAATGCTACATGGCCAAATGTGCCACGTGCATATTCCATGTGTTTGGATAAACGCATGGAAAACGCATGGTTTTCACCTCATTACAATTAGGCAAAAACCATGCGTTTTCCATGCGTTTATCCTTCTCATGGAAATGCACGTTGCACATTTAGCCATGTATCTGGGATAATGTTCATATTTCACATTTTGGAAATTTAACTAAAATTTCAAGCGGCGGCCCTTTATATGAATGTACTTGTGGGGGACTAGAGGATGCAGTGTATTACAGTCACACCAGAATTATTCTTACACTGATATTTTTACAAACATAGGTAACTTCCCATGACTTGTAATAATACAATGTGGTATCATCAAATTTTTATATTTATTTTTTAATTTTGTTTTACATTTTTAACTTTCCAGTTCTGTTGTTTTATAAGGTATGGTAAGGTAAGGTAAAACTTTATTTAATATTATAATATTATATGTACTGTTATAAACAGTGAATAAAGATTGTATATATATATAATTATTATATATATAATGATGGATATATTGAACATAGCCACAGTCAGCCTCTGTATCAGCGATGTATATCAGTAATGTATTTGAATAACATTGATCTCCAGCAATGTTCAATAAAACAATAGAATCTGACGACACTTTCAGCTAAATCACTGCCATGTACTTCATGGTTCTAGGTGTAAACATGTACATGATGTAAAGACTGTGGAAAGATAGAAAAAACATTCTGTGGGTGTGATTATTATCATAACATGACTATATCATATCTATAGATACCTCGTGATCATCAACATATTTAGATAAATGAATTAGTGGAAAATTCATACATCTGTTGAAGTTAACTGACTTTATTAACAAGAGTAAGGACAGACTTAACAATTTTCACAGAAATAACCCTTAAAATAGTCATTAATATTTCTAAATAACACAATGTCACTTACCTCAGGCGAAACTCTCCCCAGTGAGTATATTGTGTCACTTGTTTTTATTTCACCTTCTGAATTTGTAGGTCAACAGCCGAGCCTTGAAAATATACCACGAAATACTTCCCCCCTTACATTGCATTGATGTCCCCAACAAACTTAAAGTGAACTGGTTCCACATGAGTGGTCATGTGTGTATACATTATATACATTTCCAAGGTGACCCTGAAGCTATGTTACATGATTTAAGGCAGGGGTGTAGACAATCAATAGCCAATTTTTAAGGGGGGTTTTTGGGGAAGTCAGAAACCTCCCATTGACTGTAATATAAATTGTGGAATATTGGTAATATTTCAAAGCTTTTGAATCCCCCCCCCCCCACCTAGGGGTATCTTAGTGTCTCAATGCTACTAGGATATGATGCGTGATCAGCTGCCATAGACAGACGTAATGATGAGATGATAAAGCTGCTTGGAGTCCACAACATGATGAACGTTTTACCCACATGGGTAGGGTATTTTAGTTGCTTCAACAGACTTATATATTATAATTATAGTAGGAATCAATATAATAAAATACACATTATAGTGTTCTTTTGCTCTTCAAAAAAAGAAAGAAAGAAAAAGACCAAATCAACACCCCTTGATACTTCTTCTAGATACGCCCCTGATTTGTAAGAAGGACCCCAGGGGGTAGGGTGACAACAAACGGCTCATTACACAAGAAAATGGCCTTCCAATTGGTCTACAGAATGAATGCATACAATACAATCAGCCAGGATAATGTTCACAAATTGGCTATTTAGCATATGGTGGACATTTGTCATGCCCTTGGTCTTCCAAAGTCAATAAGAAAAGCGATTTCCTCGTCTACTTTTTTTTTTGCTTATTGTTTAAATTAAAAATACAACTTTCAACTGATAACATTTGCACAAAGTGAATACTTTCTCAATTTAAGACAATAACGTGTTCTTTACATGTCTTCCTATTATATTCACCCTCAAATTAAATACTGTAGGCTAACAATGTCAAATTAGCTACAGCTATTAAAATATACATCATATGTTTTAGCCAAAAACGATAGTCCTTATAAAAGTAAATACTTTTTTCCTATACAAATCCGTGCACGGCGTTCGCAATAACTGCGGATATACACTGTGGAGTATACATGTGTTGTTTAACAAGTGTTCTTTATTATAAAACAACTTTAAATTAATGTAATGAACACATGCAATATTCGTTAGCTTTTTTTTTTTAATACTGTTATGCTCCTGTTATAAGGGGCGCTGGTCACTTGAACTCACTTCCTTGGATTTTAGTTGGGGAGCAGGACTAATTGTCTGCTACATTCTAAAATGAATTAAAAAGGTATACTACTTGTCTATTTTTGTGGACCTTTTAGCACTTCTTTTTCTTTTCTGCCAGTTGTAAAAGGACACACCAGGGGGGACATGTAGTGCAGCGCCCTCTGTGCATATCGTTGCAACGCCTTTTTCTTCAACATATTTTACCCACCGTTGAGCACGTTGCTTCAGTCAACCGGTGCAAAACACGACGACTTCTTCCTGGTTTTTGCATATTTTTGGCATGAATAAGTGATCAGAAGGATGCCGATTGTTGGATTAAAGAGGGACGCCTTATTTGAGGCGCTTGGAAGAGAGTACAGTGAGTAGAAATCCGTAAAATCAGCGTTAGTTGCCGGCCACATGTCCAAGGCGAGTTCAGAGTTCGACATGTTTGACAGCTGTCAAAACTGTCAACAGTCGCATGCAGAGACAGACAATATCAATTTAGGCTAATTAAACACAGATCTGTTTGATTTATTCTGATTTCGAGTTTTATCGTCTTGCTAAACTGTCCTTGTTTTAAAAAGTTTTATCTTTCAAGTTTGTGCAGTTATTGTGTGATTTATTCAAAAAGGGAAATTTATTTTTATGATATTCATTTATTAACTGTATATATACACTTCTATAGTGTCTACCAGCTAAATTATTTAATGACTTAAAGATAAATGTATTGTGTATTCATGTTTCACTTTCACTAATTTATTACTCTGGCAAATCAATTTGAATTTAAAGCAAAAAGTTATTGACGACGCAACCAGTTGAAATGAGGCAACATAATATATATGTATATATACCCAACTTTAAGTTGCCAATCTTGACTTGCGTATCGCTGGTTAAATAAAAATCATTTAATAGAATTTTTTTAATTTACAGCTGAAGATGAGTTCAATGATCTGTGCTTCGATTTTGGACTGGAATTGGACGATGTTGTAAGTAATCAAACTTTCAAGGTGTTATGAGTGATGTTTCTGATTGTCACTTATATTTGGTACATGTCTTTCCTGAATGAGAAGGTTTTTGCAGTTCAGCCTTAATAGACTAGTGCCCATTTAAGTATTGATTTTATATATATGCAGAATGTTACATTTTGTTGTTTCGAGGTCACATCACCTATCCCACAAGGCTCACAATTTTTTAGATAGGCCCAATTAGTACTGGTGTAAATGCATGTACTGCTAATGTCATTTTTACAAATTTAGTGAATACAGTGTTGCCCCTGAATGCGTGAGATTTGGCCCAGTTTACAATGCAATATCAAAGATATATTTGTAGTTCTCCATGCATGAGCTGGAAGAATTAAAATGACAATAAATACAATCAATGAAGAGTGAGACAAACAACAAACGCGCGAGTCTGACAGTGTTGATATGTGAACATTAGCTGCAGTTTAGAAATGATAAAGCTGTGTATTTTCTTGTCTTTAATTTTTTAGACTTCGGAGAAGGAAATGCTGGAAAAAGAGAAAGGAGCAGATAAGGCCGAAGGTGCTTCGGAAAGCATCATCTTCAAAGTAGAAGTTCCAGCAAACAGGTTAATGGACCCACTTTTTCTGTTTTTGTTTTTTTCATCATTTCGATCCGAGCTATTCAGGATTTGGTTTTATGAAACTGGGTTTAAGATGGATAAATCTGTTAAGTTGAATGTGGTTTTGTATAAAAAATAAACTGCCAACCCTGAAACAATTGAATTATGAAAATTGAAAATATTTATTTGTGGCTAAGGTATGACTTGCTCTGTGTGGAAGGACTGACCAGAGGTTTGCTTGTGTTTCAACAAAGGTAAGCCATCTCATCTCTGTTTCCTACATGTTCATTCATAAGTTCTATATATAATCAATATCTACAGGGGCTGTTCTTATTGTGTTGTCTTGAAGTATACCGAATGAATTAACTTTTAGACCTTTCACAACAATAATATTGTTGTGAACTTTTGCCTATAAGGCTGACTGAAATAAAGTGTTTGTTTCTGATTATTTTGTTTAAAAAAGTTGGGTCGGTAGATCGAGGAGTTTTGTTTTTTCTCCCCCTATGAATCAAGGTACAAAAGCAAAAAACTGAGTGTCAAATGTCCATTTTTTTGTCAGATGCCTTAAAAAAATTCAGGTCGGGCCTTGTGAAGTCGGTCGGAAATCAGAAACAATTTTTTTTAGTCAGCCTAAAATGCAAGCCCTAACACAACTGCCTTGATTGCGTTGCCCAATGACTGACCCTGATTATCTTAGAGTAATATTAAAATATATGATATATGTGCCAAAGAGGCATTATGTCTGAAATTGGATAATGACAAATTGACTTCCACACCAACATTTTAGGTGTGATGTTCCATGAATATTTTGGTTCTTCAAATGCATTATATTGAACAATTAAGATGATTTCATCGTACTTTCTCTTTCAGAATGAAATGTCCGGTTTACAAAGCTGTTGAACCAGAAAATGGTCAGGAAAGACACAAACTTACAATTCTGCCAAGGGTAAGATATCAAGTTTTCCCTAAATTATTGATTTTTTTTTTAGAAAATTCTGTGTTTTAGACCAAGTTATGCAGATCCCAGATAGCATTCCAAATCGTTTCAACATTGGCGTGATGTCAGAGATGTTAAAATATGATGTAGCGACACTGGCCTACATGGAAACGATGCTGGGCCGATTTGGAATGCTATCTGGGATGCAGAGTCAGAGCTGCTGCGCATCCTTAAAAAGTCATAAAACCAGTTTCTCATATTCAATGCCTTTAGAGTCTTGAAAATGACAATTTGTTACAGGGGGTTTTTAAAAACTCAACTTCAGTTTGCAAGTGATAACTGCATAACAAAAATGAATTCTCCATCTGCATGATGATCAAAGATAGGAGTTGAAGGCATTAATACATATATTGGTTGTTTTTATTTGCCTTTTTGTAATTATCTTGATGCTTTGTTGAACTGCATCGTCTTTCAGAAACATAGCTATGTATTCAGTTCAGTAACCTTTAGATTCGCAGCTAACCTAAGTCTTAAATATATTGATCTTAAAAGTTTTGTACAAGTTTTTCAATTTGATTTTGAGGAGGCTGCAACAAACCTGAGATAAAAATTTCACGTTTGTCTGTTCCAGACAGCTGAAGTAAGACCGCATTGTGTTGCCGCGGTTCTCCGAGGGATAACTTTCACTCAAGAGGCGTACGACAGTTTCATTGATTTGCAAGAAAAATTACATCAAAATATCTGCAGGTACGGTGAAGTATATGATTCGGTTGCTGAAAGCAGTAATTCTAGAGTTAGCGCTTGGTGGTATGTCAGAAATTACATCAAAATATGTAGTCAAGAATTACTGCATCTCTTGGAGGTTGGAATTATTGTTTAATGCTTAAGAATAGCTGAAAGTTTTTTGAAGTTAGTAAATTTAGTAAATTAAGATATGAAATATAAGTGAAAAATGCAATATGGAGAATTTTTTTTTAAATTTCATTTGGTCTTAAAATATTATATTTGGCTAAAGATCAAATTCTAAAGGGTTATGATTTTCTTTTTGCAGAAAAAGGGCACTGGTTGCCATAGGAACGCATGACCTTGACACTATAGAAGGACCTTTCATTTATGATGCAAGACCACCACCTGAAATTAAATTCAAACCGTTGAACCAAGCTAAAGAGTACACTGCGCCTGAAATGATGGAACTTTACGTGAGTTTTTGCATAAAACCAGTTATTAATCAGTATCTGCTGACTCAGTATTGATAGGGTATTGCTTTGTAATTGACACTGGTCAGCCAATCAGATGATCTGTTAGAGATCACCTTTTAGAGATCACCAGCCAATAAGATGATCTGTTAAGAGATCACCAGCCAATCAGATCATCTGTTAGAGATCTCCAGCCAATCAGATCATCACATGAATTGTTATGTCAATAACCTATCATAGTTTTTATGACACAGTACTGTCTAGTTAATGTAGAAGCTTCCCAATCATTGACACAGTACTCTACAGGACTTCGTTGATAATTGACGCAATGCTGTGGGAAGCCATTGCCTTTTTTAATACATTTATACTAAGCATGAATTGTATTTGATTGCAGAAAGACAGCCATTTGAAACACTACTTAGACATCATTAGGAAAAAACCTGTGTACCCCGTAATTTACGACAAGAATGGAGTGGTTCTGTCCATGCCTCCTATAATAAACGGTAGGTGCTTTATATCTCAAATAAAAATTGTAATTTCAGAATATTATTGACTTGTATTGTGTCTGGTCAACAGCTGATTCTGCTTATAAGACCAGCTTTTGGCAGATGTAATGATGAGATGATAATGTTGTGAGCTCACACAAACATGGGAATCTAACTGAGAATCTTGTATGGAGATTGCCTGAGATTGTCTTAACCATCATCTTTGTGAGGAATATTGTACATCGATCTGGGCCATTAAATTTTATACTAATTGGGGAGTTTGACAAAATAATCGGAAACAATTTTTTTAAAGTTAAATAGAATGTTTTGAAATATTTTTTTGTAGGTGATCATACGAAGATCAAGTTGAACACAAAGAATGTCTTCATTGAAGCTACAGCTACAGACAAGACCAAAGCCAAAATTGTGCTCGACACAGTTGTCACAATGTTCAGTGAATATTGTGCTCAGCAATTCACGTAAGTTGCTCTCTTTATTCATATTTCAGGCATATTCGAATAAACGATTGGTATACTTAAACCGAAATTATTATTTATGATTACGTATACAATATAGGTCTTCAAAACATTATTTTAAACTAAATAAAACATTATTTTAAATTATATCATGCTTCACAATATTTGGTCACAATCAAGGATTATTGTCTGTCTGTCTGTCTGCTTGTGTGTACATATTTTCGATGATAAATCTTCGCACTAACTGGACAATCTCAGTTGTTAAGACGACTCTGAAGATGGCCACATTTTTGAAGTTATTTTATTTTGTCATAATTCATGTTTATCTGACCTTTTCTAAAATCGATTTCAGAGTGGAGAAGGTAGATGTAGTTTATCCGGATGGCTCGACCTTAACATATCCAGTAAGTACTTCGAAAGATTGTAATGTTAAAATAGACTTAATTTAAAAAAAAAAACACAAATAACTGACTAATTCTCTGTTTTAGGAACTTGCCTATAGGACGGAGAAAATCTCTGTAGCGGATGTCAATAAGAAACTAGGAATGGAGTGAGTAGATTTCGATAACACTTAGGCTGTTCCATTTAAGAGTGGGGTGGGGGTGGACAGGAAGGTTTTTGAACAAGCGGGGGGAGGGGGTTCTTCAAAAGAGAAAAAGAGGGGGTTGACCCGAATTTTCTTCATATTTTAATGTAGAAAAAAGGGGGCAGGGGAGGTCTGTCAAAGAACAAAAAGCAGGCGTGGGAAACGACCTTTATATACTGTAGGGCAAATCAAGATAATATTAGGTGAAATTATTTATAAGTTTATTTTAAGGTAAATGCAACCAATTAAACATTTCCTTTCAAGCATTTTACTCACAGTTTTGAGAAAAATGTAAACAATATGATTTGCTTAAACAGTTTATGATAATATGACATGAAAACTGGATGAGTATAACATTGATTTGTCAGCTTGTTGACAAAGATATATCTCATGGATTTATGTATATTTTGCATTGTAGAGAGGGTGCTGACCTCATCGCAAACTTGCTGACGAAGATGTGTCTGGATACGGAGGTTGAGGGAGCTGGGGAGACGTTGAGTGTTCAAGTCCCTCCCACTCGACATGATATCCTTTGAAAACAGTCGTACAAACAGTCATACCAACTTTTTGCTATTGTTTTTTGCTATTTTAACTCTTCAGAATAGTTTATTCAATATCACATCTGTGTGTGCATTAAGAATTCCATAGATACCAGATAAAGACAATGAAGGCATCAATTACATGTGATATATACAAGATAGATATTATATATATATCGCTGCAGAGTTGTCACCCATGATTTCAGTTAGGTAGGTGTTTCGAGTTGATAAGACCAGGATACTAGTAAGGTTAAAGATTTTCGTCAGTGAAAGTTTCCGGAAATAGTGGATTTTCACGGAAGGTTCTCTGTATTTCCATCAGATGGCTAAAACAGAATAATGCAATTCTATTGGCTGAAAAAGTTCCTGCCCTTGGCTGTGATTGGCTGAAGCAAAGTGCATCCTAGCAGCAGTATTTTTAGTGCATTTTTATGTATATTTGACACTTTATCATTTAGTTGATGTTTGTTATTTTTCTGAGAAAATTATATTTAATGAATCAGTTAGTTATTACCTACTTTATCTGAAAAGCAAAATGAGTAATAAGAGGAGAGGAAAGACTTATGTCCTGCTGAATTCAGGGCTGTTCAGTGAAAAGACTATTAATTGATTAGCACAGATATATTCCTTGACCATTAATACATGTCATCCATGCGTGTGATATAATAGAGGATGTCGCAATTGCTTACGGATACAACAACATCGAAATGATCATCCCCGACACCAATTGCATTTCTAAACAGGTGAGTGAAATTACGGAAAAGGGGCAATTAAATTGTGAAGTGGTATTACGAATGATGTGACTGTAAGTTAAAAGCAAAAGGTTAAGGCAGAGGGTGGTCACCTGATCTTGGCCCCACGGCAGCCTCTAACATAAGCTGGATACTACACTGAACCTATCAGTGGACCTGTTCAATCATGAACCTTTCTCAACCCCCTGTGGATTATACAGCCTGTTGCATAGAATTACCTCCAGGGGCCTGAGCAATCTAAAATCACCATCACTGCATATAGCCATGCAAAGCAAGTATCAATTTACACCTGGGGGAGTGGAGCAAACAGTTGCGGAGAATCTGCTCAGTTCCTCCACCCCATGTATGGTGCACAAACTTACAACCTTGCAGTTTGCAAGCAATTTTACACAATTTTTGACAAAAACCCTCTGCCAAGCACTTTTTTTACAATTGCGTATCTTGAGAATTACTTAATTCGTTTCAGTACCCACTGAATAAACTGACTGACCAATTACGAGTGAACGTTGCGATGGGTGGCTTCACAGAAGCTCTTACCTTTGCTTTGGTAAGTTACCAATTATGTGGAATCATAATGTGTTAAGAGTGACTTTAATGTTTGAAAACTATTGCGTCAATATGTGAATGTCTGTTCAATCGTGCATCAGTTTATCTTAATTTCACTTACAGTGTTCAAGAGATGACGTCGCTGAAAAAATGAGGAAAAACATTGAGACATCGGGGGCCGTTCATATTGCTAATCCAAAAACCATTGAATTCCAGGTAAGGTGTGCTTCATGAAAATTAACACTCATGATACAGGATACACTTGTATTGAAGTCAGACTTGGTTGCAGTGATTCTATTAATGAGCACGTTTAATACGAATGTCCAATTTAAAAAATGTCGTTATCCAGGCATAGATCATTTGCATGTCTTTTTATACAAGACCATGGAGTTCAAGGTCAGGAATAGGGCTGGTCAGTTCTTGCGTGACCTTGTACCCGGCGGTACTTATACAATACATGACGTCACCACAACCCAATTATTATAGACGTCATCTATGTGTTTTGGTGACGACATGCATTGTGCTTTATGCATGTCCATACCTACCTGTCTACCTTCCTTTATGAGTTCATCTGACATTTCCAGATTGCTAGGACGTGTCTCTTACCAGGAATTTTGAAAACCTTGGCTTGTAACAAGAAGATGCCTCTTCCTTTGAAACTGTTTGAAATCTCAGACGTCGTGCTTCAAACTAATGAAAAAGGTAAGTGGGTAGTTCTTGTATCCATGGAAAAGAGTTTCGAGAAATTGTGTGATTGTTGTCAACAGTCAGGTGACAAATTTTATTTTTATTTATCCAAGAAGTATGTACCTAAGCCCAATGCTTACTGCTTCCCTAATAACACTGATTCTAAGATTTAGCTACCCTAAAATTACATGTAGGGAGGCAATGATTCAAACTGTGCATTAAAATGAAAGTGTCAAACTTCCATGTCACCTGATTTTTAAGACATATTCATCGAATAGCTAATATAGATTTTTTGGCATTGTGTTACTCAGTGATTGTATGTTTTCCTTCAAATGTCAAGAAAATTTAATTGAGTTAAATATAATAATTTCCAGATGTCGGAGCCAAGAATCAGCGCAATTTGTGTGCTGTCAACTACAACAAAACCTCAGGGTTTGAAATCATCGTCGGATTGCTTGACCGAGTTATGCAACTGCTTGAAGTACCACCTAACAAGGAAACGGGATACTACCTGCATCCTTGCGATGGTATGCAACCAAAATATAAATAATAAAGGCTTAAAACTTAATATTGTGAAATTTATTATGGATGAAGAGATAATACAGTGTACCTCAGGGAGGTGTGATTTGCCACATATTTTTTCAGTGTTACATCTAGTTTCTAAGAAATTATAGCATTGTGTGTTTAGCTTGTCTAGCAATGAACCAATCTGTTGGGCCTATATGTGATAATTAAGTTGGATTTGACAAGAACTGGCTTTACAGGTCTGCTTGAGTGGGCGTGCGCTGACCATGTTATAGTAGTGACACACTGAAAGTACTGACATTAAATTTAAACTGGTTAATCTGTAGATAAATATCTATGTCCAATTTTCTTGCAGATACAACCTACTTCTCAGGGAGGTGCGCAGATGTCATGGTGAAAGGCTCAAGCATCGGGAAGATCGGAATGCTTCATCCAGATGTCATCTCCCAATTTGACCTCAATCTTCCGTGTGCAGCTTTAGAAATTAATATTGAATGTTTCCTTTGAAAGAAAAGAAATATATGAAATTGTAGCAATGTGCTTTCAATATGTATCGAATTGTTTAATATTTATTGACTGAGGTTGAAAATGGAGGGAATAAATTTTCCGCACTTGAAATTACTAGCCTCCTCGTTTTTTCATTGATCAGTTGATGATTTGGTGCCATTTTATGAAACTGCTAAGTTTTATTAGCACGTGAATGTCATCAAATTTTGTGATATGCGACTTATTCAAGTCTAATTCAGAAAATCTTTCATGGGGGAATCGGTTCAATTCAGATATTTTTGCTTCGATGAGGTATCGCAGCGTATAAGTGGTCTTGTAGTTAAACCTGTGAATTCCAATCCATGTCTACTTGACCAGTTCACTGACCTGGCAAATTTGACTTGTACTGTTCAAAATATAATTTAGTACCTTATGTGGGTTTCAGTTGGTAATTGCGTGGTACCTTAGGGTATGGCTAGGGTTAGGCTAGCCCCAGATTGCACTAACTAGCTGTATGGTTGGAATTCTTTATGAGGAATATTGTTCATCGATCAGGCCCAACTGGTAAAGCACCTAGTGGTGAAGGTCTTTGCTTGTTCCTCTAAATGTTCCAGGTTAAATTCGTGGTCTGGCCACAATTGATCAGCAACTATAATGGAGTGTGTGTGAGCACAGTCTTTGATGCCATGTGGATTGCCAATTTACCAGATGGATTTGCCAGATGGGCCTGCCAGTGGTTAATGTAGAACTCTGGCTGATGACAATGACAGTGGGTGTATGGGTTCAAATTTTTCTTCCATTGTTAAATTAAGCCACATCTTCAGTGCAGCAGTGTGCCCATTATGGGCTGTTGTATGGACAGCTGTATGGACACAATGTAATAGGATTCATAAGTTAATCGTTTAAATTATGAATAATTAAGCTAGATACAACAGTAAAATACCCAAATAAGGAAAGCACGTGCAGCAGGTGACCCCACGTGGCACACCTGAGCATCTCAAACAACCTGACCCCCCTTCCTTGAACAAATGGACTTGGCCATCATTCTGGGCGCGTGTTGCGAACGCCTACAATGAACCAGCAAATCACCTGAGGAGGCTGTGTTTACAATTGATGACCAGCTACAGATGGCTTAAGGACATTTTGATGCAAGTCTGAATGTAAGATCGCCATTTAAGGTAATATTTTTTAAGATCTTTATTGTTGTAGTTATCTACAGGTAGCTGTCCTAGTAACTGACAGCAGCTACTGTTTTGTAACTGTTGCTGTGTGCACATATACTGAGATACACTCTGGTAACTGTTACTGTCGAAGATTAATCTTAAGAATTAGATTACATTAGCACTGGACTTTGTACACTGGGATTTTACGTGACAGCACACAGGTATTTCTGGCTATCTTATTACAGTGAAAATTTAGTACTTTAACATTGATGATTAACAAGTATACTTGCTCATTCTATATTATCGATTTGTGCTTGTAATACTTTCAGAGGATTATATCCATCTGTCATGAAATATAACACAATATACAGTCAATATTAACATTACGGACACACCTGCCTTATAAGAAATGTCCACAATTATGGGGTTTAATTGTTTCCACGCTTCATTGCACACGCGTGTTTTATGGACAGGGTGACACACCTGATGTCAAACAAAGAAATGTCAACCCCCCTTTTGCCATTTATTAAGTTTTTTTTTCTTAGAGACTTGTAGGATTTCGACATAAGTTTTTTCTGGACTTCATGATTATTATCAAGTCGTGAATGTTCTTTTGTTTTTAATTTGCAATGAAGAATATGAAGAGTTACTAATAAGAAGACGTTAAATTGGAGGTGCCTTGTACTCAGTGTCTATGGTGAGGCAAGTAAAAGACCCCACCCATGGAGTATATGTCAAACATGGTGTGGACTCCCAGCAGCCTTATCATCTCATCATTACGTCTGCCTGCAGCTGGTCATATAAGCTGACTAAGCTTCAGACCCAGTAGCATGGAGACATAGCCATAGAATACATTTTAATAAAAGGTTTTTGCAGCACACTAAACGAAGAAGTTAAATATTCTGACTAATATTAAATTTTAAAAGAAATCTTTTTGATTTTATAATGTAGGTTCATGATTCACTGATGATGTTATGAAATCTTTACTAGTGATTTGACTTTTTAAAAAGTGAATTACATTTGAATAAAAATGAACCTTCAAACTTTGTCATGCTTACTGTTGATATATTTAAAGATTAGATATTTTAAGGTAGAACTTTTCATTTGTTTGTTATCATATTACATTTGTTATCTATTCAATAAAAAATATTTCTAAGATGTCAATCACTATAAACTTAAAATTTAAGTTAATTTTTTAATAATTTACTTTCTAGATATATATTTAAACCTTATCTGTGACTTAAGTGTTATATTTATCATATACTGTGTATATTATTTGAAAAGCAATTTTTATGGTAAAATATTAAACATTAATTATCATTGTTGTTATCTACATTTAGCATGATATCATAACTATAAACATCATTAATCGTGTTATCTTATTAATTAATGTTATCTTTTCAGAAACCATGTCAACACAGAAACATCTTTACAGGTGTTATGCAACGAGAAAATATGAATAATATCTGACTAAATATAGGATTGGATACTTTCTACATTTTGGTGCTAATTTATTGAAAATAATGACAATGGCCAAGGAATATCATTCCCATATGGTAAAAAGTAAGTGCATTTTATGTACCATTTTATAAAACAGAAATTTGCTTTATATGTCAAGATCATTATTGTTTACTTCAATGTCACCTTTTTGTAAAAATTGGATTATGAACTTCGTATTGACATGCATAATAATATTATGTAGTGAGAGAAAAAATGTGTAGGCCTACACATCCATTAAAAATGGTAAGATTTTGGTGCACAAATATAGTTTTATTATTTAAATTCTTGTCTACCTACATGGCCAATTGTGCTACGTGCGTTTTCCATGCGTTTGGATAAACGCATAGGTTTTTCCTTATTATAATTAGCTAAAAACCATGCGATTTCCATGCGTTTATCCCTCTCATGGAGATTCCCGGTCGAGCCTAATTTGGATGGCTGTTTCATCCTTCATCTTATTGCCATGGTCTCTGCCTGTCCTAATTAGCCCAACTGGTGCAGAAATACAGGACGTAAAGCCCAAATCACCCACCCACCACCCACCCTCTCATGGAAAACGCACGTGGCACATTTGGCCATGTATGTATGGACCATTTTGCCAGTGAGAGTGAAGAAAGTAAAATTATTCTGCCATCTATTTTTAACATGAAACGATGCTGTAGTCTAGAGGTTAAGGTGTTCGCCTGCTATCCACAAGGTTGTAGGTTCGAACCCCCGCCATGGCATTGAAGAGTTGGGCAGGTCCTCCTGCAACCACTACCTCATCCCACCCAGGTGTATAATGTGTACCTGGCAATAAGCACCCACAGTGATGGCACTGGTGTGAGCTCGTAAGCCTCTGCGGTTAACACCGTGATCAAGACTGCAGTTGATACTCCCAAGGGAGTTGAGAAAGACTCTAGATTGGCCTGCTAAGGATGTAATTGTGTAATTGTTTGAGACTTCGTCCAAGTCAGCTACACTCTGTATTTGTGACTTTAAAATTGCACTGTCTGTCAAATGTGCAATTTTCAAAGATGCTATCAAACAATTGAAAGTTACCTTTATTAATCAAGGCACACTAAATTTGTGTAAATTAATGATTTCATAAGACATTAATTACTTAAAAATGAATTATAAATTGAGAGAAAATCCAGACCAAAACATTGGAAACACAATGGAAATGACATCATCACCATTGTTCAGTATTGTGACGTCATCACTGGGTTTGTTTACATATTGAGTTTTTGATGGCATGAAAAACTAATATTTATATTATTTATTGTAAATTAAAATTACATTGTTGTGCTAAAGTAGGTATGTAATGGTGAAAAATATCATGAGACAAGAAGGCAGTATTGATTTATATCATTATTTTAATGTGCAAATTTGACAGACAGTGCACCTTTAAATATATTTTTTCCCCTCTTGCATATGTATGTGACCTGTATCACTTATCTCATGTTTTGTAACATTTTGTTAATGTTGATCCAGATCACCAGGATAAAACAATTGATTGGTCATCGATCTTTTGCACCTAAGTGACCTAAAACTTTTGTGTCAGGTGTAGAGATTATGGCTTCCTATTGAGTGACATGAATGATGCATATATATATGTTATATATATATATATATATGTCAGCATCACACCTTAGTCCTACATACCATGTCTAATTTTCCATGTATATATAATGTTCAACCAATCCAAAATTTTGTAATTGTATGTTTTAATAGCTATTGCGTCATTATTTATTATTTATTATTATAGCTTTATGTCAAATTATATTGTGAAGAAAATATAGCATTTGATACCATATTATGATTTCCTAGATGGTTCAATGGGGAAAGTGAATGTGTTATGATCATTAAACAGCCTTGTCGTCTCATCATTACGTGTGCCTCTGGCGGCTGGTCGTATAAGCTGACTAAGCTTCAGTCCCAGCAGCATATAGACATTGATTATGTTATGAACTTACAATGCTTGAGATTGATGAGTTAATCGTTCACCTTGAGGTAACCTTTTATTAATTTGTGACAATGAGATTAATTTTCTCTAATGAGTGTTGATAATTACTGTCTGAGTGGTCTAGAGGGGTGGGGGCCTAGCTCGGTGGTAGCGCGCTGGGCTTCCAACCACTGGGTCCCGGGTTCAGTTCCCGGTCGAGCCTAAGTTGGATGGCTGTTTCATCATTCGTCTCATTGCCATGGTCCCTGCCTGTCCTAATTAGCCCATCAGGTGCAGAAATACAGGACATAAAGCCCTAATCCACCACCACCACATCTGAGTAGTCCAGCGGTTAAGCCATGGGCCCTAGCTGGCTCCAATGAAGGTCCTGGGTTCCACACCAGTCCTGGCACTGGTGGTGCATTGTACTGTGTGTCTATGCTGAGGCAAGTGAAAGACCCCTCCCTTGGGGGTTAATAAGTAACATGGTATTGACATGCTATATCATCTCATTATTACATCTGCTTGCAGTTGGTTAATATGTAAGCTGGCTAAACGTCACCAGTAGCATTGAGTAGCGGATTAAAGGGGGGGGGGGGGGGTTTAAACTTAAAATCTAGTAAATTTAAATTTAGTGTATCCTGTAATATATTTAATTTGTCACCCCCCCCCCCCCCCCGTGAAAATTTTTCTGGATCCGCCACTGGCATTAAGACAATTCAATATACTACAATAAATTTAGAAAATGCAGTGATGATAATACAAAAAGGTTTTCCTTTTTTACGATAATATTAAAAAAAAAGAAGAAGAAATAGCTTAAATTTCAAATTCATGTATTCATAATACATGTGAGGAATGTTTTCTAGGAAAATGTTGCTATTGTCACCAGACTCCATGCTATTGTAGAGCTCATGCAGGGTTTTAATTTGTCTCCATGGTAACCATATTTAATCAGCATGTTTCTTGCAAATACCAGGTTTTATTGTCTTGGGTATGGTGAATACCAAGGGAATAATATATTTAGCACGCTATATATTTTGTATTATCCAGTATTGTCAGTGAGTTAGTCAGTGGGTTAATCAGTGAGTTACTCAGTTAGTCAGTGAGTTAATCAGTGAGTTACTTAGTGAGTTAGTCAGTGAATCAGTGAGTTAGTCAGTGAGTTAGTGAGTTAATCAGTGAGTTAGTCAGTGAGTTAATCAGTGAGTTACTCAGTGAGTTAAGGAGTTAGTGAGTCAATCAGTGAGTACGTCAGTGAGTTACTCAGTAAGTAAGTCAGTGAGTTAATCAGTGAGTTACTCAGTAAGTAAGTCAGTGAGTTAATCAGTGAGTTACTCAGTGAGTTAGTGAGTTAGTGAGTCAATCAGTGAGTATTTCAGTGAGTTAATCAGTGAGTTAATCAGTGAGTTAATCAGTGAGTTAATCAGTGAGTTAATCAGTCAGTCTCTATCTATCTATCTTTCTATCTATCTTTCTACTATCTATCTTTATACTGTCTTTACATAATTTACATGGGTCTGTCTTTGGTAGTTTGTCGCGATGTCCATATTTTGTCTGACTAGTGCCTGCAATATATATATATATATATATATATATATATATATATATATATATATATATATATATATATATATATATCCGTCAATCTGTCTCAACAATTTCTGTCTATATTTTCCAGTCTGCGTCAGTATTAGTAGGGCCCTATACATTGCAGTCTCTTTTTTATGTAGATCTATAAATCTGTCTATCTGTGACCATATTTACTTCAATGTATGTCTTTCTATCTGCAGTGTTCTCTGTCAGCTGTCTGTGTATCTCTGCCCATGTCCTCTTATCTCTGTGTGGCTGTCTGTGCAATATTGCTAAATCACAGTTCTTTTGAAGCTGGTCCAGCTTACCATATTTAAGCTCGCTAAAGTCAAATGTGTCCAGTTTTTCATCTGAACTTTTTGTCGTTTTTCATCAATATGAAATTTGTAGGCAGTCTACCTCACCAGCTGTTACAGATATCTATATAATCGTCAACATGGCCTCAAATTATATTTCTCATTTATGATATGTGTTTAGAATTAGAATAAGAGCTGTGTCGATTGATAAATGAAGTTTGGCCAGGTATATTTATGTTATGAATACACCTATGGCTATAGGTTATATATGTAAAATAGCACTGATATATATACATGACTTCAAATAATTCAATATACAATGTATTAAGTGTCTTTTATGCTGCGTCTATGCTGAGTTGTCGATCTATCTACCTATCTATCCATCATCTATCCATCTATCCACCTATCCATCCATCCATCTATCTGTCTATCTATTTATCAATAGTGCAATTTTGGGTATCTATCTTTCCATCTATTTATCCATCCATCTTGCTATCTATCTATCTATTTATCGATCAGTGTGTTTTCACTTTTAAATCAGCTCTAAGATTTTAAAATAAACCAATCATTATTAAGCAAATTCTCATCTATCGATCTATCTATCTATCTATCTATCTATCTATATATATCTATCTCTCTATCTCTCTATCAATCTATGAATCTATCCATCTATCTATCTATCTATCTATCTATCTATCTATCTTAATTGTTTGCCATCTAATGGCTATTTAATGTCCACATGCACTAACAGTATCCCTCACATGAATACAGCATTTATGCATGAGCATGAAATACCATGGAGACACTAGAGTGACTCCATGGTAATACCATGTACAATGATGTATGGCTATAAGTGACCTATCATCCTATACTTGAGTCACACATTTTTACCATACAGACTTATTACAGTACAATTCAAAATTAAGACCACCCCTGGTGCAAATTTCAGTGGTCCTATATACGGGTAGAAGGATAGGTAGATGGATAGATAGTTAGATAGTTAGAAGGATAGATAGATAGTTAGATAGGTTGATAGGTAGATAGGTATACAGAGAAATAGATAGATGGATAGATGGATAGATAGATAGATGGATTAAAGAGATAGATATAAGATAGATTAGATAATTAGGTAGGTAGAAGAGGAAGGTTAGATATTCTATATGTATACTTGTTATAGGCCTATATACATATACACCAAGTAACACCAGGTGGCGTAATTGTTCCTCATAGTGCACCTGTGGCGTCCCTGGTGGACAGATACATAACAATGGCTAATGAAACTTCTCTGCTCTCAAACTGATGTTTTAAAATGTTTTTAAACCACATTTCTTGACAAACCTATTAGAAAAGTCTGTAACTATAATTTGAAGACATTGTAATAATGGATTTTTACAAAGTGACCTTTTACAATCATTTTGGATTTTGAGAAATTCTTTCATCTGATTTGTATATTCTTTGAATTGTTACAAATATTCCTTTAATTGAGGAAATCTATTATTATTTTCACGCCTACTACCTTAAATTAATGTCTCCTTTGGGAATCAAGAATTCTTTCATTTTAGGAAACAGCTCAACTTAACAATTAATCATAGCACTATTTTAATTCTAGGGTGTGACAATTCACCCCTAATCTATCGTGACACTTCACCCCTGTTCTTTGTAGTTAACAACAATGGTTGCTCCACCCCCTGGTGAGGGGTAAAATGCCCCCAAAAATAACCTCATTGCCTTGTCATTTAGCTAGGTGTATACAAAGTAGATTTTTGTTTAAGATGTGTTCGTTTATTCTTTTTGAGGCTGTTTTGTAACTACAGGTTGTAGGCCTATGTGTTTTCTAATTGTCACAAATACATGTGATTTTTTTTTATTTGGTAAAAGAGCGTTTAATGTGCAAATTTAGGCTAAATCTCTAAATATTGTTTACTATTGCAATGCCGTATTTTTATTTTTTTTATTTTTAAGATTCTATATTTATATTGCAATATACGGTGCTAAATTTACAAAAAATCCAACACAAGTGTGAGTTACCTTAACTAATTCTCCACTTCAAAAAACAAACAAAGACACTAAATATATTTTTACCAGATTCATTGTCATGTGAGTGGAACTCTTTCTGACCAGAGTGACCTTCTAATTTATTTACTCCCTGACCCCTTCATCACTAACCACGCCCCCTTTATGTTACACCGTGACCCGATTGGTTGATTGAGCGTGACTCGGGACGTCTCAACCAATCAGGGGACTTTTGACAAATGAGCACGTGCTACAACGCGCAGCACGTGGCTGTAGTTCAGTAGGGTGCCAACAGGGGGAGCTAGAGGTGTGTCAGCAATGGCAGGCTAGATTTTTTGTTTTCTTTCGTTCTTTTTGATGAATTACTCAGACTTGCATTGGAGAATTTACCAGGTGATGCCTCAAGGAATGTCTGGGTTCTGAGCTAGCAGTGATCATCAGGGAAGATAGTTGCTTCACAGCTAGCTGTTGAATCACTCTCTAGACACACATGTCTGTGTCAGGATTATTTGGTTTTTGGATTATTATTTTGTTCACAATCACCGGAAAAAAATTATAGAAACATCTTATAACATAATTACACTTCTGTTGTCTTGGTTAATGGAGACAAGTTTTTGATGTATTTTGGTAAAGAACAATTGGAATCAAAATATATGGTCATTTTCACAGGGAAAACTTTTCGATAATCTGCATCAGTACTCATACAAACACATTTACCAGAACAGGTAGTGGTACAAAGATTGTACTAGACCTTTCTGAGGATACAGGTATCCTCCATCAGTTTCATCACATCAGTTCCTGAGGATACCGATTTTATACTAGCAGCCTGCCATTGGACTTAACATCTGAGGAAACTGGATGTTTTACTGAAGGAAACTATCATTAGCCGGGTAATCTGAAGATACAGAGATTACTCAGTACAAACTTACTGAAGATACGGAATAAATTCATCCGAAGAAATTTTTGTTTCGACGATAGTGGCATCTAATGACACAATACAGAAAGTATCTGATGCAACAAACTGCACACCTCCACATCACTGATACTGATGTGAGTAACTTAGAATACATCTTAAGTACTGAGGATACGTAAATATATTACCTCTTCCCAAAGATACAGCATTTATAATTGGTGCAAACGACTTTACCTCATCAACACTCTTTCAACCAGAATTTATAAATCAACTGATGATACAGCAATGGCGTATCCCACCAATAAATTGCCATCAGGATACGTGGTCACCTAAGGATACATAAATCAAAAGAACATACAACTGCTGGATATACCATAACTGCTATTACTGTATCATTGAAACAATGACTGATGATACGCTACGTGATTGAAGAATTATAACTGAAGATACAGCGATACGAATATCACTGTGGTCATGTATCGTAGTATCAACGACTGATGATACATGACTGAAGATACAGCAGTAAGCCTACTATATTACCAGAACTGGAGATACATCACCGATACAGTGATCATAATGCAACTGTATCATTAATTTGCCTCACTGATGATACATGACTGAAGATGCATCACTAATGATACAGCTGCTATCCTATAGTATCCTCAGGACACCCCCAACTTTATCAAGACAATTGCCAAGCCCTGCTATTTAATCTGAAAGGATCAGGGATTCCCGGCTGATTATTTCGCATTTCTTGGGGGTAATCCAGGGCGCCCCTCAGGGTATTTAGGGCACTGGCATTTACCCTCACCTATCCCACTGGTAAGATGCACTTCATTGGCTGTAAATATTCTGTGTCAATAACCTGTTATTATATTCAAACTGCAACTCCACTGGCCTTGACCTTTAGATGTGTGGTGAGGTATACACAGGTGTATGGTCTGAAATTTGGTCAAATGTTTTGTTATTGAATTAAGAAAAGGAAAAAAGATCTGAATTTATAATTTGGATAGATTATAACTTAAAGCAGTTGCTTAAAATTTGAAACTTGGAAGGCAGATTAAAGAAACGGCAACACTGGGCAAGTAACATTGATAGATAGACATTTGATTGTAAAATATAAATATTTTCAATAGGCTTCTGATATTCAAGTGATAACTATGTAATCATTATCTAATCATAGGTAATGGTTGTACTTCAATTAAAATAAATTATGTACTTGATAGTGGGGTTTTTCTCACCAAAATAGCTTATGCAATTTACAAAGTAACATACACAGCAGCAGGTACATTGTCTAAAATAATTATAATAATACTAAAAGGTAATTATATATGAAATGTATTGTTTCTATAAAGTCTATGTCAAGTATTTACATGATTGCGAAGATTATCTGATAATTAATATTTATCCTACTCCAAAATCGTTAGATTTAATCTTGAAAGAAACTTCCTAATCTTTAAACTAAAACCATGCATCACTAAAATAATGACATTGCAAATTTTAATTACCATCACATATGGAGAGCTTCAATGAAGGTCACAGGCCTTCAAATGAGCAAGATTGGACTTCTATTTTATTTTTCTATTTTCCACAAGCAAATATTTTCTATGCTCACAACACGTGAGAATTTAGTATGCTATGCACAGGAATGAATCATGTAGGAAAGGGCGAAACAGCATTCTCAATAGGAGGGTGAAACAGACGGGGTAGGGTTAGCCTCCTTTTCGTTATGCACCCCTATTGTGTGCATCCCATTGTCTTGTTTACTACCTCAAAGTGAGGAGAGTTCTTTTTCCTGCATTTTTTTTTTCTGTTCTTTTTTTGCATGACATGTTATTGGCAAGTTCAACCTACTTGGTTAGCTCTAGGCTGAAGTGCCCTAGTATTACATAACAAAGGTTAACACATAAGAACAACAAGAACACATGATTTGGTAAATGGATACATTTGCCACATTTATTAATTGGCATAAAGGAATGTTACATGCTTGTGTTTGTGGACACCCTTAGTGGGGACACATTAATACAAGTAATGTTTGTGGACACCCTTAATGGGGACACATTAATAATA
The DNA here is from genome assembly GCA_932294295.1 of Alitta virens. Taxonomy (NCBI): domain Eukaryota; kingdom Metazoa; phylum Annelida; class Polychaeta; order Phyllodocida; family Nereididae; genus Alitta; species Alitta virens. The sequence continues at coordinate 1,638,326 of OW028578.1, read as the reverse complement.
ATAATGTTTGTGGACACCCTTAATGGGGACACATTAATAATAATTGGTAATACATATAGCAAGATTAAACAAGGTTATATGTGACAATTTGGGAATTTTTAAGAAAGGAAAATTTGAATTTTAAGGGGACGGTGGGAGGGAGTAGAAAGAAGCGAATGACCAGTAGCATGGGGGAGATCCTTATATACCTGGGACAACTGGATTAGCCCAGCTGGCAGTCCCTGGTGGAGGCTGCGAACATAACTTGACCCTGGTGGCCATCAAGGTATTGCCTGGAATGAATGTTGCCTTGACCAAGAGGGCGTTAACCCCGTTTACACATTAGTAAACATCATTTAACACATAAGAACAACAAGAACACATGATTTGGTAAATGGATACATTTGCCACATTTATTAATTGGCATAAAGGAATGTTACATGCTTGTGTTTGTGGACACCCAGATGCATGCTATGGCAGGCAATCCCAAACACAAGTAATTAAATGTTAGATAAGACAGAGGTGAATTATGAGAGATAGATATGAAATGAGGATTAACGGTTAGTGTGGGGTGCTATGCGAGCCTGCGGCGAGTTTAGCTGCAGCAGTGGCCAGCTCTGCAGTTGAAGGCCTGATATAGTTAGAATAAGCACCAGAGCGCCACCTGCCAAGCTTTTTAATAAAGGAGTCAGGTAATTTATTATGCGCTGCTTCTGTAGCAGAGCCGGCCCTGAGAGAATGAGGCGTAATATTAGACGCGTCATAACCGATCGCAGTGAACCTCTCTTTCATAGCTCGTGAAAGGGATTCATGCGTCAGTGGAGACTTGTCAGAGTGCAAAAACAAGGGGGTAGCTAGACCCAGCGGCCTGAGGGGCAGGTAGGCTTTAAGATTACAGTGCGCACAGACATGTGTCTGTGAACAGCCGACTACTACCCCAAAGCCCTTGACGCTTGTTTTGGATGAACTTACTTCCAGTGTGCAATGTGGGACAGCCCGCTCAAAAAACTTTATATGTGAAGCTAGGAGGGGAGGAGATACATGCGGATTAAACGTATACTCGGACGCTCTGAGGCAGGCAAAGAAAGCCAGGGTCATGGCTGTGAATATCATCATATTTTCGTAATTATCAGGGAGTGTATCATATAAGTGCTTTAACATAGCATAAGACACAGGTGCGGCTGACCTTGGTGCTGGATGTCGCCTGTCTAGAGACTTGAGAGCCCAATTTACCCGAACTGTATAGATATTCTGGGGCATGGCCCCTAATGCAATGACCCATGACTTTATTCCTGCTAAGTATACCTTAATGGAGCGAACGAGAATAGACAGTGTAGATAGATAGGCAATAAAACGTAATACCGTTACCTCTGTGAGATGAAGTGGTTCAAACTGATACTGACGACAGAATCTAAGGTAATGCCTGACACCGGTGCAGTAGACTTTACGTGAATTGAACGCCAACCCTGTTGCAACTAGTGATTGTGCTCGCCGATCCAATTCTGAAACAGTAAAATACAGTTAAATGGTAGTGCCAAAATACGAAACTTTTGCGGGCCATACACGACCTGACATTGAAAAACCATCAGCTAGAAATTCATGTAGTTGACCTCGGCTGAGCCTGTCCGCAGCTACATTATCACCTGTGGAAATGTAGACAATGCGACTAAGAATGCTGTTGGCCTCAAGCACGAGGGTCCACTGGCGTACCATCTCAAGCAACTCCTGAACCGGAGTGTAAAGTTTGGTGAGTATGTAACAGACGGAGGAGTTATCAATATGAAAAATAACTTTCCTGCTACTGAGTGCCTCGCCCTAGGAGGCCAAAGCTTTGACTGCTGCATGGAGCTCACGCCAGTTAATGGAGCGCTCCCGAAGGGAGGCAGATTCGCTAGCATACACCATAGCAAACCACTGGTCCCCCAGAAGACCTCCGTAGCCATAGTCACTGGCATCTGTATAGACATGCAAGACATCATCTGAGGACCAATCAGTGTCATACATAAACACTCCATTATGGGTGTCTAGACACTTTGCCCACCAGACAATGTCTTTGCGGGCCTCAGCAGAAAGGCAAATTTTATAGTGAAGGAACTTGACCTTCTTAGTTAGGGCGATAAGCCGTCCGATAAAGGCACGGCCAGAACGCACTACACGGGCTGCAAAAGCGAGCTTGCCAATTAGACTTAAGAGACTCCGCTTTGTGCCCACTCTAGCGCCCTGCCATGAAGCCAATATATCTTTAATCTCACACACTCTGGCGTCAGAGATACGCAATACTTTGGTCTCACAGTCTATAATGATGCCAAGGAACTCGACGACAGAACTGGGTGAGGTGACCTTGCTTGGCTGAACTCTAAAACCAGCCAATCCGCAAACCTCAATCATTTTGCTGATGTTATCAGCACACGCATGGTGGGTGGGAGAGACCACCAGGAAATCATCAACGTATCTGACGATATCCATGGTGACCCCCTCACATACCATAAAAAGCTCTAAAATATGCGCAAATACATCGAACAGTGCCGGAGCCGATCGTAAGCCGAAATTAAGAACCTTAGAAAAGAAAATTTTGTCGGACCATTGAAACCCCAGCAGATGCCAGTCTGCAGGGTGGACTGCAATATGCTTATAAGCATCCTTCAGGTCAATTTTTGCTAAGAAAGGAATTTTTAGCTTATATTTAATGCAAAGGGCTACTGCATCATCGACGGACGTATATTGAAGAGAGTAATCATCCGGATCAATACTGGCATTAACGGAGCCAACTGCCGGATACGAGAGGTCATGTATTAGACGCACCTTGGAGCTGTCCCTTTTTAGGAAAGCTCCAAGGGGAGATATGACATAGTTCACGAACGGAGAGTCTGTGAACGGGCCATACAACCTACCCATATGCAAGTCGGTATCGATGATGTCACCAACCTGCTGAGCAAACTCGCGTGCGGATGGCCAGTTAGGATTGACCACAACGTTGCTGGCTGGAGGGCGACCAATTCGGACTCCCTCGGTTATAAGACACATAATAAGCTCTGCCTCATCTGTGTTTACAATTTTTGGCAACGTCTGGCTCCAGTAATTAATGTTGAGAAACTGCACTGGGCAAAGGGCGCAATTTGGCACACTTCGCACAAGTAGAAAGAAGCGAATGACCAGTAGCATGGGGGAGATCCTTATATACCTGGGACAACTGGATTAGCCCAGCTGGCAGTCCCTGGTGGAGGCTGCGAACATAACTTGACCCTGGTGGCCATCAAGGTATTGCCTGGAATGAATGTTGCCTTGACCAAGAGGGCGTTAACCCCGTTTACACATTAGTAAACATCATATATATTTGTGGTCTAAAAATAGTAATTGGGGAAATGCTCCTAATTCCAAATTGGGTCAACAATTACCTTGGATTTGTAGAGTATTTAGGGAAAATTGACTGAGAAATGTTTGATTTTAAGACTTCTAAATGGATATATTATAAATAATAATAATAATATTGTCAAGCTTAAATTGGAGGATGATGATTTTAAGAAATTATATGAAGTGAAATACTGAAATTAAATCATATTCAGTTAATCCTCATAAAAGATGAAAATTAATATTGAATTTTAAGTACTAATTATAGTTGGTAATTATCTTGATATGAAGTAATCAACAATATAAACATAAGATAATTTTTTTTTTTTTAACAATAAATAGAGAGGTTCATAAATAAGATGCAACACAACTCCACTTTTTTTTACAAAACAAGAAAAAAAATAGGGGTTTAAGTATTCTGAAATCAACTTTCCCACCCTTCCCACACTGTGACGTCATAATTGCACCCTAATTCCATTGTTGCATTCGAACTTTGGAAGGAAACAATTCGAAAAACAATATGGTATATTTAGGTTAATGATAGGGCCACAAAACTGCCACCATTTTGTGCATTTGATGGTCAATTGTCATTGGCCAATTTTCTGGCTTTAAAACACCACTATGTACAGTGATATATGACATATGTATACAGATGGAAATATGCTATAATATTGCACATATTTGTCCCCATTTATGGATATTGTACATTTGTGAATCTGTGTAGAAAACGTTTTTATATTTCACAAATAGTGGTCATAATAATTTGTCCAATATACTACGGTTTTTATTAATATTAAATATATGAAAAATATATAATTTGTAAATAGCTAAGATTAAAATGTAATAAAAACTTATATATATAACAAATAAACGAATAAACAGTCAAAACAAACTTTCTTAAGTGATTAAAGATTCATATCTTTGAAACAAAAAAAGAATTATCAAGATGTCTAGGTCACCAACTTAAAATTTAGAAGAGAGTTAAATTGCCACTCATTTATAAATGCACATTGGAATAATTTGTGTCTATTCCATTATTGGTAATCCTAATCAGTTATTAATTATTATGAACCATACCTCAGTAATAATTTGAAATCAGTAAAATTATTATGATGTAGTAACTGTATGTTATATTAATTAATATTTATCCGATATTTGTATGTAAACAATTTCAACAGCTGTCAACAAACGTCTAAATTCCATTATAATATATCTTTGATCATTTATTACTAAAAATATGAAAGAGTAGAATACTAATATTTGTAGGTGTATTGCTGTGAGTAATATACAATTTGCATGTAAACAAAAACACTAAATGCCATTGTATACTCAAGTAATTAATTTCTGTCAGTTTGCTATCATTGATATTTCATTCACGTTTATTATGAAGTGAGCTACAAGTACATAGTCTATTGTAACACCACTCTAAGACAATTCTAGCAGTCTTCGGGCACTCTCAACTTACACTCTTGGGCACTAACAGACTTACTCTCTTGGAACTTCCCCAAATTACTTTGCCAGATTCTGCCGACTGTTTACACTGACAACTACCATGGGTTCTTTTCCAATTGGCCTCTTGGGGCAACATATATACAGTGGATCTTTTGTAAGATTACAAAATATCTTTTGATATCAGTTGGATGCCTTGGTTCATTGGATAATGTGTTGAACTGGTATGTTCATGGTCGTGGGTTCAAACCCCCACCATGGCATGGAGGAACTGAGCAGATGCTCCTTGAATCATTGCTCCACTCCACCCAGGTGTAAATGGGTACTTGGCTATAGGGAATTGATGGCAATTGTAGAGCGCTTGACCAAAGGAGTGCTGTAATGGCTGCACACTGCATGGGTGTGTACTTTCCAGGGATTTGAGAAGGGCTCAAGCTAGAACAGGCATGCCAAGTGTGTAACTTGTAATGTCAGCTGAATTCGTTGAGGAAAGCAAGCACAAACCCGAATTAAATTTACATTTAATCTGTGTGCTAATCAAAAATTAAAGCCAGTGTTGATATGGTTATAAATGGTAACCGGCAAATAATTATGAAAAATTGTGTACGTATCTGCTAGGTGGCCTGATGGTTAAGATATTGGTCTGCTCCTCTTTGAGTCATGGGTTCGAATTCAAAGATTCTTATTTTTGTCTAGCTTATATATCCAGCTGGATGTTATTAACTTATTGTATACAGTTGAACCTCGCCATGAAGTCCACCTCTTGTGCAAAATGTTACTTGTCTTTATAGTGAGGTAGCCTTTAAGCAGGGTTCCACTGTAGTGTGACACGGATGTTAGCCTGCAGTGTTTTATACTAGGTATCTTTGCTGAGGCAATTAAAGATCCCACCCATGAGGGTAATGTAATATGACATCGTCTCATCCTTTGAAAAGTTTCTTACTAAAGAGCCAGAGTGAGTGACAATGACTTATTTTGCAGGACTGTCCTGTCTTATTAACCTTATTTTGTGGTTTCTAAACATGTGTGAGTTACATATCTAGTACAAGCTGTGTAAAAAGTGATAATTTTTAGTGCAATATTTTTCTGATCCAGTGATCTATCTTTCAATTCTGTGCATAGCTGCACAACTCGGCGCATTTCTGGCCCCTATACCCAAGTAGCTCAAGCTTTAGCTCCAAGTCTCGCCACTGACGATGGTTTACGAGCTAACGCGAGACTTGGCTGCTTGTTAGTAGTTGACTGCCTTCTGCATATGCTGACAGCAGTTTCAGAACTGTCAGATAGTAGGCTTATAAACTGCACTCATGTGTACTTTAAATATAATAAACTTAACAGTATTTGACAAGGATTAATCAAAATCACATATTGGATATATTTGAAACATAACTTACAACCAGCAACTTCGTGTACCCACACATGAAACAATTACAGCATCCAATTGGCATATTAGCAGTTATTGAAGTATTACATGACATTAAAGTGGCTAAAATTACTGCGAAGGACATTAACATGACATTTGGGTATCATATTTAAGATATTTTTGCAGTATACATGGAAACTAAATCTGCCTTACGCTAGATAACGTGGATATTCCTTGCACATCATAAAAACAATATTAATATTCATTTTTGGTCTGTATCATATCATATATGCAAGATACATGGTGAACTCTTGCATATAAATTGCATACGTTCACAATTCTGCACATTATCTCAGCTCTAGGTTGTTCTATTCAGTTTACACTTGGTTGGATAATTTTTGGACTGTACAGAAATCGACAAAGCACACTTGTCTTGTTAAATAGTGCATTAAAAAGCCTTGGATTTATTTTTAAACTTCCTTCCTTACATGAAAAATTTGTTTTGAAAACGTTTGTGTAATCTGTGAACTTCGAGGCCATGCTTGAATGATTGAATTGATGTAAGTATAGACATAGATTGTGTTGAGTAAAAACAAGAATCATTACTCGGCGCGGACCTGATAGCGGACACCAATTAACACACTTAAACATGATTGGTGCAGTGAGCTGTCAATCAAATGCAAAAGCAACTAATTATTATAAAATTTTGTACTAATTATTACACCAAATAGGCGTTTGGTAACGAAGATATTAAAAAATTACATAAAATGTCATTGTCGATATAATAATAGAAAACTTTATTATTTTAAAATAGTTGTTCACAAAAAATTATGAAAGATATTTCAATAGTGTTATCAATATAACATTTCACTTAATTATTCCTCATTGATATGTGAATACATTTGTATTATTATCATTAATATAGAATAAATAATAGCATAATAATCTAAATTTATAGTTGGCGAACAATCCTATAACTGCTTTTCACACAAGACATTTCTAAAAAAGTAGTTTTGGATAAATGCCCAAGTGTTATTGTTGAGCTGGAGCTGGGTTTATCGTTGTTTTTAAATGTACTTTTTTTGCTGTATTATCAATTGCAGATAGCATGGTCCTAGTACTAGCATTTGTATTGGCTGAGGCAGGACCTGACACTGGTCTATGCTAAATTTGCTTCATTCTGGAATGCCGTGATAAGGAGAATTTGATACGAGGGAGTCAGCTGGCTAAGAGATAAAATAAGACGCAAATATATGCCTAAATATAATTAGATTAGTACTTAGTAATATGAGAATAGTATATACTATTATATGAAATATATGCTTAAGTATAATAGGATAACAGTACTTAGTCATATGAGAATAGTATTCATATGATAATAGTACTTAGGAATAGAATAGTATTGACAAATATATGCTTAAATATAATATGATAATAGTACTTAGTAATATAAGAAACGTATTGACAAATATATGCTTAAATATGATATGATAATAGTACTTAGTAATATAAGAAAAGTATTGACAAATATATGCTTAAATATAATATGAGATTAGTACTGAGTAATATGAAAATAGTATTCGCAAATGATTAGTAACATGGTAATAGTATATACTATTATAAAATATATGCTTAAATATAATGTCATTGAGAAACTGAGAAAACTAAAAATATTGATATGTAAATAGTACTTAGTAATATGAGAATAGTAGAAATATATGCACAAATATATATATATGAGATATGGCTTAAAAATATGTTTAAATTTATATAAATTCTATTATGTGAGTTAATTTAATGAGTTCGATGGTTTTATGTTGATAAAGATATAATGTCCTGTTATCCATAAACACAATTTAGAAAATTTATAATTTGGAATTTCCTAGAAATTTGAGATCAAAAAATGGATAATTTAGTGAAGTCCTGCTCTCCATAATAAACAGTCTACATAACAATTTTATATTAAAATATAGGTTATGAAGTTAAATGCAATATCATGAAATTATGACATGAACTTTAGTGAGATAAATCGATTCATATGTAAATTTAATTTAATTATTTAGGAGTTCAGTTATGTATATGACACGACACATGAGGAAAGTGGTATTACAAATTGATGACGTCACCTTACGGATGTTTTCCTTAAAATAATGAAAATATTGCGAACTGAACTTTCCGTTTTAATAGACCTACCAGCACTTGATATTATCAAAATTCCAAAAACCTCAATATCTACCAGTAGAATCGAATGTTTTATACATATTTTAAAACAATGGATACCAGCATTTAAGATATGAAATTACTCATAAAAACTGGTCCAAACATCACCACAGTTAATTATGGCCAATTATGTGCAATTATGCAATTTGGGGAAATTTTATGAAGGTTGTACCCTGTTGGGAACTACCTCACAAAACTGACTGTAAGATAACTTCAGTGTTGAGTCCAGCACATTGGTACCTCACAATACCATGGATACATTTCAACTGGACTCCGATGTCAGTCAATTGAGACGTTCAACTGGAGGTGCCTTGTTAGACTCGGGTGTCTAAGCTGAGGCAAGCAAAAGACCCTACCCATAGGGGTAAATGTGTAACATGTTGTGGACTCTCAGCAGCCTTACCATATCATCATTACAACTGCCTCTGGTAGCTGGTCATATAATTTAACTAAGCTTTCAGGCCAGTAGCGTCGATACAATACAATACAATACAATAAAAAATACAATTGTGTAACATTGTGTGGACTCCAAAGTCTCTACATCATTATGTTTGCCTCTGCTGCTGCCAATATAAGCTAAACTTTATGATCAGTAGAGTTAAGACAATTCAATACAATGCAATACAATACAATACAACACAATAAAATACAATACAATATAACATAAACAAGTTTATTCGACAAAGTATGTAAAAATACAGTACAATACAATTAGGTGGTCATTCCCACTGTAACTAGTTTTGGAGAACCACATTTTTCCAGTGCCTCTTCAATTCAAAGTAAAAGAGCCAAATTGTGTGGGAACTTCAGCTGACAAGTGTAACTAGATGAGTGATAGACTGTCTTGGTGAGACAACCTTAACAAGCTACCACCCATGAGGCTAAAGAAAACAGTTTCAGCCTTCTCTTTAAGTTGAAAGTTCTATTTTGACAAGTTGATAGGATAGCAACTTTTTTTGACAGTACATTTTTACCAGAGGGTAAATTGTTTGACCCCAAGGAGAGGTATTTTGACACCTAATGTTTATTTATGATTCAAAATAGGAAATTAGCTTGATCTTAGTGCCAAAGTCTCGTTGTGAAGTAATTGAAATGAGATTTTTACTCGTAATGTACGTGATTGATAATATGGGGAAGGGTTTTTTTAGGATGACTTATGTGGGAATTGCTGTGAAATAATGTAACTAGTAAACACTTTATTATTATGATAAATCAATAATTAAACTAAACAATTTGTATTGTAGATAAACAATTGCCATGTATACAAGATTATTTAGCATGTGAAATATTATGAGTGAACAAATTGGATATTTCATCAAAAGAGACTCTTTACCTTATTCATATAATAAATAAACTGTATTGTAAATAAATAGTTGGCAATATATACAATATTATAAAAAAAAAATAAAAAAAAATCTTTATTGTAAATAAACAATTGACCAGAGAGACACTTTATTGTAATAAATTAACTGTATTGTAAATAAACAAATGGCAATGTATACAAGAGTATTTAGAATAAATAAATAATTAATATGTAGTGTAAATAAACAATTAACCAGTGTACACAATAATAATGTATGGTTGAATAAACGCGGACCTGATAGAAAGCACATCTATTAATTTTACTGCCAGTCATTGATAATCACTCGCAAGCAATTTCTTTGATTTTCTTAAATGTGAACTGAGATTAAACGATATAATGAAAGAAGATAAATCCATAACAGGTAAAACTGTGTTTCTGTAAATTAATCATAAATATACAATACTGTCTTATGCTTAGCTGATTCATAATTCAGTTGCTTCAGGGTCGATTTATAATGGGCTACATTTTGACTGGCATTTACAGCTGCCCCATACCCCGGTAAATCGGGTTTGTAGCTTAGGAAAGCACCCTTATCGTACCCTAACCCTTCTGCTGACCCCACGTGGCTTCTTAAATTGATGGCACAGCCAGAAACTGACGCAAATGTAAACAAACATTGGATAACTTGGCCTCGGTTCTCATAACTCGTTACTGCAAAATGTTACTGCCCAGTGTTGTTGCAGGGGGCTACTGGGGCATCATGGGTATTGTTTACTATGCAAATTTACGTAAAAGAGGGTACCAGTGGATTGTGACGTCATCATGAGTTGCGTATGACGTGGGTGGCAATGTAGGCTTGTCTGCAGCACATGTAGTTTTTGGTAAATGGACTGAATTTGCAACAAATTAATAGGCCTATTGCACAACAAAATGTTGCATAATATATTCATTTTACTAAATAGAATATACAAAGTTATCCATTGTAGGGATAGGACCATTCAGATTATTGCAATAGATCATAAGCAAACTTACATAATATTATATTCTATAATTATGATATAAGTTCAATATAATCTATAGCTGTAGTTTGGGTTCAGTGATAAAATTGATTAAACTTGAGCTAATAGATCTACTTTGAAAATATGTAGAACTAGACCAAATTAATGATAAAATAAGCAAAATATCAATGAAAAAAGACATGACACAATCTTACCCAAGTTTTATGCAAATAAGAAAATCCCTCTTAATAGGTTGACATATATAATATGAATATTCAAGCCCAGATAGCATATACCTAATCGGCCCAGTTTCTACATCATTAGATGCTATCTGGGGAGGTCAGTGGAGTTGCCTTTCATTTCGTCAAAACTAAAAAAAAATGCTTTTGTTTCACACAGGTGTACATTTCGAATCACGTTCTTCTGAAGTAAGAACCAAATATTTACAAACTTTGAAATTTTTACAAACTTTCAACACTTCATTCTGGATATTCGTCAGCCAGGAGACTTCAGTAATGCTGGATTATTTCGATCTTTCGTAAAATTGGAACATTTTCGAACTGATTAATTATTCAAAATGGAGGAAAAGCAAACTGCAATCACGTGCACACCCCAGGATGCAAAGGGCCTCAAGAGGGCGTTCGAGACTCAGAACAATTACATGGATGCAGGTAATTGTTGATTGTTTATCATATCTGGGTGCAATAATTGTTTAAGATAGTGTGTTGTCGAAGGGTACGGAAAGCTGTGATAGAACAGCTGTGGGGTATTTGTAACTAGCGAATCAGATAATTACCACCAGTATTTTGTAGGTATATTCTTATGCTAATAATAGTATAAGAACAGACAAAGCAAAAAAAAAAAAGCCTAAGTAAAATAAGTAATATAGTTTACACCAGTATATATAAAGCTAAGCTTTTTGTGAGGATATACACTCATGAAATAAAATTAGAAAAATTAACAAATATAATTGTGGTACAGTGTAATATCTGAGCGATTTTGTAGACATTTATAAATTAGGAAGGGTTTTTCAAGATAGCATCTGACATCGTATTGATGTGGGCCCTATGTTGTCCTATGTAGCCCTATGTGACCAACACCGGGCCAGCATCAGGCCAACATCGGGCAGACATAGCATGTTAACAGGGTTGTACTTAATGGATTGAGAGAGACTCATTCTGGCAAGATCTTTTCAACAGACTTGATTTATTTGCCATATATAGTGTCTAGCATGAACTATTTATATTAATAACAATATAGTAACATCAATTACAAAACTGTCTCTAAATGATTTAAAAATGCTACCCTGATAGCATTCCAAATTATTTCAATGTCGGCACGATGTCGGCGATGTCAAAATGATGTTGTAACGACGGCGGCCGATATAGAAACGACGCTGGCCTGATTTGGAATGCTATCTGGGTAATGAATGTTTTCATTCATAATTTAGTGATTAAAGTCAAAACACTGCTTATTAATTATGTCATATATTCACTATTACTTCAGCTATTGAAGTCACCCCAAATGACGACAGATTCATGTGAATTTGTGACACATTAGTATATGCCTGGTTGTGTCAAATATCATGTGCCAAATATGTCTTGATTTACTGTGAAGACTCTGGCATTACCTGGGGGTGTTTTGAGACACAAATGCTTTGCTAACATATGACCTTCTCACTTGTATATAATCATATGATAATAGACTTTACATATTGTGTCAACTCTAGCCTGGAGTTATCTTGTGTATCAACATATTGTTGATGCATACAGTTAGATTTATTGGTAGTTTATAGGTAAATTGAGTGGTATAATTAATAACTTTATTGGGATATGATTATTGTGTAATAGATGATGCTTTAAGTAGAGGTACGTTGATTTTGAAATAATGTGAAATTAATATATCTAATGATTTCAAAATAGACAGATAGATAGAATAAGATGATAGATAGATTGATTGATTAATCCAAACTAACTATCTATTTATCTGTCTGTCTGTCTATCTATCTTATTCTATCTATCTTTCTAATTCTATCTAATTCTATCTATCTGTCTATCTAGGCTGGCTGTTGATTGATTAATCCAGCCAGACTGACAAAAAAAAAAAAAGTTTTCTTTTTGCCATGTCTGACACTTTTTTGGCAGTCTGCATTTTTGCAAATCTTTTATTCAGGTTTACCTGGAAGCCTTAACCAGAGACTTGCTAGATGTTAGCATCATTTAAGTCTCACCTGGGGCTAATTAAGTGGACATCCTTAAAAAAGTAGTTCCGATCTTGAAGACCCAATAACAAAAATAGGACAGTCCTCATCTTTTGAAGTTTAAGATCAAAAGATCCAAAATGATGCTTACACGTATAGGATATTTAGACTGAGATGAAAATACTTTCTTGAAACTAGTGGTTTATTTGTTTAGCAGTATTTTGGGCTTCCCTTTTTGTGTTGGAGTTTAGCGAGGATTGTATCTGCCAAGAGAAATATAGGCAATTACTTTGCTTGCAAAATTGCTTGCATAAATTGTAGGTTTTTAATCATAAGATGTAAAACAAATGGGCCTAATAAATTATGATTTGATTGAGCTGTCATTGACAGCTGTTTAAATCGATGAATGTACTTGTAAAGTAAACATATGATATTTTGATATTTGCTTCATATTAAGTTAAATGTTCTGAAGGATGTTTTCCTAGATTTATTATATTATACATCAAAATTAGAATACAATTCACTGACACTGATATTTGCTGCAAATTCTACAGTTAAGTGTTGTGCAAATTACTTCAGTTCTTTTGTGATATGATGGTCAATATAGATTATTATTTAGTCAGCTAGATAAATTAATTCACAGAATTACTGACCATTTTGGTTCAACTGTATTTACCATTGGATATATTTTGGCTGTGGGACATTGTTTGATTATTATTAATAGTGCAATTTACTTACAGTATGTATACTTTCTTGAAATTACAATTACATGAAGTTGTTATATTGCAGTACATCTGCATGAGACGTTATTACATACATAGTACCCTTAATTAAAACTCATTTAGTCTCATATTTTTCCCCTTAAAACATTGTCCAAGCATGGAGTCACAAGAGACTCCATGGTCCAAGGTCATGCAAGAAAGTCATTAAGAATCGTTAAGCTTATTGAAGAACACGTTTGAACATTGATATTGGGATGACCTTGTAGCAGGATGGCCTCTGGGGTCAAGGTCTCGCACCTGAGTCATTGAGTGCACTCCGGGATCATTCAGGTGCGTGTAGCAAGTGCTGAGTGCCCTGCATCTGTTGAGGGATGGATTACCTTTTAATCTGTTTGAAGAGGGTTAACCCATGGGTGGGATCTGTTACTTGCCTCAGCATAGACACCAAGTGTTTGGTTGGAAGATGTCTTTGCTGAGAGAGGGGAAGGGGCTGTTTTTGTAATAGTAATTAATTGGAATATGCACAGTCGAACTTTAATATAAAAGTCCACCTTCGGGGCAGTTTTTACTGGTCTTAATGGCGAGGTGGTGTTGTTAATAGAGAGGATAAATAAAATGAGGAGAAATTTGTATTCCAAAATGGGTTGTCTTATAGGGGAGGTGGTCTTATAACAGCCAGATAAAGTACAATGAATAAGAATAATTGTTGGTCCTAATAATGAGGTCTTGATAGTGAGGTTTTAATGTGGAACAACAGGATTTCTGAATTCTCCACTATTGATGTTAAAATGTTGAAATTCAGGGGGTGGGGGCCTAGCTCAGCAGTAGCATTCTGGGCTTCCAACTACTGGGTCTCATTTTTGATTCCCGGCTGAGCCTAAGTTGGATGGCTGTTTCATCCATCATCTCATTGCCATGATCCCTGCCTGTCCTAGTTAGTCCATCAGGTGCAGAAATACAGGAAGTAAAGCCCTAATCCACCACCACCACCACCAATGTTGAAATTCTGAAATAGTAGTTCAGCTGTATAGACATGATGATACAAAGTGAAGGTCCTAGGTCCTATGGACCACCTCATCATTAAGACCACCTCACAATTGTTCATACCACTGTATTTAACTCACTATTAAGACCACCTCACCATTAAGACCAGTGAAGTTTACACCGGCAAAAGGTAGACTTCATAGCGAAATTCCTGCAGTACAAATGTGATATTAATCTGAATATTAACAATACAATGTAAAATCATAAACCTTCTCTACAGAAGTATCACAGTATACTGAGATGAACATGAATATAAATATGAATACACTAGGCCTGTATGAATATTATGAATATGAATATACCTGAGCAACAAAAGATATAACGTAACATAGCGGAAGAAACAATATGCTGATCAAATTTAGCCAACAAAAGCAAATCTTACAGAAGCCAGTTAACAGTAAGTCAGAAACAGGTTCCTGGGGAATGTGAGAGAAAATAGATATTATTTACAAAGGTGTGTATATCTTCAAAGAGGGGTAAAAAGGTAGGTTCTCTGCAGCTGGGGTGCTGCTGCTAACCCTCTTGGATATTACCCAGATTCTGTTGTGTTGGGGTGATAAACTCCAGGGGTATATACTTTGTATATCAGCTGTGTTGATCACCTGTGTATATATCATGTGTTTATCAAGTTGCAGGGGGTTATTAAGTGTTAAGTGCTATAACATTGATATGTTGATAAATGTTAATAACTGTATTAAATTGAGCTTATCCACACGTTAATAAATTGAGGCAATCATTATGATAAGATATGACCATGAATTATTATCATAGTGAATATTATAATGAAATTAAGCAAAAAAATACATTCTCTATTGTGCTATTAATTGTCATTAAGAAATTTGTGGTTAGGACAATAAAAACTTTTTATCGAGTATTTTAATATATTTACTTACCTATTATTAGATAATTAAATTGCAACATATGTTGTTAAATAGTCTTAAAAAATAGAATTATGAATCATATGAGCATTTTCTTGAAATAAAATATTTGGTATAATTAATTAACCCTTATGCCTCAATATACCATTAAAATACAAAAATACTTATTAAGTGATTTTAGCTAAATATTTCAAGAAATTGATACAGTTAATTAAGTAATTTAGCTAATAATATCTTTTTTTTATATGTATTATTTGCAGTTCATTTTATCCCTAAGAGAAAAATAAGATCATATATTATGATTTAATAGTATAAATATTTTTATTTTTCATCCCCTTAATGCCCTCCCCCCTCTCCTTATATCTTTTTTATATATTTTTTTCCAATTTCTTTTATTGTGTACATGTAAATACTATCTCTTTACTGTGAATAAAGTTTATCTGTCTGTCTGTCTAGTACAGATAACATTCATGTGTTTGGAACTTAAGGTAATGTGCAGATCCAATCTGAATTTCTTAAGGGCAAAAACGACCTTTACCCATTGTCTGTAGGGTACACTCTTGCACATTACCTTGTGAATGCTAATGAAGGTAATGTACTGTACCTTGCCTGGGGGTACATGTATTGTGCATGCACTTGCATAGATTCTTGTTCGATTGGCAAATAATAGTTTTTATCCTTGCTTGGATAGACAGGACAAATACTGTAATTTGTACTTAAACTGGAAGTTGGTGTTTGTCCTTAAGTTGTCCTGCGGATGACCCTTAAAATTTGAATAGTTGTCAGTTGCTATAAGAAGCCCAAAGATGCTCCTTTTGAGTGCTAGACTCATGTGGAATATATACATTATAGGGCCTACTGTATATAGGGTGGAAGAAATGTCACCACAGGTGAAGTAATGTCATTTATTTTGGGTTTTATTAATAAATTATTACCTTAATTGGAATAAAATACTTTGCTCTCTAGTGTTTATGAACCCTGTGGTTATCTCACCAAATTAATTGGTAGAAATGTTGTCAACTGAAAAATTAATATATCTGAAGAAATATATATTTAATAACTAGTTCACATGAAATTCTTAGATATTATTGATTTTAGTGACTTATTATTACTGTATATATTTAATATTATTTGCCAAAGTTAATGAAGAATTTCGCACATCGTGAAACTAATAAAATATTTTATCTTTCTACACATTTGGCAGGCCTGTATATTAATTTAAACCAATTCCATTCCTGAAGATAGTGTAGTTACTGAGTAAATTACTTTTATAAAAAATTAGTAAATACTTAATACATAATAAATGCAGAATTATTACATAGTAATTCCTAATAAATACATAAGTGCCCAGATAAAAAAAATACTACAGAAAGTCAAACAGGCAAAAAATTGATTTTAAGCAGCCATTTAATAATAAGGTTTTGTTTTTTTGCAAATCCATTGGTTACCATGGCAACAGAATTAACAAGTTCTTCTGTTGGCTTATAATATAAGGGTATGGCCCTGGCTCAGTGGTATCGATTGGCTTTCAATCACTGGGTCCCGGGTTGAATTCCCGGTCTAGCCTAAGTTGGATGGCTGCTTCATCCATCATCTCATTGCCATGGTCCTCGCCTGTTAGTTTCACAATGTGAATTAATTAGCACCATCGGATGCAGAAATACAGGACTGTAAAGCCCTATCCCACCCACCATTCACTGTTGGCTTATAGAAGATACTCTGTCAATGTTGTGATAGCCAAAATCATTATTCTTCCTATTCCAAACACTAATGCTTTGTCAATATTGACTTCCATTCTTCTCTGCACGTGCGCATTGTTCTATTGTCAACACATCACGTGACCTCCAAGCGCCCCCAAGTGAGCAGGTCTTGAACTGATAATTGGGTCAATTGAGGATTAGAACAATGGTGGAAATAAGTACATGTGCATTGAATATAATGTTTAGTGACATGACCTATTACAGTTGCAATGGTTAGATGAAAATTTAGGAATTATTGTACATTGAATAACATATTTAGTGAAACATGTAGATCAGTGGCAAATGATTTTATGACTGATTTGCTTGGAATAATTATCAGCAGTTTATAGGTAAATTCACCCTAAAATGTACTTTGAATAGACTTTTCAGTCGTAACATTTAAATATTACAGTTGCAATGATTTTATGAACGATTTGCTCGTGAAATGATTTTGGAAGCTGGTTAAATTACTTAATTATTATCAGCAATTTACAGGTGAATGCATGCTAAACGATTTGACATCAAACAGACATGTTTTTGTGAACTTAGCATTTCCGATAAACGTGTAAAAAATGCTGTTAATAGTGGTTTCAGCATTTACAAAAATTTACAAAACACTTGAATGTTGCTTTGGCCTTGATGTTTTAACACTGTTAGTTAGCACTTAATACTGAATAAATTTCCTGCAAGGATTGCACAAAAAATAAGCTTAGAAGACCTAAGTTATTTTAGCCATTTCCTGTGTTTAACACTTTCTTTGCATAAACTGTTAACTAGTAGGAGGCTAACCAGTTCACCGTCTTAAAACAAATGTTGTAAATTAGTAAGAGTTCTTATCTAGGCCCCTCCAAGAACTTTTTGCTGTAGCTCTTGGCAATTATTTACTCTCATGCTAGCTTGCATTTTTTGAGTGCCTAGAACAGCCAGAACCATCAGGGTAGACTTTGTTACCCCCACCCCTCAAGCGGGGTTCTTAGTGGCACTGAGGGTTGTTAACAGGGGGCTCTTATGCCCCACAGAAAGCCCCAGAAATGCCCTGAAGTTTTGGCAAGTAACTGAGATATATACAGTAACTGTTACACTAAAACCACACAATTTTAGAAGACCACTTAATATTATTATTCCACAAGAGATTAAGATTATCATGTCATACGTATTTATACTTGTATTGTCACAAAATGAAAAGTGCACACTGAAAATTTAGCACCAATGTTTTTAGATAATATTCCCAAATAATTTAGCCAGAATATTTTCATGACATTTAGATTCATATGGTGGAGTGTAGACTCTATAAATATTTAGGTAAATATTTTATTTATTATAAAAAAAAATTGTTGTCAAAAATATTTTCTTTATTATATTTCAACAATTACGTTTTCTTCCAATTTCTGTAATTTTAAAATATTTTCCTAAACTCAACCCAATATATTGAAATTTTCTTTTTTAGAAAACTGGGATATTGCTGAAATAGTAAGAAATCGTGTTAAAATTGCCAAAAATTTAAAAATATTTTCCGAAACCACACCCAATATGATAAAAGAAGAAGAAAATGCACAAAAAGCAAGAAAGCGGAATTTCTAGACTAGTAGACAGGTAAACACAAAATCTAGACAGGTGACAAGGTGCAGATAGACAGGACTGTGCTGATGTGCCACAGGTAGAAAGACAGCTAGGCATGATCAAAGAGCTATTTACAGGTGATATGGAAGATCTCCAGTAAATTAAGATAGATAGACTGACGTTAATAATATTGAAAGTGAAAGACTGTTAAAAATCTGATATGGAGACAGACAATATATTCAGACAGTTCTACAGATAAATAGATAGATAGACAGATTTATGGAGAGATGGATAGATAAACAGATAAATAGATACATAGATAGATAAATAGATACATAGATGGATAGATAGATACATAGATAGATAGATAGATAGTTAGATTGATAAATTGATAGCTAGCTAGCTAGATAGATAGATAGATAGATAGTATAGTTAATGTAGACTTTCTTTGAGATAGGCATATCTGTGTATCAACGTCTCAATGTCACTGGATCTGAAGCTTAGTCAGCTTATATGACTAACTGCAGGCAGACGTAATGATGAGATGAGTCGAACCTAGGACCTTCAGCAGGGCTAGCTAGCCAGTGTGTATTTGGTGGATGCCTTAATCATTAGGCCACTCAACTGCTAGACAGCTAGACAGCTAGACAGCCGGAAATTTGATATAGATACACCCTTTGAGATTCTATACACAGGTGTGCAAACAACTAGAAAAAATATATTGACAGAATAACAAATGGTATCAATCTGTGACTATTACATGCAATTCAGCTTTGCTTTTAAAAAAAAACCTCATATTTGTTTCAGTTATGTATATGAACTCAGAAATATTGAAGCTTTTGCCAGTTTTGGTTGATATTTTTGAAAAGTCTCCCAAAAATAACTGCTGACATATGGCAGACGTTTCATTGCAAAGCAGACTTAAATATTGATCCAAATGTACTGAGTGACTCCATGGCTGTGACACCGTAAAGTGCTTTCACCTACATTTTCACCAAAAAGATAATTTTTGTCAAGAAAAAGGTGTCAATGTAAATACATACGCATTTGCTTACCACTTAAAACAGAATGTTAGGTACTTAAAAGTTTATTGACTTAGTTTTGGACTATACGGTTTCACAGAACTTTTTTTTGACTTGTGGACTAAATGACATATGAATGGCTGTATGATTATCATATTAAAAATCATTGGTTATATATAATTATTTATAAGAGTGTGCTGGTTTATATATTTCATGGAAATATACTTCTCAGTGATATATAGTTCATAATAGTCATGACTTTATGGTGATCTTGTCTATTTAAGGCTATAGAGTTTTTATTATTTTTTTGGCATATATAATTTTTGACAGCATTTTTCATTGGGTAGATTATATTTTACATAGGAAAAGTCAAACGTTCATGACCTGTATGTGTAAAAGTTAATTCTAGTGGCTGAAATTTAACTTTTTGCTAAAAAATATTATCTACACTATTGCTGTATTTAGTGCATACTGATTTTAATCCATTTCATAATGATGGGCATCTTTTAATAATACAGAAAAATAATACAAAGCTTGTTGCCATAGTGACTGATATCGCGATATTAAGAATATTTTGGGAATCATGCAGTAACCATGGTAACAAATGCTGTAGCCTATCTGAATGAGGTTTACACCTGGTGAGACTGTAGTTTGGGTCTGTTGATATGTACTGAGGTCACACCTGTCTGAGTGTCTGTCAGTCATTAATCACTGTTGGCAGAAATAGATAGATGGGTCGATAGATACTTATATATATATAGGACAGACTGGCAGATAGATAGATAGAGAGCTAGATCGATAGATAGATTGATTGATAGATTGATAGATAGATAGATAATGGTATCCACCAATTCCACATTGTCCAGTTCTGCTGAATGCCCCGGGTTCAATCCCCGGCCCTGGCACCCTTCATGAGCCAGATCCCAGCTGGATGTTGATAGCATGAGACGTTAAATTGGAGGTGACTTGTACTTGGTGTCTATGCTGAGGCAAATGAAAGACCCCACCCATCGGGTAAATGGTTAACATGGTGTGGACTTCAAACATTATCATCTTATCATTACATCTGACGTATAAGCTGACTGAGCTTCCAAAAGACCAGCTCATGCAGCTCGTAATACCTGAAACAAACAACCACAGCTAGATCTTGAATTGAACCCAGGACCCCATGTAGCAGATGATAACTCTCCCCCAACCTTGTTGAACTGAAGAAGACGAGTTGCCAAGGGCAAAACCCCATCCCTCAGGCCCTGACAGATTACGTCATCAGTTCACCTGGCATCACTTGATTCTGAAGTCTGGTCTTCTGTGTTGCAGAGCATACAACTTTTGAAACATGTGTTTGAACTTAGGTCAAACAGGGCAAATAGCTAGATCAACTTTTATCCCAAACATGCTTAATATTATGATATCAGTTACTATGATTGCAGATTATAGTGGCTATCTTTCTATCCTTGGACTCTATCTATCTATCTATATATCTATATATCTATATATCTCTAGCTATATATCTATCTATCTAACTATCTATCTATCTATCTATTTTTCTATCTATCTATCTATCTATCTATCTATCTATCTATCTATCTATCTATCTATCTCTATCTATCTCTATCTATTTATATATCTATTTATATATCTATTTATCTATCCATCTATCTATCTATCTATCCATTCTATCTATCCATCTATCATCTCTATCTGTATCTATATATATATCTATCTGTCTATCTGTATCTATCTATCTCTATCTATCTATCCATCTATCTATCTATCTGTCTATCCAGCTATACAATTTCTTAAAACTCAACAGCAAAACAGAATAACATAACTTCCATTAAAATGTAAACTTTCGCTGCATTTCAAGAGCTATCAATTTCATGCCGAGAAATTGATGGCCTTTTCCAGACACTCTACCCAGGTGACATTCAGGAGATGTGCATTAACCTGTCACTTTCGAGAGGGAAGATCACCGTTTAAATTCACCTGTCAGAACTTTCTTCACAACTTTATTAGCTGCTATAAATTATATTCTCCACAATTTAAACTTAGAATTCGGAATATTGTTGAGTGAAATTTATATTACGACTATGAATAAATATTGGATATTATGAAACATAAAGATGGGAAAGTTTCACTAAAACCAAATTATTTTAACCATTGAAATTGTGTCATCTACAAACTAACATTTATTGACCATATGATAATATTATGTACTACATTAATACCAATGATTATTTTCATGACTATCAATGGCACAATATTTTCCATTTTTCCATTAAAAAAAAAACCCCCAGGTTATTACCCCAAATCACCAATTGCAAATTACCCCAGTACCCAACCCAAAATCCCCTATATAGCTTGTTTAACAAAGCTTGATGACATGTAATAATCATCACTTTATGACACTACCTGCGGTTGCTGAGGCTGTGCACTCATTGACCCCTTGAGGTTACCTCACCTGGGAGAAACCTCGGCGCCACGCATTGGTCGATCAATGAACTAAGACACTTGCGAATTATCTTACGGGGAGGGGTGCAAATGATATGAACAGTCTTATTTGTAGAACTATTTAAGAGAAATTTTTATTGCTTATTTTGTTTGCTAGGGTTAGGTAAATTGTTCTTGAATATAATTATGTTAAACGTAAATTATTATTATTTTTTTTTAACATCCTTAGCAAATAAGGATAGATTATTATGAATATTTTATGTTATTCTATGTTCAATTAATCTTAAAATCGACTTACAAAAATTCAAAAGCTTCCAAAATTATCTGTAATCTAAAATAATGTAAGACTCTCTAATTTTGTTAGAAATACTGTATAATATTTTATAAATATAAAGATAACTTGTTGCATTTTATTTTTAAAATCCAATCAAATCTCAGCGCTCAGTTAACAAACTGAACACCATGTACTTGATCATGTTTATTCATGTAGGGCATTCACACCATTATAGAACTCAATCAATGAGCTGTCGCCAGTGATGAATATTTTAGCAACAGTTGACGCCCAAAATATTGATTGAAGATTTTAATAGTTGAGAAACTCCAGTATCTGATAGAAATGACATGAATGTGTAGTATCGTATCTACTCTATTAGAGGCCGGGGCCCCAATAATTAACACCTCCCCCCCCCCCCCCTCTACCCCTGCAGATGTATATTTTTCATAACGAGTTGACAACTGTACCCATGGTTACTGAACTACCCCGGCGTTTATTGTAGCCCAGGCTACTGAACGAGTAGACACCACCAACTACCTGGAATTCTTATTGCACCTGTCAATATGGGTCTATGTAGCCAGACTGGCTGTCTCTGGGCAGCTTTGGCAGAAATCCAGAGAAGGGTCTCCAAAAATAAAATGAATTGATGATCGCCACATTTTGTGGGTAGGAACAGAATTACTAGAACAGGTTCATTATTGGGGCAAGTCATTGTTGATTGGTTCACGACTTTGGAGTATAGATAGATAGATAGATAGATAGATAGATCGTGCATGAATTAATACACACAGGTTAAACAATTTCATAAATAACTAAATTGTATTATTCTTTAAAACATTTTGTCTGCCCAAATAGCTAGTTATTTATCATAAAATACAATTTTTAAAATAAAATATTGATTCCTTGGACAACTGCACATTTTTGTTTGCTTTTAGAGAAAACTAAAATAGGTTTTCAATAATTCTTTTTTAGTTGATTGAAACAGTGAGATGAGCATTGAGCTCTCCTGCTGCAAATTATTCATTAATTTTCATAATATTAATGGTGCCCATTTTTCCTTAAACAAAATAAAAATTCAACTCAGTACTCAAACACAGCAATTATCACTGATTGTCAAAACCCCCTCCCAAGTGGCAGTTTATTAACCTGGATTCCTGGCTCTCATCTTCATAGTTGATCTTGCAAAGTGCCATCGTGTGCCAAAGAGGCAGAAACAAAAGATGGTTTAGTCTACCAGGGTCAACAGGTGCAAAGTGTGCAATATTGGTGCTTGCATTATTTGGCATATCTCAGATTTGGAATATTTGATGAGACTGACTGACTGACTGACTGGCTGGCTGCAGACAGACAGACAGACAGACAGACAGACAAAGACATTTATTTACACAAAGAGACACACATTTCATATACAGACATTGTTTGAAACATACATAGACAAATAAACAAGTAAAGAAATATTCAAAATGTATTTTTTCTCTATGTGTGGGAGGCCTCTCTAAGGTCTTAAGACCGCTATCGAGAGGCAACCCAGGCGTTTAAAGGTAGGCTGAAATCTCCTGAGTCACCGATTACAATTTATCAAGTAAATAAAATATTTTAAGAATAATAATAGTAACAATAATGATAATAGAAATGACTGGACAGAAACAATGATGAACAAAATACTAAATGAAATTCACATGCTATTGTTACAAGCATTTTCTATTTAGAACCTGATTAAATGAAATTCACATGCCATGTTGGACGTTACTGAAATGAAATTCACATGCTACTTTTACAAGCATTTTCTGTGCATTTTCTGTGCAGTGAATGACTTTTGGTTCATTACTTCCGAATAAAAAGTACACTGGATATCTTAGAACCCTATAAAATAAGATGAACTGCAGAAAATTAGTCATTAAAATTCACAAAAGGGATATAATGAGTGCAACACAGGCATTTATGAAGCAAAGCTCACCCTGAAGAGGACTGACAAATGTAACAATTTCTTATCAAGCAATTTTCTTTATAATTGTTTAGATAGTCATTCTTGATATATTTTGCGAATCCAGAGAGATTGTGGGTGTAAATTTTGTTTATGATAAGCGGAATACTATTATTAAAAGCCATGGGAATTATATAATGAATGCCATGTTTGGCAAATTCATGCCTAACTCGGGGAATATGGAATGCATTGGCAGATCTGGTGTTGTGTCGATGAATGTTTCTATTTTTTACAAATATGTTGTCTTGAAAGTAAGCGGGTACCAATTTGTTCTCTAATTTGTAACAAAATTTTAATTCTTGAAGGTTACATAGATGATTAACTTTCAGAAGGCTTAGATACTTAAAAATTGGTTCTGTGTGAGCATTGTATTTCGCACCCATTATGATTCTGACAGCTTTCTTTTGAAACTTTACAACTGAATTAATCTTTGATTTCCAACAAAGAATCCCATAATTGAGATATGGCATGAATAAGCTATAATATAAAGTGAGAAGGATATCCTTCGAGATAAAATTTTTCATTTTTAACATTATTCCTATAATTTTAGACATTTTCAAGGATATCTTATGAATATGCGACTCCCAACTAAGATGTTTATCTATTGTAATTCCTAGATAGTTAAAAGAATCCGCAAAGTCTATAATTGTACCATTTATCATAATATTTGGATAATTCACATTTTTGCGTACAGTGTGAAAAAGCATGGCCTTTGTCTTGGAAGGATTTAATGATAATTTATTAAGTTTTAGCCACAGAGAGATATTTTCAAGTTCTGTATCTATATTTCTATCCCTGTTTTGACCTGCACTGTCAAAGGCACTTAAAGTTGCAGATAATGCTGTATCATCCGCATAGATGATGGGTTTAAAGATAGGGCTAGCCAAATTAAGATCATTTATATATATATTGAAAAGTAATGGCCCTAAAATTGATCCCTGACTGGCTGACTGACTGCCTGACTGCCTGACTGGCTGATTGACTAACTGACTAATTGTTTGTATTATCTACTGACTGACTGACTGACAGCAAGTAAGGCGAACCGATTGATTGATTGATTGATTATATTTGTTGATTGATTCCATATCAATATATTAGCTTATCAGGGAAAATCACATTTTGAATATGGTGTACATTTATGTCTGGAAGAATGCTACATATATATTACAGTCAAAGCTAAAATAATTAAAGTTTCTAAATTA
The DNA here is from genome assembly GCA_932294295.1 of Alitta virens. Classification (NCBI taxonomy): domain Eukaryota; kingdom Metazoa; phylum Annelida; class Polychaeta; order Phyllodocida; family Nereididae; genus Alitta; species Alitta virens. The sequence goes on along the minus strand of OW028578.1, from coordinate 1,612,590 downwards.
TAGACTGCGAGACAGAATTCATTTGACTTTTCACAAGAAATATGGAAGATCTTTTGAAAACTACAAATTACTGAGTCACTTAATATGCTTAAGGAAAAATGATCCTCAGGTTTTTTTAACCCTCTTTCTTAAGGTGCAATTTAAGGTGTCCACCAAAGGGGAAATTATGTTCTCAATGAAATCCCCTGGGGTAAAATCGTTTAGTAAGGGTGCTTCAGTGATCACTTGAAAGAGAAGATTATACCCTGTTAAAAAGAATTGATTGATCTATATCTGGTAAAGTGTAATTATAGATTTATTTTAGAGAAAAGATTAAATGCTTAGAAAACAGAAATTGACAAAATGGTGGCTTTTATGCATGGTGCAGTTGTTTCTAAATTATCTCATGATTATCTAAATCATCTTTAGTGTATGATCTGCAATTTCAACTTGGTTATCTATGTCCAAAATTATATTTTGTATATGATTGTTCTATTGATAGGTCTATATATGTAAAAATTCCCCATTCATGGGATAAATATTGGTAAATGTACACATGGTATGGACTGTGGACTCCAAACCTTATCATCTCATCCTTACGTTTGCCTAAGAATGTTGGTCATGTATACATTGAACAAATATTACACGATCAATATCAGAAAAAAAAATTTACAATAAGATATAATTGTAATTTAGCATAGTATAATGTTGAGAATTTTAGATATAAGTGAAAATCTGGCAGTATATTTTTAGTGCACAAAAGTCAGTAAGTAGCTTTTTTCTAGTTATTTCACAGTGAATCACAGTAAACGACCTCCATGATGTGTGAATTACTATCACTTGGGGAAAACTGACTCAGCTGCCATGTTGGAGTTTTATTTTCCCAGCAGGGGGCAGTGCAGCTGCGTCCAGCCCTCTAGTGTCCATGTCAGGAATCATAATACTCCATGAGTGTGTAATAAATATTGCAATTAAATGTGGCATGATTGACGTTAATTGATTACAAAAAGTCATTCAGTTTTAATATATATTGTGAATTGATTGCTATTTATTTCAAACATGTACATTGTACATAGGTATATATATACTATATAATATACTATATATTTTATCCCGTAGAAGCCAAATATTATCTTTTGAAATACTTATTGATAATGAATCATATAATTAATAACTTCTAGCAGATTTCAAAATATGCTAGTAAGGTTTAAATTATTACGTCCTAAATTTGATTAGAGCAACGAGCTATTATTAATTAGAATAGACCTATAATAGACCTATAAAAATTCTCACGAGCTCTATAATTGATATCTCGCAGCTTGCAATGTTGTCAAATGAAGATTGATGTCTCTCTGTAACTACAGTTTCCACTCGCTGTGTTGATGTGCAGTCGTGCGCGTGCAAAAACGAACACGACCACTTAACGAGCGTGAAAATGGCAAAGAATTATGGGTAATCGCCCTTAATTGCCAAAACCTTAAGCATAATTACATCAAATTGCTGCCAGTCATCGTTAATCACATTTTATTTTCATTGTGTTGCTTTTTGTTTGGCAGAGAATAGGTAGTTTTGAAATTTCATTGATCATGAAGAATTCAGTGATTTTTATTCTGTTCAGTGAAGTTATAAGACTATGGGAAATTAATATATATGAAATATAATGGTTGGAAAAAGATCTATGTTATATAGTATGTTTTTCTAGGCAAATAAACCTAGTTATAGTAGATTTTTGTGGTCCAGTGGGAAAAGTGGTACCAAGCATAATCAATGATCTTGAGTTCGAACCCAGGCCATATGCTATGTATATGAGTTAATTACTGTGTTGAAATGGGGGTCCCTGCACTAAGTGACTATGCAGAGGCAGGTAATAGCCCCTAATGGCACCCATGCATAGATGAAGGCTAATTATGAGTGCAATACGGCAGTCGTATCATCTTATCATTACGTCAACCCTGGCGGTTGGTCTTGAAAACTAACCACGGGGAATAAGATACAATTCAAACCATATGTAGAATCGTAATTCATATTTTTTACCAATATAAATCTGTGATATTAGTAAATAAATTATATCATATCATATACCATACATATTGTGTATTAAATCTATTTATACAAAACTCTCAGTTCTCTTGACCTATCAATCCTTAGTTAACCCCCCCCCCCCCCCCCTCCAGTCTATAGATATTGAATATTCCACATCTTAACCCCCTACTCTTGCCTTATATGTGACAACCTCCCTCCCCCCAAGCACTCCCAACCCTTTTGCCGTGAAGCTGTCAATCCTGGCTCGAGTCGTTTGGCCTGCCAGTCAAACCGTCCTCCAGCCATTTCGGCTCCTGCCACCAGCGAGGCAGGACGTTCTTAGCGGTGTCTCTGCGTGGATGATTTAAATTGGCCTCACGGTTTGAGGATTTAATGGATAATATTACCAGAAATGTCAGGATTAATAAACCAATTACCATGAAATGAAATAAGGGACATTTTTAACTGGATGATATGCCATGAAGTGAGTACATTCAGTTATACAGTGCTATAAGTAGTTAGTTTCACATTAGTAGCTGTGATTGTGTGATGAAATTGCTTGGGTTTCATATAGAGTTATTTCAATTCCGATATGTTATAATACCGTTATGGACATATATATAATAAATTGTTATGAGAATGATGTTTTTAGAAGCGTTATACAGTATATACAGTTTGAGTGGACATGCTGATAGACATATATATGAATTGACAGATGTACTATAATAATGGCTGTTCGACTTATGAATTTCAAGATAAATACCTACTATATTTCTGTGAATAGAAACATAAATCACAAAACAAAAACTACCGTTATCAAATTTAATTCACATATTTCCATATCCAGGTATGTAATCATGTATTTCTATGCCTTAAATGCTTGGAGTACTGATTCTACTTAATACTTTAGCATCAATACTTTGATATCTTTCAAGTGTCTGTACATTTTAGATGTTTGTAAGCTCCTGGTGTTGGGCATAATCTATCTTAACTCCGTGCAAAGAAATGTTAGTCACGACAGCGTTTATCATTAGATCATAGTCCAGCTGTTGCTGAAGCTGGAATTCCCCGCATCATCTGTAGTAGCATCTCTGCGTGCTTGGGATCACTGTGGATCACTCTAGATCACTATGGATCACCATAGCTCACCGCAGACAACTCTAGATTACTGCAAAGATAACTGCCATACCTGAGATCGTTGTAATATTTTGGATACCAAGTTTATCTTAGGCTGTAATTTGAATTATGATAATATTTGGATTTTTGTGATATTATTCAAATTTATGGATAATTTTAAGATATTTTGTCACTTTATTATGTAAGTTAGTTAAGTTTTAGAGTGGTCAAGTGGTCAAGGTATTAATCAGAACTTCAGAAGGTCATAGGTTAGATTTCAAACTAATTATAACTAGCTTATGAAAGATGTGTTTCATTAATGACGTGTATTATACTATAATAGTTAAATTTAGATTGGGCTAGTGGTTAAGGCATTAGCCAACTGTTTAGATAAGTCTTGGGTTAGAATTTCAACCACAACAGTGTTTATTCAGCTACTAAATCACATCACAACACAGCCCATATTGTAACTTCTTTTTTTCATAATCGTCCACAGCTGTTAGTAATCAAAATGTTTTCTTCGTACAAAAATGGTTTGACAGATTGGTCTTTCAAGATTAGTCTAAAGTCATAAATATCCTAAATACTTCAGTATGGTCTAAACTAGTGTAATTAATTTAGTACTATAGTATTTTACACCTGAATAATATGAAGTTCAAATATTCTAGTAGTAAGTAGTACCTATAGTTTACCTTTTTATTACATTTTCCTCGGAGTAAATTAATTCTGAAGTTAGAGGAAGTCGTGTTTTTGGTGAATGAACAGGAAAACACTTAAGTGACATTAAAGAATATGCCTTAAGGGTAAGCTCTGTCTGTGTGTCGGATTCCATCGAATAATGTTGTCTTTTACGATTGTTATTTTGAAATTTCTGGTATTCAGTAAAACACGAAATATAATTTTTTTTTATTCAGTATTTTAGTTAGATTTCAAATGTTTCTTCGAATAATGTCGTTTATATATTGTAACTGCTTTATGTTTTATGTTGCTTATTTATATTCACTGAAATTCAGAAATTAGTTCGTGTGATAGATTTCATACAGATTTACACACTAAATGTGTATAATTTAGATTTTTGACTCAATTGGGTCTCTAAATAAAACTGTTATTGTCTGTCTGTCTAGCTGTCTCGCTGTCTAGCTATCTAGCTGTCTAGCTATCTACTGTAGCTGTCTTGCTGTCTAGCCATCTCGCTGTCTCACTGTCTAGCTGTCTAGCTGTCTCACTGTCTAGCTGTCTCACTGTCTAGCTGTCTCACTGTCTAGCTGTCTGGCTGTCTAGCTGTCTTGCTGTCTAGCTGTCTCGCTGTCTAGCTGTCTAGCTGTCTAGCTGTCTGTCTCTAGAATTCAGTCTGTCTGTGTTTAGACAAACTGAAATTAATTGCTAGTATTCTCTTTTTAAATGTGACATTTTACTGCCATATTTCTTACCCTATTTTATGAAAATTTTGAAGAAAATTTCAAAAAAATTTCAAAGGAAAATAACCATTCTAAGTGCAGTATCAAAAAAAAGAATCATCAGATTTTGCCTCTACTCCATCTTTTTAGCAAGACTGTAATAACTGCCCCTGTAAGCACCCATACCGTAAAAGAAAAGGGCAAAAACTACACACCCCACAGCTATAGTGACCCGGGGGCAGGGCAGCTGTGAGAGGGTTATAACCTTATCTTCATTACACGTGGTTTCGGCATAAATCTCTGTTTTGAGGTAGCAAGGGTTTTTCTTGGTCTACTAGTTTTTCAACAACATTATCTCTGCATTGCCCTGTAGGCCAATAAACACCTCTGGCTTAATGCCTTTGACTGAGTAAGAAACATTCCAGGAATTGCCTAAAGGAACATTTGTCAAAGATATATGGTGTTATCATATGCTAGGATATGGTTGTGGTTGTTGCAATTGCCTGTAGAGCTTAAATCAAGTTGATTGCAATTGTTGAAAATTCTTCAGGCTAGAATGGTTGATTGAATGCTATCTTTGGTTGAGCCAGTTTTAATAATCTTAGTAATGTTTTGTTGTTATTTGTATTTATCCTGTTACTATGGAGAATTGTAATGGATAGATGTCAGTCAGTCAGTCAGCTAGTCAGTCAGTCAGTCAGCACGTCAGTCAGTTAGTCAGTCAGCTGGTCAGCCAGCCAGGCAGTCAGCTAGTCAGTCAGTTAGTCAGTCAGCTAGTCAGTCAGTCAGCTAGCCAGTCAGCGAGCCAGTCAGTCAGTCAGCTAGGTAGTCAGTCAGTCAGTCAGTCAGCTAGTCAGTCAGTCAGTCAGCTAGTCAATCAGTCAGTCTATCTGTCTATCTGTCTATCTATCTATTGTTTCTGTACCAAAAGTATAGTATCTGTGAAGTGTAACTTTACAGTTATAGTAAAATATGTTTCCTAGCAACAGAAAGAATCTACTCTGGCTCTTTTCAGCCTTAAGAGGCTTAAAGAATTAATGAAACAAAAAAAAAACTGCGAAACAGAGAAATAGTAACATACCCCTTCGCCACTGGGGCTGAATATTCATGAGCTCAGAGCTTAGCTTCAAGTGGGGCTTCATATACAAAATACAGTTATCTTTGTGATACACCCCACAGCAGGTTTTGACTAACAAGTCAGTCAGAGTTAGTCAATATCATACACTTAAAAAGTGACTTTATGGACGATAGATATTTCCCTGACATTCTAATCAAAATGATTTCAAGGTTGAGTGATATTAGCTTGACTGACATGCATATGTTTACATTGGACATATGATTAATAAACAGTGGTCCAAAAGTGATAATACGTCAAATTAATCATTTAGCTGTTGTCTGTCATGGTAATTAATAATGATTAATTGGAGTCATTAATGACATGTCAACATTATCATTATTTACACCTCAATAGGTTCAATATCACACATTAAAATGAATACAAAAGACATATCAAAAGTTGGTGTTTTACTATACAAGTAAAGAGGTATTTTTGATAATTATATATATTTCTGTAGAGGATATTGTGTTTCAAAAACAACGTTTAGTAGAATTAGTTTATTCCAGAAGAGCCAACTCTAGTCCATTACAGAACCTCATGTTTGGACTTGGAAAGAACCCCTATCTCCTAATTCCCCTGCCAAGCACTGCCAGGGTGCAAGGTCTGCCAGTTACTTGATCCAATTTTATGTGATCCTGTCTCCCACATTTGGTGGTTCGATTTCAGATTTCCTTAACAAGGTAGCAGATTGCATTGAGCCTTTGGGCAAGATCGACTTTCTGGAAAACTGTGTAAGAACCTCTGATTCTATTCAACCATTAGTATATTATATTGTGTGCTACGTTTAATTTAATTATATTGGTCTTAATAAGGAGGTGGTCCTTCATTGTTGGGTATTATCGAATGGTTTGACATTTGAATACTGTTGTCATCAATCTAGCTCTTCTCTTTTCTTTTCTTCTCTATTCTCTTCTTTTCTTTTCTTCTCTATTCTCTTCTTTTCTTTTCTCTTCTGTTCTCTTCTGTTCTGTTCTCTCCTTTCCTCTCCTTTCCTCTCCTCTCCTCTACACTCCTCTCCTCTCAGGGTGCTCTTCTCTTCTCTTCTTCTCTTCTCTTCTCTTCTCTTCTCTTCTCTTCTCTTCTCCTCTATGACCTTCATACTATGCCCTCCACCCCACCATGATTACACAGTACTCAAGTACCATCCTGCACCCTTCTACACCTTTATGTCATTTTCCTTATGAAATTTTCAAGTTCATCTCAGTTACGTCTGAGTAAATTTTAGGGTCAAGTGACAATTGTTTAACAATGGGAACACAGAGTGATGTCACTGGGCCCATGTTAGTTGTAGGGACAATATATATGGTCCCTCAGTGAAATAGATAGTATCAACAAAGTTCTATACAACTTATACACATGGTATAGTAAGTATGTTATTTTCTCCTGATAAGTGCTGATTATTAAGGTGTACATATTTTATTTTAGAATATATTAATTTGAATTTTTCGTTAGTTTTCAGCCTTAAAATTGTGTTTTTATGCTATATTTGGCTAAAAATTTACATCTAGGTACTTCTAGTTTACTTAAGTATATATTTATGATCTAAACGAATATACCACATGTATTTATCCAATTATATTGCATTAGTCCCAGAATGGTTTATGGTACTATTTTGGATTCATAAAACTGCCTTTGATGTTTATTGAATAATGTCAAAAATGTGTAATTTGTGGCAGATATATGTATGGAGTTTATGCTGTTTACTGGTGTATAACTATTCTAATTATGTAACTTCAGTAGTAAATACTTGTAATATATATATTTCTTATATGTTACTTTAACACAAAAGCCTTCTAGTTCTACACCTGCCAGGGGGGGGGGGGGGGTTCCAACCACTGGGTCCCGGGTTTAATTCCCGGTCGAGCCTAAGTTGGATGGCTGTTTCATCCATCATCTCATTGCCATAGTCCCTGCCTGTCCTAATTAGCCCATCAGGTGCAGAAATACAGGACGTAAAGTCCTACTCCACCCACCACCTCTAGTTCTGCACAATAAACCATTGAACGTAATAACTTCATAACTGCAGTGTGTTCATAACTTTAACAAACACTGTGTGTACATTCCTGAAACATTTAATGACTTTTGGCATGTAGTGCCATGTTAACATATTAAACGTGCAAAGTGTGTTCTGTAAAGACAATATTAGCACAAAAATGTGACCATATGGTAGAAATATCAACATTAGCCTTGAAAGGACTGAATATGAACAATGTATGTGGAAGTCAGCCATGTGTGCTGTACTGAAAATTGTTCTTTTGCACACACTATAAAATATCAACTTGGCACATGCTACATAAATGCTTCCTGCCCCCTATTTTCTGCACGCAAACTCAAAATGTGTCTCTTTTATGCAAAATTGACACAATCTATATACAGCCTTGTGTCATGTACGAAATACAGAACTGAGCCATGGACGAAGATGTATTTTTGGTAAGAAGGAAGTATATAGGATATTTTGCTGTGTACAGACTTGTACAAGCGTTTTTATAGGTAGCATTACATTACTGCATTTTATGTTAATTTTGGTTTCATTTAACCCCACATAAAGACCACCTCACTATAGAGACATTACATTCCAGTTGTGTAACTATACATGATTTGTTTATTGTTTATGTTATGAACAACATTGCAGTTGAAAAATATCATGCTCAGCCATCAGAGATTTTAATAGATGGGAATAAACTTAGTAAGTTTGGTAAAATATAATTTACTTTGTACTTGTATATATTTTGGTAATACACTAAAACTTAAACTAAAAAAAACAAGAGGACAAATATAAAATATTAGGTTAGAAGTAGAAATCTGATATTTATTTAAAAACAATATTGTTTTGACAGATTTTTTTGACATAAAACAAGGCAAACAATAACTATGATCCCCCGATGCCCCCAGTACTCGAAACAGTCTTGAGATAGTCGGGAATCTCAGAGGGAATCTCTCTTGATTATCTGCCAGACGTTGGGCAAACAAAACACTGATCATGTTTGACAGACCTGTTACAGCTCATCTGATCACTAAGAAGGAGCTCTGCATTGCATACTGGGTCTGCAACTGTATACGTCAGTTGCCAAGGCAACCACTACTGTTTACTTATATAAAACTGCTACAAATGGTTTTCAAGAGACTGGCAAATAGTGCAATTTTGGATATTTTGTCATGGACTGTATCATGATATGCCTGGTTTTTGTTAAATTCTCTTTTAATGTATTTTATATATATTGAGTGAACATTGTATTTTATTATTATATATACTGTGTTATCTCAGAACTACTGGTTTGTAGGTTAGTCAGCTTATATGGCCAGATACCAGATACCAGAGGCAGACGTAATGATGAGATGATAAGACTTAATAGTACCCCAGACTCTGTGCTATAGGAAGCCCTATTTCCATGTGGTGCATATTGCAATGTCAAAGACACTAGTCTAAAACTTAGCTATAATTATGACCAGATATTACAGGCAGATGTCACGAAGAGATGATAAGGCTTGGGAGTTTGCACCATCTACACAATGTTGTGCATGTACCCCCCACGCTGGGCTTTCAACCACTGAGCCCCGAGTTCGAGAGTTCAATTCCCGGTCGAGCCTATGTTGGATGGCTGTTTCATACTTCATCTCATGGTCCCTGCCTGTCCTAGTCAGCCCATCAGGTGCAAAAATACAGGACATAAAGCTTTAATCCACCCACTGCACATATACCTAGTATACCCCATGGGTGGGTCTTTTACTTGCCCCAGGAGAGTGCCTGAGACAGTCTTCCCAATCTGTTTATTCCACTATCAGACTACCGTTTCCTTGTCCATAGCTTTAACGTTGTTCTTCTCATGAGAGTTACGACCCCATTTTGCTGTGTATGATAACCTTTGACCTCACCCCTGTTCTTCTTCAGTAATTGGACACTTGGAAGAGTTTCCTGGGGGTTTCCTTCTATCAGGGCATTCCCCACACTGCCTGGGGATACCCCTTTACAAAAGGGAATCCCCGGGGATCCCCTCAAGGGAAATCCCTTAAATCATGATACGCATCAAAGTTAAGTGATCTTAGCTTTGATTTAGTCTGTCATATACGGTGACATGTAAAAAGGTTTGTCTTGAGTGCAGAAAGTGATTTAAAAGCATTGCAAGATTATTGTAAAGTTGATGCATGTTTACTGAAAATATTATATATGGAAATACATTACTTATGCTATTATGTTACTTAAAAAGTTTTTTACAATGTGTTTGTAATGCTTATCCTTACGCTTGGAAATTCAAAATGAGTAACCAACTTTCAAAAAGGGCAGATGTAAGGATCAGATGATAAGACAATGAGACTGTATACCATATTACACATGGGTGTGGTATTTCACTTGCCTCAGCATAGACACTGAGTACAAGGCACCACCATTAACATTTGAATGTTTGCCTAATGTCTCAACGACACTAGTTCTGAAGTTTAACCAGCGTATATGACCAATTGCCAGAGACAGACATAATGATGAGATGATAAAGCTGGGAGTCCACACCATGTTTCACATTTACCCCATGGGTGGGGTCTTTTACTTGCCTCAGCATAGACACCGAGTACAAGGCACCTCCAATTTAACGTCTGATGCGATCGACATCCAGCTGCTGGGATGTAGCTCATGAAGAGTGCCCGGGCTGGGGATCAAACCCGGGACCTTCAGCAGAGCTGGTCAATATTGAATTGGCAGATACCTTTTAACCATTATATAGGCCACCCAGCTGTCAGCTTTCATTAATTAGAGTGTTATTTTTTTTTTTGCCTGTACAACAATCGATCTTCCTTGCACATTGTTCTCTGGTAGTACGTCACAAACATTGTGTATTATGAAGTATATGGCCTCCATGACAGAACCTTAAAAGCTTTGCTATGACGAAGTTGCCTACGCCATAAGATGAAAAATGCTGATCAATCATAACACGAGGCAAGATAGATAACAAAAAAAATACAAAATCTAAAAGATATTATCTCCAGCTTACAAGGAACGCGTCATATATGTAGGTGTCTGGGGCTATATTCAAGATTCACGGTGAATTAAGTTTCACAAGAGCTAATGTAATGTTCAGTGCAATAACTCACATGTTATAAGACAGCAATTTTGTAGGATGTTTTAGAGCTTTTGTATTCAAAGGCAGAGATTAGACAATAGATGTAAAATATGACCATGAAACAAAGGTCTCAGAATTCATATTTTGATATCATAAGGGATCATAGAGATTGTCAAAAGAAAAGAAGGTTTATTATATCATATTTTAACAGATATTGTGTTATATTTTTTACAAAATGACACTGCTAAAATATATATGTCTAACACAATGGGTATTATGATTAATATTCTTTTATTAAAATAATAAAGCTTTAGTTTCATGATATTTATGTGGCTTTGTTCATGAGTGAACTGATGGTGTTAAGGTGGCCTCCTTTCATTTGGCAAATTTGAGTTCAGATCTTGATCTAGACAATAGATATGATTTAAATACAAACATTGCTTTAATATCATCATAATTATGGTGTTACATAATATGGCGAGGACGTTTCATCTCATCCTTACATTCTTCCTCAGCAAAACAGGGTCGGGCCTAGCTCAGTGGTAGCACGCTGGGCTTCCAACCACCGGGTCCCGGGTTCAATTCTTGGTCGAGCCTCAGTTGGATGGCTGTTTCATCCTTCATCTCATTGCCATGGTCCCTGCCTGTCCTAATTAGCCCATCAGGTGCAGAAATACTGGACGTAAAGCCCTAATCCACCCACCCACCCATCCTCAGCAAAACATGTCATCAAATAGACAACCAAATCAGTTGAACAATGTATCTTTTAATTACTACAAAGACTTGTACAATGTCTTATCATATCATCATTACATCGACCTGAGCAAAATCTCTTCAAATTGACTACCAAATCAGCCAGTATTGCCAAACATTATGTAACAATAGTGGATGGTGAATAGTCCAACATATAGTGTTGTGGGATGAGGAAAAATTATATTGTCTAAGGCGAAGCTTATATTCTCCACTAATAAGTGCGATATACACAATAATCGTCCAACATAAACTGCAGCCATCCCACATTGCAGCTGAGATGTCCAATATACTCAGCTGCTGTACAACATACACCCATGTTGGATGACCATGGAGCATACTCACTGGGTCATAGCAGTTGAGTAATATCTTTGTGAGGTCTCCTTGCAAAACAAATGTTTATAAATGAAAATATGAAAAAAAATTGTAAACATTTCTTTTTTGGCAAAATAAAAAAGAATCTGAATCTGAGTAAAAAATATGGTGCCATCCTTAAAAACAAGCTTTAATCACATAATTGCATTATCTTATCTACAAATTAACACATATTCTTAGTAATTATTTACCATGTGTGAACATTCTTCCATTTACCTCTCAGAAAATGCACGGTTAGCATGTGAAAAACATGCGAGAAACGCCTGAGGTATGAGACTGCAGATGTTCACATATTTTGACAGACATGTCAGCTATGCTGATTCATAAAGAGGGGGTGATAGTTTTTACACTAAAGGAACGTTCGTTTGGGTAAAAACACTTTACCCCAGGAAGCTAAGAATATACAATACTATCCTTTGTTTTGGTAGAAGGTGAAATATGTAGTACATGTTTACTATACATGTTACTATAAATATGTACGTTATGCCTGTTCATACAATATTTATAGTGGTGTTTTTGATGATGTTGGTGTTTTTTTATATTATGACTTATATTTGTGTGATTAATGATCAAAGATGTAGTGAGATGCAATTGTTTCTACTCTAAAGAATTCTCTTGTTGTAAAGGGAACCATCATACCATAACCAAATCTTGGTTCAAGGCATAGATAGATAGACAGATAGATAGATGGCTAGATAGACAGACAGACTGACAGCCCGACAGCCCGACAGACAGACAGACAGATAGATAGATAGATAGATACTTGATTGGTAGTCAGTCGATCAGCCAGTTGATCCACCTGTTGGTCAGTCAGTCGGTTGACCAGTCAGTCGGTTGACCAGTCAGTTAGTCAGCCGGTCCACCAGTCGGTCAGTCGGTCGGTCAGTCAGTCAGTGGTTATGCTAGTCAGTCGGTCCGTGTTAGTCGGTCTGTCTGTTAGTAACGGTTAGTAAGTTGTTGGATGTTAAGGAAAAACGAATTGCAACAATAATACACCCTTATATACAGCTGTACTTGGATGGTAACTATTATGGGGTATCAGTAATACTGGGGTGACTACCTTACATAACTCTTCCTCCATTCCTACACGTACATTTGTCATAATACTGAAGCAGCATCTTTATCAAGCAGCCAGGCTTCTGGAGCAGTAGTATCATCCATCCAGCTGTAGCTCTCTGCAACACTGCAACAGTATTCCTTGCAATTGGCCAGCCAGTTGTAGCAATCCATGGCAGCTGACATAATTGGCCATTTCTCATGCATATCTGCATTTGTATGTATTTGCTCTGCCCCTTTGGGAAATGAGGGTTATTGTAGTCTTGAGGGAAATGGACCATTTGCAGTTACGTAAACAAATAAGGCAGATGCTGATAAGCTAGTGATGGGTTACTGCCTCTGAAGCAAGGATGGACCATGATGGATCATTCGTTGATTGGAGAACTTTGTCAATGCCAATGTCTAAATGCTACCGAGTCTGAAGCTTAGCTAGCTTAAATGACCAGCTGCAGGCAGACGTAATGATCAGATCTAGGAATATTTAGAGATTCCTAGATCAGATGATAAGGCTGCTTGGAGTCCACACCATGTTACACATTTACCCCATGGGTGGGGTCTGTTACTCGCTTTAGCATAGACACCGAGTACAAGGCACCTCCAATTTAACATCTAATGCGATCGACATCCATGCAGCTGGGATGTAGCTCGTGAAGAGTGATTTGAAACTTGAAATTGTGAAGATGTATTATAGATGCAAAAGTATTGTCTCAAAAATATGGACTTCGATAGCAATTCTTTTCCATGACAACACTGACTATTGGATAGCATTGTTCTCATATTTGCACTGTATTTCCTCGAAATGAGAATCAATAGGCATCACATCTTGCAATATCTTCCATTCAATTTGCCCAGATTAATCTTTGCCCCCCTCTCTTAATCCTTTTACCCAAATATCGTATTAAGGATGCCCCCCTCTCATCACTCTAAAACTCAATTTGAGGCAGTTCGTCAAGGCCTAATCAATTGGACTGCTAGATTGAGCACTCCAGTGTTTTGTATTAGAAGGAAATTGGTGGCTCAAAACAATTGCTCTATCACTGGGGTTTTAAGAGCAGAATATTATGTCTTCTGCTTCTAAAATGTATAAGAGATAAATGTGTGTAACATGGGTGGACCTCATCAATCTTAGGACTGTGCTTTCCATATCTATCTATCTATCTATCTATCTATCTATCTATCTATCTATCTATCTAGCTATCGATCTATCTTTTCATTTATCTATCTATCTATCTATCTATCTATCTATCTATCTATCTATCTATCTATCTATCTATCTATCTATCTATCGATCTATCTTTTCATTTATCTATCTATCTATCTATCTATCTATCTATCTATCTATCTATCTATCTTCATCCTTGACTGTTCACACTGGACGTTTGCCCGTCTGTCTATCTTTTAATCTCTTTGCCTTTGTCTCACTTACCTAATCCCCATTAGCACATGGTCTGCCTTGTTTTCTTGGGGACCTTTGGCCTTCAGCTTTCCAGCCAATTAGCTTAAGACTGACGGTCACTCTGACCAGTCAACACCATTCGTCTCTATTCTTTCAGCTGGACAGAGAGTGACCACTCAAGCAAATGGCCGTTGGTCAGTGGCTGGCCAGTGCAGAGAGATTGTCCAGAATAAGGAACGCGGTGAGAAACCTAAGGAAATATTGATAGACCTCAAGTCATCAACACCAGGTCAGCAAGGTGTTGGGTGGCCACAGAAAACAAATGGTGTCCAACACGTTTCAGAGCTAATGCTTTTCAGCCAAAGCTTCAATTTCATCAATTTGACTTAAATAGCACTCCCCAATAGTGCAGAGAGTTCACTTAATCTTTTCCCTGCATCTTAAGTTGTATGCATGAGTTGAACCTAAGGGTATGCAGTCTATCCACAAGACCTAACAAAAAAGCGACATCAACAATTTTCAAAAGATTTGATTTATTTCATTGCCTTAATGTCATTGGTTCTGAAGTTTAGTCAGTTCATATGACCAGATGCATGAGGCAGACGTAATGATGAGATGACATTTGGGATATTTCAATGTTCAATGTCTTAACATGTACATACATGCCCCATGCTACATGTCCTGGGTCTGAAGCTTGGTCAGCTTATATGAGCACCTTCTGAAGGCAGACGTAATGATGAGATGATCAGGCTGCTTGGAATCCACACCACGGTGACAGTAACATTGACTCCATAGGTGGGGTCTTCTACTCGACTGTGCATAGACTTCAAGTACAAGGGTATCTTATCCATTAGTGGCTTTGGTATTCCCACCAAATGCCAATCAACCACAAGGCATACCAATGGCAATGGTCTGCCCTAAAAGCATTGTAAAGGGTTAAAGGGGGTGCGTAATAAGTGGGGTGAATCACAAGCCCTATTGATTGAGTCTGGATGCATCACAAGCTGCAGAAGTCTGACAAATCAGTTGGATTGATGGGCACATTGAGTCCAATTTGTGAATGGCTGTCATGCCTGTGGCTTCACTTGACATCTGAACACTCCTATGGCCTGGTAGACCAACATAACTCTTCCATCGGCAACGCTGACTTTGGTATAGCCTTTTACAGAGCTCTTGCATTAGGTGAGAAAAGTAATATTATGTGTAGTAGATGTAAAATAGATGTAGCAGAGGCCTCTTCACAGTCACAATTGCCCAGGGTGGTCCCAGGAGAGATTCTCGTATTGTTTGCTATTTGTTTGAGTATTCTCTTCACCTTATTGGGCTGTCTGATCGTGCCCTGAATATTCCAGTTCTTTGCCTTTTTTGCTGCTGATGTTCTGCTACCAAATTCTGCTTCCAAAGTCCCATCAGGCATCTGTCATTGTATTGTATTGTATTGTATTGCTGCAAGATGTGTTTCATTATCAGAATATCACGATTAAGTTCAGTATATAAGGGCGGGGGCCTAGCTCAGAGGCTTCCAACCGCTGGTTCCCGGGTTCGATTCCTGGTCAAGCTCAAGTTGGATGGCTGTTTCATCCTTCGTCTCATTGCCATGGTCTCTGCCTGTCCTAATTAGCCCACATGGTGCAGAAATACAGGACCTAAAGCCCTAATCACACACACACACACAAGTTCAGTATATAGAATGGTATAAGGCCACATTTCCAAGATAGTATTCCAAATGGGGACAACATCGCTCCAATCTTGGCCGTCAACTGCTTCAATGTTTAGCCGAGCTAGCGTGATATCAAGGTGTTGCATGAATGGTAGTCTTAATAGTGAAATTTCACTGTCCAAGATAATTATGATTGGCTTGACGTCAGCTCGACGTTAGCTGGATACTCGGATAGCATTTCAAATCGGCCCAGCATCGTTTCCATGTTAGCCGTCGGTGGTACAACATCTTATCGACATCGCAGAGGTCACGCCGATGTTGCTCCAATTTGGAATACTATCTGTGATATTGGTCGGCATTTTCAACGTCAGATCGGTCCAACATTATATCACTATTACTATTGTATACTGTACATCACAAAGACAAAAAAACAGCACATCTAATGATATGTGTAACATGGTGTAGACTCCAAGCATCTTTATCTCAACATTACGTCTGCCTGCAGCTGGTCATATAAGCCGACTAAACTTCAGACCAAGTAACATTGAGACATAGACATAGACAGTTCAAGATGGTGTCACCCGATTACTCAGTCACCTCCTCGTGCTATTCGCTGATGCATCTAACGGAATGAGACATCACAGAATGTCTTGTAGCCTTCCTCTTTGTATTGTGATGCGGTTCCAACTGATGCTGCTGCTGCTGCTGCTGCT
Source organism: Alitta virens (assembly GCA_932294295.1). Classification (NCBI taxonomy): domain Eukaryota; kingdom Metazoa; phylum Annelida; class Polychaeta; order Phyllodocida; family Nereididae; genus Alitta; species Alitta virens. Next base: position 1,595,958 of record OW028578.1, on the reverse strand, counting down.
TCAGCAAGAAGACAGACCTCATGCAGAGAATGTTCGTGTCAACAAGCACCGTCATTTTTATCGCGCATCTAGTGGATTTAAAAGGCACCTGTAGGTCTAGACCTTCCCCTAAAAAGGGTTGGTTGGCTAGATTGAGCCAGGAACAGATCTATAGATAAGATCAACATTATTTGAGGTGGATCATTTAGAAGCCTGTGTCTGGTTGGTAGATTCTTACATGGAAAGTGGGTTCTGTCTGAGATTAACTTGTCTATCTCTAACCTCAGTTACTCTCTGTCAATCTCTGACTCCTTCAAGTTAGTTTTGTAGAATCCTCTGCCCCTCTGTCCTTACCTCCATTTCTCTTGTAGTTTGTCCACGGACGTATTCATACTATCTTTGTCTTTATTTTATCTGTCTGTGTGAATGTGTGAATGTTGAATCCTTAGAACGGTGAGCCAACATCACACATTATCTGGATAAGGAAGCCAGGTACAAACCTCTAGACCTGTGAAGTTCGTCCATCCAAAAAGGTGTCCTCAGTACTTGGTACCAGTAATTGATTACAGATGAGTGCATTTGAGTCTATGAGGGACTTATTGCAAAAGGCTTGTGATGTTACAGAGCTGTTGATGATTACTCGAGTTTAAAGGGGATTGGGCATACCAATTCATTGCTTAGAGGTGTAGATGAAACAGAATGTACCTAGACTCATAATCTCTGTAATGCCCACCAATTCTCTTTTGTAACAGTATTTGCATAGATCGACCTCAGTCTTTGATGTATTGTGATGTGAAACGAAAGATGAGGCAACAAAAGGCGAACAGAAATCTATGATCTCTATTGAAACTGAACTTCCTAATAGTTGAGGCTATCTCCTTGAAATCATGGGTACGATGTCCAGTCTGGACACAATATATGATAAAATCATAGCTGGGTGTCATTTCCATTAGATTGTGATATTTGTGATGCCAAGAAAGTATGCTTATTTTACTCATGGCTTGGATGCTTCATATTTTGTGGAAATAGTCATGTGCAAATAGTCTTGTCATTTCATTATGAAGTATGCATCTGTCAATCCAGGCACAATCCTAGAAATATATATACCAAATTGATTAGTCATTAAGGCATGGTTAGCTGCTAACAAACTTGTCTGGACTATAATATATATATTTAATAACAACCTTGTGGTATCCCCACATGGCACTTGTATGCCCCTTGCTGAGGGTTGGCGCATTATGCCCATATATTTCCCAACAGTCAGTTTCAATCATAAGGCCTGAAAGTCTATGTATAACATAAGGCTTCCAGTCTGCTATGCAATCAGCAAGCACAGCAGATGAAGGAAAGGGTACCAGTCATGGCAGCCATATTGAGTCAGAAGGGAGTAATACTGGTGGCCATTTTGTGCTTGTTGCATAGAGCTAGAGGCATGCAATAGGCAGCTCAAATCAGTGTCTTGTGGTACACCATAGTGATTACTGCGTTGTTTGTTTAGGGTAATGTATGAGCAGAATCTGGTAGAGTAATTTGTGGAGACTGCTTGATCAATAGTATAGGGTGTGGTGATGTTGCTGTCAAGGTGAAGTGTATACTGTGTATTGGTTAGAATAGTCTTGCAGAAATAAAGTTTAGCTTTGCTGTTAAAACCACTCTTGGTGCAGATTTTACTGGTCTTTAGGGTGTGGTGGTCTTAATAGAGAGGTAAGATGCATTCTTAGATATACTTGGGGATAAAAAAAAATGTGTGGTCTAAAGCCACTGTCACACGGGCCGGTTGTGCCGTAGTGAACCCGTAGTATTACGTAATAGTTGCGAAAATCGCTACCCGGCTCGAAGCCGGCGGCCCCAATACGGTCACCCGTGGATACCCGTGGATACCCGTCAAGCACCCGTGGGACCCTTGGCCAAGCCGCGAAACCCGGCCCCGGTAGCCGGTTGTGCCATGCTTGCATGGCACAACCGTAGAAATCTCACGGTTGAAAAAAAAAAAAAAAATACCCGTGGAAGCCGGCGGGTGACCCGTAGAAGCCGGCGGGTGACCCGTAGAAGCCGGCGGGCGACCCGTAGAAGCCGGCGGGCGACCCGTAGAACCCGCGAATTAACCGTCCCTAATTTCACCCTTTGGTAAAGCCGGCGGCTTGTTGAGGGGTTCTACGGTTAACCCGCCGGCTTTGACGGTTAAGCCGCCGGCTTTGACGGTTAGCCCGGCGGCTTCCACGGTTAACCCGCCGGGTTGCATAGCAAGCAATCGTGTTTGCCCAGTGTCATCCTGTGTGGATCCAATGCGACGCAATGACGCAATGAGCTGGGTTTATTATGTAATCACAGCGGGGTACGTTATCCAGGCAGTATATAAAGATTGACCAGTGGCTATCAGATCATTCAGCATCTTGCTACCAAATTGAGAAGACAAAGAATACACTGCTCCAGAAAATATTTTTTATCATGCCGATGAAGAAAATTACTGCACCTAGGACCAGGACAACTGCAGTTCCTGCTGAGGACACAGAGAAATCGCTTTCTTCACTTCAAGCCAGCGATGATGAAGTATCTTCTGCTTCATCAAAGAAGAAGAGTGCTCTTCCTGTGAAGGAGAAGATGGCGAAGAAGTCTGCACCTGCCAAGCGGACTGTACCTGCCAGGAGACGAAAAATTGCCACGAGGTCATCCTCAGATGCTGCCAGCACGGATGAGTCCCAGAAGTCTGCTCCTGCGCCTGCTCCTGCGCCTGCTCCTGCGCCTGCTCCTGCACCTGCGCCTGCTCCTGCACCTGCACCTGCTCCTGCACCTGCAACTTCTCCTGACACTTCACCTGCTCGCTCTGCAGGTCCTGTATCACCTGTTTTCTCAGGTAGAGGAAATGAGCCTCGGAAGAAGCAGGATAAGCTCTTCCTGCCACACCAGGATGAACAGGAAGTTGCGGATTGGTACAGGGACCACCCGATATTTTATGACCGGACCCTATCGGATTACAAGGACACCGGGAAGAAGACGGCCCTCCTTAATGCAATGGCTGCCAAGTTGAGTGTTCCCTGCACCGGTTTGCAACTCAGGACTTGGCTTGAATCCATCAGGACTAGTGCCGGAAAACTTATGAGGCAGGGGCCATCCGGAACTGCCAAGAGAAATCCCACGGAGAAAGAACAGTGGATATGTGCCAACTTCGGATTTCTAGTTGACCATATCACTAGAATTCCCAGTCGACAAGGAAGCAATGTTCTTTCAAAAAGACTTGCAAAAGACAACAGCAGCAGTGCTGCAGAAGAATTCGGGCCCCTGGAGATTTCGGATGACCCGGATGTTTCCATGGATATCCCCCCAGCTCCTGCCAAGCGTTCCAAGGGCGGCCCCTACAAGAAACGTAGACAGGAACCCCAGGAGGAACCCCATCAGCAAAGGAGAATGGACGAGCTCATGGAATTGGCCAGGAGCTCAACAGGTGCCCTGCAGGCATCTTTTCATCAAATGGCTGCTGCTGCTCCTCCTCCTCCTCCTCCTCGTCATCCAGTAGATCTCCACGAAAGGAGAATCCGGGCGATGGGAGATTACATCGTTGCGGAGTGCCTGATGATGGACACAGACACATTCGATGACTTTCATACCCAGCTGATGCCTATGATTTTCCAATTAAAAGGAAACCTTATGAGGAACAAAAGGCAGCAACAGCAACCCCAGCACCAGCAGCAGCACCAGCAGCAGCACCACCAGCAGCACCACCAGCCGCAGCACCAGCAACAGTTCTTCGCTCCTCCTCCTCCTCCTCCTCCTGGGCTTCAGTACACGACCATCCTGAGTCCACAAAAGAATTGGCCACCTGCAACTGCAGCTGGACCTTCTTCACTGCCTCCTTCTGGCCCTCCGTCGATGATTTCTGAAATGCCACCCAGTAGCTCCACACCACTCAATATGAGCCAGTATCTCAACTTGTAGACAACCAACTTGTTGACAACCCCGGCCTTTTTCAAGGCCAAACAACCCCGGCCTTTTTCAAGGCCAAACAACCACGGCCTTTTTCGAGGCCAAACAACCCCGGCCTTTTTCAAGGCCACCAAATCCTCCCAAAAGAGCATGCCTTGTACACATATTTGTGTTAACAATCAATCAAAAAAAAAAGTTCCCAAAACCCTCCAAACTTTTCTCTATCTTTGTCCAAAAAATAATATTTTAGTACAAAATAAACTTGTTCATATTTCCTTTGGATTAGATCACAATATTTCTTTATTATACACTTGAACTATCTTGCAGTAGATTGCATATTATCACACTTTACTGAAGTTTTCATATTTCTTTAGCAAACAAATTTGTTACTAACTTAATAATTTTGAGCAAAGAAGACACCATTTTTTTGGTTCAGAACTGCCGTAGTTGTGTCTTGTTCAGAAGTGCCGTATTATTTTTTTTGCTTCAGAACTGCCGTAGTTTTTTCTATTATACTGCAATGAAAATAATGAAAGTACGGCACTTCTGAACAAAAAAAAAGTACGGCACTTCTGAACAAAAAAAAAGTACGGCACTTCTGAACAAGAAACAACTACGGCACTTCTGAACCAATAAAATATTTGGTGTGGGTCAGACAGGAACTTTTTTTTTTATTACACAAGAAGTGTACATGGTCTGCTCTTTTGGGAGGATTTGGTGGCCTTGAAAAAGGCCGGGGTTGTTTTGTGGTTTCTTTATTATACCATGTCATCTTGCCATGGCACACTTCCTTCCTCTGAATTAACATAGTCTACCAGGTACTGCCGTTGACTCTTGGCTACACCAGTCATTGAATGGCCTCTAGTGGGTGGTGGCATTTCATCAATTTCTCCAGCTGCCCTCCAAGTTCCTGGGGTGATTACATGTGTGACTGGATCTTCCTGGTCCACCATTTTGTTCTGGGCAGTTGGATACCTTACTCTCATCAGATTGTGGAGGCAGCAGCATGCAAGGACTATGGATTCCACTGTCTTGGTCCTCTGTGGCATGGTAGTCAGGAGACACCTGAACCTTGCTGAAAGGATACCAAATGCATTTTCCACAATTCTTCTTGCCCGGGAGAGTCGGTAATTGTATATCCTCTGCTCCTTGGTCATGTTTCTTAGGGGCAGTGGCTTCATCAGCCAGGTTTTCAAAGGAAAGGCATCATCTCCGACAATGAAGTAGGGAAGAGGTCTTTCACCAGGAACGATTGGTTCAGGTGGCGGTAACCCAAGGGTCCCTTCTTCAAGTGCTTCCCTCAGGACTGTCGTGCTAAATACTCCTCCGTCCGATCCAGCTCCGTTAGCTCCACAGTCTACATTAAGGAACTTGTAGTCAGCATCCACAAGAGCCATGAGTACAATGGAGTGGTATCCCTTGTAGTTGTAGTACACGGAACCACCTTTGGGAGGACATTTGATGGCCACATGCTTTCCATCAATGGCTCCAACACAATGAGGAAAGTTCCATCTCGAAAAGAATAGTTCAGCGACTTTTCTCCACTCTTCTGGAGTTGAGGGGCAGGTCAGGAGTTCTTCGGAATACTCTGCAATTATGGCTTCACAGACTTCTCGAATTATCAAGCTGATGGTGTTGTGGGCCACTCTAAAGCCATACATGAGGGACTTGTAGCTGTTTCCAGTTGCCAAATAGCGCAGGGTGATGGCAAGTCTGTGTCCTGGGTCCAAAGCTTCCCTCATACAGCTGTTTTGTTTTCTAATCCTATGATCAATTTTGCCAACGATCTCTCGGAAAATGGCTGGTTCCATTCTCATAAAGTTGGTATAACTTGCGGTGTCTTCCTGGAACAGTTCTCTCAGTAGACGTTCATAATATCCCATCTGCGGTCTTCTCAACAGCCAAGGCTTCACCCAAAACCTCCTCCTCCTCCTCCTCCTCCTCCTGGCTGCCAGTTCTCTTTCTTCTTCTCTCTTCCTCTCCTCCTCCTCCTCCTCAGCTAGTGCTTCCATACAAGCAAGTTGTAAAATAAGTGTATAATTGGCCTGAGCAGCTAGTAGTAACAAGGCTCTATTTCGTTGGGGTTGATGCATGTACATGGTCTTTCCTCTTCAGCAGCCGGAGACAGAATGATGGAGAACAACAGATGCAGCCCCTATTTATAAATTTTTGGCAAATTCCACGAGATAGCCAGCCGCCAGGTTAACCCGTGGAAGCCGGCGGGTGACCCGTGGAAGCCGCCGGGCAACCCGTGGAAGCCGCCGGGCAACCCGTGGAAGCCGCCGGGCTACCCCTGGAAGCCGTCAACTAATTTGCCGTACCCGGCAGTAACCCATGAAAGCCGGCGGGTAACCCGGCGGGTTACCCGTAGAACCCGGCGGGTTAACCCGTAGAACCCGGCGGGTTACCCGGCGGGTGCTGCCCCGCCCCTTTTTGCTGCCGCCAAACCGGCGGAAAGAGCTGTTACATAACTATTACGTAATACTACGGGTTCACTACGGCACAACCGGCCCGTGTGACAGTGGCTTTAATGGCGAGGTTGTTTTGAACCAGAGTTTCACTTGTCTTAGTGATCTTCTTTCAGACTTATCTTATCTTATATAATCTTATATCATCTTGAATTATCTTGAATTATCTATATTATCTTATCTTATATTATTATATTATCTTATCTTGAATCATCTTGAATTATCTATCTTATCTTATATTATTATATTACCTTGTCTGGAATCATCTAGCATTGTGGAATCACCACTGTTTGCTAAAAGCCTTCACAGTCACTGGTATGTTGTCTGTGATGGTATGCCATTTGCATCGGAGGCTTTTGTGCACTCATGTCACAAGCAAGGGCAAACAGAAGGCTGCCCCAGTACATTTGCTGTAGAGGCTGTGAGGCCCATTTGGTGGAGAATCCGTGCAGAGGCTGCTTAAAGACACCACCCATAGGGTATATGGTAATTGTGACATGCTTGTATGGAGGATAATATAGTGTACTATAGATAAAAGCAATTGTTATAAAGATTGTATTGTATTGTATTGTCAGTCGCCTTGGTCTGAGTTTATTGAATGCACATCTATATAGCACATAGATGTCTGGGCTTACAAAGTTTAGGCTATGAGATACTCTTGAAGTTTTGCCTCTAAAAGATGCTGCCATTTCGTGCATGAATTCAGAAAAAGATTTGCTATGCTTTGAAATTTGATTTTTATATCAATGTCTCTTTGAAGAATCAGATGCTCATGTTTCTAGATGAAATAAACATGTTTTGGTAGATCCTGGCAGTTCATGTCTGGAGATAAAAACCTCTTGTCTGGATATAATAAGTACACACATGTATTATAATGGAAATGAAATGCAAGTGAATAGTTTGATTTTCACCATTACATGGCCAAATGTGCCACGTGCGTTTTCCATGAGAAGGATAAACGCATGGAAAACGTATGGAAAACGCATGGTTTTTGCCTAATTAAAATGAGGTGAAAACTGCGTTAATCCAAACGCATGGAAAACTGACGTAGCACATTTGGCCATGTAGCAATAGCAAAAATACCATACAGGAGTGTCCTTCACACTGTTGTACTGCCAGAATGCTTTTTGTGTATGGTGTGATAATCTAGCAATGGTACATGATCTTAATATTGAGGTGGTCTTGATAATGGGGTTGTCTAAATAGTGAGATTGTCTTAATAGTGGAGTGATCTTAATAGAATAGTGAGGTGGTCTAAACAGTGAGGTTGTCTTAATAGTGAAGTGTTCTTAATAGTGAGATAATCTTAACAGTGAGGTGGTCTTTATCGTGAAGTTGTCTTAATTGTGAAGGGGTCTTACTAGTAAGATGGTCTTAATAGTGAGATGGTCTTAAAAGTAAGGTGGTCTTAATAGTGAGGTGGTCTTAATAGTGAGGTGGTTTTTATATTGAGGTGATCATACATAGTGAGGTAATCTGATTAGTAATGGGGTGTTAATAGAGAAGTGGTCTTAATAGCCAGTCTATTTAAGTGGGACTCTAATGTATGAATTGCATGTAGTCAAATGCATCTGCATCACTCCATCACTTTCGCTGCCTCAGCAGCTTTTAATGGTCACCATGTTGATGCCACTTTTCTGTTGAATACAGAATACATCCATGGTTTTTGTATGCATGTGGATGGCCACTCTACTATGCATAGAAATTCTCATTTTAATGGATTCAGGATAAAGTTTTATGGAAGTGTTTCGACCAGCACCAAATTTGGATGGCTAGCCAATTATTGTTGCTGTGGCCCCATGATTTAAAATCTCTTGAATATTCATGAAGGGGTGTAAGTTACAAGGGGTGTAGGAGTCTTCAGGTAATTTAAGCTCACAGGATTTAAGGCCAAATCCTTAAATATTGCCTTAAATATTAAAGGTATGTAGGCATGCAGAGATGGTGGATTATACGCTTAAGGCTCATGTAGGATCTGTGTTGTACGAAAGTTATTGATGTACTTGAGAAAGCCCAATGCTTGATGCTTGAACAGGTTTATTTACGAATTTCACGTAACAATATTTGGGGGCTTATTACAATACAATTTCAATTGTAACATCGTGTAATAAGCTTGTAAACAAACGGGGAAAAATACATAAATAAGAATTCAATATGGCACTTCTATTAATTGGAGTAAGATGTATTGTAAATTCCATGATATGAAATTTATCTACTGAACCAGCTACTGATAACAGGAAAACAATAAATTGGTACTGCTGTAAATTAGAGTGAAATATCTTTAAAATCGAATCAAGCCGTTGAAATTACATGTGTGTTTTTTTTTATTCTAAAACTTTAATGTACATGTATATGAAAGAGTTTGAATAAATATTATATATAACTGCATATTTTGTAATTATCACCACAATTCACCAGTTTAACCTCAACTTAAAAACAGTACCCCAAAAATGCCAAAAAAAAAAAAAAAAATCTAACCTCAACCAGGTTATAACCTCCTTGCAACCAAATCAAACCACTGGTTCTTAGGTGGCAGGGGAGCCATGTATACAGAAGGGGTCACTGCCCAGAGCAGTCCATGAGACACCTTTATGTTTATATACACAGGAGGCCATGTTATCCTTGCTATACACCCAGTTAAGTGCCCCCAGTCCACTGTCTTATGTCTGCGAGGAATGGCTTGAATGATGTTTAGGAATTTTGGGCTCGGTATCTATTGTCTGTTTAATATGTTTTCTGGAGGATTTTGTAGAATAGAAGCTGATCTTAGCCAATAGGACAATGAAGATGGTGATAAGAGTTTTTATGATGCATAGCTGAAAACAAGAAAGTGTGAAAACACGCTGATAAATAGATAGATAGATAGATAGATAGAGAGATAGAGAGATAGAGAGATAGATAGATAGATAGACAGACAGGTAGAATAGATAGCCAGATAGACCGACAGGTAGAAAAGATAGCCAGATAGATAGATAAAATAGATAGCCAGATAGATAGATAGATTGCCAGATAGATAGATAGCCAGATAGATAGACAGACAATGCATTGTAGTTCCATGGCCTCGGACAGATAGATTATTGACTGACTGACTGACTGACTGACTGACTGACGTGCTGACTGACTGACTGAATGACTGGCTGATTAATTCGTTCATTCGTTCGTTCATTCATTCATTTAAAATGTTATAGTCTAATATTTCTTCTGTGGTGGGCAGATTATGATGTGATTCCCAATTCCCCATTCTACAATCACATGGGTTCGAGATTGCATTATATTTGGCCTGATGGATAAAACATGATTCCATTTGGTGGAGTGGGGAATATGGTCCTTGCAGAGGCCATAGAATAGCCTAGTGTTTGCTGTAGTTAATGATATTTTTTGTTGATATTATGGATGTGGCAGTCTGCTGATTGTAAATTGTGTGATTTTTTGTTGGCTTTAGTTTTGGCCAGGAATTTTTATGGCAGGAAGTTTGCTTCTGGGATCTGCTAGGATCTGCTAGGATCTTGTGTTCTAGGCAGCTGAGAAGAGCCAGCTGGTCATTGTTTGTAGAGCTAACCTGGCTAGGATGGGATCCGAGTGCTGAGAGGGGGGTTTTCTAGGCAGAGGGGGTACTACAAGGGGCTACCATAAACTAGGGTGTATCTTGTATTGTCTTGGGTTTTGGGTGTTCTAAGGTTATGTTTGGGTGATCTTGGGCCTTTTTAGTTTATGTGTCTTTCTTTTTTTATTCTGTGTGTTTGTTGATGTTTATGTATTTTGTGTCATTGGGTCATCTCTTGATTATTTTAGTTCGTCAATTTTTTTGTCTGTATGATAGATAAATAGATGGATTTTTATCGACATATATTCTGATGTATTCGTTACATTAGCTGTAATTGTCTGTCTTACCTGTCTTTATCTGTCTGTCTATGTCTCAACATTTCTGTTTGTTCATTCTGTTCGAATTATGTCTGTCTTTTTTTTATCTTTCTTTACTCTGAATAGTATTGTTGTCTGTCCTGCCTTTTGTGTATCTTAATGTTCAGTCACTGTGTCAGCCAGTCAGTCAGTCAGTCAGCCAGCCAGCCAACCAGTCAATCAGTCAGTCAGTCAATCAGCCAGCGAGCCAGCCAGTCAGTCAGTCAGCGCTAGTCAGTTACTTAGTCAGTCAGTTAGCCAGTCAGCCAGTCAGTTAGTCAGCGAGCCAGACAATCAGTCAGTCAGCCAGTCAGTTAACCAGTCTGACTGTCTGTCTCCCACATTCTTGGTGTCGGTCTGTCTGTCACTAGCACCATCATCCCTTTAATCACAGATATTCCACACCACCATTCGCTGCAGATTATACAGCCCTACCTCTTTGTTATGCTAATGCATTGAGATGATCATTGTAATGGCACGTGAAACAATCAGAGCCAGAACGAGGCTATGAATGCTATTGTGGGCGGAAGTCCTTCTGTTGCATCATGGGAAATGAGTGGCGGAAGTGATGCTGTTACTTTGAAGAAGTGGTTGCCATGGAAACCTGCATTTTGGGACTGGTTTCTGTCTTGTGTGTGGTGGGGAGGAGGGGAAATACATTTGTCAAATTGATGCGGGTCAGAGCAGCCCCATATATTGACTATAATTCAAAGCTAATGCTCTTGCAAAATGTTGACTTAGGATTTCCTCTGCTGGTTGGCTCCATGATGTAGGGCTGAGCGAAGTATTCACTGCTTTGTGTCATTCAAACCAGACAGTGTGGGCCACTGTAGACATAAGGGTGCTGTGGGACATGTTGAAAAGATATTTTTGTGTCTACTCGTGTGATGTTTAAGTCGATGCCTTGTACTCTGTGTCGGTGCTGAGGCAAGTTAAAGACCCCACCCATGGAGAATATGTGTAACATGGTGTGTTGACTCCATGCAGGCAGCTTTATCACTTCATCATTACTTTTGCTACTACCTGCTGGCAATTGATATCATACAGTACACAATAATTTGTGATCATACCTAAAACTAATAAAGATCACATTGTCTGATGGTTTTCATTTCATAATGCATCATTTCTGAATTTTCTGAATTAATTATTTCATGCATACCGTATGAATCATGAATTGGGGATCAATTTTAATCACACTTCACGTTGATTGACATCATGTTTTGAAGTGGACATTTATTGGATTGTTTCATCATCGTAGCTGAGTGATGGGGCATTGCTTTCGAATTATCAGCCGTGACATCAAATGTTTTTGATTGACATTTAGTAGCTTTAAGGGGTTTGATGTGAAATTCAGCTTTCCATACATTCTCTGAATGTACATCATACGTTCATTTCAAACGGTACAGACAGGATTATGTTAGAGGAAGGTAATGTTAAATTTTACTGGAAGGTTTCTGGGATGTACGCTTATATAATATATATACATTGTATCATTATATCACCTTGTGGCAAACCGTCAACAAATGTTATAACAATAGATGGTCCAACGTGGAGTTCTGTGGGATGATGAAATTTCATATGCCACTCAGCTGTACAACATACAGTACAACCACCCAACATACACTGCAACTGTCCAATATACTCTGCTGCTGTACGACATACACCCATGCTGGATGGCAATACATCGTTCTGATTGGCTCACAGCGGAGAATATAATCTCTATGGTTGTCACATCTCTGAAGTTTCATTTCAAAATATATTCACAATTTTTTTGCTTTTTATCTGTTTCAGCCATCAAATCGCTTGATCAGCTGAATGACCAGATCGTTCAGTTCATTTTCTCCCCCAAGGTCACTGAGCTTGACATCGAAAATGACCTCTCAGCAGAGGACAGACAGGCCCTTCACAACTCCATGACCTTGATGAGAAAACTGCTCCTAGATGCACAAGCCAAGTTCCGGAAGATGGTTAGTAGTTATCTATCTGTCTATCTGTATATATACCTGTCTATCTATCTATCTATCTATCTATCTATCTATATTAGGTGAGGGCCTAGCTCAGTGGTAGCGCGCTAGGCTTCCAACCACTGGGTCCAATTCCCGGTCGACTCGGGTTGAGCCTATGTTGGATGGCTGTTTCATCCTTCGTTTCATTGCCATGGTCCCTGCCTGGCCATCAGGTGCAGAAATACAGGACGTAAAGCCCTAATCCACCACCACCACCACCATCTATCTATCTGTATATCTGTCTATCATCCTTCCATCCATCTCTCTATCATAATTGGGTCGTTTTAGTAGACTACCAGATTTAACCATCTCCCCATATCACATCACTGACTAAATGTCTTGTAATAACACATTATATCTCAAATGTAATCATTTATCATATCCGCTATCATCGCCATATGCACCTGATTTTGCCTAATAGAATCTATTTCTAGTTAAATTATGCTGCCAGAAGTAATTTCATAACAGGTTCTTTATGCCTCAAGCAAGCCTTTAGCACTTGCCAAAATGTATTAACTCACGCGATGCTCAATTATCATATAATTTACATGCATTTCCATAAATGTACTTAAACCGTTGCCATTTTTATATACAGCAGAACTGACAATTGAGACCAGCACTCAATTTTTACACGTGTTCTTGTCATTGTACTTTATTTCTCTTGTAAGATCATCTCACTATTAAGACCACTTTGCAATTGCATAGAACACCTTAGAATTAGAACACCAATTTTGACCAAAATTTATTTTTGATATTGTATTTTAAACTACCTCTCTTTTAAGACCACTTCACTATTAAGACCACCTCACTGTTAAAACCACCTCACTATTAAGACCACCTCTCTATTAAGACCACTTCACTATTAAGACCACCTCACTGTTACATGGCCAATTGTGCCACGTGCGTTTTCCATGCATTTGGATAAACGCATGGAAAACGCATGGTTTTTGCCTCATTATAATTAGCTTAAAACCATGCGTTTATCCTTCTCATGGAAATGCACGTTTCACATTTGGCCATGTAGAACCGCCTCTTTCAGAGTTCAGTATAATAACTCTGACACAAAAGTGGTCATATCAGCCAGGTCCCACTGTAATGTCTCATAATTGATTAATTTCTCGCTCCAGGTGGAAGACAATAAACTTCTAGCAACCAAGATTGAAACGTCCATTAATACTGCCAACCATGAAGTTAACATTTTGAGAGGAGAACTAGAGGATACTAACCGAAGATTATCCATGATTAGTGAAAGCACAGAGGAAATTAAGCAGCCCAGGGAGCCTGACAATGATTGTAAGTACTTTTGATTTATTAATTATGATTACACTAATGTGAGGGTATTGTTTGGGCATGGTATTAGGAGTTAGATATGACAGTGTGTTATGTAGCTGTGTATTCCATATATATGCTGAGGCAAGTAGAAGACCCACCCACCGTGAGGTAAATGACCCACCCTGGGGTAAATGTGTAACATGGTGCGGACTCCAAGCAGCCTCATTATCTCATCATTACATCTGCACCTTTAATGTAAAGTCAATTGTAGATTTTTGTTATATCGGTGCCTTGTACTCGGTTTCTATGCTGGGGTAAGTAAAAGACCCCATCTATGAGGTGAATGTGTAACATGGATTGGACTCCAAGCAGTTTTATCATCTCATCATAACGTCTGCCTGCAGCTTGTCATATGAGGTGACTTTGAAACATAAGCTACTCCTCTTAACTAAACTTCCTATTATCATTAGGGTGCCACCAGTAAATCTTTAAAATTCACTTTTTCTACTCTTTTCGTGTTGTTAACACCCTCAATAAACAAACCCTTCAATTACACCCCTTTTTAGCCGGTGAATCACTTTACTTACCCCATGGTTACCCTTGGTTTATTTTTAACCCTTTCTCTTATTTACTTGGACACATTTTTTCACCCCATTTGTTATGGCTGAGACCCTATTGTGTCAGAGTTAAACATCCTTTAGAAAAGAAACTAAGAAAAATATTTTAAGAGTTGCACATCTGTGCTTGGATCTGTGAGACTTGGACCTTATTGGCTTTGTAGAGCTCATCATTATCTTCCAAGTTTTTATTTATTTATTTTTTTTGGTTGAATTTATGTGGTGAAAGATGCTGAACTCGTGAGGTCAAGGTTGTTGAGTCATAATGAAGTTGGTCGCTTCTGTGAATTTTAAGAATGTGAGAATTGTCAAAATATTCCTTACATAAAGCATACTAAAGTCAATAGTTAAACAAGTAATTTATTGTATTTTTTACTGTCATGAATAATTTATAGTGTATTCTCCAATTGCACTGTAAATTTATAAAAGATTATGAAATAAATCAAAATATGATTAATAAATTACTACAATGTAATACTTACTAAATGGCATTTTCTTCACAAGAGTATTTTCGTTGGTGCTCCATCAAACTTTATAATTATTATCAAATAAATATGGTTACAGCATGGAGACAAGAGTACTCTTGTCTCCATGGTTACAGTTATCACTGATTCTTGACGGTGACCCAGCACACAACCCTTCATAATGCAGCTTTAATTAGATAAAACCACCCTGAAAAGCTGCATGGCAATAATGACACAAAAAAACATTTTTATTAGACAAAATTTCTACAAGATATTCCACTGGGTACTGGCACAGTTCTATTTGGTTCGTTCTTTGCAATAAAATAAATAGGTCTAGTATAAAAGAAGGGCACTGGGTTATATGGTGTTTACGAGAATTGGTCCAAGATGGCTTGGGGTGAGACGAGACAGGAAATTTACTTTGGTGAATGACAACAGGGACAAGGGGGTGGTACCTAATGAAAACAATACTTAAGGAGGGGGGTTTATCATTTAAGGGTTCTTTGTGAAATTGACTGGTAAGAGAACGTCACATTTCTTGACCAGACTGGACGAAAAGCCAACAAGTTCCTTGACCTTTTAAATGACCAGCTGCAGGCAGATGTTATGATGAGATGATAGGTTAGATCAACACCATGTTACACATTTACCCCATGGGTGGGATGTTTTACTTGCCTCAACATAGACACCCAGTACAAGGCACCACCAATTAAACTTCTCATGCGTCATAGCATCCAGGATAGCACCTGTGTAGCTATTGTCAAAATGACTAAATGGTAGTCAATTATGTCACCCACTAACTAACTAGTAGATCTAGACTACCACTAGTCATTTGTCGACGACAGAGATATATATAGAGTGATATATATTCTGAGAAATTACCTTCTCTTCATACACAACTTTTAATAGGTATAATTTTCTATACCAAAATAGTTTTCAATCATAGTGTTTACAAATAACATTTACTCAAAATGTTGCCTTAAAGAGCGACATTTGTTACACTTTTGTTACCATAGTAACACTCTATAGTATTGTAAGTGTGTGACAAAGTATGTCAGAATTTTTGATGGATGACTTTCCTTTTGAAACCCAAATTTTTGACAGATCACCATGTTACTATTGCATAAGTCATGGCAGTTGATGAATGGCTGAATACTGGGGTACATTTCTGAACAAGTGAACATACTATTGGGTCACATTGTGGGCAATTTTAGTGTTACATTATGTGATGAAATAAGTGGGAAAAATCATAATATGTGTGCAGAAGAAATTTACTACAAAAGCATTTTTGGCTAAAAATATAATATATGCAATAGACTAGCCGTAGGAATTTAGATTATGACATGTAGAAATATAGAAAAAGTGGCACTTATTGAATTATACGAATTATGATAATGCAGTTTTTCACAACCCATGGGTTGTCATACTCCATATAGAAATAGGGCATAAAAAAAGTATTGTAGTATATTTTCATCATATCTGAATGTGAATTTAAAAAATGCAGATTAAAGAAAACAATAAAACCTTAGGTGAGCAATAACATAACTTTATGTCCTGTATTTCTGCACCTGATGAGCTATTTAGGACAGGCAGGGACCATGGCAATGAGATGAGGGATGAAACAGCCATCCTGAGACCCAGTGCTTGGAAGCCTTGCATGCTTCTACTGAGCTAGGCCCCCACCCCATATATAACTGCACAATTTCTATTCTTCGTGTGATGAATGTCTGTTTACATAATATCTATTTATTTATGTACAATTATTTTATAATTAGTAATGTATATGGAGTTTCTTACCATCAATATTTACTTAGATACAATAACATAACTGTACATTCAATATTCATATTGTCATAAATATATATATTTATTTATGTAAAATTTTCCTATAATTGGTTATTTAGTTCATTTACCCCCAATATTTGTTTAGATTCGTCCCATATTGTAAACTTTATTATGCCCTCACCACAAATACACATTTTAGAATACTCCAGGGTGTGTCCTGAATCAAGTGGACCTGCTATTGTGATCATAGGTGGCGCTTATGTCCAGTGGGGTTAACACAACACTTCTGGACAAACATTACCCAGAATGCAAAGGGCTAGGGTAAATACTGCACCCCATTAGTACCCAGGTGACCCGCAGAGGTCACCACTGTACCACCAGGAAGTTGCCAATGAGAAGGGGGTTTGGGGTACCCCCCCTTGACCTATTTTTAGGAGTATGTATGGTGTAGCTGTTGGTGACTGACTGTCCAGGGAGTTATATACGTATACTTGTCTTGTGTGAAAATTTAATGGAGCTACCAGCATGAAACATGGTGTACCAAGTAAGAATTTTGTAGAAAAATGTGCATATGAATTGATCAATGATCATCATCTATCTATCTGAGGTGTTCTGTGGAAATAACCTTATTGGCAGATTGAATGATAATGGATTTCTAATTCAGTATGTTGGGTCTATTACTGAAAATCTTTTCGACTAATAAGATCTTAGACATTTTTAGTTTACTAGAATTTCTGCCATGAATTTGTACTTGGCCATTTCAATATTTTCATTCAAAATACGTATTTCACATACAATATACATTCAAAAGCCAAAATGTTTGTATAAGTTTAGTGAATGCTAAAGCTGATGCAGACTGTACTCAACACAGAACCATTGAGTCAGACATTAGATTAAAAAGTTTAATCAGCATTAAACAAATACAAGATAAAAAGTTCCAACTTTATTGAAAAACCTTGGATTTTCCCTGGGGACTTGTAAACTTTATTTGCATCACTCAGTTCTGCCTGTATTTCCCATTGGCTCGTTTCCATAGTAACTACACACAAAACAGACACTGACCTTTGACCTCTGATGATCACAGGGTGGGTGATAAATTGTTCACCCCTGCTGAGATGGGTCCTTTTGCCCTGTTGTACTTACCCTCTAGGGGTAATAAGAAATGCTACAAAGGCATGTATATCGTGAAAATATAGAGGCCCTGAGAAATAATGGATTAATTCATAAAATGAATTATTATAAGTGGACATTTTGTTACGTAATCATAATGGATGCCTGTAATTCAAAATAAAGATTGTGGAAGATGCATATTTTATATTGATATGTATATACCACAAAATGAATGGATATGTATCTCATATATATTGCGTAATAAATTAATAGATATTCAAGAATATTAAAATATTTGTATTGGTTCCAGCTTTAATTATATACATATATTTGCAGTTGTCATGATCCTGTCAAATATTATGCAGTTTTATTTACTTTGAGAAAATGTGTTTATAACTTCTGCCATATCAGGATTATTTACATACACGCGAAATTGTTATAAATTTCATTTTTTTGACATGTGAATACATTGTCATATTTTTTACATGTAGCTCCATGCCAAATGACGTGTTATAATTCCCCATAATGTTTTGGCTACAATTATGTCTATTTCCAAAGCAGCTATTATCTGAAATGCCAAAGATAAGTGACTTTTTCCCAGTCAACATCACATAATGTTATGCCACAAAATTGTTCATATTTGACCTTTTCATGACCTTTTTTGACACAGTTATTGACCTTTGACACTGTTTTGACAATTTCTAACATTTGACCTATGACCTCAGATTTTTTTGTGTCATTTAATGACTTTTTGGAACGACAGTTGTGTACCACGTGCAGTCACATGACCAGGATCGTGACGTTCTATGCAAATGAGCACGTGCCAACCTATGAAAGTGGGATGCATGTGGGATGATATTGTTTTCCATGTTTATTAGTAGCTCTTATTGCAAATTCATGTGTCCCTATATATGCTGTAGGCCTATGCTGGTCTATATTAAATAACTATGATATATAATAATATTATACACAGACATGTAAATGAAATGTAAATCAGCAATTACATCTTTGGCAGGCCAATCCAGAGTCTTTCTCAACTCCCTGGGGAGTATTAAGTTTAGCCTTGAATGCAGGGTTAACTGCAAGGGCTGAGGAGCTCACACTAGTACCATCACCATGCCATTGTGCTGGAATAGTGTACCGTTGTTTCTCAATCTGCTGTTAATTCTTTGTAACTGCATAGTTTTGCACCCCTGATAAAATGCCATATTCTCCACCCCTTGATCTAGGCCTGATACAGCGGCGGATCCAGAAAGTTTCAGACGAGCGGGAGCCGTCATTTAAATGTCAGTGTCTTCTGGATCCGCGCCTGTGATATGTCGCACTGGCTTAACATTGTTGTTTATTAATGTTAGGATAGTATAATTATATATATCTGTGATACACATTTTTTGTCTCATGTATCTGTACATATTCTGGCATTAAAGTTGCACTGTCTGTCAAATTTGCAATTTTCTAAGATGCTATCAAACAGTTGAAAATTACCTTTATTAATCAAGGCACACTAAATTTGTGTGAATTAATGATTTTCTAAGACATTAATTACTTAAAAATAAATTATACATTGAGAGAAAATCCAGACCAAAACATTGGAAACACAATGGAAATGACATCATCACCATTGTTCAGTATTGTGATGTCCTCACTTGGTTTGTTTACATATTGAGTTTTTGATGGCATGAAAAACTAATATTTATATTATTTATTGTAAATTAAAACAAAATTGTTGTGCAAAAGTGGGTATGTAATGGTGAAAAATATCATGAGACAAGAAGGCAGTATTGATTTATATCATTATTTTAATGTGCAAATTTGACAGACAGTGCACCTTTAACTTGTATCTTTAATTTATGATAAATGACTGAATTTGAATTTGCCGCCATTTCAGTAGTGGCTCTGCAGCAGCGCCTCCAGACGAAAGAAGAGGAACTAGGGAGGCTGCAACAGGACAATGGTCGCCTTGGTAACCTGGTCAACAATCAGCAACAGACAATAGATGAGCTGAAAAGACAATTGAAGGAGCTGAAATGTTCCGAAGACAGCAAATCCAATCAGGCCAAACTAGAACTGATTCAGACGAAACAAGAGCTGAACAAAACGAGGGAGGCTTTGCAAGGTTAGTTTGTCATGGCTATGGTGGTCTGAGCCGTCTGACATTCTGCAATTCTCCATGTTTTCCTCATTCTTTTAATGAACCGCCCCGAGTGATGATTTACGACCTTTCGCCAAGTCAGAATGTAGAACTATGAGACTGTAAATGTAGGATAATATACATGATGTATATCAAAGCTTTTATTGTGAATACCAGAAGGTCATTATCAATGATTATATCAATCTCAATTGCACAATCAACTTTTTATGATAATTTTGGTTCGTAGGTTATAAAGTGCTTACATATATATATGAAACATTTCATAGACGACATTTAGGCCTATTTAGGCCTTTAAATTGTTAAAATCTGTCTATCTGATTTTATCTCACATCATGACATTTTATGATATCAATAAAAATTAGACAATTTAATAATCATAATTGTCTTTTGGCAATTTGTATCACAAATTGCTTACTCAATTCATTGTGTTGGACTTAACAGTCTGATTCGCTAGCCGATAACAACTGGAAGTATATGCTCCATAACTGAGTGTCCTGTGGTTGTCATACAGGAACAAATAATAGTTCAGAGATCCAGATAATGTGTTAATGTGTGTATACAACTCATCTGTATGCAGCAGGGTGGTATTTTTCCGGGTGTTTGACTCTTGGAGCAATATTTCTTCGATGTCATCATAGTCGTGGATATTGGTAAACGATGTCTGTAGCGGATGCATAATTTCATGATCAATCACAAATGGATGCACATAAAAGACAGACAAAACCAAATGAAGCTTGCTTTTGTGTTACAAAAAGACAAAACAGACCCATTTATTCTATCGTTCATCTCTTTTGTAGAGTGCGACTTATTCTTCGTTATCTTTTTTCTCTGTTTCAGCAATCCGAGCAGATAGAAAGAGACTAAAGGCGGAGAAACTGGATTTGCTGAACCAGATGAAGCAGCTCTACTGCACCCTAGAAGATAAGGAAACCGAACTTCGAGACTTCATCAGGAATTATGAGCAGCGGATGAAGGAAAATGACAGCAATTTGCGACTCGTCAGTATCCATTTAGTAAATATTCGGATGGGATGATGCTCATGAAGGGTGCTCCGGTAGGGGATTCAATGTGATGGTCCTATCACACATGTTCAATTCCAGACCCGAGCATTCTTCATGAGCCACATCCCAGCTGCTGAATGTCATTTGGATGAAATGTTAAATTGGCAGTCCCTTGTACTCGGTGTCTAAGTTGGGACAAGCAACAGATCCCACCCATCCATGGGGTTAATGTGTTACATAGATGGACGGACTAGCTCCTCTCTCTCATCTCATCAATCAACCCTCATGAGCAGCAAGAACTTGCCTTAGAGGGTTGCACTTCCCATATCTATCTATCTATCTATTAATCTATTTATCTATCTATTTGTTGTTAATGAACAATGATAAATGTCCCTAAGGCTTGGTGATTTGCCATCATGCAAATGTCGCAAGATATATCTGCGAGTAATGCTGATTGCACGGTATGTCAACATGCAAGCCGGCAATGTCATATACGTGTATGCACAAGTGAAGGATCCGATTCGAATGTAGATCAGATTTTAATATAATATGGAGTTAATATTCAGCCATAGAATCTCTTCATTATGTCTGCTTCCACCAAGAATGTAGATCAGATTTTAATATAATATGGAGTTAATATTCAGCCATAGAATCTCTTCATTATGTCTGCTTCCACCAAGAATGTAGATCAGATTTTAATATAATATGGAGTTAATATTCAGCCATAGAATCTCTTCATTATGTCTGCTTCCACCAAGAATGTAGATCAGATTTTAATATAATATGGAGTTATTATTCAGCCATAGAATCTCTTCATTATGTCTGCTTCCACCAATTGTAAAATCATTGAAACTTTAGATGACAATTTCTGTTGTATTCTGTGTCCTATCGGATATTCTGATTGATGTATACAATTACTACATGCATAGTGAATTAGTAATGAATCAGTAATATTAATTGGTTTTACCATTTCACTGATTCTTAAATAGATGGTCATGTTTAATTGTGTCTAGTAATGGTGGGTAAGCATAACGCACCAATTTTATTCTATCTCGGTTGTTTGGCTAATATCTACAGCATTGAATTTACAAGGAGTAGATTGCATTTATATAGGACTACCTTTACAATGAGGAAATTACCCCTAATATGATTGTAATGTTTGTTATAAATTGAACAAATTTGGAAATTTAAGAATTTTCTTTTTACTTCAGTTGGCAGCTGACAAAGAGGAATCAGAAACCGAAAAATGGGAAATTTTGAAAAAAGCTCGCGATTCATCAGAAAGATGTATTCTTCTGCGAAACGAGGTGGACCAGAAGGACATTTTGTTGAAACAGTATGAAGTGGAACTTGCACAAGCGAGGGATCAGTTGGCCGCTTTGGGTCACTCAGCAGCGACGAGTATTCGTACGAGTCTCGCGTCTGATGTCCCACCTTCGCCAGCCAATAGTAGCGCTCATACTTTGAATCTGGACGACCTCGCTCCTCCGCAAAGTGACATCAGCGTTCAGAGCCAAAAGTCCAACGACTCCTGCTATTCAAGTAATTATGTGATATATTTTCTTGCTGTTGCACTATTTTCAGAAATGTGATACTATAAATTAAGCTGCAACATTGGCAACAGGTACGAAGACAAGGAGGGGGGATTTGGAAGTAATTTAGAACTACCCCTGTAACCTATAAGAATATTGTATTATGAAAATAACGATACCCAAATAAGTAGATCTTTTCACAAAACTTTCCCAGGTCGCCCTCCCCTCTCCTTAAACTATTTCAGCCCGGATTGTGAACTATTTTTGCCAAAACTATATAGGAAATAGTGGTGAATTACATGATATAATGAACTATTTCAACTGTAAGCACACTATCATAATTAATAAAGTCACTTCTGGCTTCTTTAAGATTTTATAAATGAACATTTGAAAGTTTACAACTCTACAGAAATGAACTGGTCAGTCCAAGCATCTGCGCTGATTCCACTGAACACTTATGACCATGACCTGATACTTTGACATCCATTTCTTTCTGTCAGTTGATGTAGAACATTAATGGCCTCTCTGTGTCTGGGATGTTTACAGACCTTTGCAGATGGTCAAGTGGATGACCATTGCTGACCAGTGACATCCTGAGAAAATCAATAAAGGTTCATGCAAACAGAGCTTAACATTGAAACCCAGGCAGACCATTTACAAAAGAATAAGAACTGGAATATCAATGACACATTCTGGTGCAGTACTCAGGCACAACTACATTTCTATTCTAACGTAAAAAATGTGTTAACCCTGCAAAACACTACCAACACTTCTTTTGAATGAAGAAACTTTTAAAAAGAAATACATTTATCTTCTAACGTAAAAAATGTGTTAACCCTGCAAAACACTACCAACATTTCTTTTGAATGAAGAAACTTTTAAAAAGAAATACATTTATATTCTAACGTAACAAATGTGTTAACCCTGCAAAACACTACCAACATTTCTTTTGAATGAAGAAACTTTTAAAAAGAAATACATTTATATTCTAACATAAAAAATGTGTTAACCCTGCGAAACACTACCAACATTTCTTTTGAATGAAGAAACTTTTAAAAAGAAATACATTTATATTCTAACGTAACAAATGTGTTAACCCTGCAAAACACTACCAACATTTCTTTTGAATGAAGAAACTTTTAAAAAGAAATACATTTATATTCTAACGTAACAAATGTGTTAACCCTGCAAAACACTACCAACATTTCTTTTGAATGAAGAAACTTTTAAAAAGAAATACATTTATATTCTAACATAAAAAATGTGTTAACCCTGCGAAACACTACCAACATTTCTTTTGAATGAAGAAACTTTTAAAAAGAAATACATTTATATTCTAACGTAACAAATGTGTTAACCCTGCAAAACACTACCAACATTTCTTTTGAATGAAGAAACTTTTAAAAAGAAATACATTTATATTCTAACGTAACAAATGTGTTAACCCTGCAAAACACTACCAACATTTCTTTTGAATGAAGAAACTTTTAAAAAGAAATACATTTATATTCTAACGTAACAAATGTGTTAACCCTGCAAAACACTACCAACACTTCTTTTGAATGAAGAAACTTTTAAAAAGAAATACTGAATAAAAAAAACATAAGGACTGCCTGGAGCTGTATATATATTTTTAGTTAATTATCAATAATTCCACCAAATATTTTGTGTGCAATAACCATTTCTTCATTTCGATGTAAGCCATAAGGTTTCCAACTAGATAAGTCTTTGATTATTTGGATGCCATATATTGACATCTGTATATATACATAACAATACCACCTCACCTTTAAGATTTCCCTCTTCTGGACCCATGTTAGCCCGAGAAATCCGATGGTCGCTTAGCTCTTATTTACTATCTGATATTTTGTGGCGGCTCACCTATAGGCCTATACATCACATTATGAATTAGAGTCGACAGCGGTGTGCGGTCAGGAAGGTATCTCGGGCTAGACCCATGTGTGTTTGTACTCTGCATTGTATTTATACACATCTTTATTTTGACATTTGTAGCGCACACTTCAGGAAGTGGTCAAAACGGCAGCATAGACAGCGCTATCCAAAAGGTCGGAGAGTCTTCACGCTCCAGCGAAGATATGACACGTTTGATGACCTCTGATCATGTAACGAGTTTGACCTCGTCTACAGATCATGTTCATTTGCGTCGGAAAAGAAGAAGTCTTGGGTTTTTCAGTCCGAGGCGATCGCATAGGAAATCTATGAATATTTCGGATCCTAGTCTGACTGAAGGTATGATCATGAAATGAACACCAACCCCAATTTCTTATTACTTAAAAGAAACCGAAGATAGAAGTTTATTGACCATGTTTAAGTTGCATCAGATATCAAAAATTGCCTGATGCCTTGAAACTAATTTGGCCTTTTTCAGTATTTTAAGTCAAATTAAGTGACCTTCAGTCATTCGCTACTTTTATAATGTATTTATTAGTTAACTTTATTGCATCATACAGATTTCCCAAGTCCCGAATGATAGGCGTCGTGTTGATTCTAAGACTTAAAAGTTAATAAATCCGTAGAAGTTCCTGTGAAGTATAAAATGTTTGGTGGACTTTCCGTTATCCAAGCGCATGGTCTAAACAGCCCGTTTCAGGGCTTTGTGTGGGAGAAAATTCATCCAATGCCAAAGCAAAATTGGCAGTCTTCCCACAGTAATTTGCTGTTTTATTGTAATAAATGTAATCATGTGTAATTTGCACTTCTCTCTTTACAGAACACCTTGGCTTGCGCTCAGTGCTTATTCAACCACAACGACTGAGTGTATTAAGTCCGGAGAATTACACCCAGAAATTGAGAACCTTAGAACAAGCTAAGTAAGTGAAGTAATTCTTATTGGAACACCACAGTTGCCAGGCTTTTTCACTAGGTGGCATGTTTGTATTGATAGTAAATGAAAATGTCCGTTGCATATCTGGAAATTCAGAGAGTAGAACCTACTTGATAATGTTTGACACTATAAACGCTGAGTCTATCAGTGATGCCACTGAAATAAGTTTCTTTTGAATTCGATTGATTGCGCTACTTTGTGATCAATGAGGTGGTGATATGGTAGACTTATAATAATATTTTTTTTGTGTTCCAGAGCAGCCCCTGTTCCATTATGGAAGGCTCAGCATGTCCTGGCGTGGTTGGAGATAGAGGCCAACATGCCCATATATGGAAAAATGTGTGCGGAGAACATTAAAAGTGGCAGAGTAAGTATGAATTGAATATTAGCTGACATGTTCATGTATGTTAAATTAGGCCTTTGTACTATTTTGAAAAGTTATATATATAAGAATAAAAATAAATTGTATTTTATTTTAACCATGTTATGTTAAAGCAAAGGAAAAATTTTAAGATGCTCTCGATAATCTGTGTGTATCTTCGTGTATTTCTTAATGTACATTAGAAACATGTTCTGGTAACTGTGTACACAATGTGGATTGCTTAATGTATATTTTCATTGTTTCCAGATATTATTGGGTCTCAGTGACTCGGAACTGGAGTCTGCCTTGAACATTCAGAGACCGCTACATCGACGTAAGCTTCGCCTTGCCATTGAAGAACTAAGGGAGCCTTCTAATGTGTAAGTTGTATTTTTAGGCCATTCTTCCAGTGGGTAGATGTTCTGGTAAATTGTGCGCAATGCATTTTTCTATATTGTCATGCCAAAAATTATTCGGCCACTCTTAGATTTGATGCAATTTCAAACTGTATTAGCACCCCTCAACTTCACGCTCAACTTACACATGGTTACACTAAACAGATAAACATGAAAGTGGGTGAAAATGACTCCAGACATATTAGACAACATTTTAGAATGAAAATTAGCAAAGTGATATTTTTCACCGGAGGTCACCTTTAATAGTGATTTAGCTTGTATATGGTGGCATCAAATTTATGGTCTGGTTAAAAAATATATCCATGGCTGTCTATGGTCATTTTAGTTGACAAGCTATGGGGAGTTATACAAATTAAGTGTCATTTTTGGTGGGACTTTATGCAGATTATTTTGGTCTATGAGCAATTGGATAACTTAGTTGTATGCGATCATCACAGACACAATGAACTTAGTTCCCTAGATTCAAAAATTGTGTATTTTGTGATTGACATCAGTTGAAACTAATTGCCTTCAACATTACTGATGTACGTGCATGTTTTTTATTTTCTTATATTTTAGTAAATTTGAGAAAGCACCCCGGCTGGACCACACATGGGTTGCTCATCGCTGGATTTGCGATCTCGGTCTGCCACAGTTCACCGACCTGATGGAACAACATCTTGTCGATGGCCGTCTCTTGCACCACCTGGCAAAGAAAGATCTGGAAAAGTATCTGGGAATCCAGAGAAAATTTCATCAAATCAGTATCATGCACGGCGTGGAGCTGCTCCGGAAACTGCACTTCGACAAGGAAGTAAGAGACTGAATATTATAGTAGAATGTAGATAGCGAACCCGAGTAGTAGCAGCAGCAACCACATCTCCTAGCTAGCATTTGGCCAGGGATTGGTAGAGGTGCTGGAAAAGTTGTTTTATAATATGGTGCATCAGCCTGGACCTGCTGTAAGCTGCATGTGGTGTTCCAATGGAAGGCGGTTCGAGCACCCACTCGTAGCAGGGTATATAAATAGATCCTGTGGGATTCTTGACTTATGGTGTGTCACTGTGCGGGTCAAAAATCGTAATAGGTAGCAAACATGGGCAGCAGCAGCAGCAAGCCCCATCTCCCAGCATTTGGCTGGGAGGGGGAATCCCCTTTAGCTGAACTGGTAGAGGTGCTGGGTATGCTGTTCTTCTATTTATATCATGAAATGGCACCCATAAGACCATAAAGGTATCTTTATTAGTGAATTTTGATGTATTTTTTTGTGTGTCTATTAAATTGACTTGTATTTTTGTTTGGAAAGGAATTAAGCCAAAGACGTTCCAAATGTGAGGAAGCTGATACTGACCTAATTGTTTGGACCAATGAGAGAATCATAAAGTGGGTCAACAGTATTGATTTGGAGGTAAGTTACCATGTTGTAAATGCAGCAAAAGTATTTAATTTTGCATAAATAAGTATTTTGGAAAAAGTGTGTTCCCATATTCTTATTAGGGAAAACTGTTCCGAAAAAAAAATAGCGTTCATAAAATGCTTTGTTTAAATGAAAAGAAAAAAATTGATAAACTGTAGTTGTCCTTCTCCATTTTACATGAGTTAAATTTTCCAAATGTTTCTTACGCACTAAGATTTTACAGTGTGTTTTTGGGTGATGCATCTTAACAGTATAAGAATGATTATCAATCTTTAAAACATTTTTTACACAGGAATACAGTGGTAATCTCAGAGAAAGTGGAGTCCATGGGGCCGTTATGGTAATGGAGTCTACTTTTAACTGCGATGCGCTCGCAGTGGCGTTGGGAATACCGCCAACGAAAGCGTACGTTAAACGTCATCTCCAGGCCGAGCTGGACCTTATCCTAAAGCCTGCAAGGTAATAAGGATCAAATCTGTTGTTGATTGTCTCGATTACTTGTTTAAAGCATGGCGTTTTGTGTGCCTTGTGGTGTCCTGTGTTCCTACTTATAATGTGTGGTAGGCTTACTCCTCGTTTGTCCTTCCGCTATTTATATTATAATTGTCTTGATGACCTGCATGTTTTGATGAAATGAAATGTCTTTTACAGTAACGAGCGTTAAGTCCTGTCATCTAAACCTTGTATGTAGTAAATGCCACATCTTGTCTCTAAAATAATACATTTTGAAGATTTAATTACCTTAATGCAAGAGCACATCTAATTTCTTACCAACATCATCAATAAATCGAAACAGCAAAAATTGTCGTCCTATAAGTCCTCGACCGTTACAGGGGTGGGTTAATTGATTCAACTACTTTAATCCATGAAGCCACAGAAATACATACAATATAAAGTCCATGTGCCCACCATCAGTTTTTGAGCATTATTTTTACAGTTGTGTAATCTGGCGTCATCTCGGCCACCTTTTCATTTCGGATTTGTCCCCAAAATCTTGAGAACTGTTTTGTCCCTAATTTTGTATATATATACATCTATCCAAGTCTCAAGAACTCTTCCTATTTTTTTTGTAGTCATACAGCTGTACAATGCTGTCCTTATTCCCACATTTTTGTAGAAATGTATAGGGAGAATAATTGAATTTTACAGATCAGCGCTTTCTGGAAAAGACTCTAAGGCCAAGACTGGAGGTGGCCACGTCAGCCGTAGTCCTTTTGTTCGATCTTTCCAGAGCCCTGGAAGTCCCACCATAGATGAAAATGGAACAAAGAAAATTAGTTTCCGAGTAAGAATCGTCAACTTACTCATAACACTTTGATTTACACTGCACAACCAATATTGAACCAATAATCAACTGATGATCATGCCTGGTAGTTTATATAAAACTTTTAGTATGTAACAGCAAAATTTTGGAAGACCTGAGTTAACTATTGTTTGGTGCCATGATACTTAACTCCTAGCTGTAACCTACGCATTTAATCTTAGTTCAAGTGCTTGCATTACTGAACTTCATTTGATAGGTTTGCATCATTTGCAGCAGCATAAACTCATTTTTAATCAAAAACTGCAATATTTCACTGGTGTTTCGACATAACAAACCGTTTGAAAAGAATGGTCAAAATCATTGTTGGTTTATTTCTGATGCATATTTGTAGAAAAAAATTAGTTTTTATGTGTTATTTCTTATAATTTTCAGGGCTCATTAGGAAGGGCATTTAGCCGAAGATCAAAACCCGATATTAAATTGCTAACAGATGACCATAATTCCGCAAATTGCTCCGAGATGCAAAAACCGTCACGTCCCAAAAGAGCACGGAGCACGGAACTACTTTCTAGGGTCATGAGCAGCACGCCTGTATGACCTTGATCTTTGACCTACTTTTATTTTAGTTGTTTATATTGTGTTGTGACCTTGAGACTTCAAGAGACTTATCGGTCAAGGTCACTGGACTTTTATATGTGCTAAACCAAGGTCACAAGACCGAAATATGATCAACAAAAATTGTTCTGCTGTGACCTTGGATTTCTGGCAAAGGTCACTGAAGATATTATGCAAAGGACCTTGACCTTTGTGACTGTTGCTATGACAGGTCAAAGTCACACTACTAACAAGAAACAATCTTTGCCATACATAATTTTACAGATTGCGAGTTACACTTGCCATCAAGGACTTTTTTAATGTGGAACTCGACTCTATTTTACCATGTTTTTAATGTTAAATGCATGGTTTTAAATATATTGTTATTAAGTATATTAGATGCACTTTTTGTGATAAATTATTCAAAATGTATAATACAAGGATGATACAGATATATACTTGTTTTTGTTTTTACTCGATATTGTCTCTTTAAATGAGGTTGACCAGCAAGTAGGAAGTGGCACGCTTTGATTTCATTCCTCTTGAACAATGCAAGTCACATGCCGCTAAATGCATTTTTGCTGACACTAAGTACAGAAATACGGTGCTAGTATAGGTTTTTAACGGAGAAACTGACTCTGTCAGTTGTCTCCATTTATGCAGATGCTCTGTACGGATATGGGCGAGCTGAGCAGTTGTCACCAGCCGGACAGCAATGAGGCTTTCACGCAAAAATATGGTCCGCATTGAAAGGTTCATTTAGCATTTACTCTGTAGTGTCACTGTTGTGCCAGAACTGGAAATCGGAAATTAGCGGTTGTAGACCCTGGGTGTAACCCAACAGCTTTTGTTTATTATAACCACATAAAAGTATATATTTATATATATATAATAACGCCCCTGGTGGTGAATTTTAAAACTACTGCTCCACTACACCGTTTCTCCGTTATGAGAGGCTTCAGCTCTAGTTTAATATTTTTTTAATATATATCTTTAATCAAAAAGAAAAAATGGAAAGATTCCATGAACACTACCATTAGATGAAACCTCAATGAATGAGCTTGACAGGAATAATAAAAACATTTGATGTAATTTATACAGTGTATTTAATACACGTACATAATAAACAATACATTTGTAACTGTACACATGATTAATAACACTAAAAATACACAGTAATAATATACACATTCAAAGCAATATCACAATAATACAAGCACCATGAATTTAAGGTTCAATTACACATATTCGCCTTGAGTTTCCTCTGTCAATACTTTGATTTTTTGTTGTAACGACTGAAGTTCTCTGGATTTCGGCAAACCGAATCCGGTTTTCTCGGCATATTTCTTGGCAACGACAGGATACACACGTTCCGTGAGAAACTCCATGTTTTGTTGTATTGTTGGCATCTGCAATGAAAAGGTCAAACTCCACTTAATGGGGAACTAGTGTGCCAAAAGAGGGAATCAGAATATCTTTTATTGTCCTTTCATATAGACAGACAGACCAACAGAAAGTATTTATTTGACCGTAAACTTTCAAATTACATAAACAAAAATCATCAAGGAAAACTGGTTATATTATGGTCATAGGAGACCTTCACTAAGGCCAAAAGCCGCTGACGTGCATGCCACCTATGAGCCATTTGGTGTTATAACATATGAATATTGGCTACATATGGAAGGAACATCATGGTAAGGATTGCAAGTGCTACAAGTAGGACAGTACCAAATTGTTACCTATATTTACATTAATTGTTTTAAATGCATATACAAGTAGTAAATCAAATAAAGTAATGTATAAATATTTGATGAAAGGACTGGAGACCACTTTAGGCAAGGTTTTGTCGTTATGAGCTATCAGTAACTGCTCCTGACAATTATTTAATGATGTAATCCAAATGTGACATTATCAATTTGGAGAAAAAGTACCACAAGAGGTCACTGACACCACTGAGTTATAATACCCAGAGAAGACAGTGCAATTGAACCAATGTAAGCCTGTTCAGGGTTGGTGTTTCAAAGTATAACAAGCCCGCAGTGATGGTTTCATATCAAACAAAGAAATAATTTGTTCGTTTATATGCACTGATGAAAATCAAATAATGTTAAAGATTTATCAGGGAATCCCATGATGAACATCTTTTTAATACTCAAGATTGGTGTTTTACATAATGATAAGCACGCAGAAATATGTAACAACAATCGCAATGATGTCACCTGATTGTTGTGATTATGACATCATATAGCAAAGCTACGGCCTATTGTCGCCCAAAACTAACCCTTGATGGCTTATGCAAATGAAGGACTGTCCAATCTGTGTATATATCTGTTACAGATAAGTATTGTTTGGTGACGTCATGTAAAATGTGACGTCATCCATGCAACAATGGCAAAAAATAGTGATATTCACGGATGCCAAATATGGGCATAAATTTGGGTCCGCTATACTGCACTAAAAACCCAAAAGAGATTCTTATGAGCATACAATTAGTGATTCATACCTCTTTGCTAAACTGCGGTGCTTTGATACATCTCTCGCCGTGTTGCAACTGAGCCAACAAGAGTTCAACGAGGGCATTGGACATGATAGAATGAAGTTCTTGGCAGTAGATTTTCATCATGTTGGTCAACGTGCTCATGAACATTCTTGTAAAGTGTATAGTGTTTGCTGTTAGGCCGATGTAGCACTTGTCTGAAATGAAAGAGTTCAAGTTGATTTAACTTTTGGCGTGAAAATTCTTACCGAAACATACTGTTATCATCATAACTAGTTTTTGACATGCCATTGGTATTAAACTGCACTCAGTATAGAATTATTCATATGTCAGGCTATATTTGCATGTTAGAATAATAAACCTCATAAGTTATGTCTAAATTTGAAAATTATTATCGTAGGATAAAGTTTATAAGAACTGCAACCTACCTATTTCCATTATTCCATACTCGATCATTTCTTCCGTAAATTTCTCAACTGCAGTAGCACTTTGGAAATTAACCGGACGCCACAGATCCTCCTGTAAATACAATTTAAATCTCACTGAAACAGCTGCCAAACATTCTTTAGTAGTTTGCCACATAACATTATCTCTTAAATGAGCAATTATCAACAATTACTTAAGTGTCAGCTAGAGGGCTTTTTCTTGCCTTTTGCCATTCATTTTATGGTGTTACAATCAGACCCCTATAACGGACCATTTAAGACGGTCTGCTTTAAAATGATATGCAAAATAATCTGTTCCTGAATCTTGTCATGACCGAACTTTCATTATAAATGATTAAGTATAATACAAAATAATCTAGAATTTCACAATGGGGAGAAAAAGTAACAGATTCTACAGGGGGTACTATTACATATAAAAAGACAATAAGATGACGTCGCTACCTCATTGTTGCATTGATGACGTCACTATAGATGACGTCATGAAACAATACTTAACTGCTACGGTGTCAGTGACCTCTTGTGGTACTTTTTCTCCCCATTGAAACTAGAATTTGACAAACTTTTTTCTCACCTGTGATCGTCGTTTGATCGATTCCTGTTGCTGATCGACGTGGTCCGTTACGACTTTCGCTAAGTGGGTCAAGATCATGCTGTCCATTACAAACGACAACTCCAAGCCTATTTCTGTGAGCTGTAAACAAAAGATATCTATTTGTAATTGGAGACTGCTAATTTATTATGTTTTATTCATGGGGTGGTCTTGTGGCAGCAGCATTTATTGCCATAACAAAGTCTCCTGACTTCATATTTTTATGACATATTATTTATCAATTTCAGTCAAATAAATTTATTGTCTGTCTGTCTGTCTGTCTACTTTAGAAGTTCAGAAACTCTGGCATTTCACTTCGCAATTAATAACGAGATTACATAATATCACCAATCTGTGCATAATCTAGAGCTTGGAATAAGTTCCAAATTTTGCAATCGATTAATCAAAACTTGCGGTCACTGACCATCATCATGAATAACAAATTGTTATTAATTTAAAAACGTTTCAATAGTGTCAGACATCAGACAATAAAAATTTTCAGATTTATGATCTGATTAATCAAGAATTGTCCATTATCACTGTGCCCTAGGACCGCATTTGTTTGATGTGATCAGAAAATGCCTGATCAAGTTATCCAATCTTCATTTACATTCAAGATATTTTGTGTTTCTGCTTTTTAGCCTCACCTTGAGTGATTTCGCTCGAGCTTCGCTAACGCATTCTGCTACGTTATTCAGACTGGCTTTCGGAATGAACACTTGGGCCGTGAAAAGTTCCACAAATTCTTCCAACTCCCATTTTGACCACACCACAAACGCTGAAATGGAGAAATAGTTTGCAGAATTAAAATTAATATTTCCCATGGAGGGTATAACTTCAAAATCAAAATTTCTTCAGATAAGGACAGCCAGGTAGATAGAAGCAATTTATTCCGATATTGCAGCACTTATATGGAATTGGAGCATTATTAAACGGCAGATATTTTGATCCTGGAGACGCCCATAAAGGCAGAGAGAATTTAGCCCTACCATGGGTGACACCAAATAAGCAATCTTACATGACAATGGTTAAATTATTTTTGGTGAAATAATATGAAGTAAGAAGGAAAATTATACAGAAAGGAAGAAAAAATAAGGAATTAGATATGATAATGGTTATCCGATAGAAATAAAAACAAATGAATGGAAGGAAAAATAAGGAATTAAAAAAAATTATAATTATCAGATAGAAATAAAAGCAAATTTGGCAAGATGAATTAGAGCAGAAAAAAAAGGCATATAAAACCTTGAATTTAGTAAACATTAAGGAAAATTTAAGATGCCGGTTAAAAGCTACTGTAGCTTATGATCTTTGTTTTATTGTCACGATGACTGCAAATAAAGTTTTATCTTATCTTATCTTACAATAAAAAGGGAAACAAAATGGCGGGGGTTTCATTTTACCTGAATAACATCCAAAATTATCAGGGAACGCTTTACTGTATTCTTTTCCTGTATCCATGAGGCTTGAAAAGAAAACGTCACAAAGTTTTTTGATGTACAGCGTCGTGTTTCCTTCTGTTTTCAATTGTCGTAGATTGTGTTGGGTCACTGCGCTACGGTTCTTCAGGAACAAGTCACATGCCTGCAAACAGAAAAGATAAAATAATCTAAAATACACTTCAAATGGACCTAAAGATGGTAGAGCTCGGTATTAGAACCAACTTCAGCTAACAGTCAGTGTGTGTGTGTGGTTATTTTAAAATTATTACACCCACATTTTAACTGAGGACTGTTCTATTTAAAAAAGAAAGGGGCGGACCTGAAAGTTTTTCAGATGTCGGAAGGGAATGTCTAGGGAAAACTGATATCGGAGGAGGGGGGGTGGTTGACCAGTATTTATTTTATATCTTAGAGGATTTCGATTTTCATGTAAATGGCGCTCTAAAATGCTGTATAATAAATAAATGAATAGCTAAATAAATTTTATTGTGATTTTAATGCAAGGTCTAGTCTTAATCTTTGTTCAATTGAATATCTTCTTAACTTTACCTGAGCGGATTTTCCCAGTCTGATTAATTGCAACACAGCCCGTCGCGCAGCTCGTGGACCTCCTCGCAAAGTGTGTGCAGGAGACACAGTTAATTCATGAACTAGAACTTCGGTCAATTGTTTGATTCGATGGTCAATTCTGGCTTTGTATTCTCTGACCCCTTGTGATTTTGGTATACTGTGTAAGTGCTCCGTCACTGAAAAATGAAAATTGTTTAATGGAAATAAGTATAACTTAAACTGCTTATAATGATCATAAAATAGTAATGTTATTTTTTCCAATTTCTGCCAACATTTTGCAAATTAAGGCCATTACCATTAGTAGTCCTGATTCAACTTATTGCAAGTAGATCACAGTGAAAGTGAGCCAAATTTTGGTACCTTTTTGCCATTTTAATTACTATGTAGAAATTATCTAATATATAATGACAGAAATAGTTCTTTTTCTCAAAACTATTTTACCATACTGTAGATAAATAAAAATTGTCTGTTTCTCTTTGAATTTTCACCTTTATTGACTAGATCGACCGCTCCCTCAAAGTCACGTTGTGCAATGCAGACGTCAAGATCTTCCGGAAGTTCCATCAGCCAATCAGCATGCACATCTGCTTCCAAGGAAGCCAAAGACATGGGGCGTGAGATCCCTCTGTCATTTTCATGAAAAGCTGAAATAAAACATAAAAGTAATTAAATTTCATTGGTAGTTAACGAACATGGACAAAGTTCTAAAGCTAACATGGACAACTCAGAACACTCTGAGAATTCGAATATTGGCTGCAAAGAATGTTGTTTAAATTGTCACATCTTGAGATTCTATCAATGGAACTGATACAATGTCACAAACCATAAACAAGATAAAATGCATCTTTAATTGTCAGTGAACTTTCAATTGAAATTGCAAGATTTCAACAGCATTTGAGTAGCAAGTCAACAAATAAACAAAAAACAACTTCGAACGAGTAACACTATTTCTCATATCTTCCTACATTTAGTCAGGTCCAAAAGTTTACATACACTTGCGTAAGAATTGTAAGAGGACTGTAAAGAATGGTGATTGTTTTGCTTGAGAGAAAAGATGAGGAAAAGGAAGTGAACTGTATTTTTCACAAGCGTTTGTAAACTTTTGAGTTCGACTGCAATTGAGCTGACTTTAAAGCACTCTTCATTTAAAGATAACTTATCTTACACTACTGTATGGTAAAACTCATCTTATTAGAGTAAATAGTCTGGGTCCTTACTGACAAATGTTAAAAAGGTCATGACTTATGGTACCGTAAACTGGGGTGATTAGGGACGCTGGGGTGGTAAGGGACAAAATTTGAAAACTGCGGTTTGACATGCCAGGATGTATTAACATCATATGCTAAATGGCAACTATATGGTTTTTCACCAGAAATGTACAAGAGTTGCCCCTTGAAGATAAAATCACCCTTTTCTGGACTTAATTAAATTTTTTAAATTACCGTCCCAGTGTCCCTAATCATCCCAGTTTACAGTACTAACATTTTTGAGGAAAATATGCTAATCCGACTACAGTGTATTTGTATTTTGTGTAGTTTAATGGTCAAATTGCCGACTGAACTACATGAACCGACACCAAAGTTGTGGCTGTCAATAGACTTGCTAGCGTTAATAATTACGGCCAGGGGCGGTTCCAAAACATTCTGATAAAGAAAACTTGTTATTTAGAATGTTTTGGATCCACCCCTGGTCGTTGTTAGTAACGCCGACAAGTCTATTGGCGGCCACAACTTTGGTGTCAGTTACTGTATATATACATGAGACCCGATAAAAATATGATTTGATTAAAGTAATAAAACTATGTACATGTAGCCATGATGTAGATGATGGTGATTACAATTTACAGAAAATTTCAGCAAAAAGTATCAGATACAATCTCATCAAAGGCACATTAATTTTAAAGAGAAATAATTGCGCAAAAATGTTTTTACAGAAAATAATACTGAAGAGACTGCAAAAATGCTCTGTGACAAATATTACCCATAAACCTCGCTAAAGTTAAGGAGAAAAGCTTAGAGATTGCATAAGAGGAATATGTCTTAAATTGGTGCAAAAAGCTAGGCAGAAGCGTGCTTCATCTCAATTGACCTAACTTACGATTATACTCAGATGACACCGTGTCTGCAAAAGCTGTAATAAAAATAGAACTTAAATATTATTTCAAAATGGACGCCGCATCAACCTTTAAATTTAAAAAGTCATTGACGAAGGAAGTCACTTCTTTGGTTTAAAAATATAACTGAACAGCAGCAGCTGAACAGTTCCAAAAGAACCAACACATTATTTGAAACATTCCAAGACATATATTCAACACCAGGGGGCACCACCAGCAAGACAGTCCAACCATTGTTTATTAAAGACATTATTTTACAACCACTCCATCATTGAGTGAAGTTGATATGTCATTAATTAAACAACGTTTGCATTTATAAGATGCCATTTATCAACTAAATTGCATATGATGTCATTTCATGAGTTGAAACACGAATATTTGTAAAAACTTGATGCCATGAAAGAATGGGATATTTAAGTTGCAAAAAGGCGGTCCATGTATATTTGTACAACTAACTGTATCTGAAATTTGAAAGATTGATAATTCTACCAATGTTCTATGGAAGTTTATATAAATGTGAAGTTTTAGCGTGTTAATTTTATGTTCAGCTCACAATATTAATTTGGCTGCAAAGCTTAAATAATTTTTTTGTTTGCATGTGTGAAATAATGATAAATTGTTTTAATGCTCAGATGCAAAAGGCATTTTTCTAGTGTTATGTATTTTGTTTCTTGATAATTCTGGAATTTCAACAACTTCGTTAGCTGCATTGCTCTTCCCTCACGTGGGGCAGAACAACGATTGATAAGCGGCAAAAAAATTGTAAAAAAAAAGAAGAAAAAATTTGCGAAACCTTCCACCACCCACTCACATCTTAAACTCGTACTTGGTGATAAAGATATCACGCTAGATGACAAAGAAATTAAATCACAAATGTTCGCTGCAAAAGAATTGTGCGTAAAACCTGTATGATGATTATTATCTAGAGATTGCAGCCGCTTGAAATTGTGGCTTTATTTAATTTTACGGACCACATTGGTTATAACAATGATGCTGAGCCCGAAGCTGAAATTGCAGCTTAATTTAATTTTATGCTGTACATAAATTTATACTTAGTAAGACTGATTGACAGATTTGTTTTGACTCACAAAAGTTATTATCATAAACAGTAGCTCCACTCGCCAAAGAGACTGAAACACAAAATAAACCCAGAATATTTTGATGAAACTCCACAAATTAAGTATCCAAAATGTACACAGTTTAAAAAGCAAGGACACATAGAACACATAGGTCCTACTGTGTAACAGCGCAACACAATGTTCATGAATCGCCCTAAATTTTAACCTGGAAATGAAGAATTGATGACTCACAAACAGTTCCTAAATCTCAACAAATTCTGCTGACTGGGTTTAAAATGGGTTACATTATTCATTCAGGTTTATCAGACATCTAATCACTGGATAGTTTTGTTCAAAATTGCCCAGTAGCAAGTCGTTTTTTACCGTTTGTAATTCATTCCAAAATTCCAAATTTTTTTATCCATTCAACGTTATAAACTGCCTAAAATCAAGCAGCGCCATGACGTGAACGCCCATGCTCAATAAATTTTTCTATGTTCGTTCTAAATAAAACTCTCTAGTTCCATACAGAACAAAGTTATACCACAAAAGTTGAATGACCAACAAAGACACTTACGATTGGAGGGGTCAAAGGAGGCGCCACTAGCAGTACTTTTCCGATCAGCTGTTGCGGCTTCTTTCCGTTTGCTATCTTCCGCGGTCTTCTTTTTCTTGGTTTCCTCTAAAATTTCTAGCCAAGTTTTCTAAAAGATATAATGGTCAAAGTATGTTAAAAAGCAGTGGAATTGGAAATTAAGAAACCACTGATCTTGTAATGTAAGAGTAATCAATTAATTTCTGTGCAATTTTACATTGCAATAAGATTCAGGACCCAGTAAAAAAAGTCTTGATTTGAGGGAACACTAAATGGGGAGAAAAAGTCCCACAAGAGGTCACTGACACTGTAGCAGATAAGTATTGTTTGATTTCGTCATCTATATTGTGACGTCATCCATGCAACAATGGTATAGTGATGTCATCTTATTGTCTTTTCATGTGCTACGGTCGTAGTGCCCCCTATCGGCTCTGTTTTTTTAACACGCTTATCAAATTCTGACGACAAAGACAGATCTTAAGAATGAGGTGATTTTAATAATGGACGCACCTAACTGTGGCATTTTACTAGACATTTCTGTGAATATGTTCCTCACCCACTAACTGCATTGCACAAAGACAGACAGCATTAGACAAGTCACAACGCTTAATAAACTTCCAAACAATTAACGAAACAAAAATTTTTTGCAAAAAACTATTCTGCGATATACAACATCCTAGTCATAAGCTTAATTACATGTCATCGTCAGTAAGATACAATTGAGTCAATTTAAGATCTCAAAAGAACTTTATACAACCCAAATGCAAAACAAACCGTTCTAAAAATAGCTTTTTATAATTTTGTTTGCACAACATTACATAACTTTTAACTCATTTTATCCATATATTTTCAATGTCATTTATATGTTCATTACATTGTACATTACACTGCCAAATAAATATTATTATTATTATTAAAGTGTATGAACACAAACCTTCAGTTTCGGGTTTTCCGTTTGGAACATCCTGGTGTCCGGGAACATGAGAAGTTTAAAAGCGTTCTTACACCCTCCTACATCTCTCGCATTCACCACTGCTAAACTGTCAAGCTCGTACAGAACTTGAAAACGGTATTTAACTGGTCCTCTTCTGCAATTAGATTAAGTTAGACATACATTATAACAATTATGAAATTTACATTATCATTAATTAACATTCTCGTGCACTGTAGAGGCATTTAAAATTACTTAAAACCAGTTTTAAAAAGGTGAGTTTTTATTGTTCATTGTAAGAGGACATACTGGCAAAACGTCTACGTTTATCTTTATCTTAATTCTTATAACATATTCATGCCAGGATCTGTAAATAATGTGAATGATGGGGAAGTCTAGTCTGGATTAATGGGGTGAATCCTGAATATTTTAAAGCAACGTGATTTGTACTACAGGTGCGCCCAAGCTGGCGTCATTGCAATGTAAAGACAGATTTCTCGGTCTTTACACAACAGAGGCCACTAGGGGGCGCCTGCGTTTGTACTTTGAAATTTCTCACCTCGCAGTCTGTGGCAACCATGTAGCAATTAACAAAGAATCATTGAGAAGAAAAAGGTGGACTTTGTTTATCGTCGTCAATGATTCAGGATCAAGTTCTATCAAATCTCCATTGTGAACAAGATAACGGTTTGGGACTTCCGTGACACTCTGTAAAAACCAAAAAAGTAAAAGAATAATTAGTTGATGTAATTATGTAATTGTCAACCATTTTTGGCGAAAAAAAAAAATACCTGAGGCACATGACTTTGTGTTAAAATATTACAATGCAAGTTATCTAAGACTGTATAATATATAACCGTACATATTCAATATTGAACAAATATGATGTGTTGTCTTTGGCAAGCAATCAAGGGGAAAACCTTTTGTTTGTTAGCAGCATGAACTTGCCTTAGAGGACTGCACTTTCCACATCTCTCTATCTATCTATCCGATATCTATTGATTTCATATGAATTTAATAACCTTTATTGAGAAGAGATATCCTGATACAATAGTACACAGCTATAATTATCATAACTATTATGACTTTTGCCTATTATAATGTGGAGAAAAAGTAACAGAGCCTACAGGGGCACTATGAACGTAGCAAATAAAAGGACTATATGATGACGTCACTACACCATTGTTGCATGGATGACATCACAATATAGATGACGTCATTAAACAAATACTTATCTGCTACGGTCTCAGTGACCTCTGGCGGTACTTTTTCTCCCCATTATTATTACCGTAAGATAACCGTGGTTGTATGAAAGTTAGAATTCTAAGAATACTCACGGAACAACCTTCAACTTTCTCCAAAATAAGAGCTAAATTCTGTTGGGTGTCACCGTTGGACTCTTGTGTGTCATCAGGTCCTTCAACTTAAAAAATAAAATGTAAACAAGATATGATATAAGACAAGACATAAAGTAACATTTAAGATGAATTTTACAAATAAGACTATAAGATATACATGAAAAGATATTGGCATGTAAACATTCCTGTATATTATAAGCTATTAAATATACAGATTACACAAGATCAGCGATTTACAACTGTCACAGTTGTCATTCTTTGTGAATGATTGCTTGAACTTTGAAATAATAATCATGACAAAATATTTTTCTGCATTTGTAAAATAACTGTCATAATTATATTGCTCAATGTGTCATTAACTTTCATACAAAACTTTAATTTTGACCTTTTTTTCATGGTATTACCTTTGTCGCCAGTTATGGACAGCTCAAGCATCGTTGACATGATGGACTTCTGGTCCGTTAGCATGTGACTAAGCTGATACATTTCTCCTTCCAAAAGTGAAGTGGTTAAGAAATACAATTTTACTAAAAAACGACCTAGCGTAAACAGTACCTTTAGATACCGATAGATATGGAAACTGCAGCCCTCTAATTAGCAAGTTCTGGCCGCAATCGAGGGTTTATTGATGAGGTGAAAGAGAGGAGTCCACCCATGCTACACATTCACCCCATGGGTGGGAACTTTTACTTGTCTCAGCATAGACACCAAGTACAAGGGACTGCCAATTTAACGTCCCATCCGAACGACAGCTGAGATGTTGCTCATGAAGGGTGCCCGGGCCTGAGATTAAACACGGGTTCTTCAGAGGAGCAGGCGAGCATCTTACCACTAGACCACCCAGCTGCATACAGAAAAGGTAAAATTTGTAAAATTATATTTACAGAGCCACTGAGCCTAGCATTATTGTAACTGTTGGTAAGTATATATGTGGGACTCGAACCGCTGTCAGCCCCAGACTGGCGGCCAATCTCTAATTTGGGGCCAGTTCTTTTCCTGTACATCATGTACTGTCAACTGTTTTTCTAATATTAAAAAAATCATACCTAATATAAATTATTTAAATTGAATCAAAATCCTAAAAAGATAACTTTTGAAAATGCAAATACATGCATGAACAAAAAACTATTTTTAAAAGCTGATTCAATAAACCAGCAAAAAAGGATATTAGAAATTTCCTTGGCAGTTTCAATGAACTGAGAATAGTTTTTGTAGACATTTTTCTTTAGTGCAACTGCGGTGTCTTCGGCTAGTATCTGGATAGTTTTTCTTAGATTTTGCAAGTCTCCTTGTCCTTGTAGTACTTGCTTGTTGATAACTGCAAAATAAACAGAAAACATGTTTTTCAAAACACCATAGACTACATTTGATTACAGTACTGCTCCTCTTCAATGACACCCATCACAAATGACCATTCACGTTATACGCCCACAACATGTATATATATATATATAATGTATGTAACCTAATTTCAATTGTGGTAAGTAAACCAATAATGTTTACAAATGGAATCCCACGTATCTATCAATATAGTCGCGAGAACACCCTTTTAAACTAATATTATGAAGGTGATTATACCATTTTTTTTACGTTGTAATTACAATTTCATAATCGAGTTAAGTGTCCAGATGTCTTATGATTGGCCAGTATTACCTGTCTGTTATGCAGGTTATTCTGCATGACATTAGCTGCTGCACTAGTACTATATTCTGTTACAACTTGGCACTAAAAATACTTGCTGTCTGCAAAAAGGTGGTTACAACGCCTTTACGCTGTTACAACTGGTG
The DNA here is from genome assembly GCA_932294295.1 of Alitta virens. Lineage (NCBI taxonomy): Eukaryota > Metazoa > Annelida > Polychaeta > Phyllodocida > Nereididae > Alitta > Alitta virens. The sequence goes on along the minus strand of OW028578.1, from coordinate 1,553,489 downwards.
TGTCTTTTGATGTATTGCCATGTCTGATTGGCTGAACGGCTGTTAAGCTTGATTCTTTTTTGATACACAAAAAGAAAATTATTGGACATAGAGTGTGGAAATGGTCGAAGCACGGATGCGATTTCTGGTAAAGTTCTTGGATAACACTGAAATTCTTTGTATCCTTGATTACATTGGCCTCTTTCTGATGTCTACACAAAAATCTAAATAAAATGTTTACATTGTTTAGCAGTTTACTCTGTGTCAAAGCTTTCTAGAAAATGTCTTTTGCAATGGTCCCTGACGACCACGTTACAATTCTAAATGTATATATAAATCAAAACGACAAAAGGTAAAAACTTTAGCAAAAGGGCTAGGGGGAGTGACAACGACCTGTAAATCTACTGTCTAAAGCAAGGAAGTTTGACAGCTGAATCCCAAAACTTTAACTGCTGCTGTCAGAAAATCTAAGAGTTAGAGAGATATAATTCTACCATGTCGAGGTACTTTAGACACTTTGAAAGCTTATTTCACGTGTTGCATAAATTACTTACATTTCTCTGCATCAAAATCGGTCTTTGAAAGAATCCTTCCCAGATTCGGACCGTCTGCCATTTTTGACAACAAATCCCAATGATAAGCCACCGGTTTACAACTTACTTTCGTATCTAACATTTTGTTGCGAACTATCCAAAAATATACGCAAATCATTTGAAATAATTTGTATGGGAATTTTATCGTGAATTTTACGAATTAATAGCAAAATAAGCGCTTTATCTAATTTGGCGAATTTCGGATATTATTATCAACAAAGGCTAGCTCCGCACCACGTGCTGATCTATTTTTAGCGACATATTTGGGATCCAGACCATGTCGTCGCGGCTCGCTGGACTTGAGTGGATCAGGGGCCAGTTGAATTTGACTAGCAGTTGGCCAGAAGCCGGTGCTGACTCAGATTGCTGATTACAGGTACATCAGTTTTTGGCAGGTAAAATTACAAACTGCATATGGCATATTATGGGGACAGTCGACATTGTAATGTCAACTGTTATGGCAACTGTTTTGTATATATATGTTTGTACAGTGTTTTATAATCATCATGCAATTATGCAAATCGTGACTCACTTATCAATTAGGCTGTATAAGATGTAACACATGTATAATAACTTAAAAAATAAATCTATATTTAGCATGCAATTATCATGATTATATGCTTTTTAAATATTAGCCTACTACAAGACTGTGTATACATGACTGCTCAAAGTAATGTTTATTTTAAAATCATTATATACATTAGGCCTATATAGCTATTGATTACAATTAGTTAATTAGCTTTTTGTATAATATTTAAGGAGGTATTGGTTTAATTGCAATTCAACCACAATATTGAATTTTATGGTTGAAATAATATCTATGTCAATCTATACCATATATGGCAATTGAAATGATGATTGCCTCTAGAGCACTTATATGGCCATAGGAGCAGCAATGCCCTGAATGAGGCTATTACATTCGCGTTTTAGTGGTCAGTGAAGCTAAATAAAAAATATATATTAGAGAAAATAATGTACATATATGATGTATGTATACAAACACGTAGGCCTATATATTTCACCTCGACATAGATTCTGTTATAGCTCTCAGCACATTGTACAAAAAGAAGACACAAAAATGTGGACAATAAATTATAAATGAATTCTTGATCTTTAAATTATTTTATACACATATTTTACAACTCCCCCCCCCCCCCCCCCCACTTCAACATACTGCTTATCACCACCGTTTCTTTATGATTTTTCCATCTCTTTGTACAAACTGTGTGTATATATATAATGTATATCTGTAGTTAGCTGTGTAAGATATTTTGTCATGCCATGAATTACAATTATTGCAACATATTTATTTCGATGATATTGAAAGGTGCTATGCCATGAATTGTGATAACTGTTGGTGCTGGGTAAATATATGTATATTACTATGTTCTAAAACCAGATATTCATGACTTACTTTCAGAAATATCGGTATTATAGATAAGAAAACTACAAAACTGTATTCAAATTAACATAAGATCCGACCCGTAAACCCAATGTATGCTAAATCTCTAAAGAATGTTTTGTCATAAGACTATATATTTTATAATGTTTTGTCATGTATATATTCACATATATAAGCTCCTCCTTCTTGTTTTTAGTGGGGTGCTATGGTTTATGATATGATGTTATGTAACAAAACTTCCTTGTTGAAAGAAGCTGATGTATTGCATTAATAATACTTTTTCTTTTATATTAGAATCATGTCAAGTTACTAGTGCTAATTAAGGTACATGGTGTATTTAATGAAATTTATCATAATTAATAAACTGTATTATTGTTAGTATTATTTTCTTTGTTTCATGATAATTTTAATCTCCTTACTGTTACTTTTTTGTGCGTGTGTGCCATGCTGTAGATAGGTTAGTTAATTAGTATATTGTGCAATGACAAATGTATCTATTTGTGATATTTCATTGTCATTAAAAATTCTCTCTCTCTAAACTGTTACAAAGTGGTCTCTCGTGGGTTCTCATGCATGCAGTAGAATGAAAAGTTTTATGAATTGGAGCATGAAAAGTGGGTGGGGGGGGGGGGGTATATATACCCCACATCCCTCCCTGTATTGACGCCCCTGGCCTTAGTGTTGATATTGCCATGTGAGGTATCTTAACTATCATACAATACCAAAAAATTATCGTGCAAGAAATTTTAAATATAGTCCAGACAATTTCTAACATTTTGACAATATGTCTATACAAGTATGCGTGACAGTGTCAATTAAATATGGAGTGGAGTATATGCTTCTGTGCTATTACTTTCTGCAGTATACTTTGCAAAAAATTGAATATTTTAGTTGTTCAGGGTCATAAAACCTTTCATCAGAAATGCAAATTAATGACCCCTCGGGTGATGAATATTAATGAGCTTGGCTTTTCAGCTAACTCAGATGTCACTATGGTAATCTTTCCTCAGGTGACGTGTAAAATGCAATCGTCAAATTAATGTGAAAAAATCATAGCGCACACATCACAGGTTAATGATTTTATCTATAGTGCTGGTAAGTCATGATAATTATTTTATGAATATGCATGTTTCATGAAGCTGTGTAAATACGAAGGTATTTCGCAGGTGTGTAAAGAAAATTTTGAAAAGTTTTTGAGAAATGTTTGTCAACGGTGTATGATGAATATTCATAAATGCTTCATCGGGTATATTAGTAAATGGTACTAGTATTATATATATAATCTTTATTCACTGTTTATAACAGTACATATATAAAACAACAAAAATGGAAAGTTAAAAATGTATAAAATCACAAATTATTTACTTCATCTGCTTGTGAATTGTGACATATAATATATTTTATTGATGCACTTGTTATGTGAATATGTGAATAGTCCTGAACATGCATGAAATGAATCATGATATTACACATATGCGATACATCATTTTATTTCAATAGGTGGTAAAACCTATTGAATTCACAGGTGTTTAAGGAAATTGTCGAGTTATGGAAAAATATTCTTATAAATTTGTAGTTTTTTTTAGTGTATTTTGAAATGTGTATAATTAAGACCTGCTGCCTTATACATATTTTAGAATACATGCATTGTGTGTGTTTGCTAAAGCAAGATAGATCATGGAACGTTTCACCTGAATTGCAATTGACGATACCCACTTGAAGTTCAAAATTTGCAATGGAGTTTGTTGTACATATATATATATATATATGCTTTTATTGACACAGTAATATCATACATGATACATTTGTCAAAAATAACAGATAAAAACGTGTACTAAGTCTACTTAGTGTCCACAGTGTGGATAGTTTTGAATGGAGTCCCAATATTGACCAAAAAAAAGTGCAAATAATGCCAAATATATTGAATATTCTTTTTCTTGACTTTCAGTTATCGTTCAAGTGCCCTTATATGGTCGACAGATTTTGTAAGTATGTTTACAAACATAAATTAAAATAAATATTTTGATGAATTATTATAAATATTTGTCTTAGCTCACATATTTAGCATCTGTAAAACTTGTACATGTATCAATGATTAAATCTAATTAATTAAAATGCCTAAAACTTCTAAGATAATGACACACAAATGTGTATTGCAATAATACACAGCTATATTTTATTTATCACTGGAAGTTGCTGGAGTATTAAGAAAATTTCATGCTGAATAATGATATTGATTGACAGGTGTTATTGATTGACTTGCGTTTATTTAGAAATACTAGTAGATTATAGATTGTATATATAGTAGATGTAGACACTAGCCTTGTTTTTGTTATGTTGTATATTTGTTTGTTTTGTAATGTTGTATGACACATGTATCAATTCCTGATATCAGGCTTGTCAATAAAACGATATATATATATATTAAAGTTGAACTATTTAGTTAATTCAGAAATTGATTAATAAAATGTGTTTATTGATCGGTTAATACATTTTAGCAAAATATCAGAAACGCCAGTCAACTAGGAAACTTTTTTTTTCATGTTAAAATATTTTAAGTTGACTTAACCAGCTGTTGTCAATACATTTTTGATGAATTTGGAGTGCTAAATATAATTACTCTTAACTTTTTTCGTGTTTTATAGCCCTATCGTAGGATCAAAAGTAATTTCAGCAGTTAATTCTATGTGATAACTGTTACTATGCAAATATAAATATGTGTTGCTATTTTGTATTGAGTGTAAAAATAATTTGTGTATGATATAAATTTATAGACGTAGACTAATTAGAATTCTTTATTACAGTGACATACAAGTATAATTAATCAAACAGAATACAAAAAGAAATTTTTTCACTTGATCGGCCTAATTGCCTTAATTATTAGTCATATAAATCTCACGGTTACACACATCATCTTTATTTCAAACAACTTAATTAATAACGAAACAACTTGACACAAGGATACACATGAATCTTGCTTGCTACTTAATCAAACTGGTGTTAACTCGATTTATTTAATTTGATGCATTGACAATTTTGTACTTTCAGAGCTCTTCTTCATCATGCCAGTCGTAGCAGAAAAACTAGCAGTTGAAGGTGCATATGTTGTCACTTTCCCAAGATTCTCGGATGAGCGAGGGTATCTACAAGAATTGTTTAACCAAGACAAATACCCTGCAGAAGTTGCGAAACATTTCCCCATTCAACAAACAACGTATTCAACCTCTAGAACAGTAAGCAAATACTTGAAACTTGAATTATATATTTGCATTGCGGGTTCTTATTATATTGTTTCTCAAACTTGCGATAATATGCAATCTTTTTACGAAGATTTTAATCTGCAATTGCTTATGTATACATTTAAATGTAATGGAAAAATCATACATTTGGATTTACCATAGAGGACCATTGTTCAACCTATGGATTCACTTTTGAATATATAAATAGCATAGTGAAACAATTGCATTTCTTTTTTAGACACTTTTCATAAAGTTGTGCATTTGCATTTGCATGGCATTTTAAACTTTTGAATTTACATTCTATTTAAAGCAATACATTTATCACAAACAATCTATCAATCAATCTATCAATCTGTCAATCTATCAATCAATCTATCAATCAATCAGTCTTTCTATCTATCTTTTTATCTATCTATCTATCTATCTATCACAGCAAATCACTTCAGACTCCTCACATTCATGAACTATTCACTGGATATTTGACCAATTGTGTTTCGTTAAATAGCTCTTTCTTCTTTTCTTTCATCCAGCATGTCATCCGTGGTCTACACGTCTCTCCGTATGCCAAGTTGCTGACGTGTGTCAAAGGACAAGTGTATGACGTTGTGGCAGACTGTCGGCCGGAGTCTCCAACTTATTTAAAATGGAGCGCCGTGATTTTGACAGAAGACAATTGCAAGCAAGTCCTGGTGCCTCCCAATTGTGGGCATGGATTTTATGCTCTTACGGAGGGGGCTACGGTCGTATACGGTCAGGTAAGGCCCAAGAGGTTGAAATATTTGCTTAGGGAAAAAAATTAACAAGAAAATTCAAGTAATTGCTGAATTGTCCTTAATTACCATTAACACTTTTCAGTGATGCAATTGTCTTGATAATACTTATTTTGTTCTTAATCTGGTTCAGTTTTAATCTTATGTGATGTAAATAAACTATATATACATACATTAAAATCTCAGCTTGTCTAGCCTGACCAAGGTCAATTGACATTCAAGATGCTTGCCTGACATTAACAAGTTAAGCAGAATAATACCATTTCCATTGTGATCCTTGTAAAGTTTTAACCCACCATAAAGACCGGTAATTAAGTGTCGCACTACACTGGTGGTCCTAATGTGGAGGTGTCACTGTTGACATTTCATAGTGTCTCCCCCTCTCTCATATAAACATATGATAAATGAATCTTTAGATATTTGCTGTAGAGGGCTAGCTGCAGTATGGTTGACAATGTTCTCGTCTCTTGCGCTAATGCTGAGAGGATACCCCAAAAACATATCCTAATCCTAGTCTATGATGTGTGGTTTTGTAATCTTATCTCAGCATCATATTATGTCCCGGTCGAGCCTAAGTTGGATGGCTGTTTCATCCTTCGTCTCATTGCCATGGTCTCTGCCTGTCCTAATTAGCCCAACTGGTGCAGAAATACAGATTAAGACCACTTCCATTGGACGTAAAGCCCTTATCACACACACACACGCACGCACACACACACACACACACCATCATTATGGTTACAGATTGTAATTTTCTCTGCAGGGTGATACATTCAAGCCTGGATCGGACTGGGGTTTCAATCCTTTTGATGCATCTGTAGATGTCCATTGGCCAATCCCTGCCGGACAGTCCAGCATCTTGTCGCAAAAAGATGAGAATGCAGATCATTTGACCGTGGACAAAGCGATCAACCCTAAACGGAAGAGGGTGCTTGTCATTGGCGCGTCTGGACAAGGTAATACAATTCAAGATTTGGTTAATTTTTATATCTACATGCTGTTATGGACAATGATTACAAAGTGAATCTGAATCTTGTCAGAAAAATGGTTATGTGGCCATATCCCTGAAAGTTAGATAAAAAATAATATATTTATATGGAGACACAGCAAATTTGGAATGAAATACAACAAATGAGCTTTCAAAAGCATAGTGCAGATATATATATATATATATATATATATATATATAGATAGATAGATAGATAGATTTTATTGACTATACAGAGTCAGTTTTGATCCATTTGTCATAAACAAGGTACATAGAATGCACAATACATTGTATAATACAAACATGAAAGTTGTATTGAATATACAAACTAAAAACTACTTCCAACACATTTTATATTGCTCATTTTCTATAGCATCACAGTGAATATATATATATGCCTATTTTTGTTGTTTTGATAGTTTATTTTTGTATTGCTACCAATTTAAAATGGTAAAATCTCTACGAAGTTTTAAACTTTTCACCGTGACAGAAATTGCGCATATCACACAATTGAAGAATATATTAGGGCTAATTACATGTGTATATCTTCTGCTACTTTCAGTTGGTGGGGCTGTGTGTGATGTTTTCAAGAAATACCAATCTGATTATCAGGTCTATGGCACAACTCAGACGACTGATATTAACAATTATGTGAATTTTGATATGGAAAAGGCAGCTGGGTAAGATATTCTGTGTGAAATGTCATTTGTTTTTATGAATTCAATGATAATGGTGCCCATCAACACCCGTCAACAATGATCATTGCCGTCATTGGAGTGGCAGGCTTTATGTCACTTATCATTGCTTATGCTGAGGCAAGTAAAATACCTCACCCATGGTGTTAATGTGTAACATGGGTGGACTCCTCCTCTCTCTCACCTCATCAATCAACCCTCGCTAGCGGCAAGAACTTGCCTTAGAGGGCTTCACTTTCCATATCTATCTATCTATTTATCTATCTATATATCTATATATCTATCTATTTATCTATTAATCTGTCTATATATCTGCCCATCTATCTGTCTCTCTGTCTGTCTATCTATCTATCAATCTAAATATCAATCTATCAATCTATCAATCTATCAATCTATCAATCTATCTATCTATCTATCTATCTATCTATTTCTCTAGCGTTCGTCTGGATACACCCCTGGATGTCACTTTTAAATGCCACGCAACTCTACTTAAGGCGCAACATTGCTGAAGATACTGTAGCAGGTTTGAATACACTTGTATTTCCATTTATATTTTTTTACAGAGATGAATCTTATGTCAGAGATATTTTCACCATGTTCCGGCCAAATATTATCGTGATCTGCGCGGCTTACAATTATGTGGACCAGTGTGAGAGTGACACGGCTACGGTATTATATCTTTTAATTATTCAGTAATGAACGATGAGTTCTCTTAAAGTAAAAACTCCTATGTCTCTAGATTTAACATAGGAAAATAATTATATAAACCAATACTACCTTCTTGTTTCATTTTGTATTTCACCATTAAATGCTAATTTGTGCACAGCAATTTAACATTAAGGTACAATAGATAATATAATTATATGCTATTTTTTATTTTATTGCCAATTTTCTCTCAATTTATGATTTATTGTTTTGTTATTAATGCCTGATAGAATCTTTATTTCACACCAATTTGGTGTGCCTTAATTTAATTAATGTGATTTTCAACTATTTGATAAAGTCTTAGAAAATTGCAATTTTTAAATGCTCATTTTTTTGTGTCGCACAACTTTGCAAAGACAAGAAAAAAGACACAACAAAAACACCTGATTATAGCCTTCAGCCATAACAGTGACTCAGGCTTTTTTTTTTTTTTGTTTGTTGGTTTTAAGTGAAAATATAATAAAAATATGTTGGAAGTATTTGCAAGTAATTTACACTAAATTTATCGCAGTATTTTCTCTGGTATTTCTTTGTAAGTGAAGACAACATGGTTTAGGTAATATTTTTATATGTGCTCAGTCTCTATGCTGAGGCAAGTAAATGACCCCATCAATGGGGTGAATACGTAATATAATCTCATCATTACATCTGCCTGCAGCTGGTCATATAAGCTGACTAAACTTCAGACCCAGTCACATCAAGACATAGACATTCACATTATCTATTGCCATTTTTTGTGTTGCCAAAAAATCACTGAGACAAACTGAATTGATATGTATATATATAATGCATTATTTTTGCTTCAGGGCAAAGCAATTAACGTGGATGTTCTCAAGGTCATTGGCAAGGTGAGCCAAGAAATCGGAGCCAAGGTTGTTCATTACTCGACTGACTACATCTTCACTGATTCCAAACCCACTGAAGGTATGATAAGATCTAGAGAAAAGACAAGAAAATACTAACTATATAGGAGAGAAAATATTTATTTAACGTAATGGCAAATAAAAATACATATTAATTATTTCAGGCTACAGAAAACTATATAATTGTTGTATAAGTCACCTGGATAATAATTACATTTTACAAATTATAATACCATTACATTATTTATCATATAACATAAGATAAGATAAGATAAGATGTTTTCGTACAGATGTGAATGTTATGTTAATGATCGTCCAGATAAGAAAATCGTATTAACGGAAGAATCACCGACTGAACCTGCAAACACATATGGAAAACTGAAGTTGGAAGGGGAGCAAGCAATTGCTGCCCTCCCTGGCTCTATAGTTCTTAGAGTATCAGTGAGTTTTTTTCTTTCTTTGCTTTTGAATATTCGGAAAATAATGTAGTAGGTTTTCACTGCGATAGCATGCAAGGTCAACGTGACGTAGATCTGACATTGACAATGCTGATCCAATGTCATACCAATGTTTAGTTTTTACTGCGTGTAAACATTATTACAGACATAGTATACACATTTCTGAGCTTTAGCACTTTACATAATTGAAATGACTTATGATGGGACGAGAGCACAATTGAAGAATAGTGCTGCCCAAAGCTTTATTGCACAACCGGTAATTTTTTGTGGCTTTTTCAGAGAGTATTTGGACCAGAACTGCATGGGAAAAATTTTGTTTACAGAACAATCAGTTGCCTGAAAGAAAAGAAACCCTTGTACTGTCTCCATTCCGAGGTACAAATATTTTACAAAAGTCGCATTGGAAAGCTGTATGGAATAATAAATATTGAGCCACTGTTTTCACACCTAGTGTTAATTTCGACACAATGTATAGCATGCACATTCTATGTAATTCTATTCTATTGTGGTTGACTATTCTATTATATTCTATTCTGTTTTATTCTATTCTATTCTATTATATTCGTGTTTGTATTTCGTTTCTTCCAGATATCTTGCGCAACTTACAACAGGGACATCGCTAATGCGACTGTCGAACTCATTCGCAAAGACAGTTCCGGAATATTCAACTGTGTCGGACCAGAACCATTTTCTAAATATGACTGGGCAATGCTAATTGTAAGTAAAAAATAAATGGTGAAGAATCGTACACCGAATGTGATTTTCTAGAGAATTACTAAAGAAATGGCTCTTTTTGATCTCAAATTTGATGTTGAATTTTATAACTGCCTTGTTGGCGGAGCTAACTCCTTTAGATGTTATATATTGGTTAGTTAGATTATTCCTTAAACAACAGCAATACGAGTTGAAGGAATTGTGATAAACAGATTATTGTCAACATTTCAAGTTTATTTGATCAATATGTATCTTTTATACAGGCCAAATACTTTAATCGCGACACAGAAACAGTGGTCGGCTTGGAGAAGTTGGACAAAGGAGCTCCGAGACCAAAATATGTGCCTCTAAACACCGAGAAACTCAGGTATAAATTGATGATTTTACACCAGGGGGCCTTTGTGTGTCCTAGTGGTGATTTGTTAAACTATTGCATTGGGCAGTAGCAGCAGGGCAGTAACATAATTAACCCATGGATTTAATTCACCGATTCCCCGTCTATTAATTAAGAATGAGATCGCAACTAGATTTCCGTCTTTTTTTAAATTTTTTAATGAATCTTTTGAAAGTGGGGTTTTATAGCTTCTTTTGAAAGTGGGGTTTTATAGCTTCTTATTAAAGGCAGTCAGTAATTTTTTTGAGGGTATTATGACTACATACTGGTTTGTCCATTTAGGGCGAATTTGATATAGAAACTCTCGTGACACTGGTGTAACTTGGCGCAGGCGTGCCATAGCAGGATGCACTTGCAGCTTCCTTGCCCTAAAAGAACACGTTGAGTGACTAGTGCGAGTGTTCATTAAATAAACACCAGGGGGCCTTGGGAGTTATTGAATGGAAATGATTTACAACTGGCTGTACTATATGTGTTCTGTTTCTGATTACTCCACAAAAGTCGAGAGTACAGGGGTCGAGTAAATTGTCCTATGTGATTTCTCGTTCAGGCCAACTCGAGCCAGTGTTTAGATTAAAACTTTCGTGACTCGCGGAACCCTTGTAATTTAAACGAAAACTCTCTTAATGTTTCAGGAAAGAACTTCCCAATTTAAAACTCCACACTCTTCAAGAAGCCTTGGAAGACTGGCAAAAGAATCCCTCGGGAAAACCAATAGAATGGACAAATAACAATGTCTAATAATATGTTTTTGATACAATGAACAATCTGTGATGTACTGTGGACATGCATATCAAGTTATATAAGAGTTCTTTGACACAGTCAACTATCGTTGTTGGGTTTTAAAATGATACTATCTTCTTTATATTAGTGGAAAAATGATCTGATATTTCGTTCAAGCGAGCAATAACTTTATAACAATCTGTGATGTTCAGTTAATTGGTTAAGGAAGAAATGATCGGCTTATTTTGTATCAAGTATGAATTTATAAATGTCAGTGTATGATAAATGTATTGTCTCAGTGTTACATGTGGGTTATTATTGTATTCATGGAGGTATTTAATATCATTTTCACTCATTGTTATACTACTTAAGGTGGTAATATCTATATTTTTTAGTTATGCTGTTAGAATATCTGTGTAGTTTGTTAGATGAAATAAACTTTTTTTTTTGGACAAAATTGAATGTGTGCCATTATGCTTATCTTATGTCAATGAAGATTACACGTGTTGAAATTTGCATTGTATGATGCAGAGACGCAGCCGTGCACCCAAGGAGTTGTCCTTTGGCACGGTGATGTCACAATCAAACACAATTAGATTGACAAATCTTTGTGTCGATGTTAATCTTATGGGGCTTTTTGTGAACAGAAGTAAAGAATGCACGAACAACAAAGTTGATATTTGTCTCGCTAGACCTTATAGTTTCTGGCAGTTGTAATGATGAAATGATTAGACTTGAAGACCACAATGACTGAAGTGTTTACCTTATGGTTTCATGCGGTTTAACAGCTGTTGTTTCTAATTATGATTTGTCCAAAGTAAAATCTCGGGTACTGACAAACTGATTGCTATTACACATAATCGGATCATAATCACATATATATATATATATATATAATATATATATATGACTGACAAATCATTGTCCTGTGGAAAAAAAATGGCTGCCATTCAATAAACACTTGGGAGAAATAGTCTATCATTGCTGACATCCTGTCTGCTTGGGACCCTCGACTCCCAAGGGTCCCTGGAAACTCATTGTGAACAACTCACCAAAGATCACACACAACTCACCCACGTTCCACCTGTGGTCATCGATTCAATTTTGTTTATTACCAATCGAAGATACAAATCAGGAAATTATAGGCTTCATGCAGAGAAATCTATCGCGGTGAACTTCAACTTATTGTGCGCAGCCGACAATAGACTGCGAGAAATGTAGATTGTGCCATGGGTGATGTAGAATAAAAATCTATTTCTACAAGCCAAGAGTTCTGTAAATTGAACTAGCTACATTTGACATTTGAATCAAATCATATTGAACTAATCATAGTATGAGAATTACATATTCAGGGACAATTAGCATGACATTAACCTAAAATTATCTACCACATTAAGTGCTCAGCTAGGACAGTAGATGTATGCAAAACAATTTCGCTCCTTAAGATGTAAAAGCATGAAATTTGGCAAAAATATTCCAAAGAACCATATTTTCAAAATTAGATATATAGACCCATCTTCAAAATGCCCATTGGTAATGTGTTGGACATCTTGTTCAGCCATTAATTACCACAGAATGCATTTTAATCCTAGGATTATACCATCTTCGAAGATAGTACTCGGCCATATCATAGTATAACGTACCGTCTACAAGTCCATCGCTTGTGCCAGCTATAGTGACTTTGATCATGAGACGGAGTGGACGCGCAACTAACCAAGGCAATTTGGCCTGTGATCCTGAATTCAAAGTTTCTCAATGCCGTTCAAGCAATACAAAGCCAAATACTGGGTATTTCAATGGTTTTTTGGCATTGCTTAGTGACTATAAACTGACAGGAAGATAGAAATTGCCTCATGCTACTTGGCCCGAGAAAGGTTCACATTTGCTGTTCAACCTATAACTGTGCAGTGAAGTGTTCTGTTGACCCTTGGCTTCTATGACATGCTTTCTGTTGCATTAAAGCTAGCCAAACGCTGGAGGAGCTCATTTGGGTATCACCAATGGCCCCAGCTGACCCTTATTTGCCTTTTCAGTAATGATGGCTTCACGGGTTGAGACACCTTGTCTGTCACAAGGAATCTGCATGATAACTTTGCAAGCATATGGAGATCTAATATCAACATTTCTGCTTTCTGAGAAGGTCAGTCTTTGCCGTCATGCTGTACGAAAGGACCAGTAACCTTCCAGAAATTAACGGAGCTCCGTACTAGTTGGTTTTCGAAGGGTAGCATTCAAACTGCAAAGGATACCTCAGACCAGCACATTGGTAAAGCAGAGTTCTAAAACCCATTAAAATGAGCCCAAATTTTGCAGGTGAGAGAGAAAGGTTTCATAGAAACTTTTTGGCAGTTAGCCCCTTTTAATTCCAGATTTTCATTTTTTTTGGGACGCCCTAGTGCCCAGGATGGAATTCAAACCCAGAACCTTCAGCGAAGCTGGAAAATGGCCTCTTGTATTCTGTATATGCCGAGGCAAGTATAAGACCCCACCCATGGGGTAAATGTGTGAGATGGGTGGACTCCTAATCTCTCTCTCACCTCATCAATCAACCCTCGCTACTGACGAAAACTTGCTTTAGAGGGCTGCACTTTTCATATCTATCTATCTATCTATCTATCTATCTATCTATCTATCTATCTATCTATCCATCTGTCTGTCTGTCTATCTATCTATCTATTATTGATTGGCACTAATAGCTCGTTAAACTAATTAGTCCAAATCCGGGATCTTACATTAGGCGACCGAAGTCTTATCAAAAGTATGACAATTCTGAACACGGCCAAAAGCCTAATCTGTCAGAAATTCTTTCTTTTATTTATCTGTCTATATATACTGCTGATTTGGCATCAAATTCAATTTAGATATGTTTCAACTCAGTATGTAATTGTTGAGTCTGGTTTAATTTTTTTGTTTTTCAGAAATTTTTCTAGTCTTTCCATTATAGGTCACTAGATTCTGATTGCAGTAATTAACTAGAATACTAGGGGAAATAAATTTCAAACCTTTAATCTATTTAATATTCACACAATTGTCAGACATAGCATTAAAAGACATATGATTACACATACTAAACAAAAAGCAAATTCACATACCTTAACCAAATGTGCACATCATTCCTTGGTCATACACTTGTCGTATAACCTGACAAATCTATTCTAATTATTTAACTTCTATATCTACTATAATCTCTCTCTTCCAACTTGATAGCACAGCTCCTTCCAGCTGGCTGCTCTATGCTCAATCTCTCTTTGGATCCCTCCCAATGCTCTCTCTCTCTCTCTTTCTCTCTGTCTGACTAACCCCAGCCCCTTACCTTGATTATATACCCACTACCTGTTCCCCCCCCCCTCTCAACTTCATGCTAGAGGTAGGCCTGCAGGAGATATGCTTTCTCAATGGAGCTGCATTTATGTAGGTTTGGGTCTGTTCTAAGTTTTACCCTCTGTGAATTACTGACCAAAGAATGTGTGCTTATACTCCAACAAGTTAACTAGTAATTCTACAACATTCAATTCAAATTCGTTATAGATTATCAGGTGTACATTAGTAAATCATCAAAAATCATTTTTCCCTGCATATGGGAGATATACATTAATATTACAGCAAAGCCCCTACAGTGGGGATGTGTACAATAATACATATATTAAGACAATAAAATACATTAATAAATGGGAGATGTCTGATATCTTATAAATCCTCACAAGTGTCATCTTCATCAAACTTCAAACATTAGTTACTATTACATATCTTATAATCCTCCTTCTAATTATTACATAACTAATACATTCACGTATATTACATACAAAAGGACTATATACTACTGTATTTGCATTAATGAACTTTAAGACGAATCACTCAAACGTTAAATAAGTGGCATAGTTGGGTCAATGGCAAGATGTCAAATAAATTCTAGATATTATTAGGTTCTGGAGGTCGTAGGATGCACTTCCTGGCATCATACGATACTATCTATCTATTTATCTATTTTCTTAATTGTAGACGGAGTCATTTAAAAAAATAATAAAATAGGCGTAGCAGTCGGGAAATTCGTCTTTCTAAACTGACCAGCTCATACCTCCTACTCACCAGTTGATGAAATACAGAACTAATTGGTCAACTTAATATCCAGGTCACTCTGCTCACTTGTAGTGGACAATTTCCAGTCTGGTCAATTCGTCCTCTTCATTTAATTAATGCACACTCGCTGATTCCTTAATGCATTTTAACGTAGTGTTCATTAGAGCCTCAGAACAAAGGAATTCAAGGGAGACAAGCTACGTCAATATGGCCTCTTTGTACTCTGCATATTCTAAGGCCTGTAACTAGAAAAAGAAGACATTGGCATCTTATTAATATATTTTTATTAAGGTGACAAGAGACCAAGCATTCCTCTTTTACCATTAGATGTACAAGTCCTGGACACTCTTGACATAGATAGGTAGATAGATAGATAGATAGATAGATAGATAAATTGATTGATTGATTGATAGGGATATATAGATATATTGATAGATTGATTGACTGATTGATTGATTGATTGATTGATTGATAGAGATAGATAGATTGATTGACTGATTGATAGATTGATTGATTGATAGATAGATTAATAGATAGATAGATAGATACCATTTTAATGTTATGTACCTGTTTTCATGACTTCTATGAACTTAGGAGTGTACTAATGTTAGAAATTACAACGGAAATGCAATTATTAACAAAATACGGAAACAAACTAACTTCCAGTGCAATTCATAATTTCAGCTTCAAGTCAAATGCCAAGGTGTCTTGGTACAGGCTTCATTCATGTCTTGTTGAATAAGCCTTTTATTAAATCATTTTTGCGTCATGGTATTTCACTTTAAATTGTCCAAAATATATTTTCAAGCTAATAATAAATTTGACATTCCATTAATTAATTGTAGACCTACATTATTGTTTATTTAGGCCTTGACCTATAACAAAGTTATAATTTAAGCACTTGCCAAAATATTAATTAATTAATAAGTAATGTGGACACGTAGTGCTTTTCCAATTCAACCTAAAATCAATATCTAGTCTCAAATTGGACATTATAAAGTTGAATAATATACTAAATTTGGTTTTTATTGATTTCTTCTAAATAATCATTTGTAGGCCTATACAAACATTTTATGTATATTTTCATTGATGAACTTTCCCAAAGACTTCTGGCTAGTTCTAGTGACATCATCACTTTATGTTGAAATTCATCACTATTTATTTGGATGCTCGCGAGTGCTGAAAGACACAAAGAAACAGAAACAATAGAATGAGAGAATGGTTATTATCTGAAACCTTTGATTTTAGCAAAGACAAAGAATCTGTTCTCAACTGAGTTGGATTTGCTTCCATTCTGTAAAGCTTTTATTAGATTAAGAGAGGAAATGATGAATATTTGAGACCAAGAATATGTGGGGGCATTTCAATGGTTTCAGGATTTCAAATTGTCTAAGTTTCTCAACCACGTTAAGGTGCTGGATTTTCTAGGCAAGAGTGTTGTTTAAATTAGTTTTAATACCATGTATAAGGAGACTTATTATTATTATTTCATTATTATATAAGGCTCCAATAGTTACACAGATATCTGCTTTAATATGACATATATATACTATTTGCTATCTGAAACAATAACAAAAGTTAGCAATCTCTTGGAACCTTGATTTACTTTTCTATTTGTAGCGTAAAGTAATAATTCTGAAACTGTATAAATCTTCCAAGAAAATCGGCAGTTTTACAAAAAGTATTTAGTAAAATTACCATCAAGTTTAGGCCTGCTAATAAAATAGACATCAACCATATCTTATGCTTAATATGCCAGTTTTTGTCAACAATAAATTTGAGAATTTTACATACATGTGGAAAAAGTATTAATGGTTTACCAAGAGAATTAGACTTTGTCCAATTTGAGACTAGACTCATCATATTGATTTTAGGTTGACCGGGTCAACATTTGAGAAGCACTGACTGCCTACATTACTTTTTAATCGATAAATATTTTTGGCTAGTGATTTAAATATGCCAATGAGTCAAAACATCAAATCAAAATTACAGACACATTCGACTATAATCAATAATAATTTCTTAAATATGCACTACAATGTCACCAAGAAGGACCAAATAATTTTCTTCACCAAACTTTCCTGGTAAGAAAATGAGCTTAAAAAACGGTCTCAACAAATTATAACAGTCTTGAAGTTATATTTTGAAATGCGCAGATTCTATTTAAATCGTCCATGTAAACTGCCCCTCTTTGATATGATAATGTAAATGCAAAAGGTTATATTCTTTGTCTATTGTATGTGGTGTAAGAAAAAAAAAAGAGAACCGTAATGTCCAATGTTTGTTGACAAGTTATCAAGATCTGGATGAACAGTGGTAAGGACATGACTGATTTTAATAAGTTATAATGCACTACAATGAAAGATAATAACTTTAATAATCCTACCAATTATTCGCACAACTATCTATACATTACATTAGGTCACATGCACTCCAATTTGCACTGTCCTCTTGTATATGAAACCAAGGTGCCAAATAATTGTGAGTAATCACTGAATATGCATGGCATGTTTCGTGTCTTGGATTTCATTATCATGTTCACTCTAATTAAGCTGTGTAATTGTAAGATAATTTAATGATCAGATGATTAATAAGTAACATTATAGCACATGGTGTCAAGATAACAATAGAGATTTAAATTGCCCATATCACATGAAGCCACATCATGTATTTAACACTAATGTTTATGGATTATATGGTACTTTCCCACCAGATACTTTCACAAAACCTCTGAACAAATATTGTAAAGATATTAACCAAATCGTTTACCCACACACTACCTAATAAGTTTGGTCTAGTTTTGGTGATTTTTCCTGATTTTCTGTCAAATTTCTCTCATATCAATACACCTTTAGCCGGATTATTCCAAAATACAATGTATATATTTGTAAAACTACCCTGTGCCAGAATATCCAACAAACCTAAAATTTAAAGATAATTATGCATTTTATGTATAGATTTAATACCAAGACATTATATTGAGGGCAAGTGTGTCACAAGTGGGGTGAAATGGAAGTTGGCTAATGATTTTACAACTATTGTCTGTGGATTTATCAAACTTTTAATCGGATGGGTGTAGGAAACATTTTGGAAGATAAAAGTGTGTTGCTTAAACGATAATAGCTGTAAAATAAATGTCACACAACTTTTCCATCGAAGTCATATACCATGAAATTTGATAGCGAATATAAAAGCATTCATACAGCCATGGTCAATGAACTTATTCCTTCTTTGGGCTATATTCAGTGGGACATGAAAAACTATGTCATTTATATATTTACTGAATGATCTTGACTGTCAAGTCAATGACCTATACTTCAAATGAATTTGACCTGCTACCTGTAAGATTGGAGTTCCATTGTACCTTATGCAATATTACTAATAATTAGGTAAAATTAGGTAAGATGGTATGACAGGAACGTTCGAGTTGATATTTGTTAAAAAGCGACATAAATGCCCAGAACAATTACGATAAGAACACCTTATTGCGCATTGCCAAATGTGCCACGTGCGTTTTCCATGAGAAGGATAAACGCATGGGAAATGCATGGTTTTTAGCTAATTATAATGAGGTGAAAACCATGCGTTTTCCGTGCGTTTATCCAACTGCATGGAAAACGCACGTGGCACATTTGGCCATGTAGCAATCACCAAAAACATACTAATTTAACGCACCGCCACTATACAAGTTCAAGTGTTTATTAACAATATATTTATATACATAGATTTATATATATATATGTGTACATAAAAAGTGTCATAAGAGAGATATTGTAATTCCTTTGGGCATATATGATTATATATGATTGGTTGTCCCATAAGGATATACTTAATAATGAAGTGATGTTAAATGGGGTTCCACTGAAGTTTTAGATGAAAAATATCTACGTAATATGGGAACTGAATTTAGAAAAAAAGGCAAGTCAATAACTGTGGAAATTAAAATCTGTCTTCAATCCTTACAAAAAGTTTGTCGCTAATTGATGTTTCTTGAACCTGACGCCAGGCAAAGACCATATATATGAGTGCATTTTCTGCGTGTTTGCAAAAATTCTCAAATGTATTGTTAACATACTTTAGTAGAGTCATAGTTGATATCTGAACTTTCTGAACTTTATGTTTGCCTGACTGAAATAATTTTTCAGGAAATTTCGCCAAGAAGATGTACATAGCTTCAGTATTATAACTTTACACTACAAATAGAAAAGTAAATCAAGATTCCAAGAGATTGCTAACTTTTTTTTATTGTTTCAGATGATTAATAATAAATATGTCATATAAAAGCAGATATCTGCGTAACTATTGGAGCCTTATATAATAATGAAATAATAATAATAAGTCTCATTATACATGGTATTAAAACTGATTCAAACAACATTATTGCCTAGAAAATCCAGCACCTTAACGTGGTTGAGAAACCATTGAAATGCCCCCACATATTCTTGGTCTCAAATATTCATCATTTCCTCTCTTAATCTAATAAAAGCTTTACAGAATGGAAGCAAATCCAACTCAGTTGAGAACAGATTCTTTGTCTTCACTAATATCTAAGGTTTCAGATAATAGCCATTCTCTTATTCTTTTGTTTTTGTTCGTTCTGTCTTTCAGTACTCGCGAGCACCACAATTAGTGATGGATTTTAACATAAAATGATGATGTCATCAGAAATTGTGCACACTGGTAAAACCAGAAACCTTTGGGAAGGTTAATCAATGAAAATATACATAAAATGCTTGCATAGGTCTACAAATGTGTATTTAGAAGAAATCAATAAATGCCAAATTCATCATATTATTCAATTAAAAATGGATCATGTTTATAACAAGTAAAGTTCTTTAAAAACTCTACCAGACTTGTGAATATATAATGACATGTAAAAATATTTTTCAAAACAGATACTTCTCGTGGTAATTTGAACCAGCCTCAGACAACTCACGACTCAGCCACGGCTGCAGGTTACGGGTGAACTTTTCTGGAAGGCAAGGCCGGTCAGCTCTGGCCATGCGGTCAATCGCCTGAAAGAAGGATTGTTTATCTTGTTCTACTGCGGTAAAATTGCATGGTTACCGATTCTATTATCGAATACATTAATTTATGCATTTTGAATGTGGTAACTAAGGACATCTTGCAAAAACTTGCTGAAGATAATGGTCATAGAGCAACAGATGTAGGACTGCCATATATGGTCATGCACAAAAAGTGATGACGAAACTTCACCACAGATCTAAAAACTTCTTAATTTGGATGGTAGAAGAAGTCTCTAGAAGTAAGATTTGCTAGTATAAGGTGTTATGTTATACACATAAAGATCTGGTACAAAAAAAAAAATGGTTATCGGCCTAGGCCTAAATGAAACAATTGTGTGCAGCTAAAATGGTAAATTACACTGAACTTTCCGTATTTTGTTAATTAATTGCATTTCTGTTGTAATTCATAACATTTGTATACTTCCAAATTCATAAAAGTCATAAAAGCAGGCACATAATATTAAATATCTATGTATCTATCTATGTATCCAATCTATCTATGTATCCTATTTATGTATCCAATCTATGTATGTATGTATCCAATCTATCATCTATCTATCTATTTATCCATCTATCTATATATCTATTTATCCATCTATCCATCTATCTATCTATCCATCTATCTGTATATCTATTTATCCATCTATCTATATATCTATTTATCCATCTATCCATCTATCCATCTATCTATCTATCTATCTATTGATGACTTCTGAATGTTGAACCTTTGAAGGGATTTACTTGTCAATGGCTACATCTTTAGTCTAAAACTTCTGTTGGCATTTGGTTCCACTTGAAACTTTCTTTATTAATTTCTCATTTTACTGCTGTATACTGTTGGACAGTAGTTAGGTTTTTGGGCAGTAATATTTGAATAAATTTTAACTTTATTATGCAATGAGACTTGTATGTTCAACATTGAAAACAGCCAATATGACATTTGACAGAAAGACTGAATGAATGAATGTTCCCTCAATAATACAGATTCCTTTCACAAAATCTTTACCACGCAGAAAAATAGTAGTGCTGTCATATATAGCGATTGAATACAGTTCATAAATTGTCATTTTATGAAATTTGATATTTAGCCTGACCTTTGGATAATTTGCAGTTTGTTCACAGTGGCTTGTTTTTGTCATTGACATTTGTTTGACCTGAATAAATTCAAAAGGATCGATAAATGCATATATGTCTGAGGATGGGCAGTTTGATGTCATATATCAAAATTAAATATTGTTTTGAAATATACATGTACTGATATACTTATGATAAGGTAGTAACATTTAAAAAGTCTATTTGTGATAGATGTGCATTTTTTTGTACCAGAGCTTCAGATCAAGACTTGCCCATTTCAAGTCCCATGGATGTGTAGATAAGTCCCTCACCAATTATACCAAGGACATTTTACTCTATTAGTGCTTTTTCCCCGAGGAGACTATAAGGTGACAAAGAGACTATAATGTGATTATGTGACTAAAAGGAGACTGGGACTACCGAGCTATCAAATCAGGAATAATCCAGCATTAAAATTTATATAATGTCCTCTGGTGGGACTTGATCTGAAGCTGAGCACACTATCACTAGACCACAGAGTGGTAATGTGGTCAACTTCTGATTCTCACATTCCAGGTTGAAGTACTGATAGTGACTCCCAATACTGTAACATTTTGAAACCTTCACATTCATGGAGACCAACATTAGTGTTGTCACTCAGTCACACTTTGGTCTCACTGTCACCCTTCAGTCACATGATAGTCCCGCTTCAGTCTCAACCAGTGCCACTTGAGTTTTGATAGGTTGGCCGAGCCTTCTAGTGACCGAAGCCATACAATTATTCTTGTACACATGTCTATTTCTGTGGTCTAGTGGTAGTGTGCTCAGCTTCAGATCAAGACTTCCCTAGTTCATGTCCCACCAGAAGGCATTACATAAATTTTAATGCTGGATTATTCATGATTTGATAGCTCTGTAGTCCCAGTCTCCATTTAGTCACATAATCACATTATAGTCTCTTTGTCACCTTATAGTCTCCTCGGGAAATAGCACTATTGGGACACTTAACTCTATTTCGGGCAGCTCTACCAGCCAAATGCTAGTAGTGGAGGTACTTGTGTACTGGGATCATATTATTACATAATGCTAGGGTTACTGTATACATGTGATATATATCTATATATATATATTTATTTATTAACAAATGTATGAAAACAAAACTTAATGCTCATATTACCGTGCTATTGTTCAGCTGGGACCATGAATGTGTAGATAATCTACTGATAATTTATACCTTTAGCTTTTATACCATGTATATATATATTGAATATAGGAATAGTGAGTAGAAGTAGACTTAGTACATGTTTATATCTGTTATTTTTGACAAATGTATCATGTATGATATTTCTGTGTCAATAAAAGAATATATAATATTATACTGCAGATTTTACTCACAAAAAATAATTAAGTGTACAATGCAACACATGTTACTCTCTTTTCCTAAGGGGATATATATATAGGTCTACGTCTCTTTATGTTTATAATTGATAGTTGAACGTGACAGTACGTCTCCTTGTAATTTTCTAAAATATCCCAGTTTACACAAAATGAATGGAGCCCATTATATCAAATAGTCATGTTTGGCAAGAATTCGCATAGGAGGGGGGGGGGGAGCAACACTCCCCCACAATTGCCCCCCCCCCCCCCGCTCCCCACAACAGACGCACACCCCCTCATGTTGCTGTAATATTTTATTTGTTGACGTCATAAACGTGGGCCTGTTCTCAGCCAATCAGTGATGAGCTGAGGCGTGGCTGCGAGACAGCTGTAGAGTGCGGAGCTGTGATTTGCTGAATGTGACATTTGAATATTGAGTTAAGTGTGAATTGATTATGGCAGTTAGGTTTAAATGGTATATAATAAAAGAGAGGATTGAGGTATTTCTGTCTTTCTCCTTACTCATGATGCAGTGTCAACAGCTGGTCCATACCTCTGGTCATGCACTTCTGCTGATTGTTACATTACTCTGCTCAACATCACAGGCTCTTTTTTATAAGAATGAGGGGAGCAGGCATTACCCTGAAAAACAACAGACTGACAGTGTTTATAAGGTAAGCCTTTTTTGTGTGCTATTATCATGGTCACTGACACCATACCTACTAAATTATTTCAACAGTACTGTACAGTACTGTGTCAACAAACCAATTCATTGACGCCATTTATCTTCAGCAATTTTTTCTACACCTTTTGTTAATACGTCAGATAAAACCTTGCGCTTTTAGAATATTTCTTTCATGTTAATACAGAATTTGAAAGCATTGTTTTGGAAGGAACTTAAAATGAATGAGGTTTGCGAAGTAAAGAAATGAGTAGGAAGAATTTTTTTTTAATTTAAAGAGTTCTACGAACTAGGGGTATTGCAACTCCTTTAAACCTAAACAGCATAAACTACGGAACAGTAATGTATTTAATTCCTCCATTCTCACTTATTTATTTTCTAAGTGTAATTATTTTTTTACTTGCCACTCGTGCCATAAGTTTCATACTTGTATATGACAAAAGATATCGACAATTGATGCTGTTACAGTACTGTGTCAATTATCAAGGAACTCTTTGACAGCAGTGTTCATGACTCGTCAAATTTAGTACTGGTCCGCATGGACCAGTAAGTCCAACAAGGTGTTGGTCCGTTCACATTGTTACTGGTCCATAACTAAGCGCAACCCCTATTTTGATGAAAACTACAATTCCAGGTATAAAATTGCCTGGTATTTTTCTACCTGCCTAATGATAGTTAACAAAATAACAGACTTCTTTTTTTTTAACCAAGAGTGAAGACTTGAGGTTTATTCAGGAATTATTTATGTGATTAAATCACATTTTCACCGTCTATAATAGATTCTAAAAACTTTGTGACTTCTGCTTCAGTGCATTCCAGGTCCAAGTCGTCATCAACATCATGGTGACAAGGCGCGGGTGCATGCTCATCTTCATTCTGAAATGTTACTTCTTCATGTTCATCCTCGTCATTCTCACTCTGAATAACCATGACCTGGAAAATAAATTGTTTGTAATGTATAGTGTTAATTTGTCAGATTGGTTATCATTTGCAATTACACATATTGTATAGGTTACTAAAAGTAATAAACAGAATTATCAGTACCATATATATTATATCTTAGTATACCTTGTTAGATGGCATCAATGACTTCTCATCTCTGAAGAAGGGTCTCCTCTTTGTCTTCCCTCCTTCCATCCAGGATAAAATGTCTTTGTCTGGGTCATAATCCTTGACCTGTGGTGTTAGCATGTTGATAGCCAGAAGGTTTGATAACGTGTCTGTCTTTAGTTGGGTTCGTCTGTCTGTTTTGATGAGATTCATTCTAGAAAATCCTCGCTCATTTTCTGATGATGAGGCTGGGATGGTCCTGATTAAGTCAATTATTCTAAGTATGTTTTCATGGTCTTCAGAATAAGCACTGAAGACAGCTTCCCATGTCAGGTTTGCCACCTCTTCTTTGTGTCTGACTTGAAGACTTGCCTTTAGCATCTGCCACTCTTGCATGGCCTCCTTGGTGTCAACTTTGGCATGTTCCAGGACATTCTCAAAGTGACTGCATATTCTCTGGACATATTCATTACCAAACGTTTTCAGATCATCCTCTTTCTCTTTCGGCCAGTTTTTGAAATTAGCAATTTTGGTGGCCTCACAAAATCCTTCATCAACATTACTAAATCTCTTGCCACAAGCTGCTATTATGTTAGTGACCAGAGTTCTTCTGTACCTGGAGGCAAACATCTCACTATCAACAGCTGTGATCTGACAATCTTGGAATTTTTCTTCAGATGCTCCTTCCAGAAATGCTTTGAGGATTGGTCCATCACTCTCTTTGTACCCCTCAATGACTACTTTGGCAACAGTGATCTCTTGGCTGGCATCTGAGAGTGTTGTTTGGTTTGCTTGGAGGGTCTTCGATAATTTGTTTAGGGGTTTCAGTATATCTTGCAGGAGATGAATGTAGGCAAGAACATCTCCTCTTTTCATCAACTTCACAAAGCCTCTGGCCTTGTTTTTGGCATCTCCCTGTGCTTGTTCAGCGATGCAGTTTTCCATGTGTGTTCTCACCACTTTATACCCTCTAATAAATGTTGTGACTGCTAGCATTAGATGACCTAACCATCTTGTTCCTCCTACCCTGCTAGGGAGGACACACTCTTTCTTCAGTGCTGTGAAGGTTTCGCGTAAACCGTGGCGCTGTTTTGGGGAGTTGTGATAAAAATAGTAAATCCCCATGAGCAATGTGATAACAGAATTGTACAAGTTCAGGTTTTTTATTGAATCCTTATAGGCAAGCTCCAAGCGGTGAGCAAGGCAGTGAATGACCACTAGGCTTGGTTGTAGCTGCTTCAGCAGAGTGGCCACTCCTGCCTTGTTTCCCAGCATCACGGATGCCCCATCACATCCGAAGCCTATGAACTTCTGCCGTAGAGTTTGCTCCGAAATTCCAAGTGAATTCACGGATGCAAGTATTGCATCGAAGATACCTTTTGCTGAAGGATTTCTTGGTGTTTGTACAGACACAAATTTAGTGTTAATGGTACCTCCTAGGACATAACGGATGAACACTATTTCCTGCTCTGTGATGCTACAATCTGTTGAACCGTCACAGGTCAGGGCAAAGAAACTGGCCTTCTGCACGTCATCACATACTTCTCCTACAGCATTGCTTGCTATGTACTTTGTGAATGTGCGGCAAGCTGCTTCCTTCACATATGTTTCACCAACCTGAAACACAGAAGCATTAAATTATTGAATGTTAATTATTTAAATAAGTAAATATATTTATTATATTAAAGGATTTACCTATTATAGTTATATTTGAATTTCTATATATTTTAAGGTTTATAATTATACACATATACTATATATATATTATTATTTGTTAATCATATAATTTGTATATATATATATATATATATATATATATATATACTATTCTATTCTAAATAGTATGTGTGTTATCAACTGACCTTTAAACCCTTGGCTCTGTCAAGATCACACTGCCACTGCATATCAGTGAAAGGCCTGTTGTGTCTGGCTAGTGCATGCGCATTTCTGAACAATATTCGCATCTTTGGCATTGCATTGTTGTGTATGGAGAGTTTAGCTTGCTTTGCTTCTGTGGCCTCTGGATTTTGTACTCTTTTTTCCAGTTTGACAGCTTCCTTGTGCCCAGCACTGTTTTCATGTATGGCTATGCTTTCTGATTTTTTGGATTTACATCCTTTTGTGAACTGTTTTGACACTGTAAATTTCAACTGCCTCAGAACAGTATGATGTTTTATGCAAAGTCTGCACTTCATTATACCATCATCATCAACTTCCAGCCATGAATCCCTCCCTTTAAGCCACTTTGGCAGTATGGTTCTCGTTCTGACTGTTGCATACCTTCTGTTGTATTCAGTCTGATCCTTTTCTGTCTTTTTTTTTGAAGGTGGGGGTGATAAATTTGCGAAAAAGCGATGCATCTTTTTTTCTTGAAGCAGACAACCTCTAGCAGACGACTATGTCGTTCTTGTTTCGCCGCACGTGATTGGTTAATTAGCGCCGGCGTTCAACGAATCAGAGAAGAGCTTACATATGCGTGACCTTGACCTATCCAGCATGGCTGACGGCAATCAACTTGACAGAATTTAACTTAAAAAACCACAGATTTATGTTGTATACATGCGAAAATCGTACTCGACAATACGGACCAGTAACTGGAAAGAATGAGTCGCACAGCTAAGTGTAAAAGTCATGTGGGCGAGTGGGCGAGTGCCAAATACGAACACTGTGACAGTACTGTGTCAATAACTGGGTAGCTCTCATATCATCTGGACAGTACTGTGTGAAGAAAAATAAACTGTAGTTATTGACATCTGTGATCTGAAACAGATGATCTGATTGTCTCGTGATCTCTGGCAGATGATCTAATTGGCAGTTGCCAATAAAAAGCAATGCCAAAGTACTTTATCTTATCTTATCTTATCTTATCTTAGTTGTTGACTCAGTGGCTTTAAAGAACACCGCGACAGCAACTTTTTCATTTTGAAATATACTCCAAATATGTCCACTATTTGTATATGCATTAGATCATTGCCAAAAATCGTTAGTTTTACTATTAATTTTGATTATATGCATGTAATGTTATATTCCTATTTGGTAAAACATGTTATACATTGTACCTATACTGTATGAGGTAATGGAATTTGAAAGTAAAAATATCTATTTATCTATGATAAGACTATTACTGTAAGTTCCAATATGTGACAACAATACATGTAAACAGCTTAGTAAAATGTATGAACATGTATCTCAGCCATTCTTATGTGGCTTCATAAACTTTAACTGAGTTTGGCTTTTAAATCCTTCAGTTACAAGGCCATGATGGCTGTTAACGATACAAAAAGCAAATCTTGTAAGACAGCTTCATTCTATGTTCAGTCCATTAAGCAAGTAGTCATTTTAAAAGACTGTACTTAGTGTGTTATCTTAGTGAATGTTTAATTGTTTACGGTGGATAAAACTGACCAATTTCATTGATCCTAATGTGTGTCACTTCAACGCGGGTGCAAAGCTTTTTAGCACCAGGTGGTGGGCGGATTAGTGTTTACGTCCTGTATTTCTGCACCTGATGGGCTAATTAGGACAGGCAGGGACCATGGTAATGAGATGAAAGATGAAACAGCCATCCAAATTAGGCCTGTACGGGAATCACACCCAGACCCAATGCAAGGTTGGTAGCCCAGTGCGCTACCACTGAGCTAGCCCCTCACCCTTTTAAACAACAGGTTACGAGTTTAAATCATTATTTGTTACACATTGAACTTTGGATTTCTGCTATGACCTGGAACCACTGAAACAAATTGAATGAAAATAATTCTATTTTGAAAAGAAATTATGAAAAAGGTGAAAATCAACCGAAAAACAAAGCACCAAGGCCTATCTGCCTTTGAGTACAATTTGTGATCTCTTTTAACAAATTATATTTTTCCTTGAAGTTTGAAGGTTTGTGAGAAACCAGATTGATGATCCATGGTCATTTCTCACTGCTGAGTTGGCTCAGTTGGCAAATAGTGAAACATGTTGTGGACTGAGCTACGTCCCAGATGGATGTCGATCGCATGAGACGTTAAATCGGAGGTGCCTTGCATTCGGTGTCTATGCTGAAGCAAATAAAAGACCCCACACATGGGGGTAAAAACGTTAAATGGTGTGGACTCCTAGCCATATCATCTCATCATTACATCTGCCTCTGGATGATGATCATATAAGCTGACTAAGACATATTCTCTGATGGACCAAGGTTCAGTTTCTGACCTAGAATTTATGTGCAAGTTTCTCTGAAAAGCTGATCATTTGTATGGCTACAGTAAAGGAAAAAAACATGATATAGAAGGATTAAGATGGGAATATAGTGCAGTCCTCCAATGCTAGTAGTTGCCACTCGTGAGGTTGATTGATGAGATAAGAGACACAGCTCTGGGGTAAAAGGTTGGGAAATGTCTCAATGTCTCAATTCTATAGATAGATAGATAGATAGATATGAAAAGGGCCACCCTCTAAAGCAAGTTCTTGCCTGCCGCTTGCAAGGGTTGATTGATGAGGTGAGACAGAGAGTCAACCCATGTAACACATTAACCCCATGGGTGGGATCTTTTACTTGCCTCAGCATAAACACTGAGTATAAGGGACCACCAGTTTAATGTCTCATCTAAACCCCATTTAGCTGTGATGTAGCTCATGAAGAGTGCCTGGGCCGCAGATCAAAGTCTGAGACCTTCAACAGAGCTCAGCGGCCAATGGGGAATTGGTTACAAATTGTCTGGAATGTACAATGCATATTGTAAGGCAATGACAACATTTAACAAAATACATATAGAAAGTTTAGAATGACCGGACAATACCATCATAACAAATCATATTGTATTAAAATTCTGAGATGTAGACCATTGAATTTCCACAATGGAGAAGCTAAGTAAGTTATATTTTCATAATGTTACAATGGATTATTTTTCTTCGATTCCATAGCCCATGTACTATTTATAGCAAATCTAATTCTTGGCCTGTCTGTTTGCATTTGTGCATCTTTCAAAATACTCAAATGTCAGATTGGTATTAACGATATTCAAACTTACGTCAGATTGTGTTCTTAATGGATGTCAGTAATGAATCACATAATTGGGTAGTTCGCCTGAGACAATAAAAAATGTTTTAGGCTAACTGAAATATTTGTGAAATACAATATCTATCTGCGTGTCCCTAGTGGTTTAACGAGAGGTGGGGGCCTGGCTCAGTAGTAGTGTGACGGGCTTCCAACCTCTGGGTCCCTGTTTCAATTCCCGGTTGAGCCTAAGTTGGATGGCTGTTTCATCCCTCATCTCATTGCCATGGTCCCTGCCTGTCCTAATTAGCCCATCAGGTGCAGAAATACAAGAAGCAAAGCTCTAATCCACCACCACCACCCACCCATCCTAGAGCTTTAAGGCATGTGCCAATTCCACATTGGTCAGCTCTGTTGAAGATGATGGGTTTGACCGCTGCATGGACACTCTTCTTGAGCTACATCCCAGCTATCCAGATTTGGATCGCATGAGATGGTAAATTGAAGATGCTTTGTACTCTCTGTCTATGCTGAGGCAAGTGAGAGAACCATCCCATTTTACACCCTTTTGTGTAACATGCTAAGGAATCCAAGCCTTATCATGTCATCATTATGTCTGCCTCTGGTTACTGGTCATACAAGCTGGCTAAACTTCGGACCAGTAGCATGGTAGGAATACAGTTGGGGTTAAAAAAACTAGTGGGTTTTAAATTCAATATGGTCTTAATGATGAGGTGGTCTTAATAGGTAGACTAAAAGAGAATAACAATATTGAGTTCGAAATGTGTGATCTTAAAGTGAGATTCTGTTATATTTATTGAGCCATGGGTTGAAATATAGATAATTATATTGAGGATATTACAGAAGAAATGTCTGCTTTTAAACTCGAATAAATGAAAATTAATACAACAACCAAAATCAGCATTCCTTATGGAGGATATCAAAATTAACATTGATATAATTTAATTATAAGAATAAAAAATTGCCGTTTTATCATTCAGATAATGATCCACGTTCATTAATCATTCTCAGAACGTTCCATAAAACACTAAAATGTGGAATTCCATTATCAAAATATAGAACATCTTTTAATTGCTAAAAACGTTCATTTTAAATGCGTGGGGGAGAGAGCGCTAATCTTGGTTACCCGCTAAATTTGTTATAAACAAATGACGCTTTATTTCTGATCTGCAAATTTAGAAATTAAAGTTATTGATTTGATACTAAGTGCAGCACTGTCAGCTCCGCTGAAGGTCCCAGGTTTGATCCCTGGCCGGGCAGTCGTCATGAGCTACATCGCAGCTAGATTTCAATTGCACGAGACGTTAAATTGGTGGTGCCTTATACTCAGTGTCTATGCTGAGGCAAGTAAAATGCCCCACCCATTGGGTAAATGTATAAAATGGTGTGGACTCAAAGCCTTATAATCTCATCATTACATCAGTTTCTGGCTACTGGTAATATAGGCTGACTAAGCTCCAGACCTAGTAGCATTGAGAAATGGAACATGGTGTCGACTCCCAGCAGCTGTATCATCTCATCATAACATCAGCCTCTGGCTGCTGGTTATATAGGCTTCAGACCCAGTAACATTAAGACATTAAACATCAAAACATTTAACATTGAACTTTAGAAGTAAATTTGCTGGCCGTTATAGCGAGGTAGTCTTAATAGAGAGGCAAAATACAATTAAATAAATGTTGAGAAAATCAGCCACATTCAGTCATAATCCATTGCCATTAACACTTACTTCACAGGCAAACTTAAATTTGTCAGTAAGCATTACATGTGTCCCAAGGACGAACTTATACAATGAAAATCTAGAAGCGATATCTACACGAAATATCAACCTATTCGTACATAATACATTATGAGCCATTCTCTGCACTAATTAAATTTTTGTGGGACAAACAAAACCCACGCTGATATGGCAAAAATGTGTCAACATTAGCACATCCCAATATGGTTTGCACTCTGGTTGTTTATTGCAGATATAGAATGACTAAATTAACTTATGAAGATAATATTTATGAAAGAACTGTTTATGATGACAGTTGTTTTGAAACAAATAAAATAGAAGTTATTATATTAGGGTCATGGGTTCGAACTCTAGACTGGAAACTCTCTATGAGCGAAGTTTACACCAGGTTAGTTTACTCTAGAAGTTCAAATGTTAATTTGCAGCACTTGGTGTGCATGCCTATGCTAAGGCAAGTCAAAGTTCCCACACACTGGGTATATGTTTAACAAGGTATTGACACCTAGCCATAGCATGTTATAATTATGTCTGCCATTAGCAGCCCGTTTACTCTAGAAGTTCAAATGTTAATTTGCAGCACTTTGTGTCTGTGCATGCCTATGCTAAGGCAAGTCAAAGTTCCCACACACTGGGTATATGTTTAACAAGGTATTGACACCTAGCCATAGCATGTTATGATTACGTCTGCCATTAGCAGCCCGTTTACTCTAGAAGTTCAAATGTTAATTTGCAGCACTTGGTGTCTATGCATGCCTATGCAAAGTCAAGTCAAAGTTCCCACACACTGGGCATATGTTTGACAAGGTATGGACAGCTAGCCATAGCATGTTATGATTACGTCTGCCATTAGCAGCCCGTTTACTCTAGAAGTTCAAATGTTAATTTGCAGCACTTGGTGTCTGTGCATGCCTATGCTAAGGCAAGTCAAAGTTCCCACACACTGGGTATATGTTTGACAAGGTATTGACACGTAGCCATAGCATGTTATGATTACGTCTGTCATTAGCAGCCCGTTTACTCTAGAAGTTCAAATGTTAATTTGCAGCACTTGGTGTCTGTGCATGCCTATGCTTAGGCAAGTCAAAGTTCCCACACACTGGGTATATGTTTAACAAGGTATTGACACCTAGCCATAGCATGTTATGATTACGTCTGCCATTAGCAGCCCGTTTACTCTAGAAGTTCAAATGTTAATTTGCAGCACTTGGTGTCTGTGCATGCCTATGCTAAGGCAAGTCAAAGTTCCCACACACTGGGTATATGGTTAACAAGGTATTGACACCTAGCCATAGCATGTTATGATTACATCTGCCATTAGCAGCCCGTTTACTCTAGAAGTTCAAATGTTAATTTGCAGCACTTGGTGTCTATGCATGCCTATGCTAAGTCAAGTCAAAGTTCCCACACACTGGGCATATGTTTGACAAGGTATGGACAGCTAGCCATAGCATGTTATGATTACGTCTGCCATTAGCAGCCCGTTTACTCTAGAAGTTCAAATGTTAATTTGCAGCACTTGGTGTCTATGCATGCCTATGCTAAGTCAAGTCAAAGTTCCCACACACTGGGCATATGTTTGACAAGGTATGGACAGCTAGCCATAGCATGTTATGATTACGTCTGCCATTAGCAGCCCGTTTACTCTAGAAGTTCAAATGTTAATTTGCAGCACTTGGTGTCTGCATGCCTATGCTAAGGCAAGTCAAAGTTCCCACACACTGGGTATATGTTTGACAAGGTATGGACAGCTAGCCATAGCATGTTATGATTACGTCTGCCATTAGCAGCCCGTTTACTCTAGAAGTTCAAATGTTAATTTGCAGCACTTTGTGTCTGTGCATGCCTATGCTAAGGCAAGTCAAAGTTCCCACACACTGGGTATATGTTTAACAAGGTATTGACACCTAGCCATAGCATGTTATGATTACGTCTGCCATTAGCAGCCCGTTTACTCTAGAAGTTCAAATGTTAATTTGCAGCACTTGGTGTCTGTGCATGCCTATGCTAAGGCAAGTCAAAGTTCCCACACACTGGGTATATGTTTAACAAGGTATTGACACCTAGCCATAGCATGTTATGATTACGTCTGCCATTAGCAGCCCGTTTACTCTAGAAGTTCAAATGTTAATTTGCAGCACTTGGTGTCTATGCATGCCTATGCTAAGTCAAGTCAAAGTTCCCACACACTTGGTATATGTTTGACAAGGTATGGACAGCTAGCCATAGCATGTTATGATTACGTCTGCCATTAGCAGCCCGTCATATCAAATGACTTGGTTACGGACCAAATACATGTGTTTTAATGATTTATATTTTGGTATAAAAATACAACACATTTTGATGGGGAACTGTAAGTCAAATGTGCTTTTAAAATAATTATACTTACAATTTCCTTTAAAATAACAATAAAAGATTAAAAATAAAAATAAAATGCTGTACTTGCACTTATTATCCTTTAATTTCGTGGCAGAATATAAATGAGATATATTTTAAACATGATATCATATCTCATAGAGAATTTTCCATTTACGAAAACTTTTTTAATTTTCTGAACTTTGCTTAAGTGCAATGAAGTCACGACCTGATAAATGATATTCTCGGAATCATGGTCGTTTCTTCTGCATTTGCTAACTAAAGGAAGGTCATAAATTCAAACCTTATTCCACAATAGATTTATTATTTTTTAATTCTTGACTTTTGATTGATATTATTGATATTAGAATTAAATCGTGATGTAACGTGTAGAATCATCTATAAATTGTTCAAATGAATATATCTTGTGCTGGGGATGTCTATGAAAACTATCACATAGGCCCATATGGGGGAGAGTGGGGCACCTTGAGTCATACATTCTCCCAATCTAGGAACTGAATCAGAAAATAAAGGGGGGGGGGTAGACATTTGCTGAAATTTTGGATGTTTTAAATTATCTAGATGATAAATATTTTGCTCTCTTATAAACTCCGGAAAGTGGCTGTTTATGAATCTGTCAAGAATTCAGTAAATATTTTCCGCTGGCCTTAATAAATTAGTTAAAAATCAGCTTCTCTATTCTTTAATCAGCCACTAGTGACTAAAATTATCACATCCTACAGGAAAATATAGTCGACTGTGTCCCACACAACTGCATATTGGATCTTCACCTTCCTCTCTTGATATATCCATTTTGTATTACAAACCTTTCCTCATAATTAAATATTTATTTTTCATAAAGAATACTTGAAATGTTTCAAATCTAGGATTAATCTACTTTAATGGTTTTATGACGCCGTAATTGGACTTTGTGCTGCATGCACGAATCACTTTAAGCTTACCGCTCTTTATCATGTTTTGTACAATATTTTGTTCATTTTTCAGACGGAGGCCAGAAAACTTTTAGAAAGCTTAAAGTCCATGGATGCAAGTATGGAGTCACGCATGGCGCTTGTCTACAAAGCTCTCAAGGAAAGAGAAAAGTCTGAACATGACCTCCTCGATTTAGATTCAACTTTTCAGGACCAGTTAGAAGGAGATATTAATGACCAAATAGAAGGACAACTAGGAGACCAAGTAGAAGATAGAACTGAGCCTAAGTTTGATCTATCCAGCATTGTCAAAAGGCAAAAAACCAGTGGTAAGTTCATATTGGAAAATAAAAAAAAATTTGATAAATTTATGTACATGGTGACAAAAAACTTCTTCATACAGTGGTGTCCAAAAATACAGTATGCGCTAAATATTTTAAATAAGATATTAAGCGATAAAATTTTGGGTAATCTAACAGCCACCACTGGGTCCCATGTTCAATTCCCGGTCGAGCCAAAGTCACATGGCTGTTTCATCCTTCATCTCATTACTATGGTCCCTGCCTGTGCTAATTAGCCCATCAGGTGCAGGAATACAGGATGTAAAGCCTTAATCCATGCACCCACCACCCATGCGTAAACTAACACCTTTAAACAGTGGGGGTAGTTGGATGCCACCACATGCCGACATATACCAACCCACTTGGGTGACAATCGCTGGGCGTCCAACCGAGGTGATATGTTATTTCATGATAGATCTGGGACCTGGAACATCAACATTTGCATAAACAGTATATATTTTACCAGCATTTTTCAAAGCATGATTTTTCTTTGATATCTATTATGACTGAATCCACCCTCTTTCGACGTTTGAAGCAAATAGGAAAGCCAGTTAAATGGTCATGGTATTTTATTTAGGGATTGTGTTTTTTGGACTTACTGTGTGCAGAGTGGCAAGTATAATTGCTTCAAAAGATAAGTTAGTTTTGCATTTGAAGAAAAAGCCTGAAATAAATTGTATGTCCCTGATAGCATGCGAGGTCAGGATCGCGTTGGCCCATTGTCACCCTATGTCCAACATAGTATGTGAGGTCGGACTGTCATTGGCCAAATGTAGAGCCATGTCCCACATAGCATGTGAGGCGGGATGTCATTGGCCCATTGTCACCCTATGTCCAACATAGTATGTGAGGTCGGACTGTCATTGGCCAAATGTAGAGCCATGTCCCACATAGCATGCGACGCGGGATGTCTTTGGCCCATTGTCCATAGCAATCCAGGTTGAGATGACATTGTCCCGCATAGCATAAAAGGCTGAATTTGGCTGAATGACGAGTGGACACGATATGTTATTTGTAGCGCTCTTAATGTCATGAACTTTACTTATGGTTTCTTCCATATTCACAAATGCTTGAGCATTCATTAAGTTTTTTCCTTTTCTTTCAATAGACATTTCTATTGATGCATTTGTCTGATTCAGTTCCCAGAATACTGTAAATGCAACCGTTTTCTTTCAATCTGACTTTTGTCAATAAAAGTAAAAAAAATAAACAAGAAAGAAGGAGTGGTATCACTCAGCAGTAGGAGTGGCCTTATCTAGTACAGAGGAGTTTTCAATGACATAGAACTAAATACTATAGTATAATTGTTTAAATTTACCATAGTATTTCATTGAATACTGCTCTTAACCTTGG
Source organism: Alitta virens (assembly GCA_932294295.1). NCBI lineage: Eukaryota > Metazoa > Annelida > Polychaeta > Phyllodocida > Nereididae > Alitta > Alitta virens. Next base: position 1,516,985 of record OW028578.1, on the reverse strand, counting down.
TGAAGTTCATCAGCTGCTTGGTCGAGTTGTTCAGGCACTGGCCAGCTCTGCTGAAGGTCCTAGGTTCAGCTCTTGTGCAGTACATTGTACTCGGTATCCATGCAGAGGCAAGCGGAAGGCCTCACCCGATGGGTGAATGTGCTGAAGTGTGGACTCAGTTCTACCTCATTATTATGTTCAATCCCCGGCCCGGGAACTCTTCATGAGCTACATCCCAGCTGCTGGGTGTCATTCAGATTGAGACGTTAACTTGGTGGTCTCTTGTACTCAGTGTCTGTGCTGAGGCAAGTAAAATACCCCATCCATGGGGTAAATGTGTAACATGGGTGGACTCCTCCTCTCTCTCTCTCACCATCAATCGACCCTCGATATACGGAGTAAAGGCTGATCTTTGCATTACATGCCAAATATCCTAAATTATGGCATTTAGTAACATGTATTAGCTAATTAATTAATTTCTCAGTGCATAATTCCAAAATTTCTATTAAAAATGGCATGTTTCAGAACTATGTTGCAAGGCTAATTGAATCATCATCATTATTTTTGTGCAAATAATTATATTAATCATGAAGTGTAACGAAATTGCAAAAATTAATTGTTCAATATCATGAACATATTAGTCACATTTAGATGAAACACTCTTAATAGGAATGAAAATATTTTGATTTGATTATTAGTTGTTAATTATCTATCAAGAGAGCATATGCCTTCTAGTGACTGTGAAACATCTATAAAGCTACATGTGTCATAAAACCAGATTAAAAAGCAAAAATGCAACTGATCTGAAGCATACTCAGCTTATGTGACTACCTGGAAGAGGCAGATGTAATGATGAGATGATAATAAATTGGCGTCCACACCATGTTATACATTTACCCGGATGGGATCTTTTACTTGCCTCAGCAAAGACACCTAATAGATAGATAGATAAATAGATAGATAGATAGTTAGATAGATAGATAAATAGATATAAAGATAGATAGATAGATAGATAGATAGATAGATAGATAGATAGATAGATAAACATCCAATTCGGTTAAAACTACCAATCTGTTTCGTTTCGCATGTTTCTTAATATGTCATATTTTCTATTTGAAACAGATTTTTCATAATTTCTATCCTGTTTTAGATAAAATGTAATTTGACTCCAATTTCAATTGAAATTTTTTTATTAATATTAATAATCATCAGCTACATACTCTCATGATTAATTGGATATCATATAGACCATGTAATTCCCACTGATATTAACATCATTTTAATATAGATATATATATATTTAATTAATTTCAAATTTCAATGTCTCAATGTCTCAATGCTACTGGGTCTGAAGCTCAGCCAGCTTATATAACCAGCAGCCAGAGGCAGACGTTATGATGAGATGATAAGGCTGCTTGGAGTCCATCTCGGATAACACCACAGATCGGACTGACATTGGCATGACGTCGATGCGACGTTGTCCCAACGGTGGCCATTATTGAAATTACGTTGTCCCGATTTGGAGTGCTATCCGGGATGTATACATTTACCCCATGGGTGGGGTCTTTTACTTGCCTCAGCATAGACACGGAGTACCAAGGCACATCCAGTTTAAGGTCTCATGCGAATGACATCCAGCAGCTGGGATGTAGCTCATGAAGAGTGCCTGGGAGTAGAACACAGCACTTCAAGAGATCTGGCCAGTGTATTACCTGACCAATGCCTTAACCAAAAGGCCATCTAGCTGCTGATTTGACCTTATAACTGCCCACATGCTGGACAGTGCAAGATACAAACTTCAGAATTGGCGCACCTATGCAATATCATAAAATAAATATATAAATGTCATGAGATATTGGATGAGATTAAACATAATATAATTCCAGGGTCAGACCTTTTGTGCACTTTATGATCAGGAGTCTGAAAGAGTCTAGACGTTAAGTTTATTTGTCATTCAGAATTTTGAGAAACACATTGTGCAAATGCTGACTTCAGCAATATAATCATTACTTCAAAATGTTTTTATGTGTTGCCACTAGGCGCTTACACACTGTTCCGGCACTTGCTCAAAACCGCATCAAATTTCATTTTACCAACTTATGATACACTTTTTACATTTTAACAAGGTTATGCCCAGACTTAACTTAATAAATTCATAACAAGAACTAAAAGTGAAGAATTCATAGAAAAACGTTTATGTGCACCTATCAAGTTGGCAAGCTTTTTGCGTCATTTTAGTATTTTAATTTCTTGTCCACTTATTTATGGACTATTTTACCAGTGCACTTGTTAAGGTCAAAAACTAATTACACTGTTCATGTATATCTTGTTTATGGTACATGGCCAAATGTGCCACATGCGTTTTCCATGAGAAGGATAAACGCATGGAAAACGCATGGTTTTTAACTAATTGTAATAAGGCAAAAACCATGCGTTTTCCATGCGTTCATCCAAACGCATGGAAAACGCACGTGGCACATTTGGCCATGTACACCATGCAAATGAACAAATTAGGAGGATACACATTTACCCCATTTGCTTGCCTCAGCGCAAACACAGAGTACAAGGCACCTCCAATTTAACATCTCAGGCAACTGACACCCAGCTGTGGCTCTTGGAGCCTGCCTTGGCTGGGATTCGAACCCAACACCTGCAGCAATCACTGTCTCTGTAGGGTATATAAATTACTTTTATCATAGACCACTCCTCCCTGTAGGTGAAATTCTCATAATTTCTCTTATTAATTCCTAAAATTGCCATTTAGCCACCTACCCGAATCTTCAGAAATCAGCGTCTCTTATGACACGTAACTTCAAAAAATAGTAAAGACATTTCTCCCATAATCCCCTTTCACTACATGGCCAAATTTGCCAAGTGCGTTTTCCATGAGAAGGATAAACGCATTGAAAACGCATGGTTTTTAGGGATTATAATGAGGCAAAAACCATGCTTTTTCCAAGTATGGAAAACAAACGTGGCACAATTGGCCATGTAGACTGTCTTTGTCATATTTTTCACTGCCACCTACACTTTTTAGAGTATTGGCTTACACTCACATGTAAACCACTTTATCCTTTATGAGATCAAATAAATATATAAGTATGTGCTAAGCACAGACATTTTATCTCCTTAAATTGATTTATGCTTACAATATCCTCAAGAGGGCTATTATATTCTTTAAGTTAATATGGCTTTCCTAATATAACACCTGCGCACACCGTAGATATGTTTGATCTAGCTCTTAAAAGTATTTAATGTACATTAATTGTTGCTGTGTTCTTATGCCAAATGTCATTCTTGTGCACTATTAGGAAATAGCGATTACAATTAGTTGTACTTGTGTGTTGAGCACGAGATACTATATCGGCCTTCAAATCGCAAGTTAAAAGACCCCACCCATGGAGTAAATGTGTGGGTTTAGTGCATTAAAGTGGACCCAAATTTATGCCCATATCAGGTGGCCATTAAAAATTTAAGTTCTAGCACAATTAAAATAACAGTTGGTGTAGATAAGCGGGGGTTTGGGGGCAGGAGCCCCCCAAGAAAAAGTAAAAATAAAAGCTGTCTTTACCGTGAAGATGAAACCACTGCCATAACTACATTAGTTTGTGACGTCATACATAGATTTCAAGCATTTTTACGTCATAGGCCTGGCAATGAGGCTCGTTAAATATGGTCATAAATCTGGGTCCGCTATACTGCACTTTTTCCAAATGTGTATCATGGTGTGGAATACAAGTCTTATCACTCATCATTACGTCTGCATCTGGCAGCTGGTCATATAAGCTGGCTAAAGCAAGAATTATACTGTAGAGCAGCAGTCTGAATGCAGATCCTCAGACCACTAGGATTCTTGCACCCTTGAATTCACCAAGACCCTCTCCTGTGGATAGGCTTGATCGAGAGTCTGCTGGTATATCATATTGCATATTGGCCCATTCAAGCATTTTTGTAAAACACATACTAGAACAATTTTTTTGGTATAACAATGGTGAATTCTATATGATAACGACACAGTCATGATGAATTTTAATCTGATTTGTGTAATTGAATTATCTCGCAACGTCATCATGTTTTCCATTTTATGAATTCATAAAAGTGTTAGATGATTTTTCATGTGAATTCCTTATAAAATATCATACAAATCTGCATTTTCATTTGTATTAACCATTCAAAGTCTTTTTGAAAAAAAAAATTAATTAAATAATGGTGATTTTCTTCGTAATATTTCAGGAGCACACATTTGCATATGGAAAGTTTGCCCACCATCACCATGGAGACGAAAGGTCAAGTTGGGACCCGGATATTAGTTGAGTTTAGTTTCGAACAAGATAAAATCCTGCATCAAAAATCAAGACTTTTACAAATTTCAAGAATCTCATATAGAAAATGCTTCAAAAGGACTACAAATTGACATTATGAAAAAGTGAAGTGAACATTGTGAAAAACAAAACAAAGTTGTGTTGGTGATTTAAGAAAAGAAGAAACGATAAAATGTCAATTTTTATATTTTTTCTTGGATTAATATGTTATAACAGTCTGTCATCTCAAAAATAATGGCAAAGAATTTGTTTATATTTTGTAAATTCATTTCAGTTATATGAATTAAAAAATAGAATCAAATTATCAGTCTTTAATGATAATATGAAGTGTGATTGGCAGCTGCTGGCATGCCAAAATTTATGTTTTTTATGATTATTATTCTTTTCTCTCACATATTTGACTCTAAGAATTACAATATTAAGAATTGTGGCAACCGTTTGTAAAAACACACAAATATAATCAATTCTTTGTTATTAATATGGGGAATATATAAATAACAATATTTAGTGAAACTTCACTTGTCAAATTTCTTATTATTTATATACCTTCTATAAATAGAATTCGTGGTCATTACGATAATGGAACTATGTACATTAAGTATTAATTGGATATTATATTTAAACTGTTGTATTATATAATAGTACTGTATATACAATTACACATTCAATATTCACCAAACGATGACGATACACCGTCTGTAAATGTATAATATAGATTAATTGCATTCAATTATTGTTTTGGAGTTTTGCTTACAATAAAATTTGTTAATTTGTTAAATAATCACAATTTTATTTTTCCATAGCGCATTACGACATTTGTTTGAGTGCTACATGAAAACTAACTTTTGGTTTACATAATCACTTGGCCTTTTGACCACTTTTTGGATATAACACATGCTATCAAGTTTTAGCTGCTCAATTTTGTGAAGATTGGCTGTGACATCACTGGTGTTTGTGCACATTTACATAGCAGATCTGTATGGTGCAGCCACCTGTAGTGTTTTATATCTGGTGTCTAGACCTATAACACGATATAACTATGACTGATATGGACTTTCACAATGCCAGATATATATAACGAGCAGATACTCAGTTCTGTGACAAAAACTAGGTCAATGATCTGTTACATACATAAATGTTATAATAATAACAGTTTGCTTGGTGAAAATTAAAAATTGCTGGGAATGCATATACAAGTGTCTCTTTTAGAGAGCTTTACTTGTTATCCGTTTCTTCATACCAAAGCTTTCTTATTAATTATCATGTATTTGCATTCATTACTTTTCACACTGGATAATTAAAGACCCCTATTTCTCTGCTTGGTGCCAAATCTTCTTGCTGATGTTTAAACAGAAACACCTCTGTCTGAGAACTAGTTGTTTAGAAGTAGGGTCAAATACGTCTAAATACTACCCAAATACCCTCCGTAGTACAAAATAATACTTTCTTCATATATTGACTATTTCAACCACATGGAGAGATATGTTGGGAAAGTAGGTCAATCACTGCCCGCGTTAAATTTCAAAACTGGTCGTTGGAACTTTGCATCATTCTATTGCAATCAGCACAGGGGGTCATCGGTTTGTTGATTAATATAAACTACTGTTACTCCCCTGATATCAATCAGACCCTCTTGAGAGTCAGAATGGGACATATATATGGTCAGTCTTTTTTTATACTTAAGCTATACATGTTCTGAGAACATAGAAGATATTACTTACCATGGGCAGACTGTAGATTATATCATTTGGATTTTTACCATGTCATTTACATGAGAGCATGTCATTGAAATCTGGACCTGTAGCAGCATCAAATTCATATGCCAATAATCACCATTGTGGATGCTCTTAATATTTACCACACTTGGTGTGCTCCTGCCAACAATATAACAGCATGTTACTGATACATAAATACAAATAAGATTGATTTGTCCTAAATGTACCGAAAATTTTACATAAATGATGTAGAACTGAATTATCCAAGCGCCATAAACATTTGATATGATTTGCCAGTTCACATATACAGCACAATAACAGCATCGCACTTTACAATGCCTCAAATGCACTGCCGCAACTGGCTCATTTTTAGTATAATCAAAATAAATGTCCACTCGTTTTTTTGGTCTTATTCTCAAATACATGTCACGCAGTTTAAAGCACAAAATAGATATACATGTTATCAAAAAAAAAAATCCAACTACAACTTTCAATCCATTAGAATCCTATTCAAGTTTCCTATCTTTGTACTGATAATTTGGCTCTCGTCATTATGGCTATTTGTTATGGTATCAAAGAAGCAGCAGAAATAACAATGGAGAATAAAGCAAATATATTGTTATTTGGTTCCAAGAATTGTCTTTATAAGCTAGAAAGTTGGGCTTTGACTTATTGCTGACACCCTCTGTTTATTTTGTGCTGCTCCATGCCATTTGTGGTACAAAATAAGGCAAAACAAGTGAACATTTTATTATGGATCCTAGGTTAGCACTGAAATATTGCAAGAGTTTATTATTCTTCTAAACTAATTATTTTGTTTTTACAAAAGACATAAGATCATATTTTTCCTGTTGTGCATTATTCTAGTTGCAATGAATTGAATCGGCATTTCATATTTACACCCTTTTCACGCGGCAGCCATGTTGAAATGTTTGGCACATGGACCTCATTTTGATTACGTCATATACTTATTATGACATCATTAATTCTCCATTGTTCTTGCACTCTGTGACCTCACCATGTCCATTGTCTATTGATGATGTCACAATGTCTGAGTACAAAGAGAGGTCAATGCGGCAAAAATGCCAACGTGGCTGGTCTGTGAAAAGAGTGTTAAGCTGTGCTTAATTTTATTTAGAAATTAAAATGAAGCCTGTTTAATGTTTGATCGCAGCAAGATAAATCACTTGACAAACATCACAACAAACTGTAATTGATGTGAAGTTAAATTTGCCAGTAACTTGCAGTAAGACCTTTATTAGATTATCATTTCTGGTAGAAAAGCATAAAATGTCATATGAATCACTTATAACTATATTTGCATCATTACTGACATTACGGAAATTTTGACTGAATAATTTAATCATGCTTTATTATAACGTATCTTTAAAGCTCTTTAAGTAGAAGATCTATCAGAACGATTTTAGACTAAATGCAATAATAGCTAACTACAAATTGCTTTGGGGATAAACAAATGACTTGAAACTCGATACTGTACGTTTTTGCACGATTTGTAGATTTTATTTCATTTGTAAGAGGATTTTATATCCGACTTATTCATGAACAATCATGTCAAATATTACATAGACCATAACATCACACATATATGACATGTCAAATTACACATGGTAATATCAAATGTACTAAAGTAGTAGATGCCATAGTATAGTATTACGATCCAGGGGTACACAACTACCTCACCTACTAGCATTGGCTGGTGGGCAGCTGCTCTTTAGCTTACTGTTAGAGTGCAGGAAAGTTGCACACAAAAATAGTACTCCAGGAATACTCACTTAAAAGTTCAGACATTACAGCAAGTTATTTGTTACTGATGGGGTCATAATGATTAATGCATTAAATTTATTATCATGTCAAAAATAATTCATCACAATTACTTTGGGTCACATACACCACTCTCCAAAAATATAAGATGACTCGAGCATGCACACAATGTAAATGGTCTTATACTTATGTTGGCGGGTGTATAATCAAAGTACTATAGTTGTTTTGTTCAATTTGAGTACAATAACCGAAGTTGTGGCTGTCAATAGCCTTGCCGGCTTTAAACATTCTGACGAAACTTGTAGATTTGGGACATATCCAAAGATTTTGTTATTTAGAATGTTTTGAATCCACCCGTGGCTGTCGTTATTAACGCCGGCAAGTCTATTGATGGCGACAACTTCCGTGTCGGTTACTGTAAAAACCGTGAGTGCTGTGCTGGAATAAGTTAAAAACATGTCTTCGGAAAGTTATAAAGAAAACACAGTACAATTTAATCAATTATCCAAAATCTATTCAAATTATAGAGTTTTCCATCAAACTTTATTGATTATTGTTTTCTATATAATGGCATCAATTTTCTTGGGCACACCAATTCCAATCTATTACGGAAACTTTAGAAGATAATCTCATTCAAGGATTTCCTTTGTGTCATTATGTGGAAATATATTAGCCGAAATAAAAATGGCTTTCAGTACCAGGAAATCCTGTATTCAAACATGATCCATTGAAATACACAAATAATTCCTTTGACTCAAATTTTTTTTGTCTTAGTGGCGTTTTATTGCAAAAATGAAATGTTAAAATGAAATTACTCAATCAAGAGTAAAATATAGAATTCTCCCATGCTGATTCTAAGTCCAGCTGAGACAATTCGAAATGAATGACTTTATGGAATCTCCACCGGAAATTTGCTTCGACCTTCCCGTCGCCATGGTGATGGCGGACACACTTTCCAAATGCAAATTGTGGAACCTGGAGCAAACAGAAAATAATCAGATTAACAATAACTGATATATATATATATATATATATATATAATAGCTTAACCAGATATAACGCGCTGGATCGGATTGAAATTGGCGGGACATCGGTGACGTTGATATGATATTGTGCCGAGGGTCGCCAATAATCTCGACTTTGGTCCAATTTGGAATGCTATCTGGGAGCTACTATAGTAAAATATCACGTAAAATATTTAACAAGTATTGTTATTAACATTCACAACTGATAATAACCAAAATTCACTCCACAATAGTGATAGCTACTACATTTCGAACGGTTTATATTAAGGTCAAATCATCAGACCTGACGTAAACTCAAAATCCTTCACTCTAAAAATCACAATAATATTGCAAAGCCGCATAGAAAATCTGAAATAGAAGTTAGTCACATAAGGCACACTTCTTTTAGACAATTTTAGACCTTTTTGGCTATGCCGGTGAGGGGGTGAGGTGTAGGCGTTCTGGGACCAGTCAAAATGTCCAAGAAAGTAAGCGTTTTTACTAACTTGCTAGTCTGCAGGATTTTCAGCCATGGAAAGCCATACAAAGGGTTCAGAGATGCATAGTTGAGGATTGAATGATGTACATATAAACATTTGAATCATGAATTATGATAGAAGGTTGCCTTATCATTTGCCTAATTACCTTGGCACCTGCTCAATCCTATCTGGTGCAAAATATGGAGACGTAAAACCAGTCTCACCCACACACCCACCCACCCACACTTCATGAATATGCATATTATGAGCAGCATAGATATTATAGCTGAACTCATAGACTTGAAAATTCAACTCCAGGGGACGTGAATTTTCTTGTGTGAAACTTTCCTGCACTCTAGCAGTGCTTTTAAGAGCAGCTGCCCACCAGCCAAGTGCTAGTAGGTGAGGTAGTTGTGTACCCCTGGATCGTAATACTATAATATTGGACTCCGATTGGCTGAGGGAATGCCTTAACAATAAGAGTTCTGGATTCATGTGATGTCATCTGCTGGAGTTTAATGATAGTATTAATGAAGTTATACTGTCTCTCACCCATCCATTTGTCTTATAGATTTTCTAATCAATATTAGCTGGATTGGAAGGGGATCCTCTTAAATCATGGATGGCACCTCAGTAGCGATATGCATTTATCTTGGAGGTGTCAGCCTCATTACGTATTTATGTCATGTTCATGCACCATATGTGTCTTATCCATGTACATTTGTATGCATAATGCAATATAAATAAAATGATTCTGTGTTCTGAGTTCTGGGTTGTTGATTTCCTCTTAAATAATTTTGGAAATTTGCTTGATGTCTTAATTTGTGAGGTGCAATGGAGATGGTTCTCTCAAAAAATTTTCGCCAATGTAACAACCTTTCTGATAAACACTGTAATGATTTGATATTTAAGATAGTGCCTAATTGTTAAGTTTATTATAAGTAATGTTGATAAGTTTGAAAGTAATTAAAGATTTGTCAATTAAAGTTGAGGAAGGAAGGCTTGAACAGGTATTCCAAAGATGAATGTCTAAACTAAATTTTTAATATGGTTTTAATGCATTGCTATTTCCTCTACAAAATATCTAGGAATTATATATTTGTTCTAGGACCAATAATTCAAAATTTTTCATTTAAGTTTAAATGTTGAACAGATCCACCAAACATGAAGGAAAAAAGCATAAAATAAATTTGACAAATAAAAGTGATACTGACCCCCAGACGTTTGTCGTTTTTTGACCTGTGAATGTCGATAGAGGTCAAGGTCAAGGTCATTGTCTTCTCTGTTATCCAGGAAGTTGCTTCTTGGCTCCCCCTTGTGTAGAACTTTGTAAACTAATTCGATATGATCGTCTAGCGAACTATCCAGCAGTCGAAGACTTTCGATCAGCCTCTGTGCTTGTGCCTGCAATGAAAGTAAGAAAATATAAAAGAAGTTCCCAAATGTCTAAATACACCTCCACAGGAATTGGTTATCACAGGACCTTTAAACCAATGGAACAGTTTTTGGTACCTAGCATATTAGTGGTTACACAGTGAGTTGGACATGCAGTGAAAACAAAGATAGTCCATGGACTATCTTCGCAGAAAAAAACTCCTGCCGAAGTCGTCAAAGCAGGGAGTGGTGGTGGGTGGAGTAGGGCTTTGCATCCCATATTTGTGCAACAGACGGGACTGGGCAGAATCAATCTGGGCTGGATTCAAACCAGGACACAGTGGTTGGCAGCCTAGTGGCTACCACTGAGCTAGACACCTCCATATCAAAGCAGAAAAAACAATTGCCAAAGGCTATTCAATCCGCTCAACCAGGAGTTTTGACCAACGGAGAGATAATTCTAAAATATTGATATAACACTCAGGGTTGGCTGGACTTTCACAAACAATAAGAAACAAATATGACGTTGTAGAGGCAGTTTGCAAGACTGGAAATTTTAAACATCGTTTTCCAGTGTAACCATTTTGTTTTGGCCCACTTTATCCTGCAAATACATCAGCGCTTCTCCCCATGGTCAATCATGTGCAATCAAATCTTAATAGGCTCTTGCCCTTTGATGTCAGCCACAGCTAACCAACATTGTCCGTCTTAATTTTATGCCATAAAGAAAGAACATGTCTTGCCCAGCATCCATCCATGCAATATGGAAGACTCAATCAATAAAAGCAAAGAGATACCGCGGAATCTATGGGCTCTGTGTTTTTGTACCACATTTGAGCTGAAGCAGACCATTTTGTCAATATCTAGAACATCAAGTAGAGCAAGAGCTTATGATCTTGATGGGTATTGTCAGCCTGAAAGCAATGACAAAGACAAACGTTAGCTCTGGTGAAGGTCCCGGGTTCGATCCCCGGCCTGGGCACTCTTCATGAGCTACATCCCAGCTGGATGTCGATCGCAAGAGACGTTAAGTGTGCCTTGCACCCGGTGTCTATGCTGAGTCAAGTAAAAGATCCCATGCATGGGGCAAATGTGTAACATGGTGCAGACTCCTTGTCTTATCATCTCATATGATACAATCATTTTATCAAAATGTGTCTCATCCAGGTTATTCTGATGTCGCAGACCAATTGAACTAAAGAGACATATTTTTATCTGTTCATAGTATTAACACCAGATGGCAGCAGGTGTCTTATCAGATCTGGATTCCTTGGGATATATTTGGAAATATAGATTAGTTACGTGTACATAGTTAAGTATAGCCTCCACCTGACGAGCCACATATAAAGAGATGTACTGTAGCTGCATGTGGGATCATGCTAGACCTGATTACTGCACTAATAATTCATCATCTAGATCAAACTTATCATATCTAAAATTTCTTACATTATTCACATTAAAACCATCATTTTGTGGATAATTAGGGCTTTATTTCTGCACCCAATGGGCTAATTAGGACAGGCAGGGACCATGGCAATGAGATGAAGGAGGAAACAGTCATCCAACGCAGGCTCAAACGAAAATTGAACCTGGGGACACAGTGGTTGGAAGCCCATCACACTACTACTGCGCTAGGCCCCCACTCCATTGTGAACATGTTAAGAAAACCAGCAGGTCATCCAAAGTATTTTAATAATGAACTGAATACAACCAGTATACATGTAGTTGGTAAAGTTTATCTGAAAACCACTGGCCTCATCACGAGGTCATCATAGTGAAGAGGCCTTATGAGGGGGTTTTTCTAATGTACAGAAGAATTACACCATTTACACCATGCTTAGTAAAAATGTTCCGGTGTTAATGGTGAGGTGGTCTTGATACATGTAGCACAGTTAGGCCACGGTTTTTTTATCTTTCGTTTCTCGACACCGCCGTCCAAATTTTTGCAGTGCCGCTCAATTAATAAATCAACAATTGTCTGGGCAAATATGTGTATTGCATCTCAAAGTATCACATCACCTGTGTTAATTTATGAAGAAAAAAAACACTTTCTGGGTTTTTTATTTATTTTCCGACCGACCGTCTTATAAAAAACGGTCCGAGAAAGTTCCGAGAAACATAAGATCAAAAAACCGTGGCCTTATGAATATGAACTGCTACTTTAAGCTGATATAGTAAAAAGTTTTAGTTTAAAAGCTGAAATACGATCCCCTTCTATCAAAATTTGCAGGCATTTTCATTCTAGTTGTATTTACAAATTTTCTCTTATGCTTTCATCGTTACTGTATGTCATTTACTTGGTATTTTCGGTTTACCTTGTGAAACATATGTCATGAATGACATGAAGCTTTCAAATAAAAGTATATATTTATTAAGATATGTATAGATTTATATCACATTTGAAAGAATGACTACCATCCCTAGAATATCATATTTGCCATCGAGATTTAAGAACTTAACAAAATTAGCATTAAAAAAAAAAACCTGTCTTACATTTCACATTTCCAGGGTGCGGTTACTTCAATGTGTCCACCCACTCATAACATGATACTTTATTTGTACTATGAATATTTATTACAAAGGAAACTTCAAAGAAAATGAGAAAATAACAAATAAAAGGTAATTTAAATTAGAACCCCGCTTCAAGAACACCTATGGGGAGAAAAAGTACCACAAGAGGTCACTGACACCGTAGCAGATAATTGTTTGATGATGTCATCTATATTGTGACATCATCCATGCAACAATGGTGTAGTGAGGTCATCTTATTGTCTTTTCATGTGCTATGGTCGTAGTGCCCCCTGTAGGCTCTGTTACTTTTTCTCCCATTAAAGTAAAATATGCACCAATGGTGATCTTAATAAACAAACAATTAAAACCTTTCCTTCCTACCCCAGCACTAAACTTTTCTACAATACACATATTCTACCACACATGGACTAGCTTTGTAGGCCTACCTCAACTGCTAAAGACCCAAACAAGAGCAGCAAGGCTTACACAAAGTGACCATAGTATATAAAAGCACAAAATGGACAGGAATACTAGTAACAAATCTGATCTGAATCATCTAAAGGATGTAAACACTGTTCGAAAGAATTATACTTGTCACATCTTTACCCTGACAATTTCTGCCTCTTGTCATCATCTTCTCAAGGGCCTGTCTTACACTAACAACCTGTTCAAATATGAGACGTAGGCCCAAACACTTATTCAAATTCGTTTATATGCACTAAATGTACTATAACATCAAAAAAATATCCACTTATCTTCAATAACATGCCTAAGAATATTAAAGAAATAAAGAAAAAATCTACACACATAGTGTCAATAGATACAAATCCTATATCAAAGTCACCACATTCCAGACATACATAGATGAATGTAATCTACTAAATTGCTATTCGTGAGCGGCTTCATGTTAACATCTACAATTTTCAAAACTACGCTGACTTTCTGCATCTGCTATATTTCTAATAGTGAGGTGGTCTTAAGGGTGAATTGGTGCTGATGAGACGATAATTGTAATAGATAGATAGATAGATAGATATATAGACATGGAAAGTACAGCCCTCTAAGAATAGGTCTTGCCGCGAGTGAGGCTTGATTGATGAGGAGAGAGAGAGGAGTCCAACCATGTTACACATTTACCCCATGGGTGGGTTCTTTTACTTGCCTCAGCATAGACACCGAGTACAAGGCATCTCCAATTCAACGTCTCATCAGAACGACGTCCAGCAGCTGGGATGTTGCTCATGAAGAGTGCCCGGGCTGGGGATTGAACCCTGGACCTTCAGCCGAGCTTTTTAATAAAATGGGGTTTTCTGTGTTTCAATTGTGAAATCCCATTGACTTTAAAGCTATGGTTAACGCAGCAACCTCAGATATCATTGAAAAACCATACACTCAGTTTCCACGGATTTGTCAATTATCTCAAAAGGATGTTTGTCAGTGCATACCAGTCGGCATGCAATATTCATAATTGCTTTTTATGTGCATCAACAAATTTGAAAAAAATGCTTAATAAGTATTAACTGCAAAACTCATTAAGATAATCATACTATATGGTGGCCCACATGCTAGCGACATCAAATGCCTTAATGCGGGTCTCCATGGACTCCCATAATGCATTTTTTTGTATAATTCATACTGTACTGTACTGTATTTTCTCATTGAATAAAAGTCTTCTGTATCTCTATGATATTAGTAAAATAGGGCAATTACTTCGTGTATATTAATTATTACTTAAACACCTTTAATTTGATTGCTACATATGATCCTCGTGCTGATAAAAAAAAATCTATTGATTGTCACAACAAGTCATCACAATACTAATTGAATAATGTTGCTACAATTTAAAACTGACCTTTCACGAACTGCATCTAATATTAACTCATAAACTTTTATAAGCAGAAGTGTGATCATGGATAAAGATATCAATAATAAAAATACTATGGCCAGAAACGTGAGATGCTAAGAATTTGATATCCTTATTAAATTTCAAAATTGTTTAGTAGTACCATATTAATGCCTGAGGCATTATGGAAAAGAAGAAAATGGTAATTCTATCAGTAATTAAACGTTTATTAACAGAACTAATTGCAATTAAGTTACAGTAATAAAAAGTTTATTAAAAATACAGCAGTCAATGTAGAATAGAATACAATGCTCCTTAAAACAAAAGTCAATTATAGCTAGGTACAAAAACTTGGAGCTACAAGAAGCCATACCAAGCCATGCCAAGCCAAGCCATACCAAGCCATACCAAGCCATACCAAGCCATACCAAGCCATACAAAGCCATACCTGCCCAGACAGCTAAAAGTAGCTAGATGGTTCAGAACTTCATAATCATAATCATGAACATTATCATCAGGAAAACAAAAAAAGGAGAGGCGGTAGCATGGTGATGGGCCCCAACTTGACAAAAAATTGTCGCTTTTGAGGAGTCCTTATTAACATAAATAATTTGGAGACTCTCCACTCCTCCTTGTCACCCCAGACAGAACACCACCTTGATATTTTTCATATCATAGTATATTACAGTAGGTTAATTCAAGTCATTAAATGATAATTGTTTTCTCCTCAAAAGTGATGGCAACTAAACATATTAAATTTAAATTGGAACCACATATATTCTACATTAATCACATGGGTGACAAAGAGTAAGAAAGTTTATTTACCAAGCAAACAAGTAAAGTAACTGCAACATTAGTTTGAGGTAACTTTCTTCAGGGAATCATTACAGTTTTTCTGATAATGTTTATGCACAATTACCTAACATTATTCAATTAACCGGGGTGGGTAGATTAGGACTTTACGTCTTGTATTTCTACACCTGTTTGGCTAATCAGGACAAGCAGGGACCATGGCAATGAGATGAAGGATGAAACAGCCATCAAACTTAGGCTCGACCCGGAATCGAACCTAGGACCCAGCGTTGGAAGCATGAAGGGCATACAAATGTAAACAAAGGCCCATGGGTAGGGTGTGGCTGGTGCCCCTAAGTTACCCAATCCAACCTAAATTTGTGTTGGTATTGCCTTTTGATCAAAGGAACATGCATGTGCAGTTTCATTGAAATTGATGCATTTCTACCTATAGCACAACTCACTTGAATTTTTACACTATTATATATATGATTTTTCATTGAATTTCCGCTATTGTCATATTTCACATTCTCCACAATTATATACAGATATGCAGCTTGTGGGAGGATTTTAAAAGTTCTTAGACAATGTTGTTATATCCTATAACTTATGTTATACACATTCAAATACTGTCAGTGCCTTACTCATGTTTTCTGCTGCCACGATCTAGACGTATCTCCATTTAAATTAATTAAAAAAATTGTTCAGTCATATCCATAATATTCTAACAAAATGCAGAGAATAAAAGAAAAAGAACAGACAAAATATGAGTTGCCACAATAAAATTACATTCTGTTGCTGGCTGGCCTAATGGTTAAGGCATCCGCCAATTCCACATTGGCCAGCTCCGCTGAAGGTCCCGGGACCCAAGTTCGATCCCAGGCCCGAGCACTCTTCATGGGCTACATATCCCAGCTGGATGTCGGTTGCATGAGACATTAAATTGGAGGTGCCTTGTGCTAAAATTCTATGCTGAGGCACGTAAAAAACCCAGGTAAATGTGTAACATTTTGGATTCCAAGCCTTATCATCTCATCATTATGTCTGCCTCTAGCAGCTGGTCATATAAGTTGACTAAGCTTCAGCCCCAGCTAGTAACACTGAGACATTAGTACACATTATAAATATTCTGTTACTGTTTTACAAGATATCAAACTGAATGAATTTATAAGCAAGTAAGAGAATGGTCCATGCCTATATAGATCTACCTATTAATCCACACATTTTATAATGCCCATAGGACCTATGTGGGGGATCACACTTGGCACAGCAACAATCCATGCGAACCATATACTGATGTCGCCTACTTAACTATACCCTGGCCAGGTCTGAAATTGAACTTGTTGCGGGCCTGACAACAAAAAATACTGCTCTCCTATCTATCTATCTATCTATCCATCTTATCTATCTTATCAATCAATCAATCAATCAATATATCTATCTATCTATCTATCTATCTATCTCTGGAATCCAGAAATGTATACCATCTATCTATCCATAGATCGATAGATAGATCGATAGATAGATCGATAGATACGGGAAGTGCAGCCCTCTTAGGCAAGTTCTTGTTGCTAACAAGGGTTGATTGATAATATATTCTTGGTAGACTAAACTAAGTTTTAAGAAAACAGTCGCTTACCTTTGTGGGAGTTCCAGGAAGAGTCATCTCATCGTAATGGTCCTGCCCTCGGTCAAATAATTCAGAAGTTTTTGGCAGGTAAACGGCGTTGATCGATAAAGACAAACATACTAAAATTGAAACTAGTGAATTGAATAACATGCTGGCAATGAGCTGGATGCTTGCTGTCCCCTCTCAAGTATTTGAAAAATTAATATGTGCGGCTGGTAGGAGCTTGCCTAATTAACATATTGTACGTGGATCATATACTGATATACTGGCAATCCCATGTCATGCCAAAGCGTCATTCACTGCCTACAAGACAAATGCAAATATTTTCTTCGATTAAACTGAGCTAAACTACAGAAATATATCCGCTTGACCTTTAACAAACAATGATATTGAATCAATTTGCTGAGCATTGTTTTACAAAAAACAATTGCAAGTAGTAAAAAATAATTAAATTGTCCAAATGTCAGGACAAGAGTTTATGTTTTGCAGTTCCAATTTCTTGAAATCTGTGCATAAAGGTTTTTCAAGGGAATAAAAGCAAAAACGGGTCACCCAGGATTGGATAAAAAGACGAAGCCCTGCGAAACTTTAGTAGGCAGGAAATCCACTTCATGATTTTTGCCCACAAACCAACGTAAATAGAGAAATGAAGTCAAACATTACCATTCCAAAGACTGATATAGTTGCACAGAGTGTTTCTATCACTTGGAAATGGGGTGGGGGCCTAGCTTAGTGTTAGCATGCTGGTCTGCCAACCATTGGTTCCGGGTTCGATTCCCAGTCGAGCCTAAGTTGGATGGCTGTTTCCTCCATCATCTCATTGCCATGGTCCCTGCCTGTCCTAATTAGCCCATCATGTGCAGAAATACAGGACGCAAAGTCCTAATCCACCATCCACCACTATATCACTTAGAAATCTGGGGTTTGAATTATTCCCAGCAATCAGGTAATGTAAATTTGTACATCAGGTATATTTCATCAAGGACAGAATCAGATTTATTCTAACAATGCAACCTATTTGTCATGAAGCTTAGTCCAGCTGCTGGCAGATGTAATGATGAGATGATTGGGCTTGGAGACCACAATCTGTAACACATTTACCCCATGGGTGTCTTTTACTTGCTTCAGCATCTACACCGAGTACCAGGCACCTTCAATTTAACGTCTCATGCTATCAATGTCCAGCAGCTGGGATGTAGGTAGCTCACGGAGAGTGCCTTGGCCCGGGAATCGAACACAGAGCCTTTAGCAGAGCTGGCCAATGTAGAGTTGGCAGGTGCCTTAAAGGGGCTGTATCCCTATTTTGTCTTCTATAGCTAGATTACCTACCACATATCATCATTCTGCCTCAATCAGATGAATAAACCCAATGGTATCCACATAATTTGACAATCCTTTTGACCAGAGCACATGGTGACTGGCCATTGACAGTTATTCTGCTATGCTGCTATTTCACCCCAAGCTATTTATTGCACTGACCTCAAATTCCAGTAGCAAAGTTTTCCTTGGTGTTTTAATCTGTCAACCTTTATTATTTTCTTTATGTGTCTGTAAACACTTTCTTTGGCTTCTCTATTTTGATGAGACTTCCCCAAAAGCTCACAAACACTTGTTTATAACAAATTCCTAGTTGAAAACAACCTGTCCAGCTTGACCCAGATAGCAGCTGACTCAGCAACAGCAGCAAATTTGAATCCAGCAGAATTTTGGACCCATGGGTCCGAATTGCATTTTTAGTTTGATGAATGGATAAGTTACTCTTTCTACTCTTCATTGCTGTATATATCACAAAATAGGCAAAACTTAGGGATACAGCCTCTTTAACCATTAAGCCACCCAGCTACCAAATGATATTTAGCTAAGAAAACCTGGTAAAATATATATTGGAATTGGAATATTCCTGTAACCTACTTATCATATTTCAGCTTTTGTTACCTTAATATTTTATGGTTAAATTAAATTGCTAACATTCTCAGAATAAAATTAATGATGCATCCTACACAAATATTTTGAAATCATTGTCCTGTTAATTGTTCCTGAATATGTAATTTCAAAAACCGATTAAATGTCTGATGTAGCCAGTTCAATTTACTTTACTCTTGACATTTAAAGAGTCATTAAAAATAAGTTATTATATATAACCCACTAGTCTGCAAGTCAGCACTAATAGGTCTACCATTTAGTTTTTATCACATTAAACTATAGCCCCATTTAGGCCTACTTAAGTAGCATTCGAACAATTACTTGAAACTATAGCCCATATACTTAAGTTCTGACCAATTTGTACTTGATTCATTTCATTGTGTAATGAGGTGCAGCATTAATTTCATCACTAATGAGATTAGTAACCTTTGACCAGAAGGTTTATCCATGTTCCAGACGAGGGGCACTTTTCTGAGCCACACAATGAAGGTTTCTAATGCATTTTCATAAGAAAAATATTAGCCTCTTCCACCAGTGTTTCTTGCACGACTTAGAGTCTGCAATTGTGATGTCACAATGGTCAATTGTTATGTCACAATCGACGTCACCAAATCAGCCTCAGAAAGAGGCACTGACATTGGCTGCATAGATCAGTGTTATGATTAGAAATATATGAGTTCGGCAAAGAAAAGGACTGCGCAAAAAATATGCATTATGAGGAATGTCCAATATTAACATGTGAATATTCAGTTCAGTTATTAAGCATGTGTTCATACCTCTCTACATCCCCAACAAATAAACTGTAGTTAATTACACCAGTATAAAAAAAAGTGTTCCATAATTATAAAACTCTTTGAAAACATTTGATTGGGCCACTTTGAAAAGACAATAGGATGACATAACAACACCACTGTTACAAGAAAGAAAATACCCCCGGAATTCTGGGGGTATGGTAGACGCAGACTTCAATGCCCCTAGTGGATAATAAATTTATTAAAAAACCAGTACGTAGTTTTGTCAATTTCTCATTTCCAGTAGATAGATTATGTGAAAAATGATATTTTAATACAGATATTATTCTTAATGGGCAAATGGAGCAATATATTTACTTTAAAATGTCAACACAATTTGAGCTCTGTGGTTCAACATTGAAGATCTTAACGCTACGATGACGTCACAAT
Source organism: Alitta virens (assembly GCA_932294295.1). NCBI lineage: Eukaryota > Metazoa > Annelida > Polychaeta > Phyllodocida > Nereididae > Alitta > Alitta virens. The sequence goes on along the minus strand of OW028578.1, from coordinate 1,496,450 downwards.
CTACCAGTATGATGTCACTCAATAGTTGCTGATTGTTCTGTTTGGGACTTCATTTAGACCCTTAAACAATCCGCCTACTGCCCCCAGCATGCATAGCGCATCCTACTTACGAAAGTGTGTTATCTGGTTTAATCTGTGACATCATCAAACAATACAAGTTATCTGCTACTGTGTCAGTGACCTCTTGTACTTTTCCATTAAGATTACTAAAATACATCCATCATGAAAATGCGTGATGAAATATATGTGATGAATATCATTTCTTTTGGAGTTTGTAGAGAAACTTGATATAGATAAATTTGTACTTTATATGATAAAATGCTACTTCGTGACCCATTTATAAAATGTACGACATCATTATAGTATTGTATACCTTCTGAAGCTCAGTCAGCTAATAATACTAATGTCCACGGGCAGAGGCAAACATAATGATGGGATGATAATGTATGGAGTCATCTTACTCCATTGGGTTGTTTGGTGGGGGCCTAGCTCAGTGGTAGTGGGCTGGGCTTCCAACCACTGGGTCCCGGGTTCAATTCCCGGTTGAGCCTATGTTGGATGGCTGTTTCATCCTTCGTTTCATTGCCATGGTCCCTACCTGTCCTAATTAGCCGATCAGGTGCAGAAATACAGGACGTAAAGCTATATTCCACCACCACCACCCATCAGGTGCAGAAATACAGGACGTAAAGCCCTAATCCACCACCACCACCACCACCCCATTGGGTTGAGTCTTTTCACTTGCCCGACCCAGGCATTCTATACAGCTGCACTGTGCATGTTTTCACCTTCTGCTAAAACATTAGTTAGTTAGGTCAAAAGTTGTCCGTAATCCAGGCGGGCGGCACACTTCGTTTCTAGAGCATAGTTCAGACAGTTTTATGTACAATATAATTTGGTATTTATTGTCTTAAGTTATGGCCTAGTTGTGCCTTTTGATAGTCTCGACAAGTCTCAGCAATGTTTTATGCAATTAGAAGGAAATGGAAAACTTTTTTTTTTGTTTTCTGCGCAGAACTCTAAAACTACTGCATCAAGCCTATATGCTACTAAAAACTTTGTCATGTCTAAACAAAATACTAAAATAGTGTAGTTGTGCCTTTTTTAATTCAGACCTTTATCTCATACCTATTATTAATAATGGAAAATATATAGAAATTGTGTTGTATTTTTATGCATGTTTAACATCTTTGTCATACTTCTTGTATATAAGACTTTTAAGAAAAATATGTATACCCAAATAATCAGAAAAATTATAATTTGCCTTTTTTCATCTGCGATTTAGCAAATATTAGAATTTCAAATTTCATGTTATTATCAAAGACCAGCAATCTAAGACATGCAATGCATTTACAATGTTCATTAGTGACCATGTTTATGGTAACATTGGTCAGCCATGCATGACTAAGCAATTGCAATGAACCAGGTGAAGCTGAGCTGGGGAATCCCCTGTGTGTACCTGTCATATTCAACTGCAATTAATGAACGATTGAATTTGCACTTTACACTAACCCTAACAATTAAATAAATATCAGACACATAGTTATCACCATTTAGAATTCACATAGGTTACCATGAAATGTGTAATGCATTTGAAATTAGAAAAAAAGTTGTAAAAACTAATTTTATTATCATCAATTTCTCTACTTCGGTATCTTTTTGTTTTTATGCATCCGTCATGACCTCCATAAAAATTTATTTCAAATGTTCATCATCCATTGCTCCTATATTTTGTATTCCTGTTCAATCAGAGTTCAAAAAGGTCACTTGCTCCATGAGGTCATGTGACCTGCCATTCAGCCTATTTCTGAGTTTCCTTTTAAGGGCATTGGCAACAATGGTGTGAATGGTTGCTAAGGAGCTTAATCTTGCAAGCAAATGGTTGTTAGGGGTGGTCATGTGACCCACAGGCTTGGTTGCTGTGGTGCCAGAGGACCTTATTTATTCTTAAAGTGGTGGCAGCCATATTGGTAGCAAGCATAAAATATGTGTAAATGCAACATCTCTAATGTCGGTATGCTGTACAGCTGTATGTGGATTTTTACATAATGGTTTAGTGACCCACCCCTGCTATGAGCACAACCCATATTAATTGCAATTAACACATACCAATAGTACCAAAATTCACCCTAGATGCAGTAACTACTGTCAAAACTTTTTCAAAAGTAGTGAAAAACATTTCTTACAGTTGCGAAACCGCCCCCCCCCCCCCCCTATGTCCCCACATTAATAAATTGAGAGGTCTATAGTAAAAATGTTACACTCAGGATAAAATTCATAGTTCAATTTCCTCAATTTTGCTTAGGGTATGCTGCAGCAGCAGCCTATGTTCATTGTTGTCTGAATATCATTATTGCTCTTCAACATTATAATGCAGTGGAATATAAGCCAGAGATATATCCACAACAATGCAAATCTTGCTAAATCATTCATGAGAAATTATTCTTATCCACGGGAAATACAAATTATTCTAATTTCAGGAAATTTATTAGACTTCATGACAATAATTAACATATTCATTACAAACATAGGCTAATAAATTACAAGGCTTAACACAACAACACTCAACATTAATGAACAAACAAATAAATTATCACAATTTAGACAATCACAATCAATCACTGTCAACGTCTACTTGATACATTTCCTCCCCTTACTCCGGTATTTGGCGTCTTAACTCGGTCACCCACAAAATCCATTTGAAGACTATTCGAAGTGACATTGTCTGTGGTGCCATCTTTTGGTTTGGAGGGGGGATGTGGTGGCCCAGCGTTCAAAGATTTCAATGAAGTTGATTTTTGGAATGGCGTCAAATCCTCGTTTGATTTTCCGTGTAAGGCATCAACAAGTTCGGAGTTTCGCCTCGTTGGGGTTGATGCGGCAGAACGATTCAGCGACGTGTAACCGCCTGAAATGAAAAGCAGTCGTTCAAAAGTGGTCACCTTTTCTGACAGGAATATGTAATAGAAGAGTTACAGTGTCATTAGGGATACAACATGACTAGTTTTCAATCACAAAAGTTTCAAAATAATTTAATTTTTACACAATTGTGAATTCAATAAGCAATACAATTGTCTAATGTCTCAATGCTACCGGGTCTGAAGCTAAGTCAGCTTATTTGATCAGCTGCCAGAGGCAGACGTAATGATGAGATGATAGGTTGGATCCACACCATATAAAACATTTACCCCATGGGTGGGTTTTTAGGCCTACTCGCCTCAGCACAGACACAGAGTTCAAGCCACCTCAAATTTAATGCCTCATGCGATCGACATCCAGCTGGGATGCAGCTCATGAAGAGTGCCTGGGTCTGGGATCGAACCCGGGTCCTAGGACCTGCAGCAGAGCTGGCCAATTGTGTTTTAGAGTTCACTTGTAAGCGCATTTGTCACCACATTTCTATAGTGATTGTCTTTTCTGTAGTTATCTACTGCAATGGTGCGACGATTGGTGAAATATTCTAAACTGAACTGACTTGAACTAGTTCAGGCAATTAAAAACCTTATAAAACGTACAAACGAATATCTTAGTTAGTTTCATTAAAAAAGGCCTGTCAAACTGAACTAAGACAAAGCTAGACAACTTCTGCTATATGATGCAACAGAACTGTCTGGCTATAGCTGGCTACTCAAGGCAAGGCCGGATCTAAAAGTACATATTTATGATATATGAGATAAATTGCCAAGATGTTTTTTCTTCAGTAAGCCGACTGTAAGCTAGGAGTAGACAAAAGCGGCTGGCTTTAGTCAGTTATAGCTACAGCCAGGAATAGGTCGCTACAGCGGTATAGAGTCGTCCATATTTTATGAAACTAACTGTATATAAATTTAAATCACAAACATCCTACCAGAAGGGCGTTTCAACAGCAGCAGTTCCTCCTTAGCAGCACTCAGGGTCTCCGTAAGCTCAAACCTTTCTTCACATTCTTTACGAACAGTCTCTTCGAGGAATGCAATCTGTGGAATAATGGATGCACATCATCATGAAATTTGCATAAACGTTGGCAATATTGCTCAAATCATTATTGAAATGTGTTAAATTGGCGGTGCCTTGTACTTGGTGTCTATGGCGGGGTAACATGTTTAAGCCAGGCTTTATTATAAGTTACCCGAGCTTTTAGACTATATGATAAAGCTGGGTGGGTAGAATAGGGCTTCACATCCTGCGTTTCTGCACCTGATGGGCTTATAAGATGAAAGATGAAACAACCATTCCACTCAGGCTTGACCGGGATTTGAACCCGGGACCCAGTGATTGGAAGCCCAGCGTGCTACCACTGAGCTAGGCTCCCCCTCCCTCCCAGACTATGATAAGGTAACATTTCAATTTGTTATGTCTCAGTGCTGAAGCAAAACAAGCTTATATGACGGGCTTCCGGAGGCGAATGTAATGATGAGATAATAAGTCTGAGAGTCCACACCACGCTACACCTTTACCCCATCAGTAGCGTCTATTTACTTGCCTCAGCATAGACACCGAGTACAAGACACGTCCAGTTTAACGTCTCATGTAATCGACATCCAGCTGGGACGTAGCTCAGGAAGTGTGCCTTAATTGCATGGGAATCGAACCCTGGACCTTCAGTAGAGCTGCTATCGGCTGGCCCATGTGGAATTGGTAGATGCTTTAATAACTAGGCAGACCAAATTCGTTTAAATGAATCTCATCATGCAGTGGACTACCAAGTACTTCCTCCTCTGAAAATTGCTATATAGTTTGCTTTATACATCCAGATTTATTGCAGCATAAATATGGAGAACTAATAGGTATAGTGCAGTATAGCGGCCCCAAATGTATGCCCATATTTGGCGTCCATTAAATATTAAAACATATCACGGTTTATTGCCAAAATTTGTTCTATAACAGAAGAGGAATAATATTTGCGTAGCACAGCAGGGGTTTGGGGGCGGTAGCCCCCAATAAAGAAAATAATAAACGATGTATTGTCTTGAAAATAAAGAAAGCTGTCGTTTTTTGTGATGTCATTTATTAAATTCAGGGATATGACGTCATAGGCATGACATAAAGGCTCGCTACATCAGGTCATAAATTTGGGTCCGCTATACTGTACTTTTTCCGAATTAATTTAGGCTAGCTTTGCAGACTTTTAGTACCACTATAACACCAACAATATAAGCATGTAAAAGCTCATGCAATGGGGAGAAAAATTACCACAAGTGGTCACCGACGACACCATAGCAGATAAGCATTGTTTGATGACGTCATCTATATTGTGACGTCATCCATGCCACAATGGTGTAGTGACGTCATCTTATTGTCTTTTTATGTACGTAGTGTCCCCTGTAGGCTCTGTTACTCCCCCACCCCCATTAAAAAATATTACAGAATACGAAATGACAGGCCACCAAATAAAGTGCATTATTCAGCGTTATTCCAATATAAAACAACGAAGAGAATTATCCACATTTTTAAGTCTTCCACTAATACACATAATATCATCCAAAATAATCCATTTGAAATTAAAGGAAAAGCGTAGGCAGTAAGACAAAAAGATAACTTACAATCGACATTAAGAGAAGACTTACAAATGGAATTGTACAAATGTCTACAGATACAATGATGTTGATGTTCCCGGATGTAAAAAATTATCCAAAAGTACAGAAAGTGAAATAGTCTGACATTTCTCCCAAAATTGAGATAATAAAAACCTCATACAATGGTAAGTTTTTATTGGAAACATGAAACATTATTATACTAATTGTACATCACTAGTCATAGGAGGTTTGGGAATTTGGGGGAAGGAGGCAATTTTAAGATGGTCTTTGCCCAAATTTTAAGTCTATATTATGGCCCATTAAACTTTAAAAAAGCCACAATGAATTTCTTTCAGTACATTCAAGCAAAAATGAAGAAAATTTTTTACAGAGCATTCAATCAAAGTGACTTCATTTCACACCTGCGATTTATGGAAGTGTTGATGTGATGTCAAGCTGTTATAAGAAGCTCTGGCCAATCTCTAAGTTTGTTGTTTGTCAGAAATAATTGTTGATTCCAGGGAGGGTCTTAAAAAACTTAATATGGGCCAGAAGGTATTGCGGCAAGTCTGACAAAATGCCCCTCCCCACCCGTTAGTTCACTGCTTGCTTTGAGCCCCGGTTACGCATACATTATATGGTCAGTTGTGGTTGGTTGCTGGGACTAACCGCTGTTAGTTGGATTGAACTTACTGGTTCTTGTCCAAACAACTAGAGCATCATCACAAGGCCTTCTTCTTGTCATACCAGCAGCATCTTGCAAAACATTTGTTGATAGGTCATTCAGTATAAGTGGTCTTAGATTATGAAATGACCTCCAAATGAAAGCTTATATGGCAAAAATTAAACTTTCTTACTTGTTCTTTTGATGTGTCATATGTGTGTTGCAACTCATTGTAAGAACCATTTTGTTCTTCAATTTTTCTCTCGAGCTCCTTAATTCTCGTCTTCAATGATATTGCCGTCGCCGAGTCTCCTGAATCAAGCCGACCTGATAGAAAATAAACTGATTAATACTTGTGCACGAAATGTTTCCATAATTGTCCATAATCTGTGTTACTTTTATAGAATAAGTGAATAAATTCTTCATGACATCATTTCTACTGTAACAATTATACCGTGGCCGTGAAGGATACTGTTACAAAATTGAAGACATTTTGACGACAGTCACTATAGTGAGATACAAAAAGAATATCCACTTGTTTTTCGTTATATTTTCCATAAAATGCATTGAATTGCATAAAATGGACAGAAATGTCATCCATAAGTCAAACAACAACTGGTATTTACACTTCTGTCCATTGCAAATTCTTATTAATATTTTTTTTCTGTGAGCCTCACAAACGATCATAATGACTAGAAGGCAAAATATTATCATCAGACATTTCTGTAAATTTTCTGCTGCTTCATAATATTTATTGAAAAGACTACCAAAAACTAGGTAGACATTTATTTTTGATCTTAATTAGATTCACTCATACAATTCCAGCTGTAATTTTGACATATAACAAGGAGTACTTTTTGCATGATTTTATATTCTAAGTCAGAATTTTCTACTGTTGGAGGGTGGATTAGCGCTTTACAGCCTGTATTTCTGCTCCTGTCAGGCTAATTAGGACAGGCAGGGACCATGGCAATGAGATGATGGATGAAACAGCCATCCCAACTTAGGCTCGACCAGGAATTAAACCCAGGACCCAGCGGTTGAAAGCCCAGCGCGCTACCACTGAGAAGTTTATACTGTTTCTTGCACATAACAGAGAATAATAGATCTTACAAAGTCTCCCTTCCAGCTCGGCAATGATGCGTTTCAGACCAGTGACTTCTTGTCTGAGGGCATTTTCGTTGTCTCGGGATCGAGTTTTGGCATCCGCCGTCTGTTTGTGCAAGTCGGTCACTTCGGCCCGATGACGAGCTTGGATGGCACTGATCTCTGCTCTCAGCTGAAACAGTCAACATCCTCCTGCAATATTACTTTACATCTAGTTCGTTTATCCTAGGAGTTTGAAAATTACACTCAGGGTCATCAAAATTGGCCACCCTTAACAAACACAATCACACACCTTGCTATTTCGTGATTTGTTATGAAACTAATTGTTCACATCACTGGCAACATTCTGATACTTCGACAGAAATTTTAGAAGTTTGTGATAGTTTATTTAGTGGTAAATTTAGATGACCCTGGCTGCTCCAAACTAGAAAAAACTAAAAAAAAAACAGAACCCCAAATTTAATCATTATTTTGGAGGTTTCTTCCTCAGTGGGATCTGATGCTATTTATATGTCATGTCATAAACCAATTATTATAAATTTTATACTAATTTATTACCAGGAGTGGTTTGAATTTCGTTCCCTCATGTTGGGTTGTCATTGATATACATTTTTCATCAGATATCAATATCAGTATTAAATGGAACCAATAGTTACAGCAGAATAGATCCCAAGTCAATTTACCTTTAATGTAATAACTACTAAGCCAATTTGTCAGGCAATCATTTTGCAGGATAAACAAAGAATTGAAACATGAATTTTTCGGATATTAATATTTTCTCGATTTAGCGATAAGCTGTACCCTACCATCATGCATCATATCAAACAGTTTTAATCAAGAGATGATAGCGTGCAGGACAGACTTTTTTTCGTGATTGGTTAATGTTGTACCCCTGTTCTATGACTAGTTTGGAACAAAAAGCCCGAAGGTAGGGTTTGCGTTGGTCATTAAGAAAGAGGTGGTCATTCACTGGCCTGGGTTCCATCAAATTCTCACTAGCACTCACTACTAATATCTTGAACATGAAGGGATTTTGAAACTAATAATCAACAACTAATATTTTTTTGTGGAATTCTATAAGCTACAGTTGATTGATGATGGGTGGGTGTTATCACGTTTTAACGATATTTTAACCCGAGAGGTCATCAAACAATCTACGCTAGGTAGGGAAAGCTTTAAATGGCTAGCGGTGTTCACTCATTGCATTACCACCCTTGCCACGAAGAATCCCAGGTCTTTCAAGGGCAATGTTGATCAGTGATATGTCTACTAGCATCTACAGGTCAACACAGAAGGTTTGATTGTTGTTTAATGACATTACAATTAGGGAGAAAAAGCACTTCATTGTTGTTACCTCAATGGTAGCTCTCCTAACAGCCTGTAAAATGATGAAATATCATAGTCTGCATATGAGCATTTGCGAGTGATAATAGGAGTATTGAGCACAGATTGCATAAAATATATGTATAAACGCACATATTAAATCATAACAAATGTCGCTTATATTGAAGTGATAGAGCTTTATGAATTGATTACTTCTCCAGACACTATTGTCCAAATATGAAATACAGAAATTCATTGGATGTCATCCAAAAATACTAATTTTATCTCGCCAGCCACCACCCACCCACTGACGAAGCATTAGTTTATTTTGTAAAGAATCGATTTTTCTTTGTGTTATTCATTATTCACACTGTATTTTTTCAGGCTCAGAATCTCATTCCAAAGGTTTAAAATGGATTTAGAGTTAATAACTTATAAACAATTGATAAATATTCCAGACACTTTTGTTCAGAAGTACAGATGTTTTTTTCTTAAGGACTGAGTCTTGTGTTTGGTCTTTGAAGAACTAGATTGAGCTAGACTGAGCTAAATGTCCTGCTACCTGCCACTAAATTAAACGATCTAGATGTAGATGTCTACTAGAAGCTATAACTAACACGGTATACAGTACAAGGCATAACTTATGTCCAGTCTTTTACAAGGTATACTGAGCTAGACTGAGCTAGACCACTTCTTATACCTGCCACTAAAACAATATACCTATAGCTGTCTACTGGAAGCTAAACTATACAGTCCATATCTTATGGTTGGTCTTTTACAAGCTAGACTGAGCTAGACCACTACTTTACACCCTCCTACCTACCACTAAACCAATCTGGCTCTAGCCAAAGCTGTCTACTGGAAGCTGCAACTAAATTATTCCATAGCAATTAAAATATTAAATAGTTGTCAATTCTGCGTCAATTAATTTTGATTACTACGGCCAAAACATTCAGACAGAGAACGATTGTAGATGAGAGACAGACTGTACCATTCTCGTCTTTTAGAATGTTTTGGGTCTGCTCCTCGCAATATAATAGAATGGAATAAAACCCCACAGAATAAACTATTATTGGCAGACTGTTTAGTTCTGTACACCTGTCTACAGGGGCATCGATTTGTCTTAATGGGTGGGGGAATGCAGGCCTACTTTGTAGCAAAGTGACTTTCCTTCACTTGTACAAGGATCAGCAGTTAATGCACAAACACTGGTCACCAGCTGGTCAAGAGGTAAGGTAATGGGGATCATTGATGCCAAACTTTCTTTTACAGATAAACTTGTACTGATTATGTGATACGAAGTGTGAAGCAAAGCACAAATGTTTCTAACAAAAGTGTGTAGTAAAAAAGCGAATTTCATTTGTGATTGCATTGATCGTTCCCCCCTTCCCACAAAGTGAGGGGTATATATTCCCCACATCCCCCCCCCCTGAATCGACGCCCCTGTCTGTCTTACAGGGCCCCTCTGTCTGTGTCTATCTTTGTCTGGTTCACATATCTGTCCAGGGGCAGATCTAGGATTTTTGGAAAGGGGTGGTCAGGCATAGGACCTGTATGAACAGCGAAGCTGCGATGTCATGCTAGCGGGGTCCAGGGGCATTTTTGCCAGGGAAAAGAGGGGGGAGGGGGTCAAGACCCTCTTGATGCCCCCTCTTAATCTGCCCCTGCTGTCTGTCTGTTTTCATGAACACTAAGATTTACCTTGACTTCTTCATCCTTCAACTGGGACAGATTCTTACTGTACATCGTTTCAAATTTCTGTTTTTCTATTTCTAGCTCCTGAAATTGTACAATTAGCAAGATGACAATTGCATGATTAGAATTAATTCGTGACATTACACACATACTTTTCTACTATTATGGCAGATAAGCATTATGGCCAATTCACGCATTATCAAATTTCACGTAAATGTACATCGTCAAGGACTTGTAATCAGCGCTTGTTGAATGTAGCCTTGTCGGTGAATCAAACCAATTACGATGATTATGAATTATTGTCTGATTTTTGCAATCTCATTAACACACTTTACAATGGGATGGCCCAACCCACCGTTTTTGGACTGTCACAGTACAGAGTAATCAAAAGCCAATATGAGATTGACAATTAATTTCTTCCTTAGTGCATCAATGGCATACAGGAATGACATTGAACACTACAGAGATTGACAATGAGGAAAAAAAAAGACAATAAAATGACGTCATTACATCATTGTAGCATGGATGACGTCACAACATAGATGACGTCATCAAACAATACATCGTGAATTTCAACAGTCAATTTTTTTCCTCACGTGGCACAAGATAATTTATTTTTCCTCAATGATCAGTCATTACTAAATGATATGGGGCAATTAAATAGCCATTATTCAGCTGTATGTCATTAAAAATAAATTAAATGCAAATATTTCATTGTTCGTTCTGAAGTGATAAGTCATGAATCATGCTAAAATTAAAATTCAGTACGTCACGGACATTGTGTTTCAGTTTAAATAATATTGTGTGTATCAAATGTTTAACAAAAGGACTCATGCAATAAAAATACTCTGGAATATCATTGATGAATTCGTGTTAATGACTTAAGACATTCGCATGAATGAAACGACAACAAATATTTTGGATTTGAAAGAAATGACATTGAACAGTACACTCCAAATATCATAGAAATTCATGAGGACAGATAGTGTGTTAAGCATCACATTGTACGATTGAATATTTATTTGACAATGAACCTTCAAAGACACAATTAATAAAGACAAGAACAATGTAACTGACACATATCATAAAATCATACATGAGAAACAGAAAAATATCATGCTAAGATTATCATGGATTTAAGGACTGACATATGTGTGTATTCTGGAGAACATAGCATATGTAGGATAATATTCAAGCAGGTTTTCCTGGTAGAGCCTGGTTTAGAGAGGAGGCAAGTCCCCATCCCCTCTCCTCAAAATATAAATTGAACAACAATTTCTTTACAAAAAATTCCGGAAAAAGTGCAGTATAGCGGACCCAGATTTATGACCTTATTTAGCAAGCCTCTTTGCCAAGCATATGATGTTAAATGCTTGAATTCAATGTATGACGTCAACAACTAATGACGGCGGTTTTCTTGTTCCTGGTAAGAGCTTAGTTTATTTTTCATTTTTCTTGGGAGCTGCCGCCCCCATATCACCCCCACAAAATCTACATCAAATGGTATTCTAAACTTAAAACTTGTAAAATATATATTTCATATTTCATTGACGCCATATATGGTTATAAATTTGGGTCCGCTATACTAAACCCAAACTTCCATAATAGATTGGGCATTTTAGAATTTGTTCCTTCCATATATCCAGCACTCCCGTCGAAACGTCTAAACCCACCAGGAAACCCCAGTACATCATGATGCGTACATGTGAAGGGTTCAAGAGTACAGAACATACATTTGAAAAATAAAAGTTTCATACCAGTTACGGCTGTCTAACTACATGTTGCATAATTAATCAAATTGAAGTTATAAAATTCATAATTAAAAATCAAGGTTGGCATAAATTTATTTAAACAAAATTATTGAATAATTAGACTCACCATCGTGAAGTTTTCTTTAAAGTTCAACTCCAAATTCTCCAACTCTTGTTTATGTTTGTTCCTCTCCTGTCTAAGAGCTCGGTCCAGCTGTGAAAAAAAAAAAAAACTTTAAGCATTTGATGTTAGACTTCCTAGCAGTCATTACACATAATACCAAAATATAGATGTAAAATACATTTATTGATGGTACAAATTATGAAACCTTCAATTTTCACTTCACTCATCAATATTGACATACAAGAAATACCACAGAATCAGACTGAGTAAGAATCCATTATTTTGTAACTAGCTACAAGAGGCCATGGGGACTTCTCAACTAATTTATTAAAAGAGTCACCGTCGAGAGGCAACATTAACAGATCATAAAAACCGAGGCAGATACACATAAAGTTAAAATTCATCAAGATTGGCATTTGGCAGCCATAGTGATGGTACTGGTGTAAGCTCATAAGCCCCTAAGAGTTACCCCCATGAAAGAGTTGACAAGACTCAAAGTAATCAGATTATTGTCACTGGTATTATATATGTTTAATGGCAGACTCAGAACAAAACATAACATTATCATTCATCCCATAAAGTCAACTTTCTTTGTGTCATTGGCCTCAATTGTTGCCTACCTTATCTGGCCATCCCTGCATCTCTTCCATCTTTTGACGAAAACTGTTTCGTAAATCCTGGATCTGGTTTTGATGCGCAACGATCATCATTTCCCTCTCTGCTTTCAAGGCATCACAATCTTTCCGAACTCGGTTCAGTTCTGACTTCAGGTCGTTTGCTTGTACTGTGAGGACAGAATAAATACAGTCGAATGAAATAAATGGACCGCTTTTCGAGCATATTCTTCAACCGATGAAATACAAATGACGTGGAGTAGCACAAATTAGAATCAATGGACAAATATGTTAACCTTTTTTCAAGACAAAAACACCTCGGTTTTAAATTAAGTTTCTCATTTCTCAATGGTAATTTTTTTCTATTCCTCTCATTATTATTGCCATACATTTGTCATGGTCACAGTTCACTGACATTTTCATTGGTCATATCCATTGCAAGAACAAAGTATCACTATTAATCTTGACTTATTCGCACCTGAAGTTGCGTTGGCCTGCTGCAGCGCAATTTTTTCTTGCCTCTCCTGTTCGTGAAGTTTCTTCCGAAGCTCATCCCAAGCTTTAGTTTTTTCATGAAGACTGCTTTCTCTTTGAGCGATGACATTTTCAAGTCTGAATAACAAACCAAGAAACAATAGAGCAAAATAAGGCGACATCTGAGTCAGGAAATTTCAGCACGACTTCCAACAAAATACCAACTTTTTAAAACTTAAAATTATCCTTAAACGGCAGATAAACCTCACATATTATGTCTCAAAGACTCAATTTTACAATAGGATTAATCATATTTCTTCCTTGGTGTACAGTCAGCCAATCAATATATTTTAGTACATGTTCACTGCAATTACACCCTAGGCAGGCCAATCCAGAGTCTTTCTCAACTCCTTAAGGGGTGAACCACAGTGGCTTAAGAGCTCACACCAGTACAATCACTGTCGTCAAATCTAATACATGTTAATATTAATTTGATATTGATCATCTTGATGCCTATGTGGCATGGTGAACCGTAACAGCATTGGGACTGTTGCTGCTGTTGATTGTTTAAAGCGGTTTTAACTGTAAACTAAACAAGGAAACTCATGTGTTCCAGAGGCACGGTTGCTATGGTGCCTTAATTTAGGACCTCCATCCATTCAGCCTCTTTCTGAAAGATATGGCAGCCATATTGCGCTCACTTCGGGGGCAAGTAGGGGTAAAATAGAGGAATAGAGTGTGAATAGAAAGTTGTAATGGTGACAGTTAGCTAGTACCAGTAAATTATACAGAAACAGAGAAGATAGAAAGAATGAGGTAGGCCATGGCACGATCGAGGCCCCAACAGCCTCGTGCATTGACGCACAAATTCGTGCTTACTCAATTATATATAGATGCAAACTTACTTTTTTTTATTCTGTTCATGCATTATATCCTTGTTTCTCAATTGTGACGTCAGGGCATTAATTTCTTGTTCCTTGTGGCTAAAAAACAGAAGAAATGAAAAACATGAATGAAGGAAGGTCTGCAAAATGTATTTCCGACATCACGAATCATGTACAATGTTTATGCAGAAATTAATTACCAGAAGAAGTGATAAACAACCAAATTTTCTTGGGATTTAATGACCATAAAGAAAGCAGTCGCGAATTAAGCACTAGATACAAAAATACAATGGATAAGACTTGAGTACATGACATGATAAAATGGACTTTTTAAGGCATTGCGAAAGTCACAAAATACAAGAGCGTCTGCGTATTGGACAAATTTGAATGTTCATAACAGGTGAAATATGAATAAGTGTGTTTGTGATCACATTCTGCAAAAACTATAGGGATTGCATTACTAAAACTTATGCAATTTCTCCACGTAAGAAATCATAAAGAGCGGAAAACCTGATACATTCCACACCAAACAACATAAAAAATTCATCATTTGAGGAAGTTTTTTTTTCACTTCAGGGAAATGTGTAAAATATGTCAAATGTGTCGTGGGATAAATGGGGAAAAGCAGCGTGAAATATTTATGAATAAGCATTTATTGTTTTGACTAAACTTTGCTGTCAAGCAACTGTATGTATATATATATATATGTACCAAATAAGAACTCTATGTCATATGTCGTACTGTATGCATTTAATTTATGGATTTCCCTAATTATGTAACAACCTTGTATACATTTTAATCTGTTGCTGAAATTCTGGGTTGTAAATGTTAGTGTTGGCTGTGCTGACATACTGCTGGGGCTATTTAAAAGTTCATTCATGGAAAAATGTGGAACATGGTGAGAACGCGAAGCCCGGTCATTTCATCAATATATCTGCCTGTGTTTCATGGTCAGGCAAGCAAATTTTATTTATCAGATCAGCAGCTTTACACAAAATAGCTGATCCTTATTTTAATGACTCACCTCCTACACAAAGAAGGATTAGGGCTGTTCCATTTAAAAGAGTGGCGAGGGGAGGACCTTTAGATTTTCAGACAGCCCTCCACCCGCCGCTGATGACCCCCACTTTTTGTTTTTTGAACCCCTATTTATTCAAAATTAAGATATTAAGAAAATACTGGTCCACCACCCCCTCCCCCACTTTTGCAAAAACATTCCTGTCCTGCCCCACCCCACACTTTTAAATGGAACAGCCCTTAATATTTTTTTTGGACAACATCTCAGACAGACATTCAACTGAATTTTAGTAAAATGAAATGACGCAAAGTTCAGGACATATGTACTATTATTAATAATCCCAACAAATAAATATATTCGGGCACGCCTTAATACTTCATTATCACATGCGTTGTGTAGGCATATTTCTACAGCACTAGCAATTGACATTTAAAAGTCAAATCATGCAATAAATATGAAGCAATTTTGGCACTTTCACATTTTTTAAGAATTTAAGCTTCACTTACAACAGATTTAATCACCGGACAGATTCCACAATATAATTTCCCAATTTAAATTACCCTAAATGTCAAAAATGATATATCATAATATAACTCCTTTTTGTCAGAATTTCAAGCAGGTGACCTAATAATGTGACAATATAGACCTGTTCGCCTGTGCACTTTCTCACCTGGTGTGTTGAATATTTGTCAGTATCAAATACAATTTTCCATTGGGGGTCTACAGTCTGCTGGTATATGCTGAGGCAAGTAGAAGACACCACCCATGGGGTAAATGTGTAACATGCCTTGTACTCCCTTTTATCTCATCATTACGTTTGTCTGCAGCTGGTCATATAAGCTGACTTAGCTTCAGACCCAGAAGAATTGAGACATTAGACAATTGTATCGCTTAAGGGTGGATTTCACATAGCCGTAAAGTGACAGAAAATCCATGGTTGATACGTTATCCCTAAGTTGACGTATTGGCCAAGGATTCTTGTTGCAAAAAAAGGGCATAGCTAGGCGTTGATGTATAGCTACGTATGCGTTGGCGTATGCGATGTACGTTTCATGGATATCCTGCGGATCGTACGTACTTAACGTCGACTGTACGCTGACAGAGATAAAGAGCAATTATGGAGGTACGACATACTTACATGACGTACGATCTGCCGACTATGACGTTCACTACGTATGGTCCACATTACACGTAAGTATAAACCACAGAAGTGAAAATGGGACAGAAGAAATGACGTAAAATCAAAAGAAATCGCCAAAAATGATGGTCCCAACCACGTACAATACGTGGTAGTAGCCGTTCGATCGTCCTAATCGTAGACTCTTCTGTTGTCTTCTGTAGATATAGATTTTGTAAAAATGAAGGTATTTTGCCAATGGCAGTTGGACCTATAAGCTGACTAAGCTTCAGACCCAGTAGCATTGAGACATTAAAGAGGTACCATAAGTTAAACTATCCCCAAAGCAATGATGTAGCATGACTCACCTGAGTTTTGTTTTCAACTGCTCTAATTCAAATGACAAGCCTTTGTATTTGCTGTTTTCATCCATGATCCTTTTCTCATAATCTGAAATAGAATATCAATGGTTTATAATCAGAATCATTAACAAAAAAATTTCGATGGACACAATTCAGTGTATTAATTGTAGCGTACTAACACAGAAATTAAGTCACAGTTCTGTTAACCTGAATAGAGGCATTATTACATGAGACCAAGACAAGATAATATAATTTAACTTTAATGGCCACGCAAACACATTGAGTTTGTTTCAGCAGCAGTTAATATGAGGGTATTCATAACAGAATGGTGTGAAAGTGTATCTTTAATTTTGTATGCACCTTTCATAGAAGTTTGCATTTCTTTAACCTTGGACGACATACTGAAAAGCTGGTCCTTAAGATCCGACTCCCGCTTCTGCGATTCCTCAATGTCTATTTTTAACTGGGTTACAAGTTGACCTTCCGCAGATTTGAGTCTTTCTGCTTCCTGTTGGGTCAAGGTCATCTTCCTTTGAAGGTCGCTCTCCGCTGCAGAAGAATTTTCAATTTGTGACTTTAACCGAGATATTTCGGAATGTGTGGCGAGTCTCTCTGCAAAGCCAATGACAGATATGCATCAATTAATTTAGGGCTGTTCCATTTTTTTTTAAACCGAGGGCAATACTAGTAGTACGTTTGTGCCAGTTCACATAATTTTAACTTGATTTTCACATCAAATTTAAAAGAATGATGTGACCAAAGAAAAACACTTTATCTGAAGCTAAAAACTCAGCGAGTGGTAAAACCAAAAGTTTGTTTAAAGTTCACATAATTTTACTCAGTAATTTTATTTTAAATGTCATTTTTCTTTTTCATGCAACATTTGCCCAGCTTCATTGTAGCAAAATTGTCTTGTTCTGAATGCTAAAAATCAAATTATGAAAAAAGTTAAATTGTGTACATACCATTTGTTATTTTCTGACAAACATTTAATAAATCCGACATTTTGGTTTGGGTAAATGTTTTCATTGCATCTTGATTGTTTCTTATTTCAATCTTTATGTTTTTCATACTGTTTTTGTAAACCAAAATGTCTTCTTTAATTGACGGCAGTTGGTCGATCAGTAATTGGTTTTTCATCCTGCAAAACAATGTGTATATTTACAAATGTTGCTAGTTACTTTACACTCATTTATATTGTAATTGTTTATTGAGACAAGAGATATTTGATTATGATGGTCTAGAATTATCTCATATATTTCATATGTTAAATACAATTATACAGTCAATACATAGTTCGTGATATAGAAGTAAATACATCATCATTGCTTTGTTAAATAATTTAGTTTTTTGTATATTTTTGTAGATTCACCAGTTCAGTTCCTGCGTGAATAAATAGTGGTTCCTTATTCAAGTCTTGTCAAGTTCTTGGGCGAAATCTCACATGTTACATATAAATGTATATGAATGATGCATGGTATATTTATACATGATTCATGATTGATACATGGAAACACACTACATGTGTGTAACCAACAATTTGGATAAAAATTCGACATTATACTTTTTAATATTCGTGTAGATGTCAGCATGACATTATTTAGAAATTTGTTGCATGAGATTATGTGTAATTCCGAAGGTGTGGGTGGCTGTTAAATAGTAAATAATGTTGTAGTAGCCAAATTAGACGCAATGTGATATGAGGATATTTATTGACACTTGGTTAGAGATTTTACAGCAGAATGGGAATCAAAATGTCAGTAATATATAAATTTTGTACATGATATAGAAATCTAGATTTATCTACAGCAGTTGAACATAGTAAATATACATGATTAATAAAGTTATAAATTTATTAATTTAGAGAGATATGAAAAAGAACAACAGTGATCCACTCACCTCACTTGTTTTAAATTTGAAGCACCTTCGGCCAGTTTATTTTCCAATTCTTTCCTGGCTTTTGTTTCGTTCGCCACAGAACTAGCTAAATCCTTTACTTGACTTTGTAGCTCTGATACCCTGTATTTCAATATAAACACAGGTTTTCACAAGTTAGTGACAACCTAGTGATAGATTGTAGGCCCAGTTTACATTGAAATATCAAGGATTTATTCTAGTTATATATTTGTGAGACAAATTAAAACATTAAGGAAATACCACGCACTTCAAGAGTGAGAGGGAGGCTAAATGTTTGCGAGTTGGGAGCGGGTGTTGGGTGGGTGGATTAGGAATTTACGTCCTGTATTTCTGCACCTGATGAGCTAATTAGGACAGGCAGGGACCACAGCAATGAGATGATGGATGAAACAGCCATCCAACTTAGGCTCGACCAGGAATTGAACCCGGATGGTTGGAAGCCCAACGAGTTACCACTGAGCTAAGCCCCCACCCCTTCAACAAAATTTAAGTCAGCAGCCCTGAAGATTTTAACAATCTAGCAAATTGGTATCATAAATCCGTATCATACTTTAACCACTTCGTAAATTGGAATACAGCAAAGACAGATAACATATAATATTTCATTTATTCTTTTTGAGCATGCACTTTAATTTCATTACTTCATCGCCTGTCAATGCAGTGTTCATTAATGAAATTATTCCAAAAGACTCGATCTTAAATGAACCTGATGCAAATGAACAGAAAAAACATTCACTTACACAGCGTCTCTTTGATTTACAAGTTCCTCGACTTCTGAAATCCTTTGATTTTTCTGGTTTATCTTTGGAAAGTACAGAGAATACATCTTTAAAAAAGTTACCCTTTTTTTTTGACAAAATCTTTCACTCACACTTGAAAACAACTCAGTCTCTGTTAAAGTGTAAAAAAAGTGTTAATTTTAGTGAAGAAAATATAAACAAAACTGGATGTCAGAAATTGAATGATCATAAGTAACACTAAGTACTCGGTAAAACAAGTACTTGATCTTTTCTATTTAATGAATGCAATTTTAAAGGACAAATGCAATATGGCTAGTGCTTAAGTATATCATATGGTCAAGTTAAGGACAACTGCAAACAGACTGCACTATCTTCAGACTCTAAGATGAATTAGATTTCAATTTACAAAATTTACTTTCGCCATGCAATGAATAAAGTCTGGTAAAATCCAAAAGTTCTAAAAGATTTCCAGTTATTTTATGGTAAAAAAACTGCTTGATTCAAACAGGTAATTGAGTCAATATACTTTAAATAGCAACTTCATTATAGACAGTGTTAATGGATATCTTATCGTAAAGTTATCAGGTACAATGAATCAAGTCCGGTAAAATTCTAAAGTGTCACCTCATCCTGTAGCTGTTTCTCTCGTATTTCCAACCCTTTGTAATGCTCCAGTTCTTTTGTGACTGCTTTTAGTTGATCTTGCAAGGCCTCGATACAAAAAAGATAAAAACGCATTGATCAGAATCACCAAAATATTAACATTCAAGCAGAAAGACGTTCATTATTTTCCAGGTTTGTAAGTTCAAATTAACATTCATTGATATCCCTCTCACGTTGCATTGATATTGGGCCAACATCAAATGACATTAATTTAATGATTAAAATCACATATTTTTAATTGTAATCTAGTTTTCAACTGCATCACACATAAAATTCATCAATTCTTGAAAAACTCTGTTCCATATTCAGTCTGGAAAATTATAGGTTTCAACTTTCTAACTATCAACATCAATTTATTTGATCAATGGTAAATAGTGGATGACAAACTATATTTTCAGTTTGCCTTGATGAATTAGTAAAATAACCAGAATGATTTTACATGACTGTAAATTATTTCTTAGCCGTTTAAAAGTTAACTGACTCCTTCTTCTTTTTTTCTTATTTCTTTCAGCCGTACATTTCTATGTACAACATAAAATATGCACCTTAATTTCCCTGTGTATGAGGTAGCTGACGCCACAATATTTGCACACTGTCTCATCCCGTCTCATTTTCCGAATTTCCTCTGGCAGAGGGTGCTGGGGTTGATGAAAGTCTGGTTTATTGTCAGTCATTCTTCAAGCGCAAAGTGATCTTGATGATCGATATATATATATCTATAAAAAAAACGATAAACGATATCTATTAAAAAAAATATGTATATAAAAAAATCATCAAAAATCATGCTCATTGAATAAGATGCTATGACAGAAAATAACTGTTTATATGCACATTGGGAATATGTATTAATTGATTGTTCTACTTTCTTAAAATTATCATATGCCAGGGCCTTTGAAATTTCTTTTTTTACAGATCAGATTTGGCAACCCTGTCTAAATAATGGATTTGTTTTAGCTTTTATGAATTATTGCCGCAGCCACCAGTTGTTCAACATTCAACTGCGTTCTGATTTATTTAATCTATATTTTGGTGCAGTATAGCGGACCCAAATGACCATATTTGGCGTCCACAGAATATAAATTAATATCCAATTTTTTTGATAAGTTTTAATTTCTGGCACAATTAGAATAAAATTAGCAGATTAGTGTAAATAAGCGGGAGTTTGGGGGCAGCAGCCCCCAAGAATAATAAAAACTTTGTGACGTCATACATTGAATTGAAGCATTTGACGTCATAGGCCTGGCAATAGGACTCGCTAAAAATGGTAATACATCTGGGTACGCTATACTGCACTTTTTCCCATATTTTTAATTTTAATCTTAAAATTGCATACATGTAATTCCTAAATATCTTTACAGGTCTATGCTGACCTGTTATTCCAAGTTGATGAACATTTAATCTATTTCTACCCCAATTTTTTACCTTTCATCTTGACTTACTTCAGATTGCTGGTGACACTACTCGCTAGTCTTTTTGCTTTCATTTTTTAATCAACCATTAATTTTCCCCTCCCCGCATTACGCCTTTCACGCATTACAAATGAACTGTCCACATTGTACTGAAGTTTTTACTTTCATGCATTATTAACTGGCACAGTGTCAGTGCAGTGCAGCTGAGTAAGCAAAACGTTGGCGGCTAAATTTGCATAATAAAAGTTAGACAAATTCGTTGACAACTCATTAAGTTATCACAGAAAGCCACAATAATGACATACCTGCTTGATTATGTAACTCACATGCCCTGATTTAAGCATCTTCATGCCATTTTCTCAGGAATATCGACATTCCAATTGATTCCACCAAAGTTGTTGTGAGCGGTATTTGCGGAATTTCGTTGAATACCTTCGCCAGATGGCGCAAGTGAGTCACTCGCAGATGCGAGCGCCCCTAGCGGAATGCGTATTTCCAGCTTCTTCTGAACTTTATAAATGGATATTTCTCATCGAAGTTTAGATAAAAGTTGTTTTTTCCTCTTTTTCAATGTAAGTGATGTTGAACATTATCATATATTATCAATTCGAGAAATCGTGACAGTTACATAAATTTATTTTTAATACTGATAACAGGAGTCAAATTTGGTACACCCAAAAACCGCAGCTTTTTGTCCTTAATGTTGCGTCCAACAAAAATTAGAGGAGCATTCCCAGTGAATTCAATAACCAATAAATTCACTGTACATATCAAGTATTAACTTGCAGTTTATTAACATGCATGTCAGTATACAATATATGATATGCACACTGGACACTGGCTATTATGGCCAATATACATTAATAGTAACGAACTGAAAAGGGCATCACATCAATACATATAATAAATTAGATTTTTAGCTTTTTCTTCACTGTTATAGATTACAATTAAGTGCTGTTTGAATGCAAGACCAAAGAAATATATTCAAGTTGAGTTCATCAGTGTCGGATACAACAGATTTATGGACATTTAACATGAATTATACAAGAAGTAATATTACTGATCATCCTCATCTTCATCATAGAAGTAGCAGGATAATTGTGCAGATTCATCAGCGGTACAAGTTTCTGGTACATTACCAGGTGGATTTTCATTAACAGCAAAATCTCGGTGTTCAAAAGTATTGTCCATGTAGCTCGCTTCATAAATGAAATTAGAGTCATCGGTGTTTGGGCATCCTTGTAATTTTTGATGGAGGTCACTTTCATTTTCGTGGTTTTCTCTAGAACCCAAATATGAGTCGCGTGCATCACTAGATGTGTTCTCAAAGTCAAAATCTGCAGAGAGATTGATGCGTGCCAACTGGAAACTGCTGTCGTTGAGGGAATCTTCGCCTAAATGGCTTGCTACCGTGAAATAACCAACTTCGGAAGAACTTCTTGTCGTACTGTCTGTGGTTATGTAAGAATATTCTTCCGTCATTTCGCTATCGAGTGTCGTATCGTCTAAGCTTTCATTGTTCGTAGATAGATTCATATCTGTTTCATTAATTCTTTGGTCACTGCTTTCATTAAAGAGCCATCCTAGCTCCGGATTAGGGTTAGAAGTTTTTGTATCCTTTATATTTTCTGCAGCAGCAACTTCGTTTTGCATATCATGTGTTTTTACACCCAACAATTCGATATTTGTGGATGATTCGGAGACAGCAGTGACAGTAAGAGGTCTGATGCTGATATTCTCGAGACTACCAGATGATTGTTCCACAGGCATCCTGCAAGGAAAAAAAAATCAATTTTATAGATTCAGTTATATCTATTCTGACACCTTAATTGGCTATAGAAAATTAAATGTGATATTTTGAAATTTCAGTTTTGCAACCAATGGCAGATTGTTCTTTTTTAAAGACATTGATATAACACATTGACAATGATAGCTAATAATTCATGATTTACAGTGTTGCAATTTCAAAACAATTGTGGTAAACATGTTGAATCATTATTTGTTCACAATTGCTAATTTGTTAAGCAATCATTTTAGGGCTGTTCAATTAAAAAGTGTGGGGTGGGTGCTGATAAGAGGCTTTTTGAAAAGAGAAAAGGGGAGGGGGGCAGACCAGTATTTATCTTGATATCTTAAATTTAAAAGAGAGGGAGTAAGGGGGGGGGGGGTCTTTAATAAACAAAAAGCAGGTTGGAGGGGAGGGGGGTGTCTGAAAATTGTCCACCACACACAATAATATCCAGAGTTTTTGAGATATTGAACAATTCTGCACCTGATTGAACAATGGAAATATGATCCGTATCAATGATATCATACATCGTTTGTATGAATTTTAAACATTAGTACAAAACAACTGTTCGGATTCAGAAACCGCGGGATTTGGTGTGACGAGTCCCATAAGCATTGTGCAGATTCTTTCCCGGGCAAATTCATTCAGATAGCGCGGGATTCGGTTTAACGAATCTCGGATTAAAGAGGGTCCACGGTGTTATAAATTTATCTGATATCACCTGGTGCTTGATTGCTGATCTAATCCAGCGTTGCTGTTCATGTTTTCTGAAGCAACATCTTGACTTCTATTAGGCTCTGACAAATTACTGAAATAAAAAAGTATCCATGTTTCATAGTTTTTTCAATCATGACTAATTCAGAAATTCTGCTTGTGGACAGGCCAGGACAGCCTTCATGTAGTCATTAACACTGGTATTATAAATAAATGTTGTACCATACATATAATATAACAATACCTTGAGATGACATCACCAGAAGTTTTTAACGATATGGTTTCTACCGGAGCCCCGGAAGCTAATTCTGGTGCTGATGGCACTTTGCATAAGGTTTCCTCGTTTGACAAACTTATCAGAGGTTTTTCTTCTGAAATTACATAAGAAATATCAAATAAATATCTAATGACTCATTTGTTGTCATATTTACTTAGATATCATTACACCAGGCAATTTCATTGACTGTAAAATTGAAAAGCCTTTAAATAATACCAATAGATTAGAGTCCATAGTTTCAGTCATGTTTTAAAGATGTGATCACTTTTACACATGATTACACCTCGTTAAAATTTCGATGAACTGTGATTAAGTTTTACATGCATAACCTGAAGTATCACATCAAGGCATATTGAAAAGATATAAGCCACGTTATTACCTCACTATGTTAATTTATGTATCTTCTCAATTGGAAGTAATGTTCAAAACCAACACTAATGTCATGATGGGAGCAACTTTTACACTTTCCTTACTTATATAACCCAATAGAATCTCTCTAGGTGGCCCCACAAGAGCGAAAACTCAAGTTTTCTCAGTGGAGTCTCCCGCCTTAATGTAAAAATTTTGTTATTATAATGCTCACTTTCATGTAAAATTGCAAATAAATGTATCTGAACCTGAATCTCTTATTTTGTGTTGAAATTAGTATTTCAACAAAGTAAATTACTTACCACTAATGAAAGGCATAACTTCCACTCTCCTGTCCATTTGGACGACAGAATGAACCACCGTGGTGGGACAAACATCTTTTCTAGGACTGATACTGAAATGAAAATGAGCAAGGATGCTTGTACCTTTGCTTACAACTAGCAGTATGATGTGCCACCCAGTATGTAAAAATAATTTAACCTTCGTAAAATCCATAAAAAAAGTTAATTAGTACTTATGTTATATAAAATGTCGAACAGATCACTGAAGATTGGGTAAAAAGTAGTTCAAATCTCTAGATAATGTGGTTCAAACTATAGTTTTTTTGCTTATTCCAGAGAGAGAGAGAGAGAGGGAGAGAGAGAGAGAGAGAGAGAGAGAGAGAGAGAGAGAGAGAGAGAGAGAGAGAGAGAGAGAGAGAGAGAGAGAGAGAGAGAGAGAGAGAGAGAGAGAGAGAGAGAGAGAGAGAGAGAGAGAGAGAGAGAGACAGAGAGAGAGAGAGAGAGATGTTTATTCCAACCATAAATATTATTTGTTTACAATAAATGTTATAGTATAAATCAAAATACAATTATTATTTTTTAATATGGTGTTGGAGACGGACACTTTGGCATACAGCCACTAGCATGTCTGCCACCAGGGGATTTCATTTTATAGATACAATTTTATATTTGTAACTCATGGCTATGTTGGGATATCAATTTTATTTTATCAAAAACTGGTGTGGCCCATTATAAATAAAGCAATCTTTCACTTTGATGGATACGCTTATTTGTAAAATGACTTACGATGTTGCTTTGTTCTTCATTATAATGCGGAATGATCTGTAGATATATCAAAACAAGATCACACAAGATTACACAATGTCTGGTTAGAAGAAAAAAAAGGAAAGCGATTCCTCTTTTGCATTTTAATAATCATCACCATCATGCATAACCTCATATAAATCACTTATTTTACGGGTTAAAACTGAAACAAATATTCAATGAGTTGTAGTCCTACCTTCTGTATGGCCCGATGCATATCAACAGCAGAACAACAATTGTAAGTGAAACTCCAATGACCAAAAATATGGTGTAGCCAACATCATGAACCTTAACTGCAAGCAATGAGGTGGATTATCAGACTCATCGCAACAAATATATGTAATTTTAACTGCCAACATATATGTACATTGTACAATAAACCTTGCTCAATAAGTTGAACGCCCCCAAGTCGAAATTGTTCGGTTTGTACCAAAATCAAAACATCCAGATAAATTGTCTATTCCTGAATCTCTGCATTGGTTGAAACTTAGCCTAATTCAAAGTAATAACGAGGTCCATTTGAATTCAGCTAGGGTACAGGGTAAAGGGTAGCTGAAGTTAACGACATTTTAACCTATAAGGTCATTAACAGGGGTGCCGGAACAGGGGGTAAGCTGCCCCGCTTACCCCCCTCCCCCCCCCTAAAGTGCCCTTAAAAATTGGGTGGGTGAAGTATATGACTTTGAAGGCAAATTTACTTATTTTCCAACAAAAAACTGACTTAATCTCAGAAGTTTGAGCTGCCCCCGTTGCCCTTGGTACCTTCCGGCACCCCTGGTCATTAATGTCTGACTATGGTATGGATATACCAGTAAGAATTAGGCTGTGGGTGGGTGGGTGGAATAGGGCTTTACGTCCTGTGTTTCTGCACGTTCTGTTTGGCTAATTAGGACAGGTAGGGGCCATGGCAATGAGATGATGGATGAAACCGCCATCCAACTTAGGCTCGACCGGGAATCAACCCACCGCCCTGCCACCGCGTTAGGCCCCCACCCCTCACATATCTTAGAACTAATTGCAATTACCTTTAGTAATACTGCATGTACTGCCCATGAAGCCATTGGCACACTGACAAGCGAATATCACTCTTGACTGTCCTGATTTCTTGTTGGTGTTTCTGATTTCGACACAAGATCCTCCATTATGGCAATGCTTGGCTTCTGGACATTTTAATAGGCCTACAGTTTGAGAACAGATACAAATCAATTTAATGTTAATTAATGTAGAACTAAAAATACAAATAATTTAATCTTAAGCATTTTTACGAGGCTCTGTACAATTAACATACAAAAATGGTATATGTACATAATGAGAAAATGTGATAGATTGATTAAAATGGAGTAATGCAAAGGTAAGATGAAACACATTTAAAGCTGATTGAATAAATATATATGTGTATTTAATCTGGATTTAAAAATACCAACAGCGATTCAAAGGGGTTTTATACAATTTGATGTTTCATTCCATGTAAACTTCAAAGAATTCGATGATTATAAAAATGGAATGCTCGACTTACGAAGCTGAAAATCGGAAGTGGTAACATTTTCTTCTTGGCCAAGCCAACGTTTAACGACGCAATGGTAAACACCAACATCGTGAGGCATGGTGTCATCTATGACTAGATCTAGGCCGACAAGTCTTCGTCTGTGGAATTAAATTACAGTTTAGTGACTATAAATACTTATGGTTAATACGATTACAATAATGCAATTAAGCCCAAACCTGGAGGGGGCATGTTAAAGGTAAGGTGAAGGTAGGTGGTGTTCACTTGCTTGTGGCACCATTGTAACTTCTCACTCTAGCTGGATTCTTTTACTTAACACCAGTGGACCTGTTCAAGCCTGAGCCTTTCTCAACTCCCTGGGGAGTATACAGCCCGTTACACAGAATTACCTGCAGGGGGCTAAGCACTCTACAGTCGCCATCACTATCCATAGCCAGCTCCCCATTTACACCTGGGTGGAGTGGAGTAAAAGGTTACGGAGGATCTGCTCAGTTCATCCGTGCCATGGTGGGGGCAGGAACCTACAACCTTATGATTTCCAGGCGAGCACCTTACCACTAGACTTAGGCATCTCTTTTGTTATACTAAAAGATGAAATTTTGTACCCGCTTCTTCTGCCTGAAACGGGGTTGAATTATGCTCATGATCGTATTATGCATGTATAAATTTGATAAATACCAGAATCCATTTTGAAGCGAAAAATAACCTCCATCTTTGCATCCACACAGTCATGCACTTGGTTTGAAAAGACAACAATCAACTTACGAAGAACTGTGGCGTGAGAATATCTGCTCCCCGTTGGGATCAATCCAATAGACCTCATCAGATGGTAAGAGGGACTCTTTGTTAGTCTGGCAATGGAGTTTCGCTGGCTGGTGAAGCGTGACTGTAGAGCCTTCTACAACTGCAAGAAAGAAGTTGTAATAATATCATCATTGTATAATACAGCAAAGAGGTTCCATTACTTTATTATATTAAAGTGAAACACTGAACCAGAATCCTGTAAATTTCAAAGCAGATGCATGGTTAGAGAAAATTTTGAATTCCTGGCTAGTGGCTATAGGGTACATTACAGAGTAAATGATGTCAATAAATATAGCACATTATCAACGTTGGTTAAATGTATTTTCTTTAGACAATGATAGATTTAATAAAAATAAAAATACACCAAACTTTTAGGTCTTGGCAGTATGATAGTCTATGAAGTACTAACCAAAGCAGCTATACCAGAAATGCTACCAACCTGACAAGTTATCTGACGGTCCAGGACTGTAGCCAGCATGATGAGGCAGAGGCCACCACCTCGTCTACTGCAGGTACTTATTTTTTTTTGTCATGCCCAAAACAAAAATACATTCCTGCGATACTCTAACTCATTGTTATGGGTTGGCCATGTCTGATTTCAGCCTCTGGCTACGGCCCTGTGACACACGGCCCTTTTCCGTCTCTATCAGATCTAGAGATAGCTAACTTTAGAGTTTCAGGTCTTTTGGCATATAATGGTATTACTTACAGTTTTGACAAGATTTCTTGAAGCATTCTCTCTTGTCAACCTGAGAATCACAGCTGTCACTTTGACCACCAAGGCACTGACGATGACGTTCTTGCAAATCAAGGCCACAATCTGCATCACACGAAGACCAAGAACCCCAAGGACCTATGGCACCAACGAGCGCTTCTGAAATGTAAGACACCCGTTATTCAATAGCCAAGACCGACCACTAGTGTGAGTGGTTACAATTGCCGCGGTGGGTTACTACTCTAGGGCCCGGATGATAACACGATGAGCTAATGGCCCTGAGGGCACGTTATCATATCGAGCTGTACCTGTGGATCCTGGACCTCTCCAAAGATTGCCCCGGGCTGTTAATTTTATGCTAATTATTGCTAATTAACCTTTCATGTTTTAGCCCTCTTGGTTTAGCCTGTGGATCAATGACATTGAAATGTAAATAGCTTAGGGTAATAGAACGGCTGCCACCTGTGGGTTGCCTGTAGCTATCAAGGCAACGAAGTGAACGCACATGACTGATGGTCAGTATAAAATACGCACAATTTTCAACAATTACATCATTGTTATATATCAGGACCTTGTCAACAATGCAGTCGCAATCGAGTTAACGACAACAGTAGCATATCAGTTATCAATACTAACCAAAAAAAGATGTACCGAATAGAGACCTTTTTGCATATAATTAGATATGAGTTCTGTTGAGTGCCCAGAATGTTCAGAGATTCAATATTTAATTATCACTGATAATCTGTTATATAATACTATAATACTACAAAAAAAATTGCTCATCTTTTCACAAATTCTCCAGAAGGTAAATTCAGCAACTACAGTTTAGACTAGATTAGAGCATTACTGAATTCCGGTCCTATTGGACTTCTATGTCCAGATCTCACATCAAGCAGTTGGTGTGCAATAACTCAATTAGCACAGAAAGAAACTCGTTTTGCGTTGGTGTAGCTATATACAGAGGTAGGCCGCTGGTGCCGTTTGACCAAAAAAGTTTACTTATTACATAATTCTTCTATATATATATATATATTCATTCTAGAAGGCACTAACCAACATCAACCGAGCGTCTTTTCTTCTTCTTGTTACTTTGAGTCACATTATGCAGCGTTTCATTCACCCTGCTGAAGATTTTCTCCATTTTCGAACCATTCTGATCATCCGTCCCATTTTTTAACACGCTGGATGAAGTATTATTAGCTTTTAGATGCATTAGCAACTGAGCAATAGTGTCTTTCAACCCATCTTTCTGCAGCCTGATGCCATTATCAACAAATTCGTACTTCTCTTCTGGGGTAGGACTTTCCGCCTTTCGTTGGCTGTTTCTTGAGTTTAGACGATTAAGTTTCTCAAGATAATGTAACTTCAAGTTCCTCATATCATTCAAATTGACATCTGAGCTGGCCATTTCTTCTTTACTTTTCTCCTGTAGTGCATGATCTGTTTCTTGTTTAATTTGCTTCTTTTTATTCCCATCTTTCAGTTGATTGGATTGTTCAGTGTGTTTTGCTTCCTCCAGAAGCTGTTTTATTTTTTCCATATCTTCTGCTGATATTGAAGTTTTGTTACGATCTAAATCGTTTTTCCTCATGACAACTGTCTCATTTGTATCATCATCTTTTTCATCATCTTTCGGTTCATCTTTAGTATGGCTTGTCTGTTCAGATTCTTTGCTCTCGCTTTCAGAATAAGATTTTTGCTCTTCTGCGCCCTTATCCTCTTCACTCTTTTGATTCCCTTGTTCCGTTTTAACTGTCTTATTTGCCTTTGCCTTTTGTGTGTTTTCCACATGGTCACCAGTAATTCTTATAACTGATTTCTGCTGTAGTTTTAATCCCTTCTTATTACCTCCTATGCTGTGATTATCAGTATTACTCCCAACATCAGTGTCAGCTTCACCAACGTTATCGTCGTTATCATTTTCAACATCATCAGTATCATCCTCTACATTAGTACCAAGTTCAACTTCATTAGCATCATTTTGATTCCCATCATCATCACCAGCTTCATTCGCACCTTCGTCAGAACCATCAGCATCATTCCCTATCTCATCATCAGCTTCATTCCTACTGTGTCCTGTTGTTTCATGTCTGCTATCAGTTTTTTTCTGATGGTCACTAAATCCATTTAGATCATCAACATTTTCACTCCCGACATCCACATGCCGTTCATGTTTGTACTTCTTGCGTTTATGTCTTGAATGTTTGTTATTTGTTTTATCTCCTGCTGCAGTATCAACATGCCTTCGTTGCCTGCGATTCAAACATTCAACATCCTCGTGATCGTGGCCATCTACGGAGATCTCACGCTTGAATTTCTTCTCCACGAGTTTAAGCTCTGTATTTTGCCGGAAGGTGGATGATGTTTGACTGTAATCTTCTTTTCTATCTTTCCCAGCATGGCCACTTTTACCTGAATAGTGGAAGATAAAACATTCACTGTTTATGAAATAATAGCTTTTTGACAATAATTTAGCATCAGCCTGTATACATTGTGAACATTCTAGGCAAATCAGTTGGGTGTTGTCACTGTTGAAAGCAGGTTGATTGTGGGGGACTTAAATTCTCGCACCAGTGTCATCATCACTGTTGTAGTTTTCCTTTAATCTGGGTGGGGCAAAATGTCTGGTTATTCACCTATTGGTCTATTTTCATGGTTGGTTCAGAGTTTCTTTTACAACTGCAGCTGAGTCTCTGAGATATTGTTAATTTCGCGGCCAATAATTATTTAATAAATTTAATTGAATCAATGAGGCGGGGGTAGCTTAGATGGAGTATCATCCTCTAGGGGTACCTAGATGCAAAGGTAGCTAGATTAAGACAACCAATTTCACAGCTCACACTAAAGTCTTAATGACTTGAAAATTACAGCCGAATTCACATTGTAACTTATGTAAATATCATTAATATGGCACAATAAATTAAAACCATGATACCTGCCTGCATCATAAACCGGCTACTGCATCATAAACCGTCTACTGCATGAGTAGATTTAGACTTTTAGACTCACCTTTTCCATGCACAGCCGAAATACGAATCATGCTAATAATTAGAAGGATTAAGGTAAATACTGAAATCTTCATTTTTGGCTTTAAAAACGGCGATAATATGTTGTCACTCAGTTGTCGAATTTAATGACGTCACCATTTGTGACGTCACAATGGGCCTGATCCAAAACGAGGCACTGGCTCAATTAGCATGAGTGTGTTTGTTCCCGATCAAGATTATAATGTGAATTTCTGAAAAGAACAATAGTCTATACAAGGCTCTATGCTTGTCCATTAAAAAATTAAAGCCCTGTGTGCAGGCTGCTGTGATTTTCAAGAACTTCAAAAGCTGGAAGACCTCATTTTAAGTTATAAGTGATTTTTAGTAAGCCACAATGAGACACAATCTTGATCAACTTATCTATTGCACTGAATCTTTTTTAATTCTGGTTTAATTAACACATTCAAATTATCAATTAACTTTTAAGTTCTATCTTGTTACAATAAAATTTGATGACAAAGTATACAATACTTCTCTTAAGCAATGATAGTTGCGTGCATTTATAAATCATCCAAAAACCGTGTAAAATCAATAGAAAAATATGTAAACAAATTCGTACTTTTAAAATGCATCCTTTTCAAAGGAATAATTATCTTGATAAGTTCTCAGTCCACGCTCCCAAAAATTACAAAGAAAATAGTTGCCACAGTTTTCATTGCAGCTGCCAGGATGATGTCCTGAAGGAAATAAACACAGAATGAATCAGATAAATATCAAAATAAATAAACCTGTATTAAGTATATTTTGATGTATATTTATTAAATATTATATACAGATCGATTTACAATAAACCTTGCCATCAAATATAGGCCTACACCAAGTTCTCGAACACTTAAGTTCAAATTGCTACATCTTTTCTGTTAAATTATAAATCTGCAACTTGAAATGTAACATCAATATGGCAGCAATGTTGTATAAATTGCACCATAATTGTCAAAGACCTGTTGTCATCAAAATGATGATCCTGTTTCAACACTGCAGCGCCATACTGTAATGTGGCTTTATGCACAACTATTATCAATACTGCCTCAACATTGCTGTGCTATCTGTCAAAAACATTCTTGGCTGTAATATAGTAGTAATGTTGCAGTAATGTTGCAATTATACCAGCACTCATGCAACCCTTTGGCTCCTAGTAGATTTGATGTTGCCATGAAAAACTTTATATCAAGATTTTTGGTTGCATATTTTTGTTTGAAGTGTTTTCAGTATGTAGGACCAGAGAGTCATCTCTTGTGTAAGGTATAGTTAACCGCTGAAGTTGTCAAGAAAGTCTAGTATTGTTCCAGTATACATCGATCTCGGAATACAATGATGAGAGGATTTCTTGCAGATGCTTCTATTTCAATTTAGTTCATGTTCAGCTTTGCCTTGGCTTCTACAATCCAACCATTTTGGTAAAGTATAGCTGCTGGAGGGTGTGATGGAAGTTCCCAATGGGTTCAGAAAGCATGCAGGCACCCATAACTAAACATGTTTCTGAACCAGACCAACCAAAGCTTGACAATATTTTCCATGAGGGACAGAAGGCAGACTCTGTAAGTCTTACCCTTAAGACAGTCCCACCATGCATGATACTAGTTACCACTTGAGCTACTGCAAATGGTTAAATGTGCTTAAAGTAGCAGTCAATCATGTTAGACTAAATGCTGTACCCAGTAGGAATATGACACACACAACATCAACACCTAGATAAGTAATAGTATTAAATTAATGTAATTATACTCTACACTCGAGTGTAAATAATCAGTATATTGCTATAATCTAAGTTATGTTGACAAAGAACAGAACTTCTACGTAGAATCTCAATACACAAACAGAAATAAGTTGTGTAAATGTGTGTCTCATTTAATGAGAGCTCAATTTCAATGATTTTAGACGTAAGTACATGAGAGACATTATAACGATGTGTCAACGAAATACTTTATGGAAAATTTTGCTCAAATTCTTAACATTACTATTATTGTGAAGATTCTATGTCACTTACTTAATGTTTTCAGATACAAAATCGCTGGCCGTTATATAGGTTCTTGTCCTCACAATAAGTGCAATATTGGTTGCATCACTTTAAAACCTATATAAATGAATTTCTTGACCTCAAAAACATAGAAAACGACCCCACATTTATTATTCTATGTTGTTTAAAAGCTGAGATAGAGCAAAATGCATTTTCAGCAGCCATCTATGGTACAAATTGCAATAATTGCAAGGGAACGCATGGTGGCAGAGGAATTCACTTTGTGGTATCCTGATTTTCTTTGGGAGACAGTTACCTTCCCACCACGACAGTCCCAATTTCGTGCCATGAAAGTTCCCATTTTGGCACCAGAAAAATACCAACTTTCGTCTCGAAGTATCAGCTTGCCCCACTCACGGCTGGTTTTAGATAATTATCTCCATGAATATTGAACGTTCAGAGATTTCATGCAGAGCCACGGATGCCTCTATCAAAAACAATACTATAGTTGACAAAAACACAACGAAGCAACATGCAACTAATCTAAAAGTTAAAATTGGGTTTTGCATCATTTTCAACGCAAGATTGTACCCAAACTAAAGACTGCAGAAATATGATATTACCACAACTAAGGGAGCATGACATCACCCTATAATAACTCATTACCCAGTATCCTAGATAAATAGGTTTCCATTAGTCACTGGTTGGGGACACAGGCATGCATTATGTAGGTATACCAATGGCTGACAGGTTGCTTATAGATGTGACAAATAGTGAAAGTAGGAACTACTCCTAAAAAACCTGCATATCTGCAGTTAATTGATAAGCCTATACTATTACTTTGTACTACACAACTTTCGTGGGGTGAAAGTTGGAAACTTCGTGGTGAGAACTAGGGACTGTCGGGGGCAAAATCTCTTCTGTCGGGGGTGAAGCTTCGCACCAGAAAATATACTCCTCGGCCACCATGGACATGTCTTAATAGGGGGACCGTATTATTTTTACTCTGATAAAATAAATAAAACGTATCAGAAAAAAACTAATTCTACATACCTATTATTTTATTTTATTTTTCATTTATATTTATTTAATAGAAAATCTTACTTTAAACTTGATTAGTCAAGTCTTCAGTAAAAACGCAAAAGTTCACTTTATATTCAATAAACATATTTGTTTCATTCTCCAATCTCCATCGTTAATGACTCAAAAAGTGTCTTGCAAAGATCTTGCATAATGCAACAACCAAAAGTTATTTTTTCATCTGGCAAACTTTATATTTTAGAAATCAGACGAAAAAGTAATCTACACATATATGGAAAAAATAAGAGCGCTTCATCTGGATTAACTAGTCATCACCTCTTTGACCAAGATATTGATATCTTCCTTTGTAATGTCAAGGACGTACTTACGGAAATGTATGCCCTGTAGCATAAGTGAATGTTATGTAAATTGCCTTTTTTAATTAGAAAGTTGATTCGTCATCATAACATCACATTGACAGGGGCGGATCCAGAAAAAAATATTTCAGTTCAGAAAGGTTCATGGTCCAAATAAATGAACTACCATTAATACATTCAGTAAAATAAATCAAAGAAGGTCAGTTGTTTGCAACATTTTATTAGTTGATCACAGGCATTATTGGGCCCTTGAACATGTATGCCAAACAAATATTAGAATTCTTGATAATGGAGTATCAAAATACTAGCAAAAGGCACAGTCTATACTAAACAGGCTGTATGCACAGTCCATGTCATACACAGCCTTTTGAATCCACCAGCATCACTCTGGTATAATCAGGGAAACCCTGGCAAATATATGGAGATCTTTGCAGCTTTTATAGTGTTTGGACCAAATTGGACACGAGCATGACTGAGATCACTATCCACATTCATTGATTTTTTTAAATCAATTTGATTACATCCAGCTTATGTTCAAGCTTTCAACATTCCTCAAATGATAAAAAAAAGAAATTCAATATTATTATCATCATATATCATATTTTATATTCCTATAGCGCCTTTTAATGAACAAGCATGTTCAAAGGTTCTTTAAAATGTGTATTTATTATTGAAATTTACAATATTTTTTAGGGCCATGCTGTACATGGTGGCTCCCCTGACTCTCCAGCTCAGCTCCCTGGGGAGTATACATATTTCACATGGGTAATTGGTGGCAGATGTATCTTTCTTTTGATCTATCTAAGTCTTATCGAGCCAGGTACCCATCCGCCAGGTACCCATCAGCCAGGTTGACAGTGGCAGTGAGGACTTAAGTGGCTTGCCATAGGCCAGGAACAGAAAGTGCAGTGGACAAGACTTGAACTTAGGCCCTTGGGATTTGGAGTTAACTTTTTTTTTTATTTCAACATCTAAATTCATGCAATACATGCCGTCTTATATTATAAGTCAATGAATAGAGAATATTGACATGAATACTATGCGCACAAAATAAAAAAGTTGCACAAAACTAAAAAAGCTGCTATTTTGTGCGGACATATTGTTTACTTCCTGTCCACCTTCAATTCGTGCGGCTTTAAAAAATGTCTGCAAACAGTCACAGATGATTTTATAGCTCATTTCAGCCTTTACCCTAAGTTCTTTTGAACTTTCGAGCCAACAATTTTGAGCCATACTCAGTGTGACTCAACTCGATCCCTGGCAAGTTATATAATTTGAAAAATTCTCAACAAACTCACACAACTCACATTTTTATGGTCTTTGACAATATCCATCAGTGTCATTGTGTAAAATAAGCATGAAGAAAGTCAGTTTCTGTCAAGATATGAGCCAGATATTTTTCAATTCAGAAGTAGGTGATCCAAATAGATAAAATACAGTCAGGCATACCTACACACCAGTACAAAAAGTAAAATTTAATTGGGTTTATGCAATATTTTTATTACATATTACACTAATGGTGTCAATGGACCTTGAATATGCTAAAATGTAGAACAAATATATGGGAGGTTGATTATGGAATATCGGAAAACAAAGTCCATTGCTACTTGTCCTTAAAGCATGCACTTTTAAATTCAACGACACTTCAGGACAAAGTTCTAATCTTGCTCTGGTAATCAGGTGATCCCTGACAAGTATTTGGAGCACATTCAGGATGGTCTGTCTGGTGTTAAAGGCACCAAACCTGAAGATCATTATCCACACTCACAGGATTTCTTGTTGCCAGGACCTGTGTTATATCCTGAAGCTTGATATAGTTATTTATTATTATAAAATGAACAAATAAAACAACAGTATATGACTGGAATCTCCACTGGGTAGCTTTCCAAAAGTGACATTAGGGGGGGTCTCACAAAGGCACACATTCTTTTCATATAAATTTCAGTTTGTAAATTGTGCCTGAATAAATCATCATCATCATCATTACAAAAAGGCCCCTAAAATGTTCATCATTTCCTTCCTTTCAACCCTCTTGGTTTTATATCATAAAATATGTTATTTAATATTGCACATGTTAGTATCTACCTGAATGCATCGAACATGAATCTGTGCGTCTGATGTCTTCTGAATTAGACTTGAATCGACACATGATGCTAGGCAAGCCAAAAATGCAGAAAACAAAGACCCCCTGAAATGCATTCAAGATTACAAAAGGGTACCAGAAGATATCAATGCCAGTTAAATTTGGAAGAAATCCTATCAACCAGGTGGTGCCCATGAGTGTGAACAGCCCCAGGTAGATTCGGAATATTTGACGCCGACTGATTTTGTGGACTGGGTTGACAGCCTGGAAAGTCCTACGAAGTGACAATGCAGTGCAAATTAGCAGGATTGTGTTGGTAGAAACCAAGAATAGCACTGGGCAAGCAAAGGCATATAAAACACTATTAGATCGTGTATTGGATATCCAGCAAATATCAATGTCACCATACTTAAACCAACCTGTGTCCACCAAATCTAGACACAAGCAAGGCAAAACAATACACAAAGGACTCAGCCATCCATGAATCCCAAATTTTATAAGATCACGGCATCCTCTCTGCAGTCGATGCTGTGTCAACTGATCATTCGTGAAAGTCTTGTACATTCTGTAAGCCATGCAATTCAACCAAGTAAAAGTTGTAAGCCAGAAGTAATGTTGAAGAGCCCCAATTGCTTTGCAGACTCCCGGATAAGCAACAAAATCATCATTACTCTGTAGAAGTATTTGAGCAAGCACAAGAGCCACAATGTAGTTCATTGTCATTTTACCAGGGATTGTTCTGAGATTGCTTTTCCACAAATAAATAGAAAATGTTGCAACGAGTGAAGTGACAGACAAACATGTACCAGTTAGTGTGATGACATACAAGGCAGTTTCTGGTTTTTCAGTCACGCAGGCAATAAGTTTTCCATCTGCAAGAATGATGAATTCATTTTGAGATAGGAGCTTCCCTGTCTTCTTGAGCACAACTGATGATTCCGATGTGTTTTCTAACAGTAAATATTCATTTTGTGTCAGCATCGCCTTTTTAGGACAGAGTTGTATTTTAGCATAGCAAGTGGTGAAATTCAGCTTCAATCCATAAACAGAAGATATATCCATGTTCCATTGAACATATTCAGCGTCAAAAAAATAGCCATGCTCTTTATCAATTAAGAAAACCTTTTTATTCAGTGCTTTTTCCAGTGTAGCATCATTAACATGAAACGTGCTGAAGTTTGAATTGGAGCATATATCATTAACAGTTTCAATATCATTTAATGTATTTCTTATGTTTACTGAATGTATTAGAGAATTATTGATTGTAGCAATGTTTAATAGTTTGAGCCAGTCCACATTAAAAGGTGAAGAACACACGAGCAATAAATGTTCAGTCGTATTTGATTGTGGTATGGGCATATTCTCACATCTAGCAAATTTAAGAAATGAAATATATTTTTTGATAATATTCTTTATTATATCACCAGTGTTTGTTGAATTGGATCTGATGTAAAATGAGAACTTCAATGTACTATGATGATATATCATGTTCGATAAAGTTTGGTATTTCGGTACAAAACAGTGTATACCGATTCGAACTTGACTCTGATGACACTGAAATCCTTCGCAGTGCTTCTTTTCGGCATTATTAGAGCATAAGCTTATGAATTTCCCCATGATTTGCTTTGGCTTGCCACTTAAATCCATCAGCAATTTAAAATTCACTGTGTTGGGTCCCATTGATGTACTGTTGCTGTATTGTTGATATATACACTTTCTCTCTTTGTTAGCTAAGTTGTCAAGAGGATATGCAGCACATAAATCATTTTTGAAAACATTTTGTCCAACAGCAATATTTGACAAATACACCTTACAAAGTAAATTTAATATAGGATATGATGCAAGTGGAGGATACCTGCTCTCGTGTTGTGCTGAGCATTTAAGCTGTCTCACCATTCTCATGGTTTCCTGATCTGATATACCCAAGGTATAACTTTGAATACAATACTGGTTCAATGCTATGAAGAAATCATTTTGCCCTTTGTGATATAATATGTCCTTCAAAGGAACCACATCACCCTCTTTACACAAGTATGTAAAATCAAAAGGCTGTAGTTCAGATGAATTTGCACCATTGCATATTGCACAGCGAGTATTAAGAAAAATAATGAATCTGTCCTGCTTCTTATATAGAACATACTGTGGTATGGCATTTGTATCAGAATGACAGCTGTTTTTAACTACATTGTCTCTATTTGAGTGCACTGAAGTAACTGGACATTCTGTTATCACACGAACACTACTGCAATGATCCAATAACAGGCATTTTTCATGTTGGGTCTCATCTCTGTGAAAGTCTTTCAGTCCTAATGCATAATTTACGATAATTTCAGCTGCAGATTTTGACTGATTAGTAGAAGGAATTGCACTGTATTGCACATTAATTAAGCTTCTCCTAGCATGCTGAGGACAATACAATACAAAATCAAAACAACAGTCTCCCATTTTTCCACAAAGTTCATCACATGCGCATATAGAGTATAGAATACCAGGATATCCACAGCTTCCTCTGCAAGAATTCTGTCTGCAATATGACCACTCAATGTTGTGATATTTTGACACCATTGTTCGTAACCTAGAGTCATTCTTTGTTATCCACTGGACTTGGTTTGGACATTGACATGAACCTGTAATTAAAAGACACTTTAGCATTTTGTTCAGTGGCAATGGTGACATTTTTTCATGTTATGCTTTGCTACATTGAATAAAGCATCGGTCAGTACATTCCCACTACTCATCTTACACCGAAAATAATATTTTACTAGAAGAGCCATTTGCATTGGTTTTTCTTACAAACTACATATTTAGCTTGTATATATATATATATGTATATATGGTTTATTTAACAACAATGACAGTTACATATAGAATACACTGAATAACCAATTGTACAATTGACTAAGTAATAACATGAAGTACAAATAATTTTCAGTTGAACTTTATTGTTCTTAGGAGATAAGCCTCATGCTTAAGAAAGCTGTGCACAAATGACTCATCGCCTAGTAAGCCTTCATCAATGCAAGTAGTCAGCCTTAGTCAATGTCATGCAGTGGTACATGTTTTACAATAGGTTAGTCAACATAACTAATGATTTAAAAAACATTGACTTGGAACCAGGGTTTGAAATGAACTTTTTTCCCAAATTAAAATGACATTTCTACACCACTATTGCTGCTCCAGTTGGACTGGTAACCTAACATCTAACGGGTCCTGCAATCCACATGGCCCTTATTTTTTAGACCTTCATCTTAACAAATTTGATTAACTAAGGATCGAGAGGGGATGACATACAAATAACTCATATAGGAGAAACTAAGCGGTGAAAGTTGATGGTTTTTTAAATTCCATATTATTCAAGAATTTTGGAATTATGGTATTCTCGACTTGTTAAGAAAATGGGTGTTCCCATCATTCCCATGAACCATTTCAATAATGAACAAATATAATAATAATCTAAGAAACAATACTAATGTAATTTAGATTATATGTCATTATAAAGATAGGCTTCAAGGATTACCCAAAAGGATGGCTCTGCTGTCACAGCCTATACAATCACATTGCCAAGATCTCTCGGGCATCACACAAGGAGCACTTTTCACTCTAAATGATTAACTTACAGAAATCACCTTTTGCAAATAAAATGCTGTAGAGATGTTGCCTTTATAAAATAGTGATCCAACCTATAGTCATTTTAAACAGAGGATAGTATACACCATAAAGATCTTTAAATCAAAACAATAGGATGGAGCTTTTTATGATGCTCTTTTCTCTACAAGAAAGTCACAGCAATGCTCAACAAATTCTGAATTAATTGGTAACACAGAGAGCAAACTTAGATGAAGTTTCCGACAGGTGTGTAAGATGTTTTTTGAGCAACTTCGATAATAATTTCATAAATTTATTTACTAACAGTCCATTCTTTTCACCATTCAGTACATGGAGTTTCCTCTTGCACATACGGCTTTTTAAAAATCATGGGTCTGTGAAATTTCCATACCATATTTGTATATTTTAACTTTCTTTCTTGTGTCAAATAAAATCAATGTCAATACTAATTCTACTGTATAAGGTGATTATAAATATAATATTGTATAGCATGTCTTGTTTGGTACAGATTTACACATATTTTGCACGATAAAAATTTTTCGAGGTTAATTACTCCATACATACATTTATGTCAAAGTTTTATATTCAGTTCTACCTTTGAACTCATTGGCAGATCCAGCAGGGGTGGGGGGGGGGGGCATTGAAAAGACTGACAGGGCCATCTTTCAGTCATGCTTGAAGGCCACCTGGTTCAAAAAGAAAGGGGGAAAAAACTAAAGAATATAAAAAGTAATACATAAGGAGTCTATAAAGAGTATAAAAACGAAGTAAATACATCGATAAATATTTGTACCACATATTTACATACATACATACATATACAAATCATATTGTAAATTGTATTAAAATTAATTGTATGAATGTGCTGAATGTTGTTTGTGTGTTGAATGTATATATATGTCAAATGATCTTGTGAATGAATTATAGAATATTACAAATCAAATTGGGTTGATGGAAAAAACACACACAAACAACCTAAAACAGCTGGTTACATAGGTATGCCTTCCAAGTCAGGCCTCTTTAATGAAACTCACATACTACATGACATAGCACTTTAAACATATCATGGAGGATCTTGACTCCAAAGGACTTCTCTCGCCTATCACTGAGTGCAGAAAGGTGAGATTAAGTATCATATAATTATTTACACTTCTTCAAATTTTAATTTTAATCTGTAGACTTAAATTTTAATCGCTTGGTGCAGCTAGACTCACAAACCCTGGAAAACACTAAGTGCAGTACTAGACCGAGAAGGACCTGAAAGGTTGGGTTACTTTTGTATCTTTTGTAATATATGTATAATTTGAGGTTTGCAGGTAAGTGTGTCATCTCATTTTAAGATAGGAAGAAAGTGATTAACATTGTCCCTGCTGCATAAGATATAATGAGATAAGATAAAACTTCATTTACAGTCGGTGGTGACAATAAAACAAAGAACATAAGCTACAGTAGCTTTTAACCGACAAATAAATAACAAAAACAACAAGATGATAAATATTTACAAATGAAATGACATATAATGTTCTTAGTAAAGTTACAGGTTATTTGGTATACAAAAAAAATACAAGATCCACATTGACAGTTATTCCAGTAGTTACTGTTTCTTAACAATTGTCTAAAGTTTGCATATTCATCAACTTCTTTAATTTGAACAGGTAAATAATTCTATTGCACATGTACATATATGTATTTTATTCTTAGTAAGAGATATGTTGTGAGGTATTACGTTATTTTCTTTCATATTGCCAAATATTGTTTTAAATTTATTGCAATATACATTTTTTGGTAAGTAAATTAAGTCAAGAAATGCTTACCCAAAGTATTCAGCTGAAAGACATGAAGGAGATACAAAATCCGGACGAATGTTCTGTGATGGAGGAGAAACATGACTTTAGGTGAACTAATCGCTACCAACCAATGTTCAAGACTGAAGAAGAGGCTGTGCTCGTCATATTCGATATTAACTGTCAAAAAGAAAGAAAATTACATTATCTTATTGCCAATCAATCTGGTTTAAAATCTCAGTATCAGGGAACAAAAATAACAACAAAATCAAAAACAAGACAATCCTATCTCATTATACTGATGGATATCTACAAAAATAAAGAAATAAAAGGGTGGCCTTTCTTTAAACATCAATAAACGTCCAATTAAATTAATGCATCTTCACATTACATTTTCATTCCACTAAAGCAGTCAGTGTCCAGGTTTTATTTGGTGTTTCTATTCTAATGATACCCGAAAGCAAAACTTTCAATAAATTTGATGCCCATTAAATTAATGCATCTTCACATTACATTTTCACTCCACTAAAGCAGTCAGTGTTCAGGTTTTATTTGGTGTTTTTATTCTAATGATACCCGAAAGCACAACTTTCAATAAATTTGATGCTATCAATTATATTTTGGAATTAGATATCTATTGAAACTTGTGAAGCATGCTTTTTCCCATGAAAAGAAACATGCAAATCAACTCAAAAGTTATCACTTGAAGTTATTACTATATGACGTGAGTATCAGGTGTGGTGAATGCATTGATATCAGGTTGCCTCTTAAAATTTCCACCGTAGCATCCTGGACATGAAAAGCACTATAGTATTATGATTCAGGGGTACACAACTACCTCACCTACTAGCACTTGGCTGGTGGCAGCTGCTCTTTAGCTTACTGTTAGAGTGCAGGAAAGTTGCACACTGGACAGTGAATAATCTGGTCCCCTCTGACCCCATGTGTAGGGTAGTTGGTTCAAATCCCATTAGTGGGGTGAGGTTGTTGACTAGGAGTGGTCAAAACCTCAGGTGGTCATTTGGGATATATTATTATGATCCAGGGGTACACAACTACCGGTGGGCAGCTGCTCTTTAGCTTACAGTTAGAGTGCAGGAAAGTTGCACACAAGAGCACTTAGGCCGACGTTTGCATCAATAGTCTCTGATTTCAACTTCTGAAAGGCCGTGCCAGGGAGGATATGTACACTGTGTAGACAAACAATATATTATTAATATTATTTGACTCTCACCTCTGTGACCCTGAATAGATGATTCGCAAAATTTGATGGTGCAAAGCTGCAGTAAGAAAATTCAATGCAAAATTTATTTTTAAAGTA
This sequence comes from Alitta virens, assembly GCA_932294295.1. Taxonomy (NCBI): domain Eukaryota; kingdom Metazoa; phylum Annelida; class Polychaeta; order Phyllodocida; family Nereididae; genus Alitta; species Alitta virens. The sequence goes on along the minus strand of OW028578.1, from coordinate 1,452,641 downwards.
ATCTTAATACACCTTATACAGTAGATTTTATACAGGATAATATTATGATGCTGTCACAGGAAGTTACATGCTAAGTCATTAAAATTACTCAATTGATCGTACATCATTATCTTATCCCACTTTGAAAAGGAGTCCTTTAAGGTAAAATGCAGCATTAGAGAGAGAGAGAGAGAGAGAGAGAGAGAGAGAGAGAGAGAGAGAGAGAGAGAGACAGTGTGTGTGTGTGTGTGTGTGTGTGTGTGTGTGAGAGAGAGAAAGAGAGAGAGAGAAAGAGAGAGAGAGATATGTTTATTCCAACCATAAATATTTTTTGTTTACAATAAATGTAATAGTAAAAATCATAATACTTTTTTTTTTTAAATATGGTGTTGGAGACAGACTCTTTGGCCTAAAGCTGCTAGCTTGTCTGCCACCAGGGGATTTCATTTCATAGATAAAATTTTACATTTGTAATACATGGCTATGTGGGGATTTAAACAAAGGTAAACAATCCAACTGAAACAAGTTTTAATCAACATAAAATGAACATAGAAAATGGTCAGGAGGAAATTTTCATTATTTCAAAAACCTTCTCTTTTTTTTTTTTACATAAGTAGACAGTATTAGATTGGCGTTTGAGTTTGTATATTCTTGACAAATGTGAAAATAAACTCAATTTAATAATCAATCTGCATGTGCCAGGAAGCAAATGCTTGTCGTGAGCACATACAAGCAGTTATAACTCTCTCTTGCACTGTGAGGGTTCTACCATATTGACACTTTCACCCTTGAAATGACTAGTAATGACCTAATCAATATAGTAATGACTAGTAATGATCTCATCAATATATTAATTTGCATTGTTATAATCTTCAATTACCCACTCAAGTTAAATATGGCTTCATTTGGCTTGGATTAGCTTCAGGTGGCTCTGGCTAGTTCTGGTTAAGCGTATTACTGCAGTACTGTATTATAATTGTAATCTTTCAGTGTGATTATGACATCTTATTAACAAATTATAATTAACTGCAATGTTAATAGCCATTAGTAGAGCTGACTTTATTTTTCTCATGGGATATGTGTGACATTTCACTGGACAAAATTTATTGGCAGTAAAACATTTTATGAGTACATTTTCATAAAAACAAAATTTTTGTGTAAAGAAAAAAAATTTGTCTTGAAACAGCAAATTTGCATACTCTGGTCACATGGCTCAAAACAACCAATAACAGTACCCTCAGTCACATGACCCTCGCCATATTGAATTCTCAACCACAACAGAAGTTACAACTCAGGTTCGTCCTCAAACATATTCATATAATACCACAAAAGACCATTTTCCTGCAAGTTTATCATCGCTCATATTTTTTATCAGTTCGCTCACCTGTCGTGTAACTAAGGATGGATGAAGTCACAGCTCTCGTGGTTGGTCATTCTTACATTAAACGTTACGCACGCTGGATCGGCAGTCATGCCATAATGGCGCCATCATCAGCATACCAAGTTTGCAACAGGATTTCTGACTTGCAACTGTTGGGAGTTTCGGGTCTCAATAGTGCACAACTTCATGCAGACGACCTAATCTTCCAAGCCTCACGTTTTGAAATCGTGGTTGTCAATTGTTGTACTAATGGTCTAGCCTGTGGACACAGTTACATTGAAGTTGCCAATAACATCTTCCTATACGCACGACGCTCCCTTGAGGCCGGAGCGAAGATGGCGGTCATAACATCAATATTACATCGCACCAGGAACCTCACTAGCTCATTCGAAGAATTCAATTCACAGATGAACCTTTACAACAATCACATGAAGCAGTTGTGTGTACCAAAGAAGTGCATCTTGTTTCACACACACAAAGGTTTCACACGGCATCCATCCATCCCCCAAGCGTCGCCATTCACAGCAAAAGTCAGGAATGGAAAAGTACAACGAGTCCATTAGAACAGCACTACATCGTGCCATACACCGATTGAGCTTCACCCACCAAGCCCAATCATGAAGCGAAAAAATGACACCAGCACATCCAGTCGCCAGCGGCCCACCCGCAGACGTACATCTAGTACAAGATATTCACCATCTCAGTACGATGATGCCCAACGCTAAACTACGACTGACACCAGACGGCATCGTCCAATGCTCTCGAACAGCCTGAAGCCCGATCACGATCTAACAGTCGTGACCAAACCACTGATGGAACCACAACCTTACTGCGACAGGAGATGGATGACATGAGACACACAATGACTCTCATACAGCAGACACTACAGACGCTGCAGCCTCCACAAGCCACAACTGTACCGCCATCAGCAACATACACCCCCTCCTCAGCAGGACATCCACAATTCAGCCAGGCAACCTCCAGCAACCAACTGACCACATCCACAGAGAATGTTACAGGTAACACTCATGCTGACATCTTGCAATGTTTCCTGCCCACACCCAGGCCAATTATAACAGCTGGCATTGGAATATCAGCCCACCTCACGCCTCAAGTAAAAGAAAAGATATGGTGCGATGAATACATCCAACTCCAGCACCTACTGCCTCAACAGTCAACGCAATATTCAGAGACAATAACCCTAGCCCTGTGCCAAGAAGCACAGAACAATCTAGGTCTTCGGCTGACCAAACCAAAGCCATCCACCCTCACCCTCCAACAGTGGGAAGATGCCTTTTTGGTATACATGGCTGTATACACAGAGAGACATCAAGTCTGTGCATCCATGTGCACGTACATGCGGGATGTAAAAGACATGGCACGCAGAGGAGCACACTTCCTGCACTATGATGATCAGTTCCGCATAGAAAGGGCCACCACCCATTGTTCTTGGGATAGTGTGCATCAAGGCTTGCTATTTCAGGCAACAACGCCCTTTCGTACCAACAGCAGCAACAACTACAACAACAACACCAACAACTACAACAACAACAACAACAAGGCCTCGAATAAGCCCTTTCAATACCGGGTGCCCACTGGGTTCTGTATCGCCTATCACGCGAAAAACACCTTCTGCAGAGCCAACAAGTGCCCCTTCAAGCACCTCTGTCCAAAGTGTGAAGATAGGCACCCAGTATATCACTGCAACAATAGACCCCAATACAATGACCGCAAGCCAGCCATCAACAAAACAGAGCAGCAAACTACCACAAAGCCTAAGCCCAAGGATGCCAACCCCAATACGGGCCGATATACTTCAACAATACCTGCATGGTAATGATGTAGAATTAGCCAACTATATAGTGCAAGGTTTTAGGCATGGTTTCACCCTACATACTGAACATTTATCCAAATCCAATAAGTCTACCACTAATGCTTCAATCGCTAATCGCCATCCTGAGGCGGTCGATCAAAAAATAGCCAAAGCATTACTGAATGGCCACATAGCAGGACCATTCAAACAGCCACCTTATCAAGATATGTTCATATCCCCATTATCTTTACGTCCAAAGAATGACAACCTAGGCTGGAGACTACTGCATGACTTGAGCTACCCGTATGATGACACATCAGTTAACAGTGCCATCCCGGATAAGTTCAAGCATGTTAGGTACTCATCGATTCAAGATGCCATCAACATCATACAGCAACTGTGTAAAGGTACACACATGGCAAAATCAGATATCGCTTCAGCTTTTACACTAGTACCAATACATCCTCATGATTACCACCTCCTAGGATTCAAATGGAAGGGCCAATACTTTTATTACACCACATTACCGCAAGGCGCTGCCTCCAGTTGTTTTGTTTTTGAGCGCATTGCTACAGCATTGCAGTGGATCTTACAATCCAAGTTTGGTAGGCAACATGTCATACATTACCTTGATGATTTTCTCTTCCTAGGTCAAAATCCAGAAGAGTGCAAAAACAGTATGCTTGTTTTTAAAGATATTTGCTACAAGCTCGGCATCCCGATAAATAATTCAAAGACAGAAGGCCCCACACAATGTTTATCATTCCTGGGTATACAACTGGATTCGCTTTCATTCCAAGCATCATTACCTTTGGATAAAGTCTTCAGATATAAAGATATGATGTCAAACTTTTTAAACCGCAAAACATACGCACTTCATGAGATGCAACAGGTTATAGGACCCCTACAATTCACAACCTCTGTTGTACTCCCTGGACGTACCTTCCTTAGACGATTAATCAACAGTACCATAGGAGTGACAAAACCATACTTCCAAATACATCTCACCAAAAACATCAAGGAAGACATACTAATGTGGAAAACAGAGTTGTTCTCTATCCTACTAGCACTGCAACTGTTTGCAAAACAAATGTCTAACACTCACATTATTATCCACAGTGATAATCAGGCAGTAGTTGAAGTCCTATCCAAAAAGACAACTAAGCACCCACAAATGCTCACCCTACTACGCCATTTAGTACTACACTGCCTACAGTTTAATATACTTTTCTCTATCCAACATATCAATGGTAAATTGAATGTTTTGCCAGATGCTCTGTCACGTTCTATACACACTCCCCAAATGTTGCAGGCGCTGTCAATGGACCACCATCCAACACCCATCCTGGACAAACTTCTGCCAGGCAGCTACAGGCTGTAGCAGACCAGATACTGGAGAATGCACTAGCCCCATCCACAAGGAAGATGTATAACACCAACTTTCAGAGATGCAAGACTTTCATAGAGACAACCCTCCAACAGAGAGCAATGCTCCCATTCACAACAAACCAAATCCACTTGTATGTGGCCTATCTGCATTCCTTGAATTACAGACATTCTACAATATTATCACACCTGTCTGCTATTTCGCATTTCCACAAAATGAATGAACTCACAGACCCTGCTACCAGTTATCCCACAGTAAAACTACTTGCTGGTGTTCGCAATCTACAAACAGCCCCTCCAGATAAGCGTCTACCAATAACCAGATCAATACTACTTGGCCTGGTCACTGTTTTGAAAACATGCTCATCTACATATGAGGCAGATTTACAGTATGACTCATATGGAGTTGTCCATGTATCGCCGACTTTCGGCAAGACACGGAATGTCACGGATTATAACGGGCATAGCGCTTACCCCCCATGGGATGCCTAATTGCTTTACGGGGCCTTTCTCGGACTTTTGCCGACCTGTGGGGACTGTCGGGGATTTACCCCAACATTTCTTTTATCCCTATTAACCCCATCAAAACCTTGGGCCCTTTAAGAACAGGTGTTAGACATCATGGGGGTAAATAGATATCATCAGCTTTAATTGCGCAGAGGGGGTTGAAACTGATACTTCTGCAACCCTGTAAGATCAAAGGATGCTGTTTCTACTAGTCTTGAGTCACACAAATAAATTTTTTCCATCTTCTTTTAATTGAAGTGACACTATTTGTATTGAATAGCTCTCATCTTCTGGATTAAGACCATGTAAATTTCATTGCAATGTGATCAGTATATCCTGAGATAGCTATATTATCAATAAATTTAAATACATTTAACTGCAGTTCATTACATCCTAGATGAACCAGAGTTTAAGCAAAGATTATATGAAGTGATAAATGTGTTTGTATTATTTAGAAATAAATATTTTAAACTTTCATGCTATTTTTGTGCGATCAATAAAGTTATGTTATCTTTAACAATCACAATATAAATACAATCTCACCAATAAAACCACTATCAAGACCACCTCTCTATAAACACCTGTCACAATAGCTCCCAATTATCCACTGGTCAATCAAGACTACTGAACAGACAGATACATTAAAACCACTAATAAGATCTCCTCACAATTAAGACCACAATTTCGGACCTGTCAGCATTGTTATTTATGAAGGCTACTTTGAATTTTTGTATTAGATGGACGAACGGGTATAGATGGATAGATAGATAGATAGACATATAGATATATACATAGATAGATAGATAGATAGAGCTAGATAGATAGCAAAAACTTCATCATAACTATTTATTGTATTACAGAGGTGTGAAAAATCGTTGCTATGGCAACCGCAAAGACAGAGATCATAGATAGACAGGAGTAACATTTGACAAACAATTGACACCTGTTTCCTGCATACAATCTATCAATCACAAAAACAGGCAAGAAAACTACATTTATTCTCAAGTGAACTATAGTTGAATAAGCAGCCAACTTGCTGTGACCTTTCACACACTATATTATTTTAGACAAAAAAAAGTTTTTTTTTTTATTCTCCACTTGGGCTCTTCACTTGAGATTCAGTGACACAATATGGCTTATTACTATATTCCCCATGGCATCCATCTAATGGTAAATCCATGAGTACTGTTATGTTTACAAGGAAACCTGAGGTCAGTCCTGACAAAACAACTGTTGAGTGCAAAATGACCTAGAAATAGTTTGCCCTAATCAGGTCACCCCATGCCCTACCCTGAACTGGCCCACCCTCAACCATCATGACCTACTAGCTCCATAGTATTGACTGCACCGAAGCCCTTATCTAAAAAATGTCAGTCAGTCAGTCAGTTGTCAGTCAGTCGTCAGTCATTCGTCAGTCAGTCGTCAGTCATTCATCAGTCAGTCAGTCAGTCATTGACTGCATCAAAGATTGTTTAATAATCAGTGCTAGCATTATTGATACATCAGTCAGTCAGTCAGTCAGTCAATCAGTTAGTCAGTCAGTCAATCATTCAGTCAGTAACTGCACCAGAGCCCTTATTTAATAATCTGTGCTAGCATTATTGATACAGCAGTCAGTCAGTCAGTCAGTCAGCACGTCAGTCTGTCAGTCAGTCAGTCAGCACGTCTGTCAGCCAATCAGTCAGTCAGTCAGTCAGTCAGTCAGTAACTGCACCAGAGCCCTTATTTTATAATCTGTGCTAGCATTATTAATACAGCAGTCAGTCAGTCAGTCAGTCAGCCATAATATTGCCTACACCTAAGCCCTTATTCAATAATCTGCGCTAGCTAAGGAATGTCAAACTAAGTTTTTAGGACTATTTTGGATTTATGGAATGCAATGAAATGTGGTTTTAATAAGTAGAATCTTTTGTCAAATCAGAATACTGCAATATACATCATAGATAAATTAAAATTGCATTTTCTGTTTTCCACCTTTTTCTTACTAAAGTTGAGACTATCTGCTTGAATAGGATAGGACATTTTGGACTGTTATTTTCTCCAAGGTAACTGCAACAATGGTGGCATGAAAGATTTAATTCCCAATTATTTGAAAAAAGGTCATTAGGATATTTAGTTATTTGATACTGGCTATGAGACAGCAATTAATACAGATGGACACAATATAATTGAGCACTATTTAAATTCTATTTTTTTTAAGTTGCATTGTCATTTTTTCATATCTCTGGTTCTACTCAACACTATGCAATAAAATGTATATGCTCTTGATCTAGAAAATTACAGCAACCCAAAAAACAGTGAGTCATTGGTGTATAGTTAGAAAATTGGAAAATAACTATGGTGGCTCAGAGTAACTAATTAAGCATCTTCTTTTATCTGGCCTGGGGCAATCAACTATGACCCCCCAATACAAAGCCATGGTAGTGGAGGGAGGGGGGAGGGCTGACACTAAGGGGTTATTGATATTTCCTGTTTGTAAAGACAAGGGGAATTATAAACTGAAATCTGGGACTGATAAGAAACACATGTTGCTGATAAGAGCAAAATGCTGCTGACCACCATCCACGGCAGCCCACCCCTCTGATATCCGTAACAAGGGGCAAGGACCCGCAACGAGCCACTGCAAGCCGACACTAGCCGCAAATTAATTATAGCCAATTAGTCAGGAATGTCTATCAGCTTTGCGGGGCCTTTCGCCGTGTGTTGGGGCGTTTTGGGGTGATGTCGGCGAAATATGGACAATTCCATATGAGTCATACTGTATATACATCTATGTACAGCATCATGTATTATGCTTGCCTACGAGCCAGTGAAGTCCTACTGACCAACACACCACAACACATTCTCAACATGGACAGTATTACTATGAAAGAACACTCTTTCTCCATCAAATTCGCCAGTTTCAAGCACTGTACTCAGCGAGACACCACCATCCATATCGAGCCTACAGGTGCTCCTGATTGTCCAGTGCAAGCCCTGAAGTCATATCTGAGACAACGCCACAATCAGCCAGGTCCACTGTACTTGCACAAAGGCAGCCCAGTACACCGCACAACCTTCATAACAACACTTCATGCCTGCCTGCGATATCTGAACATTGCCACGGGTAATTACAACACTCATTCTTTCCGCATTGGACGCACCACAGACATGGCAGAACAGAACATCCTACATGACACCATCCAAAGAATTGGGCGCTGGAAATCCAACGGTTATCTTAAATACATACGGCCTCAATACATATTGGCTCAGCCAATTGCATGACATCCGAGACAACCAAGTAGTTGTTGGGAACCATGTCATGGCTCATCTTTCCTGCCGTTGGATGCCTAATTACATATATCTTCTCCATATTGGCCGCACTACATGCCTTCATGCTCTCCCCGGACAACCTAGTAGTTGTTGGGATCAGTGTCATGCTCTTTCAATGTCAAACTAAAAGTGACAAACCAGTACCAGTATTCGGATTTATTTTATTTTATTTTTTATTCCGTCCGTTACATCACTATTATGTCCTTGTAGTATATGCCAAACCAAAACACCAGTTGTTGCTGATATCACACCAGGGCAACCAAGTAGTTGCTAGGTCACTGAGATTTCTTGCAATGTTAATGCAACTGTCCTAGTATAGTATTAGGTCTGACTTACAGCTGAAAAGCACCAGAACAACCCAGTAGTTGTTTGGTTCTGTTAGTTGTCATTGTCTAGTCTTTGTCAGTATTTCTCCCACTGTTGTACATAATTACTATGTTACTCTAAACACACCTTGTCATTTTTCATTTTTTTTTATAGTCATTACATACTACTTAGATACTATTTGTACTAGTAATTAGACTGTTATCTAAAGTACTGTTATTCCCAGTCATTATACTACTGGCATACTGTTGTTTTGATTATTACTAGTCAATACTCTAAACACACCTTGTCATTTTTTATATTTTTTTATAGTCATTACATACTACTTAGATACTATTTGTACTAGTAATTAGACTATTATCTAGAGTACTGTTATTCCCAGTCATTATACTACTGGCATACTGTTGTTTTGATTATTACTAGTCAATATACTACTCGAGGATTGTGTGTACTTGTGATTATACCATATTTTACTGTAATAAAACATGCATAGAATATACGCTTTGTGCCTATGCACCAGGACAACCCAGTAGTTGTCTGGTCATACACTTACTGCTCAACTGTAACTGCCGGTGCAATTGTGTTTAGTACAACTTTTCGTATTGGCTTATATTGCCAATAGTAGCATTTATTTTTCTCTTTTATTTTATGGCAGCAGCTGAGCATGCTCAGCTTTGGCTATTTACATGCTGCCACAATGTTAGTTTTACATTGCATTTTTATTATTACCATAGGGGTTTTTACAGAATCTCAACATAGGAACTCTCAGCCTACAGCTCATTGTTTCTCTGTCTTGTAACAAACAAAATAAAAACCCCTGTTTAATTTTTACACCAAATCAAAGTGTTTGTGTTGCTGTTTCATAAGACAAATGTACTTTAAAGCTTGTGCATAAGCTATTATGGATCCTTTACTGAATATAAGAGTCTATTATATAGGTTGTTAAGCTATAGGCGGATAGTGCATACATTTTGCCTCACAATACATTTTGTACTTTATTTCAATATTTTTTTAATTGTTTTAATGAAAATATTTTGGCACTGTAGTCTTGTGATGTAAAACTTAAATTAACACCTGTTTTCTTAATTTATTTAAGTGAGAAATAATTACAACTGCTGTCCAAAAAATAAATTTGAGAATATTCTTGTGTGTCACATGTTGACCTTTCCAAGAATCTTTTTTCTCAGTTTTGAGTGTTACGACATCAATTAACTGGTGGCCATGCCTTTTAACATATTGACATCATTGCTAGTCAATACTATCACCAAAACATAGATATCTGTAATTTTAAATAAATAATAGCTATGTCCTTTAGGAGAGGAGTTTTAAGGTGCACTTAACATTTACAAAATGATCAATGAGATCTATTCAGAATGCAGATGATTATTGATAGGCTCACTTTTATGGTTATTTTAATTGAATAGGCCGAAGTTATGCGAATCAATTGCACTGCACAACAGCAAGAAGAAGAACAACATTTTGAAGCAAATACTGCAGACATGATTGGGAAGTTACTGTTTATTTCGCTTCTTTTAACTAATGCCAAAGGTAAGTCTAATAACCAAGAGACAATTTTTTCTCTTGGCAAAAACATTTGCAGAAGGTATACTGTAGTTACTTCGGTGAAAAGTTGTCAGTGCGCCATGCAGGTGGCTGGGCGTCACACTTTCATTTCCGGAGCAGAACTCTAACACTATTGCATGTAATAAGTTTTTTTTTTGTCTTTATTGCCTAGTTGGGCCTTTTGATAGTCTCATTGACATTTCTCAGCTATGTTTTACGAAATCAGGAAAAATTAAATAAAATATTTTTTGTTTCCGGAGCAGAACTCTGACACTATTTCATCTACACCCTTAAAACTTTGTCATAATATGTCTAATATAATGGGTTTTATGGTCATAAATAATATGGAATTATAGTAATGAGGGAAAATGTGAAAAATTAATATTTTCCCAAACCTCCCTATCTCAACTACTATTATGCCTATGTACATGCATGAAATTTGGCTATAAAATGTCTAAATTATTATTAGTACTTTAACTTCCAAAACCTCATTCTGGCATTTATTTCATAGTATTTTCATAACAATGGAAAATATGAAAAGATTTTGTTGTTTGCTACATTCCCTGAAGCCTGATACATTGTTTGCATGATATACTTCTGATTATGGAAAATTAAAGTTTATATATGTATGTTCAAAAATTTTATAACATCATTGTTATATTCTTTGATTATATGACATTAAATGATAGGGAAAATGTGGGAAATTTATATTCTAGATCTAAACCACTAATATGCCTGCATGCATGAAATATAACTTTTAAAATGTCTAAATCATAGTTCATACCTTTCTTTAGTCATTTATTTCATACAGGTCTATTCATAATAATGGAAAATATATAATTTTGCCAACAAATTATGTTATATACTGCATTCCTCAAACCCTGGTAGTGTGTTTATTATGACATTCAAAACATTTTGGAGAAGTTTATGTATGTGTAATGAAAAATATTCCCAAATAATTTGACAAATATGAGAAATTGTCAACCACAATTAAATTATAAATCATATATTATAATTTTAGAGATTATTATTTCATGCACACCACTGAAGGATAGAAATATTCTTAGAGTGTTTCATATTGGAATTAACCAGTAAATGAAGAGATGGGCAATGCAAAAACATGTATGTGTAATGAAAAATATTCCCAAAAAATTTGACAAATATGAGAAATTGTCAACCACAATTAAATTATAAATCATATATTATAATTTTAGAGATTTTTATTTCATGCACACCACTGAATGATAGAAATATTCTTAGAGTGTTTCATATTGGAATTAACCAGTAAATGAAGAGATGGGCAATGCAAAAACAATTTTCATAACCACGCTGTACAAATGAAAGTGTAGAAGAACATCACTTTGGGCATTTCACCTCATAACAGGGAGGAAAAACGTAAAACTAATGAATTGGTGATTATATACAACAGCTGGTATATTTCCATTGGTATTAAGTTTTATCAAACAGTAAACTACTACAGCAACATCCCTGCACTGCATCTGTTGAGAAACGAAAGATCATAAAACGGTGGCCTAACATGGGTTTTTCCGACCGACCGTCTCTTCAAATATGCTCCGAGAAAGTTCCGAGAAACATAAGATCAAAAAACCGTGGCCTTAAATAGCCTAAAATCATGGCACAACTACTGGGCTGTGGAAATCGAAAGACCAAAAACAGCCATGCATCACGGCTCAACTTAGACACAATTTAAAGCAATTTAACAGTGCTTGATAACCTGATAACACTAAAATGGTGCAGAGGTATTTCCAATGTAGTTTGTCATTTGACAACTCCGTTTTTGATGTATGCTTCATTGTTGATTACTGCCCAATTATGAGGTAAACTAGACTAATTCTGTGTTTCTCTGCCCTAGAGGCGTTGCGTTTTTACAGCGTGATAACTGGCCATGTCAATGGGCCTATTCGACTGGGCATTTTGTGGAGCTCATTTTGCTTCGTGGAGCACGAAATATATTCGACTGGCAGTTTTACAAAAATTTTCACGAAGAAAAGAGAGCGTTAAAGTCTCTGAAACTGGGTCACGTGATCAAAAAAAGCAAAATACTAGTTCAAGCCAGACAAACGCCGTTGCAACGCCATACCACTTAGTCAACCTCCAGCAATGATGGCATTGGATGAGACAGACAACCCTCGGGGAGGATGTTTTTGCCGTTTTGGTTAAGCGCCTTGGAATTCCCGGATCTAAATCATTTCAAATGGTGGGCATAGCGATGAACTGTAAGCTGTTTATTGGCGTTTTTGCGGACTATGGATTCGACACTGCGCAGGTGGGCGTGTCTTAAAAGTGCTGTACAGAAAATCCCCAGTCGATAACTACCAATGTTAACAGTGTTCAGTCATGCATGACTTGCTGAATCCAAAAGCACTGACGGCAAATGCACTAATATCACCATTGACATTTAGAAATGCAAATTTCACAGACAGATATATCAATAAGGTTATTTGCGCTTAGCCACATATACCTGACGGTATTTTCATTGCAACATAATAAAGAGCGTCGCCGATTCGCAATTTCGTTTTATGAAAAGTGGAGGTCAGAATGGTATCAAATAATGCACAAGCGAAACACCTACACATTTTTGTACACAATAAATTTTGAAGTAGGAGAAATTAACCATAGATACAGTAGCAATACTGTCAAACGGTTTTCAAGACTAGTGAAAGGGAGGGAGTGATTTAGAGGTCTACTAGTGCTTTTCCCCCAGGAGACTATGAAGTGACAAATAGACTATAATGTGATTATGTGACTGAATGGAGACAGGGACTACAGAGCTATCAAATCAGGAATAATCCAGCATTAAAATTTATGTAATGTTCTTTGGTGGGCCTTGAACTAGAGAAGTCTTGATCTGAAGCTGAGCACACTGCCACAAGACCACAGAAGCAGACATGTGTACAAGAATAGTTGTGAGAATCAGAAGTTGACCACATTACCACTAGACCATGGAGACAGATGTAGATGTTAGCAGTGAATTCTTAACATTACTGCCGAAACCTTACATAAGCTAGCGCTTTGCACTCAACTGTGGGGCTAATGACTGAGGAGGAGGCTGAGGAGGAGAGGCTTCTATAGAATAATTGTTTTTTTTTTTAACATTAAAATCATCTTTATCATTCTTTCAGTTATAGATTTGGCTCAAAAAGGTATGGATCAATTCAAAAAAAATACACTACCTTTTCTACTCACACATGTAATCCATATTAATTGAATCAGCAAGGAAATTTATTTAATGAATTGCATATGTGGCATATCTCCTTTGAGTGCAACTTTGAGAACTTATGTAAGAGTATTTTTTTATGTGCATTGTTATTTTGTTATTTATTTGAATTTTTTTACTGATACCTTCTGGTTATTTAACAAACATTAAATAACAGCTAAATGTCTTATTGTAAATGGCAATGTTGAGTGCACAGTGCTAGCTTATGTAAGGTTTTGGCAATTCCTGTAATGTTAAGAATTCACTTCTAACATCTACTTCTGTCTCCATGGTCTAGTGGTAATGTGGTCAACTTCTGATTCTCACATTCCAGGTTCAAGTACTGATGACCAACATTAGTATTGTCACTCAGTCACACTTTGGTCTCACTGTCACCCTTCAGTCACATGATAGTCCCGCTTCAGTCTCAACCAGTGCCACTTGAGTTTTGATAGGTTGGCAGAGCCTTCTAGTGATCTAAGCCATACAATTATTCTTGTACACATGTCTACTTCTGTGGTCCAGTGGTAGTGTGCTCAGCTTCAGATCAAGACTTCCCTAGTTCATGTCCCACCAGAGGGCATTACATAAATTTTAATGCTGGATTATTCATGATTTGATAGCTTTGTAGTCCCAGTCTCCATTCAGTCACATAATCACATTATAGTCTCTTTGTCACTTTACAGTCTCCTGGGGGAAAAGCACTAATTAAAAGCAGTGGCTGATCTACTCAACCTAATTTTGACTTCTAGTTTGTCTACAGGTCAATGTTTCAGTGCTACTGGATTTGAAACTCAGTCAGCTTATATGACCATTTACCAGAGGTAGATATAATGTGACATGATAAGACCTGGTATTTCACTAATTAGTATCTATATATACTATGGTGCAATGCAAAATTATATTGTAGTCCATCCTATTGTGTCACCCCACCCCCATTCAAAAGTTCAGAGGGTCTATATAGTAAAATTTTACACTTAGGGCAGAATTGATTGCTTGACTTTTGCAAATTTGCCGAGGGTATGCAGCAGCAGCATATGTTAAAAAGGGCCCCAAACTGAAAAATTCTGTCCACTGATTTCAAAATGGTATATCTTTGTAAATAATGGTTCGATTTTCAGTCTGTTTTCACACCCATGTAGTAGAAATGGTGTACTTTTATGGTAAAAAAATAACATTGATGTCTCTCAAGAAGAGAATTTCTCAGTTCAGGTTATGTGCCTTGAAGTCCATAAAATTTGAATGTCCGCACCGCCTACCTTCGTATATTGCAATTCTCATTGTGACTGGTCATGAAACCTCGAACCTCTGAACACAACTCTGAGCGGTGGATCACTCGGCTCATGCGTCGATGAAGAGCGCAGCCAGCTATCTCAAATCTATTTGTCTTCAAAAAAAATAAAATATGCTATGCAGATAAAATCAAAGACGCTGTTCATGTATGGTTTGCAATTTTTTATGACCAGAAATAGGTGTGTCCTCACTTTTGAAAAAATGTATAACTCTGACTTTGAAACCTTCTAGCAGAGATTTACAGGAAAATATTTATATTATTAATACCAGAAAGTGCATAGATCAGTGGAATGTTTCATCAGACAGAAGTCTGCCAGTCTTCTTTGAAACTACAAGGCGTGGACAGAAACACTTGCCCGTCTTGACGCAAGACCCTCGGTCGCACCTTTCCGTAGGAGAGGGTCTTGGAGAATTCAGGGGAGCAAGGATCCCAGTGGGGGAGCAAGCAATTTGACAGTGTAGAAAGGTTGAAAGATAACAATAGGCCAAGTCCCTGTACTAAACAAGACGATACAACGTCGTACTGGACGAATTTTAAAGAACTATTTAGTTCACCGCTTAGTAACATTTAATGTGCGTAGTGATTGACCTACTTCCATGGCCTATCTCACAATTCTTTGATATCCACTAGACCCTCGTCTACGACGTGGCCTGAGGGTATAGGCCTAGACTGAACACTTGCTACGTTATCAGATAACAAAGAGTTGTGGATTAGATTGGCCAGCATATTGAAATAAATATTTTTAATGATGCATTGCTTTGTTCCTTTTTGTCATTACTCTTTATACAAATTAGACTAATAAAGTTGATAAGCATGACAACGTCCTGAAGTAATGCAAACCAAATAGTATACCACGTCAGCGCGACATCAGCCTAGCGTTAGCTGACGTATCCAAAATGGTCGGAAAATGTCCCTATCTGACATATTAATTGATACCTGAAGTAGTGTTGTTGAGTGTTGAGACTGTGGATGCTATACACCCTTTCCGCGCCGCAGACCTTAAAACATTGGCCTTATGATAATTAAGTCATATATTATGACGTCATTACTTGACCATATTGTTATGTATACTGATGATGTCACAATCTATATATACACAAGTGAGTAACCTTGTGGCCTACCTCATTCTTTCTATTTTCTCTGATTCTAACTCTCACCATTACAACTTTCTATTCACACTCTATTCCTCTATTTTCCCCTACTTTCCCCGAAGTGAGCACGTGTATGCTTGCAACCAATATGGCCACAATCACTTTCAGAAAGAGGCTGAATAGATGGAGGTCCTGTGGCACCATACATGTAGCAACCGTGCCTGTGGGTCACATGATCCCCCCCCCCCTAACAAGATTAAGCTCCATAGCAACCATTCATGAAACTCAGAATTAATAGCAGAGCAGTGACCTTTTAAAACTCTGACTGAACAGGGATACAAAATGCAGGAGCAGCACATGGCAACCTTTTTAGCTTATCAATCTGATTGATGAACATTCGAAAAACAAAATTTATAATCCCTTAAATTTTAATGCAGGCCATGACGAATGCAAAAATGTTTTAAATTTTGCTGGGGGGGGGGGGGGCGTTTGATAAATTCAAGTGCATGTATAATTGAGCAACCTTAGAAAATGTCACCCAACAACATGCAGGAAAACACTGTTCTAGAAATCATTCTAGAAATTTTCAAATATGTAAGATCCCCTATTTTTAAAAAGTATTTCAATGTACTATCTGTACTATCGTGCAACTAACAAATAGTCAACTTTACAGTCCAACTAACCATTAGCCAACTTTACAGTTCAACAAAAAAATAGTCAACTTTATATTCAACTGCAAAATAGTCAACTTTACAGTCCAACTAAAATTGTGTGATTTGCATGCAGTTTTAAAAGATCATTAAACGCAAGACATTTGTTTTACAGGATTGTTTAGAAAAGAAACAAACTACCATGTTTGTGCTAAACTTGGTATGGTACACTTGATGACCGCAGATGATGGAAAGGCATATTATTTCTGGGTTACTCGCAATGGTCATTCTGCAGGGCGAAACCTCAGATCCTCTGCCACATATAATGTAACTGTTACTGATCCTCAACTACCCGGACAACTATTCACCATATCAAATAATATTTTAGGATCTTCCAAAGAAAGCTTACAACATGCTATATTCCATCAAGTTGGAGGACCTTTCAATCTTCAGATCACCGGATCTGGATATAATCCTTCTTGGATCGCAGGCGTCTGGGTGGACAACACAGAGAATTTTAACATCACACTTGGCGAGTCAGGCTCCAATACAACACTGACAAGTATTTCCCATACATTTACATGTATTATGGCTGATAGCAATGGATCCTGTGGTTTAAATGGATTACCGCCCCATGGAACATCGACCAGGAAGGCATTCGTTACGTCCCTTTTCCTTAAGGGTCAGTACAAGTTTCACTGCGAACGTCTGAGCTATTTATACTGGAATACTTATTTTCCATGCGATACAATTGGTAAGTGTAACCTAACCTATATCATGTAAGAATATTATAGAGACTGTCTTAAGCCATGTTTAGCCAATTTTAGTAACGAATTTATATCATTTGTGATAGGGTAGTTGTACGAAATTGAATATGGAATCCTTTCAATTATTGCTGTCAGACATCACCCTCAAATATCACTTCTAGTGATTTTAAACAAGGCATAAAAGAATTTTTGATCTTTATATTCATAATTTCAGTGATGATTTCAAGGATATAAATGTTATGCAGTATTTCACATATCTTAAGTTGAGTCTTTTACACGTTGTACTGAGCTGTGCTGAGCTGTACTGAGCCATACTGAGCTATATTATAAATTGTAAATATTTTTTTTTTGGCAAAATAAAAAGAATCTGAATCATACTGAGCTGTATTGAGCTGTACTGAGCCACACTGAGCTTTACTGAACCATACTGAGCTGTACTGAACCACACTGAGCTGTACTGAGCCATACTGAGCCATACTGAGCTGTACTGAGCCACACTGAGCTGTACTGAGCCACACTGAGCTGTACTGAGCCACACTGAGCTGTACTGAGCCACACTAAGCTGTACTGAGCCATACTGAGCTGTACTGAGCCACACTAAGCTGTACTGAGCCATACTGAGCTGTACTGAGCCATACTAAGCTGTACTGAGCCATACTGAGCTGTACTGAGCCACACTGAGCCATACTGAGCTGTACTGAACCACACTGAGCTGTACTGAGCTGTACTGAGCCACACTAAGCTGTACTGAGCCATACTGAGCTGTACTGAGCCACACTGAGATGTACTGAGCCACACTGAGCTGTACTGAGCCATACTGAGCTGTACTGAACCACACTGAGCTGTACTGAGCCATACTGAGCTGTACTGAGCTAGACCACTACTGAATTCATGACTGGTATGTGAACTAGTTCCAAAACGGGTCAAAATTTCATAATTTAGTTATAATTATTTAAGATGCCAATACTCATGTGGGACTTTGGTTGAACTGACTAGTAGTTTCTTCAGCTTTGTTGTACTATTATTATTATTATATATAGTTCCTAAAATAGACAATATAACTGGATATAAAATCTGTACATATGTAAATACCCACTCCTGCTGCTTATTTGTATTCCGCATTAATCTTCTATGGTGCATTGATTCCTGCTAATTGCCCTGATGGTGCCTTGTTTTATTCATATCGTTTAATAGTTGTACATCATTATCATATAGATGTTTTAATATGTAACTAAATTATGTTCATGTAGATTGTTCTTTTTTTTTACTTTATTGATTATATATATGTATATTTCTATTTTTTATCCTTGTATTTTATTTTTTTTATGACACATGTATCTTTTTGATGCTCTGCGGTCAATAAAATGATATATACATATAGCTTTGCATGGCTTGGTTTGGCTTATTGTAGCTTCAGTTAGTTGTTTCTGGTTCTAGATATAGTTGGAAATTATTTTTCAGCATCACTGTAAATTGCAACTAAATGTGTGGAATATATATTCTGGAGAAATGGTATGCCATAAGGTTGCTTTATGCCTTGTTCACTCCGAAAAAATGAGACATCATCTTGACAGCAATTTTTTTTTTTTTCTATTTTTCAGACTTTACCGTAACTATTCAAGAAAGACAAAACAATAATGGAGCATCAGAGAAGACTGAAAACATCTCCACAGATTTCTTGCATGACAACTCATTTAATAACTGCACAAGTTTTGAGGCCTTTGGCAGACATGCTACCTTGCTCATCAATCTGACAAAGCCTGCCACCAAGAGGCTAGTGTATTTAGTTTTAGTAACAAATACTGGTATAAAATATGGTTCATTCGATGTAATGTCAGCAAGTGACTGTGAAAATACTTGTGTTCGCACAGAATGCAAGTCTGATGGCCAGAAAACGTACAATCGCCAGTCGTTCTACAAATACAGATGTCCAGCTGCACCGCAGTACTTTATTCAGAAATTAGCATTTGTAGACTCTTCCTCTATTGGTAAACTGTGTGAAATTACTGTGGTAAATGAGTAATACCATAATGTTCATGCTGCACTGAATACATGCAGACAACTGTGTCAGTTGTGTCTGAAACAGGCACCATACAAATTTATCTAATTATTTTATCTAATTAGCGCAATGTGTTCAAATGCAACCATGGACAAAATGTGTATACATATAAACATCCTTATCTTTTGTGTAAATTTTAATCTTATTGTGATATTATGATCAGTATTTGTATATATTTTTGTAAAATTTTAATCTAATATTGATATTGTAATCAGTATTTGTGATCTGATCTGTGATTTATCCTCTATCTTTTATGTATATTTTCTTATATATTATTTCGCTTTAACACTGAATGTCTCAGAGCAGGACTCTGCCCAGAAAACATCAAATTATGGCAACTGGGACCTTGAACGTTAAGCTATATATTATGTATAAAATAATGAGAACTTGGATATCATACTTCGGTAGGTGTAGTTTTAGATAGACTTAGTGAGTAGAGCTATAGATATGTGACATATGTATCTTTTCTGATATGAAAAAGTGTCAATAAAAGCTTTATATATATTATTATTTACATATTATTGCATATAGTATACCTATTTGTGTATGAATAAATATGACTATTGAATATTAATTGTCAGCAGCACGACATATGGATGAATCCATACTTAATGTGTCATGTCATTTAAGAATAAACACCATTTACATGTTATTTTTATTCATTTTTATTGCTGTTCAACCGATTAGATTCACAAGTAATTTGTTCCAAGATATCGTAAACACACAGAAAACTTCACCAAAATAATAATAAATAAAATATAAGATGACACTGGATACATATTCATTATTCAATATAAACCCAGAGATTTTTGAAGCAACAATAACATATCTTTGCAAGTTTAATATTATTTAACAATGTATATAGAGTAAAATATAAATGATACACGTGATTTTAGAAATACTTGTATATTGACAACATACAATTCATCATGTACAATGAGCGAAATTTTACTGTCAGAATTATGCCAATATGATTTATTAAATCATAAACTTGTCGATCATATATTGCAGATAAATGTCAGTTTCTATAACTATAACAACACACAGTTAAGTTATGCCAAACATATGACTAGACTGGCTCCCAATGATATATACAAGGACTTAAATGTTTTATATATATATATATAGGTAGAATATAAATCAGAAATATCGGAAAAAGTGCAATATAGCGGACCCAGATTTATGACCATATTTAATAAGCCTCGTTGCCAGGTCTCTGACGTAAAAATGCTTGAAATCAATTTATGACGTCACAAACTAAGTAGTTATGACGGCGGTTTTCATATTCACGGTAGAGACAGAGTTTATTTTTTGCTTTTTTTATACAAGATTTTTTCCAAGAGAGCTTGCCGCCCCCAAACCCCCGCTATTCTAGAACTTCATCAGTATCAAACTTGTGAATTATTATATAAAATATAATTTTTAATTTACGCCAAATTAGGGCATAAATTTGGGTACGCTATACTGCACTAAACCCGAAATAGCAATCAATACATATACCACAATTTTCATTAGTTGAAATAAAAAAGCATAATGCATTATATGTATCCTTACAGAGTCTATATGTATATATTTATGAGTGTTCATTAAACCATGACCATACCACACCTTCGGAAGTCGACCTTGGGGTGAATATCAAGGTCAGGGAAAAGTATATTTGTTACAGACGGTTCAGATAAAGGCTCAGACTCAGATTCTTTGTTTTCTTTGCTCAAAAAAAAAGAAAAAGAAAAAAAAAAGGAAATTAATAACAATACCATAAAAAAGAATCATTACTAGTTAGTATATAGAGCAAAAGGGATTCCTCAAAGGCAATGGATGCCGCTGAAGAGGAGCCCACATAAACATTTGATACAGTGATTTATAAGTCAAATACATGTATCTGGACTTGTAGGTACAGTGACTGGCACCATAAAGTGCTTATTATTCATATGCCTACAGTTAGTTTCATAACAGTCGACTCTAGCTGTCTGTAGTGACCTGTACATGACTGTGGTCTAAACATGCTAAAGCCAGCTGCTTTGGTCCACTTCTATAGCTAATAGTCATTTTACATTTATCACCAGAAACGTGTAAACACTGGCAAATGTAATAAATTAATCTAATATATGATAAATATCTACTTTTAGATCTAATTTTAAATAGCCATTATGACCGCTTTGGCTAGGTTAAATTTTATGGGCCGTTTTAATGAAACTAACTGTAAGTGATATGGAGCTTGCACCTCTGTTTGCACACTTGCATTTGATGAGTCATGATTTTAGTTGTGTGTCATAATTCAACCTCCTCCTCACTGTGTGTCGTCACCTCACAGCCCAGCGGCCTACTAATGGACATTCTTTGCTAGTTTAACATTTAAAAGAGAAATGGATTAATATTTTTTCAGTTAAGGCTTGTCAGAACAAGAATTGCGTAAACTCAGCACATGAACATCTAATTATTCTGTAATTTCATTGTTAGACTTTTAATACCAGTAAGCCTGAAGACTAAGAGAAATTGGTTGATTTACTTTGGATGAGTAAACGAACAAAACTTGTACATAATTAGGTTGTAAGGTGTCGACACACAGTGTCCTGTTCCAGATTCAGTGAAATGTATCCCTATGTCCACTGCAATGGCACCTTCTGCCACCTGGTGTATGCGAGAGAGTAATGATGTTGACCGGCAGGCTAGTCAGGGGCCTAAGCTGAGTCATCATCGCATAGGATTATGAGTCATCATGGGCATTTTAATACGAACTAGAAAAGTAGTAGGATCTACTTTACCTGAACCAACTGTAACTTCAGAGGGGGGGGGGGGGGGGGGGAAACCTTCAAAACTAAGGGTCATTTGGTCTGTGTGTCATTTTCTCTATGAATCGCTTGAACCAAAAAATTAACAGATCAAGGTATATACATACGATTCAGAATAAATTTCCACCAGCTTTTTTGTTCCATTTTTGGTTAACGCAGAATGGACAGAAATGTTACCGAGATGTCAAACGCCAACTTCGTGACCATAGAACACCTCTCAGCGACAATCACTTTAAGTTTGCTATCTTTCCTAGAAAGTCTTTTTATCAGCTAAAAAGTTGTGATTTGACAATTGTTCACACCCTGTCTATTTTTGTGTTGTTGTTGCTGCATAGGCAGAGATACAAAGTTCTGGAGTGGTGAATGCGTGAGTTTTGGCCCTTTTCAACCAGGTCATATTAAAATTGTTTTAAAGATTTATTTTGGTTCTCTTTGCGTGAGACAAAGTAAATTCTGAAGAAAGTATGTCCAGAGGAGTGAGACAGCAACCGAATGAATAAGACTCACGACTTGGCATGTCGGTGTATAGGACATGTAAGTCACGTGTGATTTGTTGCATGCCTGTCTCTAAACAATTGATGACGTCACAATGATCCAATTGTTCTCATTGACCTCATCAATTGACCTTTGGTGATGTCATCAATTGTTTGGAGACAGGCATGCGTGACTTGCACACCCTATAAAAAAGTGAAATGATAATCACTTCAGAACCAAAGGTCAACTGGTGATGCATGAGTGGTTGGGGCAGGGGACACATGCACCAAACTCGATGTGTAAACAAAGTCGGTGGATGTTGCCGCGTCTTCTGTTTCTGTTACTGTTGTCGTTGTTGTTGTTGTGGTTGTTGTCAGTTCTGGTGTTTCTCTGATTTTGTCGAGCGTTCCAGTACTGGGGGACTTCTCTGGCAGTGCTTTGTCAGGCCCTTTGTTGATGTCACTGTTGGTGCTTGCACTTGGTTCTTCGATCAGCCGCCTCGTGCCTTTCTGTTTGGTGAACTGCGGAGACACTTGAAGGTCCTCCTTATCCACAAAATACAAAGCATAGACCTTAGGCAGAAAGATGCAGCACAGGATAAGAGTAGCGTTAGACAGGACAACCAACGACAGGAACATCACCTCGAAGAAAGCCTTTCCGACTGCAAAGTATGCGGGTACAAATGCACACCAGATGACGACAGTGCTGTAAACGCAGAAACTGATGAACTTCGATTCGTTGTAGTTGCCAGGAAGTTTGCGGGTTTTGAAGGCGAAGTACACAGAAGCCAAAACCAGGGCCCCGTTGTAAGTCAGAGATGTAACCAGCGGTCCAAGAGGAAAATGACAAACCAGTTCCACAATCTTTCGAGCGGCGTGTAACTCTTCTGCTACCGGTCTTTCAACAACTGCCCACCCAACTATAATGCAAATCTGAAATGAGTGGATAATAACATAAAACTTGGATAAAACTGCAAAACAGATATAGTTCCACTGCATTGGGCAAAATGTTTGTTGTTTTTACTCATTCTCAACTAATCTTGAATTGGGCTTAGCCGCAAGGCTACCCAGCTGCCATTGCACAATAAAATGTCAAGAAGTAGCTAGTGGCTAAGGCATTTGCCAATTCCACATAGGCACCACTGCTGGAAGTCCCGGGTTCAATCCTTGGCCCAGGCACTCTTCATGAGCTACATCTTAGCTGGATGGCGATCACATGAGACATTAAAGTTGGTGGTGCCTTGTACTGTGTGCTATGCTGGGGCAAGTGGGGTATATATTCACATCATTACATTTGCCTGGCAGCTTTCACACAAGCCAGCAAAACATAAGCTTGAGGTAAGTTCCATTGAGACAATAAATATATAATACAATTCACTACAATACACTACAATTCACTACAATACAATAAAATACATACAATACAATAGGGATGAAAAGTACCACCCGAGGACACTGACACCATTGATAAGTATTGACAATTATGTAGTGACGTCATCATTTTGTCATCTTTTTGTGACGGTTATAAAAAGTGCCCTCTGTAGGCACTGTTACTTTTTCTCCCCATCGTTCCTTCAATACTTACATGAAAGAGCAACACATTGACAGCAATTCCAATCTGTGACACCGAACTGACACATGTTGGCCTTCGGTTCATCCGACTTCCAGCGTTAAATATTCTGTAGATCCTGACAGTTTTCGTGACAAGTGGAGCATACAGGAAGGTGAAGCAAATAGAAATCCCAAGGAATCTTATCAGGCACACCTGGATTCAGACAATCAGTCAATTACTGGTCTATTGTATACTATCCGAATTAGTTACGACAGTAAAAGAAGTAATGTCTATAAATTATACCAGGCGCCTATGAAGTTATGAACGTTGAGAAGTTGTTTGGTTCTTGTTGCCAAACTGTCCCACTTTTATATTAACTAGTGTCACCCATGAAATTGATATGAAGATGAAAATGTATAGTTGAATATAGTAAATGTAGAATATAATCTGTATGTTGGCTTTTAATGGTATAAGCCTGTCTCCAGGTCTCATCAGGAAGACAAAAACGCTTAGAGTTTATGACCCCTACTTCATGCTTATTGGATATATTGAATATATATGTTGGTTTTTAATGGTATGAGCATGTCTCCAGGTCTCATCAGGAAGCAGCAGAGGCACAATGCTTAGAATTTATGGAAAAATTGCAGTATAGCAGACCCGTATTTATGACTATATTTAGCAAGCCTCATTGCCAGGCCTATGACGTAGAAATGTTTGAATGCAATGGATTATGTCTCAAAGAAACGACGGCGGTGATAATTTTCAAGAGAAGAACGTTGTTTATTTTGTTTTTTTACCTCTACTACTGGACACAAATATTAATTTTATTGTTTGCCAGAACTAAATTTGGTAAAAAATTGTGATAATGTTCATATTTCAGAGACGCCAAACATGGGCATAGATTTGGGTTTGCTATACCGCACTAAACCCGAATTTAATATATAGATTTGCTTAATCTAAATGGTCCTACCTTATCACTAGGTCTCATCATGAAGCATATGTCTACTTCATGCTTATTGCACATATTGAAGTTTGCTTCTTCATGATTACTGAATATATCAAATATATATGTTGGTTTTGATAATCTTACCGTGTCACTAGGCCTCATGAGAAAGCAGAAGACGACAGAATAATTAGTGATAACCCCAGCCATCATGAAATAGCTCAGCTCTCGACTGCTTGCTTTTATGAGTGGATCATTCCGGTTGAGGATGAAAACTGCTACTGTTACGGTACACGCAGCCAGTCCAGCAGATGTTAGAGAGCTCAGCATTATCCCTAGGACATCATGCCACTTCAGGTACTCGGGTTCAATGGGAAGACATTTTGATCTGGTCTCGGGGTCTGGCCAAGTTCCGTTACGACAACTGTAGCAGCGTTGTTGGATTCCGAACCATTCGCGAGTGTATTGGTCTTCCCCACAAGGTTCACACACCTAAGGATACATCATTTTCTGGCTTTAGCAAAACTAGAATCAGCCATAATAAGAATTTGTTATTTCACCCACTGACACCCAGCAGAGAGTGGGTACCTGGTTTTCCAGAAACAGGAATGCTTCAGAATGAAGTTCAAAGCCATGGCGCTGAGAAGGCGCTGTACACCCCAAGGGAGCTGAGTTTGAGGCCAGGGGAGCTGCTGTATACCACTTAATGGGTATAGCGGCTTAAAAAAAGTTAACTATACATTGTTAAAATCCAACTTTTAAGTTGCAATAAAGGCCATGTGCCCTGTATGCATTATTATATATCATCATATATATGGGTTAGCGTTTGTAGACCAAGAAATTTTTTGCCAACCCAAGTTGCGGAGAACTGGTCATTTGGCAACATAAGGCACCACAGATAATTAATTGAGGACTGAAATCGTACATTGGACAAGGCAAAATATATTGCACAAAATTATGTTTTGTAGGTCGTATGGAGGTTATGTGCTGAATTCTGCAGTATGGCCCTAATTAACATGAAAGGCTTACATACATATGATATATGAGCAACGAAAAACACAAATGCAAAGCTTTTGTAAGGTGTTGGGATATTTCCTAGTTTTCTTATCAGAATTAGAATGGGAATGAAACTCATGAAAACATTAAATTTCAAGACAGTAGGCACATCACTACATTCATTCCTACAGCCAATTTAATAGACTTGGAAGCCAATCTCATAAACTCGAAAGCTTAACTCCAGAGGACGTCATGATAGTCCAGGACTCTTGTTGGTTGAGGATCTGCCCAAGTCAATGGGATTCATGGTTTCACGTGCTGTCCTCTGGAGTTTAGCTTTCATGTCTCTGATATTTCCAAGTCTATGAAATAGGCTGTAACAGACTTTATTAGGTTCGGAAGTTGAGCACTTACCCAGCAACATCTTTTCTGCTGAAGAACTTGCTGTTCCCCTACTCCACATAAAGAACTGCAAAAGGAGGGTGGTTGCTCCCCTTTACTCCACTGAATGTTGTTCCCAGTGAATGTGAGGTTTTCTGATTCATGTCTCCAGGTTGTGATGTGAACAAATTTGTATCCTTGGGAAGTGTTCTGAAGATTGTAGACAATGTAATTTCGTGCAACATCACCATTCCGATCGAACACAACTTTGCCAGTTTTACCAGTAAAGTTCAAGTTGGTCAAATGATCCTTCAGTTGTCTCTGTGCACATTTAATGGCCATTGTTTTGTTCACGTGGGCACACGTAGAACTTTCCAGAGCAGCATGTAGACCTCTAGCAAAAGCATATACACTGTCAAACACCAGGGAGACAATATTGTCCGGTACGTAATGCTTGTGGTCACTGATCTTCAAGGATGGATCACAAACTCGCTTATCAGTTGTGGTTGGCGTGGTGACGCAATCATGATATCTTTCATAAAATTCTGACATCCAAGGATTTCCTGTCAATGTATCTGCTCGGAGGCTTTTGAAGTGCTTGTCAAATCGATCCACATTTGATGACAAGATATTGACAGATAGCATCCCGTACGCTGTCGATTCGTAGTCGACCAAGTCGTTCAAACTGCGTCCCCATGCATCGCTTGCAATCCATGTGATCCTGCCGTCAACATCAAGTCGTTTAGCAGCAGCTAACAGTTGTCTTGCTTGTGCAAGAGGAGTTATTACTACAATAACCTTTGCTTTGTTTTCTTGAAGTGCCATGTACACGGTGTAGGTGTAATTGGAGAGCCTGAAGTCTCTGCGGACTTCCAAAACCGCAGCAAAACAAACGCCTCTTGGATGACCTGCTTCGTAAAGGTCTTGATATCCCTTTGTGCCATATTCTCCTTCCATGTGAATTACTGATACGTAAGACCAATTGAAATGCATCAGAAGGGAGACGATGACCTTCGCTTGCTCTTTGTCTGACGGTACAGTGCGTTTAAAGTATGGATACGAATAACCTTTAGTTAGGATGGATCCAGTTGCTAAGTAACTTATCTGTGGCATTTGAAACGAGGAAAAAAGATTGGCCATCTGTACTGTTGTAGTGCTGCTTTCTGATCCAATTATTCCCACCACCTCATGTGTAGTAATGCTGTCGTTGTAACAATATGCTGGCACATCCTCTTCTATCAAACACTCACCCTCTCCGGATTGCTTAATAAAATGCAATGACTGCGCAAGAGCCGTTATGCCTTTGTAGCAATCATCGAACATGATGAACCCGAGTTTATGGTCTGGTAGCAGAGTGCTGCTGTTGTTGATTTCGTCAATTGCAAAGCGAACGGCTTCGACTCTCTGAAGAATACTCAGATTCCTCACTTTCTCAGAACAGAAGCTGTCTTTGCTAGAGAAGAGATATACATTGGTTCTGTGATACTGATTTTCATTACAGGTCATTTTGAACAACAAAGAAAGGATTTCAAATATAATTTCCAACACTAGCCTTCATGAAATCCATACAGTGCATCAAATGTTTGGTTATACCAGAGATTTTCACAACCTAACCTAACAATCTGTAATATGTATACATGTACAGTATGTATGTTTAAAGAAAATCGAAATTTAAAAACATAAAACAATTTTCTAATAGCTTTTGCTCAAAATAACTAAACATTAGATGCTCCTTGTGGATTGGATCTAATGTAAGTGTAACACAGCTTTTACTATGTTTAAAGTTGTGCTAAAAAAGAAAAAAGGAAACTTCAAACTTACTGCAATTTAATCTAATTGGTATTTCATAGAGTACTGACCTGTGATGATGAACTGGCACCAGAACTCCGATGTTGAAGTCCCCAAGCATGCTATAACTGTCATCAGGAAGACCAGGCATGGTCACATAAGATGATTCTCCAAAGTGAAATACTGATGCTATCAGAAGCATCATAGGGTGGAGAACGGGCTTCATGTTCTTTCAGGTGTATAGCCATAAATTTGACAACCTAATAATAATAATTATATCACTTATTAACTATTATTGCGGTTCATTGGTATACATGTATAATAACGCTTATAATAGGACCTATATGACAAGTTTTGGTCATTAGTAATTTACTAACCTGTTATATATGGTGGACTAATGTGTCAAGGGGCATTCACTCTGTCAAGTATAAAACCTACGAGTGACCAAGTACGTAAAAAATGGGCTATACATGTGCTCATTCGTGGCTCAGTTAATCACTTATAAATTCTTTCTGCGCATTCTTTCCGCCAAACGATCGCCAAACGTCTGTCGCTAAGCATCGGTCATGCATCCGTTAGGCATCTGTCAGGCACTCGTAGGCACTCATAGATTGCTCTTAGATCGCTCGTGCGAGTGGTTCAAGGATGGGCAAGGATGGGCACAAAGACGACGAGCGTTCTACGAGTGGATGGCGAGTATATACGTATGGCCACAAAATGTACGTAGAATGTACGTAGAACGTATGTAGAACGTGCTTAGAACGTGTGTAGAACGTACGTAGAACGTACATAGAACGCACACTGAGTGACACCCGAGCAAGTTATGTACTAATATAAACAATTTAGTCGCAGAACGTCCGCCAAAGTCATGTTTAACATTTTTTGCCCTCCACGTATGCTCGTGAGTGGTCAAGCGTGAACATGAGCATCCTACGGATTAGCGCGAATACAGGTAAAATGCTCGGCGAGTGAATCACGTATGGACAAGGATGAGCAAGAGTAAAAATACTTTTTCGTCCGTCATCATACGTAGGTCTTATACGTGAAGCCCTTTAGTCAAAATTAATAATAAGATTTTGGTCAAAAAGATTGCCAGTGCATCTTATCATTATAATAATAATTATGCGGAACAGTTGCTTCTGAATCCTGTTGTAATGCCTAATTTAATCAAATAAAGTCTTAGCTAATCAGTTTATATTATACCCAATAGCCTTTTACAATGATACCCTTGTTTGTTTTGAGCTTTGTTATGTTCCTTTGGTAGATGAAACATGAAATTTATGCAAAAACAAAAGACAGAAAACTGTGACATCATGCTTGCATAATTAAGTGGAAATTAACGAATGGTTCTACATAATTATTACAATTATTGCAAGGTAATAATATATCATGAAATATTTACATTTGTTACTCACGTCAGTTTCCCTCCTTTGACCACACTGGTATTTGACCACACACTAGCTAGGTATCACCACCCTATGACGTAAGACTATCTACATTTTAATTTGCAAGGGGTTCACTCTATCAATGTGCTAATGAACCTTGTCCAGCAATGGGTGAACTTAATTACATTGCCCCGTCTATGATTACGATCTGTGTGTCATATTACACTGGAATGCAACATTAACCCAGAGCAGTTAATATATATCCTTGTAAGACTACTATCTAAACAAACAACTAATGCTGAAATTATTAATAACAAACGTTATATATATATATATATATATATATATATATATATATATGATATATCAATCGTTCTAATAAGTAAACCTGACAGATTTTTTTTTGTTTAATTACAGTATGTTTTTCCTTGTATTTTTTGCATACATATATGTTTTTTTTTCTTGCTGTAAATAAATTAATGCTGAGTTATATATATTTTAATGGGGCAGTATGTCATTATATTTTTCAATTCATTTACTGGCGAAGCATATCTGATGCATGTTAACATGGCAGCTAACGAAGCACCTGTTGGGCTAATTAGGACAGGCAGGGACATGAGATGATGGATGAAACAGCCATCCAACTTAGGCTTGGAATTGAACCCACGACCCAGTGGTTGGAACACAGCTTGCTACCACTGAGCTAGGCCCCCACCCCAATTTTATAGTTAGAGACTATTGTTATTGATATACAAGCAGATAATTATATTTAGCTGATGGTGTCATTATTTTTTTAACTATAATTGGGTCATTACATTGCAAAGTTGGGATTCCACAAGGATATGTATTTTGTCAAATACTTAAATAATCCTATGTAATGTACTAGCTACTTATTTATTGCTTAAACTAGTGACAGCAGTTGCAGCTATCAAACAACTGTTGCATATCCATTTAAACTGGATATGCTAGACCAGGTAATTAAGCCATTTCTAGCAAGGTACCTATAGTGTAGCTACACGGATGAGGGGCATGCTTGCTTTAGGAAGATGCATGGGAGAAATCCAATGGTGCAATTAATGGCATAAATAGAAAAAAGAAAAACTGAAGTTTGCATTAGAGCACACTTTGAAAAAAAGAAAGAAAACAAGAGCAACAGTTGTTTGATAGCTGCAACTGCTGCAGCTAGTTCAAGCACTAAATGCTCGTTGATAGAAATGCTTAGTGCATCGCTTCCATTGGCTGACTTACTTAGTCATGCGCCTATTTACCGGTAAAAAACCAAGGCTTTGTCGTGAAGTCTAGCAAGGCCACTCAAGAGCTGAGCGGTGGTGGTGTGGTGGATTAGGGCTTTACGTCATGTATTTCTGCACCTGATGGGCTAATTAGGACAGGTAGGGACCATAGCAATGAGACGAAGAATGAAACAGCCATCCAACATAGGCTCGACCGGGAATTTAACCCGGGACCCAGTGGTTGGAAGCACAGTGCGCTACCACTGAGCTAGGCCCCCACCAAAGAGCTGAGCGGAAAAGGTGCTTGCTTCAGGAAGATGGATTTCCCTTGATCTAGCGCCTGCAATGACTGCCCAACATTTAGAACAACGCCCATGAAAAAAATTTAACAGCCTATTAAATATTGTGACTGACTGACTGGCTGTATTATTAAAGTAGCATAGTATTATTACATATATTTTTATACCAACATGTTGTGATAATTTTACTTGAATTTTTCTATGTGCTAGCTGACTGTGCTGACTGGCTGATTGTCTGACTGTCTGACTAACTGTCTGACTCTGTGAGGGTTAAGTTACTCTTCAATCATGCATGTTTGATAGCCTCCCACCAACAGGTGGCAGCACGTGCATGCACCAAACTCCGCCTTGTGGTGACAAGCAGAAACTAGCAAGGTGAGCTGAAAGTGATTCCCTACGAAATTCAATGTTTTCACAAAGAATTGTGTCAAATAATGCATTCTTTACGCGTACTTAATGTTGAGGCTCTTTTGTAAAGTCCCTTTGTGGCATTATTCTACGTTTTGCTTTGATCTTACTCCGTTTTCGTGGTGTTTTTTGTATTCACCGATTATCGCTCTATGTCCGCATGGCAATAATTATGCTTGGCTGGCAACTGCCTAAGCGTAAACGCGATATACTGCGTCAGCTTGTCGCAGCGCCCCCAGCGAATAATTATGCAGCAAATTTAATAAACGGCCAAATCAAAATCGTTTCTTTGAAGATACATGTATGTAGATAGAATGGTTTGACAGGTGTCAGTGTTTTTCTCTGTAGATAGATAAATATCGAGATAGAGAGATGGAATTTTATTGGCCAATATCACTTATTGTCAGTGGTGCTAGCTTTTGAGTATAGTAGGACTATTAAATAACAGTGCTTCACTATGTTGATTGAGGTAATATGCATATTCTCTCGTCTTTGCTTTCAGATGTCGCGTAAAGTTTTCAACTCTGATTCTGAATCGGACGGAGAATTACAAGATGACAACTTAGATGATAAAGGTAATAAAAAATCATCTGTCTACTCCACTTTTGGTGCTAATTGACAATTTTTATTACCAAACCAGTGTTCGTAATAAGGAGTTGTGGAGTGGTTGTCCACCGGACAACTGGGCCTAAATTTTTGGTTGTCCGCTCGGATTTTCAGTTGTCCGAAAAGAAAAAAGAAAAAAAAAACCAAAAGTTGTTCCACATACATATATGACATCTGATTTTATATTTAGCTCCACATTAGTTCCAAAAGCTGCCACTACGTTCGTGAGGCGCCACTGTCTGCAGGGTAAAGGCAGCATCACGTACAGTGGGTTTTGAAGTGGTTGTCCGACGGAAAACCCCCTGGTTAAAAATGGTTGTCCGGCTGACAATTTGGTTGTCCCGGACAACCGAAAACCCCTTATTTCGAACACTGCAAGCCATATATTCCATTAATAGTTGAAGAACAATAAACACTGGTGCAGCTTTTTGTACTTGTATGATATGAAAGCAGGAAAACTCGTAAATGTCACTAAATGATTTTTAGGAGACTGTGGGCCAACCTGCCCCCTTTTTTAGTAGTAAAAGAAAAATACCTGTGTGGTATATACTAGTATGTAGGGAATTGTGAAAGACTCAAGCTTGATCAGGCCTGCCACAAGCCCCATTTGTAACATCAGGCAGAGGGCATTATCCAGGTCCAGGATAGCAGACATAAAACCCAATTACATTCAAATTTATATACAATTGTACATTTACCTGAGGTTTATTGTTAAGCAGTACGAAAAAATAAAAATATTGGTGTAAATTACTATATTAGTAGTCTTTTTTTTTTCATGTGCGCATGGATATTATAATGTCTTATGAAGGTAAACCTTCAGGAACCATGTTATAAATAATGCTAACCACTGGAATTGCGATTGATAAAATGTCAAAGAAGTAACTTATAATTTGTCGACAGGACCCGAAAGAGAGTTGGCGGAGAGTGAATTAGACAGTGACGATGATGCCCCAGAAGATGTTGGATTTGGTGACAGCAAAAAGTAAGAACAACTCTATGGAACACAGGTTGAATGAGAACATACCCATTCTTGAAAAAGATTGCGGATACCTTTTTCAGCTACCTATACTTTAGAATATTTATACATCTTATATAGTGCTATTTATAAAATATAAAATACGAGTTTCATTAGCTTCATTCAGTAATTAAACTTACCCTGATGTGTATGTATGATTAATTTCAGTGCAGTTCCTCAATGTTAATTAATGTGTGCACTGTAGAGGCAGTCTTTTTTCTGCTGCATTGCAACGCGTTCTCCTGGTGTATGTTTTTGCAATTTAAGTGTGTTCTTGTATTCATTTACAGATCAGTGCTTGAAAAAGTTAATGACGCCCTTTCACAAATCAAGGAGGACAAAGAAAAAGTAAAACAAAAAAGAAAATTGCGTGAAGAAAATTATAAACAGCAAAAAGTAAGTTCCCATTGAAACATTTTTTATACAATAATTACATTGACAGGTGACCATGACCTTGCTTTTTTATGCGGATTCGTGAACACATAACGTGGGAATTATTCTGTAATCGTAATTGAGCGATTCTTTATTTTGTCCTTAAAATATCTACATGTACAAAAATATATCATCCTTATCCATATTATGTTAATTTATTTCATACACATTGTTCAAATTGTTTACTATGATATAGCACATATTATATTATGACCAATAACACAAAATAATGTATTAACCACAGAAAAAAATGTATAATTCAATTCAATAAATATTTTGTTTGTTCTGTATATAGCAAAGTTATAATTTTTTTCTTAAATGTTTGTGTTAACATGGTTAATGTTTTGTTTTGATTCCACCAAATGTATTAGTTATAATTAATACAGGAGCCAATATGCTTTATGTCATCTTTTTTCTTTTTTATGTACAGTATACTTTAATGTATACCTTATGTACCTTATATATAAATATGTTTATATTTTTGTACTTACGTTCATAAGATAAAATAAAGTTTCAATTTCAAAATAAATAAAGTTTCAATTTCAAAATAAATAAAGTTTCAATGTCAAAATAAATCTTTATTTGACTGATCAGTTTTAACACCCGGCCAACAATGGCTTGTTGTTTAGTTTGAATACAATGTTGTGACACAGCACACTAACTGACCATATGTGAGTTATTGTTCATAGTTGTGAGAGTGCCACTTCCGCTGTTTATATAAGTTGACATCTTCATTTTGCAGAAGAAGAAACTTGAGGAATTACAGAAAAAGAAACTGCCTGCGGAATTTTTGGAAAGTCTGTCGTCGAAATCGTTGAAGGAGAAAAAAGTGGAGGTGGTGGAACCAGAAAAAGAAGAGCGAAAAGAAGATGGTAAACTCATTAAATAAAGTTTTCATCAGCTACGGCTGGATGTCCGGATCGCATAATAAATTAAATTGGAGGTTGTTTGTGCTGGGTGCCTATGCTTGGACATGTGAAAGACCCCACCCATGGGGTAAATGAGTAACGTGGTGTGGATTCAACCTATCATCTCATCATTACGTCTGCCTCCGCAGCTGGTCATATGAGCCACACAAGGTTGTAGGTTCAAGCCCCATAGAAGACTAAGCTACAGACCATTAGCATTGAGAGCTTGCAACATTTTTTTTTAATTCAATAAGGCGCTCACTGTCAAATGGCGTAATGCAAATGCACAAGGTCCTGCATGACATGCAAAATATTATTAATATCGTCATAAAGTTGAAAATTAATATTTCATTGTTCAATTATATTATTTGATCTATAGATATTTTAAATTCTGGTTATTTGTTGTTCATTGAACCGCGGTAATTCATAAATTGTTACCTTTATTTGACAATGTATGTTTCAAACTGTTTTATAAAATGTAATGCTAAATTATTTATTATTTTATCTTCACTTTGAAGAATTATCAGGTGCGGAAGACAGATTGGAAGCCTCAGATAATGAAGATGAAAAAGAAGATTTCATCCCACTTGGCAAGTGAGTCAGATGGATATATTATTATCTGCTAATGAGAAATATTATGTATATTAATCAGTCAAAATTGCATAAAATTCTTAAATGAAGCATGTCTATGAGTTCCAAAAGTAATTCCATAATTGTGGGAATAAAGGTAATCGTTTTTTATCATTATATTTGTGTCGTGTGTGTGCAACCATGTTATGATTCAGTATTGATAATCGTATTAGCGTTAACATATTTCAAATGTTTCACTATGTATCAGATATTGGCACTGACAACCGTCCAATCGATTACCTTATGAAAGCTTTTCTCAATGCACCATTTATAGTAGCCCAAAAGGGGCGAGTGTTTGGATGGTTTCAAACCTGACTGTTATTTGTTTACCTGCCCCATTGGTCTTTTTGTCCAGTTTGTTTATTATTAAATCTCAATATTTGTACTTTTTGTCAATGATAGTAAAGTATTCTGCATTATAAAACTCTCCGGAAAAGATTTTGGTCGTTCAGGAAAGTTACAATTCCTTAAATTTACAGTTGTGTATTTTAATATATAATTTATAGTTGTGTGGTTTGATATATATCATATGTTTACTTATTATTTAAAGGAAAACTGGCATAGAAGTCATCACGATGCACGAATCTAAAAAGAAGATTCTCTCATCGAGCGAGGCGGCTGCACAATTCCGGAATCAGCGATTATATGGCAAAGGGGTCAATCGAAAACCAGGTAAGGTGTCTCCCTTGTTTTAGATTTGATTATTTCTGATCCAGATCTTCAAATTTATATAGATGGTTTATGACAAAATCCTGGTTTTAATGAACTCATTGTCCGCAAGCATGATTTTACCTATCTTTAAAACCAGACTTTGAGAAATAACGAAACAAATTTATAACAAACATTTTTTAAAAAGTCCCAAATACTCGTCGTGCAAGCTTAAACTTGAGTTTTTATGATTTAATTCTCCACCCATGTTGTAAATACATTGTATGTCACATGGTGTGGACTTCAAGCCTTATCTCATCATTACATCTGCCTGCAGCTGGTTATATAAGCTGTCTAAGCTTCAGACCAGTAGGAATGATGCGATTGTAAATATGATTCATTTGGTGTGATGATGTATTAGTGTTGATTATGGAAGCAGTGCAATATAGCAGACCCAGATTTATAACCATATTTAGCGAGTCCCATTGCCAGGCCTATGACGTCAAATGCTTGAATTCAATGTATGACGTCACAAAGAAAGGACGGTGGTTTTCATATTCGCGCTAGGGAAGCAGTCCATCTAAGTTTATTTTTATTATTCTTGGGGGCTGCTGCCCCAAAAACCCCCGCTACTCTACACTAATGTTGTTCTAATTGTGCCAGAACTTAAAACTTGTCAAAAAATTGAATATTAATTCATATTCTGTGGATGCCAAATATGGTCATAAATTTGGGTCCGCTATACTGCACTAAACCCTTGATTATTCATAAACGTATAATTGTTTATTTCTTGTTTATTTTCAGCTTCTGCTATGCTGGCTGCTAAGAAGAAAAAAAGAGCGCTACTTGGATAGTATTCAATTTAATATTAAAATTTGAGTTGTACATACTATATACATGTATTACAAATGACTTTCTCTGGAGTCTTTTACTGGGTATTTTATGATAATATTTGTATATAATAAAATTGATATAACGCGGATTTGTTGTTCTGTAATATTTTCACGTCTTTTTAAATCGAGCAATGCATCTAACTTGGATGATGTGAATTTTGATAAATGTGAAATGCCCCGGCTGTACAAAAATGGTTTGAAAATGCTACTTTTTATACAAAGCATGTGAATTCATCGAAGTGACATTACGATATACAAATTGAGAGTTAAACTTGATGATTGCAACTTGAAATGCAAACATCTGACAATTAACAACTTATCTTACAAGATCAGGGCCAGTCCTAGCACTTGCGGGGCCCAAAGCGGGGGCCTAATTTCCCTCCTAATTATCCCTAGTTCTAGGAAGTGAAGACCTTTTCTTTTTGGTCTTCAGTTTTGAACAACGGCTAATATTACCATTGTGTAGGGCCTACGCAGCCGCCTTGCTTGCGGTGCCCTAGGATTGGCCCTGTACGAAGTCATGGGTGGCACCTCAGTAGCAATATATATTTATCTTGGAGGTGTCACCCTTATATATGTCATGTGTGCACCTTGTGTGTCCTAATAATCAATGTGTGCCTTAATGATCCATGGACAATTCTATGCATATATATGTAATATGAATAAATTGAGTCGGCTCTTATGCAGGTGTTTGTTGTCTATATCAGTTGAAACATTTGATTGGCAAAGTTAAGGTTTACGTACAAACCAATTCTCATTTGTGCAGGTTAACATCTAATGTTCTGTAATAATGGTTTGAGCATTTACCACAGCTTCTTAATTTCCGACGGTGTCACTGATGACCTGGATGTGTGAATTCTGGACAACGTAGGGCTTGCTGATTGCCTTCCTGAAGTAACCATGGCATGATTTAAGGCTTCTGTGGTCTTGCATTTCCTACTGAAACCAAAATATCATGTCTGTCTTGGAAGATAGTTCATGAGTACAACAGGCCATGGCACTTGATCAATATAGCCCTGTAAATTGGAACTGATGTCTGTCGCCTCGCACCTTTCTGTTTAATAAGTGGCCGCAGTCAAAGTGCGGACTCTTCAGGTTCAGGTTCAAGAAATATTTATTCGAGTAAAAAACAACAGATATACAAACTGACAAACTTGCACACAGACGCACAGTGCGTATTTTGTGTACACGATCAAAAAATGACTATTTACAGATAAAGGATGCAAATAGCCTGGTATTCATAAATAATTATACATACTTAAAGTACATTCATAATTAGTCATCAACACACATATCATTTGATTTAAATCAATATATCATTGTTTAAGAGATGTCGTTTTACATGTTTTTTAAAGGTAATAGTAATGAAGTTTAAGTTCACATGACTTGCAATATAATTCCAAATCTTGACACCTTTGTATCCAAAAGATTTTCGACATATAGCCAATCTGAATAATGGCAAATTATAATTAAACATTTGACGAGTATTATTAACATTATCATTAAGTGTAAACATATTTCTTAACAACGACGGCGACTGACCTTTATAAATGTTAAACATTAATAAACACATATGATAATGATAAATATTATGAATATTGCAAATCTTCAAATCCTGGAAGAGTGATGCTGTATGAGAGCGATAAGGTACTTTACAAATCATTCTTACTATTTTCTTTTGCATGCATTTTATGAAGAGAATTTAGATTGTATTGTGTCGTACTACCCCAAAGTTCTATTGTATTTTCCTGGTTTTATTAATGATACCAATACTTTTTGAAATTTTTTTTTTTTGTCAAGAGGTAAAGTACTGGTTGATCATTTACATATATCTTTCCTGGGGGTGGTCTCCCAGTAGCGGCCGAAAGCCTTTGGGAGATTTCCCAACAATGAAGAGAAAAAATAAAATTACATATTATAATTTGCCAGTAGGTTTTTTGGGCCCTCTATATATATATTTATATATATTTTTAAAATTTTAATACACGTAAATACTATTACTCTATATTGTGAATAAAGTGTTTCTGTCTGCCTGTCTCCGTCTGTCTGGTGAGGATAATTTTATGGTCTGTTGAACATCCATAATGTGATAAACAAGGCCATGCAGACACAGGAAGTTTTCACACTTAGGTGATCGTCCCTCCTTGCTGGGTCTTCTGTAGCCAGAACCGACCTACATTGCATTAGATGCGATGTAGGGTCGGAACGCCTGCTATAGGAATTCATGGACGCTCAAAATTACGACACATTTTTCTCAATAAACACATTAGCATACCTTATTTTGTTGTCATGTACAGGATTACTACTCCGTTTACTACTTTCACGCAGATTTTACTGAAAAAGCCACTGGAAACATCCTTTTTAAGAGCATTTTCAAAATTCACGTTCGCTTGGTTCATGCTTTCACAGGTAGCAGGTCGAATCGTCATTGCCTGATTCAACCCAATGAAAACTGGTCCGTTCGTCACCCGAATTTGGTCGATTTGTCATCCGAAATTGGTTGATTTGGCCGGTACACAGTGTATGGTCACTGCTATTATATAAAATATGTTAACTGCCGGTGAAGAACCGACCTTTTTTTGAGTGATGAACCGTCCAGTTTTTACGAAGACGAATCGTGCTGTGACGAATCGACCATGTTATTGATGTCTACATACACTAAAACTCACTAGAGGGCTCCGGCGACATCACAGCGCCACCCAGGTGCAATGGTGCAGATAAATATCTAATAATTTAGCTTCATTAGACCCATAGAACAGTGGAATCGTGTGGAATAGTTTATTAAAATATTTTAATTGTGAAATTGAGAAAACTACGGACTTTCCAGCGCTATTCTGTGTGCCACTAGGGGCGTTGAAACATCGCCAGAGCCCTCTTGTGAGTTTTTCGGAACTAGGCGGCCATGCTTCAAGCTTTGTTTACCGAAATGTGAATTCGAAAATGGCACAGAAATCGAATAATATTGGAAGAAATCAACCATATCTGAGCGCGACACAATAGAAAAAAGGTATGTCTAACGCTACAGTGGGTGTATGTTGTGTGACAAACGTTTACTAAAAGGCTAGTTCCCACTCAAGCAAAAAAGTCAATATTTTTTCATCCAGGACCTTGTAACCCTGTCCTATGGACAGGGGACTTGTAGCTAGGTCTTCTGGTACTTGAGGATCAATGATATTTTGTGATTTATTATTATTATTCTCTCAAAGAAATACACAAATGCTTAGTACAACTATTATTATTTATCACTATTGAAATATTGAATTAACTTTTGGGTATTTTCTGATAAATTCATAAACTGTAATTGGTGCATCAACTCAGGAGATTTCAGCCTACCTTTAAATGTTGGCTAGAGACCTTTGATGGCCTCCCACACATAGAGAATATATAGTAATATATTGCAAAATGATATTCCTTTACTTGTGTGTCGTATGTTTGTTAAGGTATTTATGTGTGTATTGTCTGAATGAGCGTATTTTGTTTCTATGTATGATAGACATGCATCCTTTCAACAGGAAATGACAAATATGTGTAACTCTCAATTTATGCGCTGGATGGTGTTGCATGTACTTTTAGATCTGGCTTTGAGTAGCCAGCTATAGCCAGATAGTTCCGTTTAGTGGCAGGTAGCATCATATGCCAAAAGTTGTCTAGCTATGTCTAGGTCCAATTTGACAGGCCAATTTTCATATAAATAACTATATATAACTGTCCGTGTCACCACCAGCAACTGTCTTTTTTAGGTCTAGAAAATATAGCTGGTATATGTTATAATTGAATTGAAATGAAGTTGAGTGTTTGTTGAGTCATTCTACCCAGATGAAAGCAATTAAACTTTATAGAATAATATTTTTGAATAATGTATGCTGTAGTTAGGTGTTTAAACAGGGCATGTGATTATACTTACATCAATAGATTAAACATCAGGTTCACTTCAATTTATGATAGCCAAAGCTAAGTTTAATTGGTAATTGAGTTGATAAATGCATGTACAACGTATTATATACATTGTATATGGGGTTGTGCATCACAGTGCATGGTCTGTCTTTAAATTTTGTCTTATCTTGTGTTCATGAGTGGCAAGCAGTTTATCTTGTCTTATCTTGTCTTATCTTATCTTATCTTATCTTAACTTATCTTGTCTTATCTTAACTTATCTTATCTTGTCTTATCTTATCTTGTCTTATCTTGTCTGATATTACACGATCAAAAACAAATTGTGGTATAAATAGCTGTGTACATATTGTGGAAGTGTACTTACTGTACAATCACTGCTTCAGTATGTGTCATCAAGTGATGCCTGAATACACGTCTGCACGGTCTGAAGATCTACGCTACTGTAATCCGTCGTCCTTCACGTCCGCCAGGTGGCTGCGTGTCCAACGAATGTGGCAACCTCTGCCACACACTTCCCCCTTTTCTTCTGCGACCCACTGTGGGGTTGTCTCCCCCTATGTCGTCCTGAAGGCCTCCACCTTCCTTCCCTCCATGGTTTTCCTGCCAATATATATACAATTTAATACAGTTTCGCCTCACTGATAAATGTCGTTTAACGAATCCTAGTCACAGTTTATTATGTACAATGCCAATCTACGTTGACATCTGCGGCTACTTAGTTCATGATGTTATAGAACCTACTGGCTGCATGGGCCGTAGCTCCTAGGATTGCCCTCGTAGGCAGACCTCAGAGTGTTGCTAGCCAGTCTGCCTGTCACTTGAGGCAGTAGGGACTGTTATCCAGGAGGTGCATCAGATTCTAATACCACCTTTCGGAGGTCTGCAAGTTTTGGCGAATGACTTGCACGCGGGTGTTAGTATGGTCCGGAGTGACACACCAAAGATTGTCTTTAGTTGTTGCCAGATCCATACCTTGTAGTCACTGTGCGGGCCTGTGAAGGTGTGGAAGTGAATTGGGTGCTCTGACCCTAACTTCTCTTGCCTCAAGATACGGAGGGCTTCCTCTATCAACGGAACCATGCCCGTTTGTCCAGGGCGAAGGTGCAGCACTAATGGCTTCTTCAGACTTTTGGCCAGGTGCACTTGTCATCGGAACAGCCTATGCTGTCCAGTTGCTATTTTTGTGTAGTCCAGCCCACACTTGCCAACCGCCTTCGTTGATTCCAGGCGGGCCAGCCTATCAACCTCCTCCCACTTTCCCTCACCACGGCACAT
This sequence comes from Alitta virens, assembly GCA_932294295.1. Lineage (NCBI taxonomy): Eukaryota > Metazoa > Annelida > Polychaeta > Phyllodocida > Nereididae > Alitta > Alitta virens. Next base: position 1,410,748 of record OW028578.1, on the reverse strand, counting down.
CGAGGGATGTAACCTAATGGTTTCTACCACTATCACCTCCTCCACTGGGCGACCTTCCTCCTCCTCCATAATAACCTGATGCCTCCCTCAATAGCCGTTCTGTAATTCCCCGGGGAACACCCTGTTGTTTACAATTCCTACCAGTAAGGGGTCTCAAACTTGTCTAGGTCCTGCAAGCTCTGGAAACTCCGTTCCAGAAAATTGCTGACATCGTCCTGGCGTCCCACACAGCTTGATAGGTGGCAGTGGCTGTCTACTACTCGGGAAACCTCAACTGGATGGGGAATCGGGGGTTGCTTGGCAACCTGTAATTATCCAGGAACGGTACTGTATGGGGCACCTCTCTCTTGGCTGCCTCCAAGCTCTCCAAGAACATCATCAATTGGTTTACAGGGGTCCAGTTTCTGGAATACCGTCATCCCTCTTTTGGGACTCACGGCCATGTACCATGACAGATCACGAAGCATGGCCTCCATCACAGGATTCCATCGCTCCCCAGACACTGGCAGCCATCCTCTCCCCTCAAATCGCCCTGGCAACGCAGAAGGAATCTTGCATTTAGCCAATTCCATGGCCTGTAAAACGAAGGTTTCCATGCAGTCGATCCAAGGGAAGTAGTCGGCTGTCTGTAAGGGGATCTCCACCCCATGGATGTCTTCTTGGTGCTCCATTCGGGTTCCTGCAAATTCGAATACTTGTTCGCAGTGCAAACAGGCGTTCTCCAGCTGGAACCAGAATGGAAGGTGCTCAGATAGGACATGGCGACGTAGATGCGGTGGTCGCTCACGACATCACACAGGGGGGTCAATCCATATGAATTCACCGAAAGCTCCCCAGGTCACCATCTCAAACAAATTTGAAAAAATTACCATTTGTAGGTCTATATAATTTATGGAAAAATCCAAAATTTTAGGTCTACAGTGTCAATGGTTTGAGATGATGACCTGGGAAGTTTATCTGAATTTTGGTGAATTCATATGGATTGACCCAGGGGCATGATTGTCGGCACCTTGCCTATACCGGACGTGTTGTTTTCTTTTTTTGTAGGTTCTGGCGGCTTGAAGGTCCTGGGCCTCCACGCGGCGAGGGTGGAAACACTTGGGGTGAAGTCCTCTATCCCCAGTGGCTAAAACAGGACAGTGCGCATTGCACAAGCTGTTCCAGCTGCTCCAGCTATCCAACGCAGACACTTCTTGATTTTTTGCATGCTTCTGGTTTCTACTACCAACTATAGATAATCAATCTTACCCTAGAGAGCCTCTACATAGCCCACTCAGGTGCTGATGAGGCGTTAAACAATAACACTACCTACCTACCTATAGGTTCTGGCGGTGGTCCGATCCTACACCACACACACGCAAGGTAACGACTGGGGCTCCATTTTGCGACGACTTTACCACTCGCACCATCCGGACCAGACTTCCCTCCAAGGAGTCAAATATCTCCTTTACTGGAAATAAGGCCCCACCAGCTTGAATGTAGAGCTTGTCCGCCAGCTGAGGGTTGACAATCTTCAGCGCATTCTTCAGTTTTAGCCACATTAAAGGTAACTCCATTCCTATAAAAGTACACCACGATTAAACTCTGTGCTGTCCTACCCTCCAGTGCAACTTCACCATGTGTCATGAAGAGAATACTTGTGAAACGAGTAGTGCGATGTTAGCTTCTGCCATGCATAAGATATCCTCGTGCCCATAACATGTATTGCATGAATATAACTATTGTTAGACTCAGTCGGAGACTACGCCGACCGTAAACTTACCAGGACCGCCCTTTACAATTAATCGCAATTGGCATAGACATTATTCTGTCTATACCTGGCCGGGGGAATTATCCGCCGACCATGTCTAGTGGTGGTAGTCTGTCCCACTCTTTCACTGTCCCCAGCCACTTCAATCAGTCCCAGCGGAGCTATTAGGTCAGGTTCCACTCTGTCACCTTCTGCTTGCACCTCCTCAATTTCAAATAGACGTTGTACATCTTCGACGGGTTCCGGCTTCTAGCGATCTTCATTCGCATTCTGGCCCAGTACCTGTTCGCGGATTCTAGGGACTCACAGTGGAAAGCAATGGTCTTCGCATAGTCGCATTCGATCTTGATGTACTACTGTCGACTTACGTCGACCCTGTACTGCATACAAGTAACATGATAGCACTTCATGCACCACGAAAGGCCCCTTCATTATGAGTTGCAGTTTGGAGCTGTGCCCCGCTTGGATTAAACTATTGAGCAAGTAGACTAGGTCTCCGACGTCATATGCTCTTTCTCGGATGCTGGCACATGTGTTGTAATCAACTTTCTGTCTATGCTGAGCCACCTGTAACGTGGCTGTAGTTAGGGCGAAGACCTCTCTCATTGTTTTCTCCAACCCTTTTAGGTATTCCGCTGGGGGTCTCTATGTTTCATGTGTAGCTATACCGAACATGATGTCCATAGGAAGACTTCTCTTCCCAACTGTAACATGGGGCGGGGGCCTAGCTTAGAGGTAGCGCTCTGGGCTTCCAACCGCTGGGTCCCGGGTTCAATTCCCGGTCGAGCCTAAGTTGGATGGCTGTTCCATCCTTCATCTCATTGCCATGGTCCCTGTCTGTCCTAATTAGCCCATCAGGTGCAGAAATACAGGACGTAAAGCCCTAACCACCCACCCACCCAACTGTAACATATTCAGAGTGAACCCGGTATTGCGATTCACATTCGACCGAAGGCTCAATCCTAACACCGGGAGGTTATTGTCCCACATGCCCTCATCTTCCTTCAATTGGCAGCGGATATAGGAGAGGATCAGTTGGTTATACCTTTCAACTTGACCGTTTGAGCTTGGCCTGTATGGCATCATCCTCGTCTTTGTCTCCTCCATGAGTCGACATAAATCTGTGAATAAGTGGCTTGTAAAATTTCGCCCTTGATCAGTATGTATCTGCAACGGGACTCCAAACCGTGCTATCCATCCCTCGAAGAAGTTCTTTGCCGTGAGCAATGCTGTTTGTATGGGTAAGGCATAGATCTCAATCAATTTTGTAAATTGATGCACAGTTGACAGGATGTATTTGTTTCCCCGGTTACTGGTGATGAATGGTCCCAGAAAATCCAAGTGGACATGTTCGTTGGGAACCCCAGCATGATAGGACACCAGTTGTGCGCAGTTCTTTGGGTGGTTCTTGTTGGTATTGCAGGTCGCACACGTTTGTATAAAGCGCCAAGCATCTTTGTTCATGGCCATCCAAAAGAACCTGTCCCGCAATCTCCGAACAGTTTTATCGTGTCCCCAGTGTCCTCCAACTACTCCATCATGAGCGAGTGCTATCGCCTTTTCTCTCAGTTGGTGGGGAACAATAAGTTTGGCGGTGGTTTTCCCAAAATGATCTATCCAATTATAAGAAAGAACTCCGTCTTTTGTAGTCAACCGATCTCGGCATCGCCACAGAGTCTCTCGACTCTGCAGGAGTACGTAACCTTCTGAGGGTTGCTCCCCTGACAACCATTCCATAATGCTGGCTAATGAAGAATCATCCCGCTGTAATTGCTGTTGGTCTTCATTTTCTGTATCCCATCAAACTAATTCCATCGTTACTGCTGTCACCTTCTCCTTCATCCGTCATTAGCGTGCGTGTTTGTCGTACTGCTAAGGGAACCACATAATCAACCTCTTCGTTGAAACGTTCCCATTGTTGATGCAGTTTAGAACAGTAACGGCCGCCTCCACATGGTAAACTCGACAGATCCTTCCCGGGTTCATAGCAGTTACATGCTAGCAATTGTTCCGGTAATCTAGATAAAGCATCAGCATTCGAATGTTTGATTCCTGGAAGATGTTCAATTACCATATCATACTGTGCCAGTTCCTCTAACCATCTACCAAGTTGTCCAGTAGGGTCCTTGAATCGGTACAGCCAAGCCAATGATCTGTACTCACAGTAAACTTTCTACCCAGCAGATAGTGTTTGAACTGCCTTGTAAAAACAAGCGACGGTTCTACCGCTGCGTCTATATCCTCGGCCGCATCTGGCGAAATAGGCCCATCTCGCTTGGGTACCACAAATTCCACGATGTTGGATGTTATATCCTTACTCTCATGCATTGTTTTGAAATCTTCAAAATTAACCCAATTTGCACAACCCATGAATGAGCTCCAAGATGTGAAAGTGACATGGTTATTCAGATGTTGTCTAATTTTAACAACCGATGCTTCACCTACTGTAACCCGACGTCCGTCACGTCCACCAGGTGGCTGCGTGTCCATCGACTGTGGCGACCTCTGCCACAATATTGAGAATAAAAAAAGTTAAGGTGGACTATAACATCAGTTTAGAATCATTAAATTTTTAGTAATATAATCCAGAGAACACTCGTAGGTTTTGCTTAGCTGCAGTGTTGTTCAAGTCCCCTTTATGGCACGGAGGAACTGAGCAGATCCCCTGTATACTCCATACTGTATTTGCTCCAATCCCAAGGTGGGTGGATTAGGGCTTTATGTCCTGTACTACTGCACCTGATGGACTAATTAGGACAGGCAGGGACCATGGCAATGAGATGATGGATGAAACATCCATCCAACTTTGGCTCGACTGGAAATCGAACCCGGGACCCAGTGGTTGGAAGCCCAGCGCGCTACCACTGAGCTAGGCCCCCACCCCCCAATCCCAAAGACATTATGTGAGTTCAGTCTTCCCAATGACTGAGAAACTATGTAAGCCTGTCAGGCTAGCTTGCATATGATGTCATAATGGAATTTAATTTGCATATTCAAGACCACTGGCGTCTTATGTTAGAGTTTGTCAAAATGGTCCTAAAAGAGTGTGTAATGCTAAAATAGAGTACCATGGTATATGCAAGTTTCAAACTGAATATAATGCATTAAATAGTGTGCAATTGTACTGTATGCCGTTTAGAAATGAGCAATTTACAGAAAAATACATATGATATGCATTCGGCCAAAGTATAACATATATTTGCCTTGGTTTATTTCTATAAACGCTCAGCTGATGCATTTGGCCTCAGATGAATGCCATTCTCATTTTGTCCTATAAAAATAGGGTCTATTTTAGGCCTAGTACTGATGTCGGTAGTGTCAGCAGCTCACCTAATACCCCAGGTACCAGACGTCGGGAAGGCTGAATAGAGTCTTTTCACATAGTCTTTCTTCTCCTCTTATAACTCATTTTGCTTTTCAGACATAGAATATCATAACTAATGTGTTGAATAAATACAACTTTATCAGGGAAATAACAGATACCAACTGAATGATAAGACGTTTAAATATACATTAAAATGCACTAAAAATACTGCTGCTTGGACGCACTTTGCCTTATCCAATCACAGTGAAGGGCGGGAACTTTCCTAGCCAATAGAATTGCAATATTCTGTCACAGCCACCTGGTGGAAATATCAAGAAACTTCCGTGAAAATCCACTATTTGTGCAACCTAATGACATATGTGGTGCTTCATCTGTCACCATTCTCACACTCCTCTTTAATGATGTTCATAGCAATTGAGGCACTCACGTGGGTCAGCAATAGTCAGTCACGAAGCTTTTACGTCCATGCTTGAACCAAAGCACACTTTCTTGTCAATTGGCCACTACTTCTAATCAGAAATGTTTAAGTGCCATTCTATGTGACCACAATCATCCTAACTCAGATTTCTAGCATTTATTTAATTATATGTAGCTTTCATTATGTCACTCCTAATTGTCTGAAATGGTTTTTGCCTAGCTTCACAAAGTTTGCAAACCAGCCAACCTTTTGACAATTAGTTTATCTGAGATTTCTGCGAATACAAACATATGTTTGGACATTTAGCTCTGATGATCAATTTGACTTAATTAACCAAATTGACAGGTGTACTCCATTTTTGTATTTTTCAGATTTTTTAAGGTTTTATACATGCAACCAGTTAACTGTGCACAAGAATGTTGAGGTTAATTTATTATTAACACCAACTGCTTACAAGGCTGTAGCTAAGGCTGCTTCAATGGTGACACTGGATTTACATTTATGGACAATATTGTCATTAATAGTTCATTAACACATATCTGAATTTACTGATAATATATATTTTCTACATTTCCCAATGTGTACTAAAGGGTATGATAATTATACATGCATATGTACATGTCCCAGATTGGACTTTTCTGCATTATTTATCACTGAAACTGCATCCTAATTCCAAGGAACTTCTTATTTGGTGGGTTATCACTAATTTCAGCAAGAAAATGTTTTTGAACTGGACCTTTAGATACTACCTTGACATATTCTAGTGAGTAAGGCACTGGCCTATCAGTGAACAAATGCCCTTGCAAAAGTAGTGTGGGCATAATTTTTGTGTTATCCAGCTGATTTATGAGGAAATTCCTCCTATTTTGGCTCAACCCTCTCTTCAAGTGATGATATGCATCAAAATTGTTTTTTTTTTTAATTCGTCCCTGTGATCGCAACAGTGTTTATTTGTCAGCTGGAAAGGCTCTAAAGACAAAGATGATAATGATAAAGCTGATACAGTCAATTTTACAGCTTACAGTGGGTTGCAAGAAGGTTCATACCTCAATGCAGAACTGACTTTTCTTGAAATACAGAGAAACAAACATCACGAAGGGTGAACTATTGATCTATTTATAAGCTTACATTATGACATCATGGTTTCCAATTTGATGATATAGAAATATCCAGTTAATAGAGCAATGTCATCATACCCTGTCTTATGTTAAACCATGGGGGGCATCTCAGTAGCGATATATCAAATATCTTAGAGATGTCCCCCCAAATTACATGTATCATCTTTTATTTCATTCTTATGTTTGTCTTATATGTTACATTGTATCAATGATTGATATGCGTAATATGAAATAAATATGTTCTGAGTTCTGAGTTATGGGCTGTGACATGTTGGTGTTAATATTTCATAGCAGCGACTTTTGTATCCATTACCACCTGGACATGCTCTGGATAGTCTCTGATCAGCTTTGTACACATTTTTTAACTTAATTTGGACCATTAATCTAGACACTACTCCTCTAATTGCATCAAATTTATCGGTGAATATTTGTATCACGCCAGGTTTCAATTGTCTGCAAATATTTTGTGGGTTAAGATGGCTGGGCAATTGCAAAGTTTTAATTTTGTTCTTCTTCAACCATTCCATTCTTGTTCTTTACTAATATTTTGGGTCATCCCATTCTCAACTTAGTGGCATATTTCGTAAGGTTTTTACCCAAAGTTTCTATGTAATTGGTACTATTCATGATACCCTCTACTCTGCAAAACAGCCCCATAGCATGATTTAGACACCTCCACATTTCACAGCAGGTATGGTGTTCTTTTGGGCATATTCAGTGTTGGGTTTCTGCGAAACATACTTCTTGGAATCTTTACCAAATAGCCTGGTTTTATCAGAGGATTTTATTACAAAATGCAGCAGACCATATTATAGGTTTATTGGCAAATTTCTTCAGCAGAGGCTTCCTTCTGGATACGCTGCCATATAGGCCATTTTGATGCAGAATTCCAAAAACTGTGCTTCTGTGCACATGAATGTCTCCTGCCGCAGTTTCCTTCTTCAGGTCATTTAATGTCACAGTTGGACTTGCTGATGCTCGCCACACAAGTTTCCTTGCAGTACAATGATTGATTTTTTCGGTAGACAGCCTGATCTGTTATATACTTGCCACTGTAGACACAGAAATTTTAAGAGCCTTTTAAATCTTCTTGTAACCATAACCATCCATGTGCTTCTGAATTATACAGTTACGCATGTGTTGAATCAGTTCCTGCCTCTTTATAATCAAATATTTCGAGCAGACTATCTTGTGGGTCTTTTCCTGGGTACAACACTACATTAATAAGCACAGAAAAGGCCTAAATACTGATTCAAAGGCTTATATGGACTAAAAAATTAAAAACATCGCTTCAAAACTTACTTAAAACATAAAACAAACGCACAGTATGTTGTGTCTTGAGTGCAGTGTCACCTCATTCACCAGGGTGTGAACACTATTCTTGAACATTATCCGCTAGTGTCCATAATACCAACAGAAATTATCATCTACACCTATAGAGGTGTGTCCCAATGAACACACAGCATGTCTGCACCGATAGCACAGCAGTGGCACCAGTTGCTGTTCCTAAACTGAAAACAAGTCATGTTTACCCAATGGTATGATCATTTTTGCAACCCACTGTATCCCACCACAGCTGAGTGTACCACTGTATTAGTGTCAACTCTGCATCAAATTGTTCGTGTATTTGTTTTTCATGTGTCAAAACATTTGCTTGTACTCTGCACTAATGTCATTGTTGAGTATAAAAAAGGCTGGATGGTGCATTGTTGCTTTAGAAGTAAAAAAAATAAGTTTGAAACCAACTTTTACAGTTATAATTTATCATGTGACATGTTGATGTTAATATCTCATAGCAGCGACTTTTGTATCCATTACCACCTGGACATGATCTGGATAGTCTTTGATCAGCTTTACACACATTTTTTAACTTAATTTGGACCATAAATCTAGACAATACTCCTATAATTGCATCAAATTTATCGGTGAATATTTGTATCACGCCAGGTTTCAATTGTCTGCAAATAATTTGTGGGTTAAGATGGCTGGGCAATTGCAAAGTTTTAATTTTGTTCTTCTTCAACCATTCCATTCTTGTTCTTTACTAATATTTTGGGTCATCCCATTCTCAACTTAGTGGCATATTTCGTAAGGTTTTTACCCAAAGTTTCTATGTAATTGGCACTATTCATGATACCCTCTACTCGGATGAGAGCACCAGGTCCTGCTGCTGAAAAACAGCCCAATAGCATGATTGAGACACCTCCACATTTCACAGCAGGTATGGCATTCTTTTGGGCATATTCAGTGTTGGGTTTCTGCAAAACACACTTCTTGGAATCTTTACCAAATAGCCTCGTTTTATCAGAGGTTTTTATTACAAAAAGCAGCAGACCATATTATATGTTTATTGGCAAATGTCAAACATGCCTTTTGGTGTAGTTTCTTCAGCAGAGGCTTCCTTCTGGATACTCTGCCATATAGGCCATTTGATGCGGAATTCCAAAAACTGTGCTTCTGTGGACGTCGATGTCTCCTGCTGCAGCTTCCTTCTTCAGGTCATTTAATGTCACAGTTGGACTTGCTGATGCTCGCCACACAAGTTTTCTTGCAGTACGTTGATTGATTTTTGGTGGATAGCCTGATCTGTTATATACTTGGTTTTCTTGCACCTCTGCACTATCGATGCCACTGTAGGCAAAGGAATTTTAAGAGCCTTTTAAATCTTTTTGTAACCATAACCATCCATGTGCTTCTGAATTACACAATTACGCATGTGTTGGTTCAGTTCCTGCCTCTGTATAATCAAATATTGCAAGCAGACTGTCTTGGGTGTTTTTCCTGGGTACAACACTAAATTAATAAACACAGAAAAGGCCTAATTACTGGATCAAAGGATTATGGACCAAGAAATAGTTAAAATCATCGCTTCAAAACTTACTTAAAACAAAAACAAACATGCAGACAGACAGACAAAGACATTTATTTACACAAAGACACACACATTCATATACAAACATTGATTGAAACATAAATACAGAAAAATACCTTTTAAATATTTCTCTATTTCTTTATTTGTCTATGTGTGGGAGGCCTCTCTAAGATCTTAAGACCGCTATCGAGAGGCCAACCAGGCGTTTAAAGGTAGGCTGAAATCTCCCGAGTCACCAATTACAATTTATCAAGTTATTAGAATATTTCAAGAATAATATTAGTAACAATAATGATAATAGATTAGTATTTTTATAGTATAAAGTTTATTTAAAAAATAAAATTAAAAAAAGGTGATACTTATGCAGTATATTGTGTCTCAAGTGCAGTGTACCCTTATTCACCAGGGTGCGAACACTTTTGCAATACCTAATTCTTGATAGTTTCCATAATACCAACAGAAATTATCATCTACACCTATAGAGGTTTGTCCCAATGAAAACACAGCATGTCTGCACTGATAGCGCAGCAGTGGCACCAGTTGCTGTTCCTAAACTGAAAACAAGTCATGATTACCCAATGGTATGATTATTTTTGCAACCCACTGTATCCCACCACAGCTGAGTGTACCACTGTATTAGTGTCAACTCTGCATCAAATTGTACGAATATTTGCATTTCATGTGTCAAAACATTTGCTTGTACTCTGCACTAATGTCATTGTTGAGTATAAAAAAAGGCTGGATGGTGCATTGTTGCTTTAGAAGTAAAAAAAATAAGTTTGAAACCAACTTCCATAGTTATAATTTATCAATATGCTGACTATGCTGTGATACAGAATAGTCTTAATATTATTAATGTGTAATGAGGCTTTGTAGCAGCAATAACAACTGCATTAAGAGCATTCTTGTTAAGTCATGTAAGATGTTAATATAAAAAAAAAGCTTTCTACTGATAAGGCACCATTTGAATACCCAACCTTTTCAAATTAGACACATTTCAAAATTGACACTTCCTATAGTCATAAAAATTTATTACATTCATTTTGAAACTCACATTACAGGGAATTAACTATGCTTTGCAATTATGTACAATTTTAGGCATAAATAGTATAGTTTGAAGAAACTAGTTTGTTAAATGAGGCTCATATAGTACATTAAGTGATATAGCAATCAGTGAACTTTCTTTTGGTGAAAATGAAAATGACATGCAATAGGATCAAGGGTTGGTTGTCATCAGCTTATTGTATGAACTAAATTATCAAACAAAAACTGCCAAAAAATGACATTTTCCACATATTTTGACCTTAAATATATATACATGTAGCTTGAGGTGCTCCGAGTTCAATTTTGTGGCCAGATTTGGATTAAGCTCACAAAAATGCACCAAATTGGAAGTAGTACCTATTCAAATTCTACAATATTTCTAAATTGACACATCCTAATATCATGTAAATATGTATTATACAAATAGTTAATGGCAAAGAGGCTAATATGGAGTTTTATTGGATGAAGAACAGCCATATTGGACGAGGCGCTTACCAATTCCAATATGGCTTGCTGAATGAAGAGATCTGACTGGACATTATATTAACTGAATAGTTAGGGTATAAGTGACTTATTTCTTAAGCCTCAAGTTGTAATCGAGCTTAAGTTGGATGGCTGTTTCATCCATCATCTCATTGCCATGGTCCCTGCCTGTCCTAATTAGCTCATCAGGTGCAGAAATACAGGACGTAAAGCCCTAATGCATCCACCTATTGCAAATTGAAATGTCAAACAGTTTATTATTCATGAAGTATCTGTCTAATCATGCCTAAATGTTGGTTTTAATTAAGCCTACAGTGTTATGTAGGAAATAATAAAAGCAGTTTTTAAGTGAAGTTGTCTATTCCAGAAGAAAGTTCACAAGAAACCAGTTGTTCTTTACTGGTGTGCAACCAACCCCTATATATGTGTGACAAACCAGTGTTTATTTAAGATACTTTTACAGAACAACATTTTCAAAGCTGACTTTATCCACCTGCAGCTATACTTAGCCAAGCAAGAAGTGCCCTCATTTGCGTCCCGAGTTCTCAGAATGAGGACCATGTATGCAGCAGTCTTGGTATTTTTTCATGGGATTCTATGTGCACGTTGTTTTAGAGCCTTCATACCTATCTGAATCTATTCTATACTGACAAATAATGTGTGCACACACTATTACTAACCTTGACACGCTGTTATTTGTACACAATCAGCAACAATCGTCATTTTCACGCAATTAATCAGCAATTTCAATTTCTGCTTCGTAAAAATGTTTAATGCTATCACTGAATGTCTTAGTCACCGATATAAACCTAATCACTCATTTTCCATGATATCAACTGAGGATAGTTAGCATACTGATGCGTATATTTATTCAACCTGTTGCAAAATACCACGAAAAATGACAGGACTACTGCCCGGGTAAGCTACACTACCCGAAGCCATAACTGTCTGGACCTTTCCATTTCTATCTGTAGATATATCCTTGGGATATACATTTTACAAGCCTTTGGTTAAAATCAAAGCTAAACACAATATTATTATGTTTATGCATTGCATTTCTTTTGTAGTGTATTTATCCATGAAATTGTTCACAGTTTAGGTGGTGAATCTAGGAACAAACAGACAGACTTTGCCAATGGGCTGTCTCCTTTCTGTAAATATACAGGTTTCTGTGTAATATTTATTATTATTTTATATAGCTGTTAAATCTGTAGGGAAATAGATGATATTCTGCCCCTGTCTCTACTTACAATGATATTTTCTAACTAGATATGTTTTCAATAATATTTGTAATTACTAAGAGGTCAGTTTTAGATAGTCTCTAGAAGTCTAGAATGATATTTAGTTATAAAACAGCAAGAGATTATTAAACTTACAAAAAAGACACAAAATCACTTAAATCATACTCGCTGAAGCGCTGAAGCTGGCAGCATGCAGCATCCCTCAAGGGAGCTGTCTTGTGACGGCACTAGGGGCGCTGCAGTAAGGCTGCTGATGCTGGTAGCTGGCCTGAGATGTCAGTCACTGCCCAGCTGCTATGGACTGCACTGCTGGCCTCCTATAGTCCTGTAGCAACTATATGGGTTACATTGGAATAATGATTGTATTAATTGAACAATCTCCATTGTGTGGCCGAGTTTTCCAACAATTGTCACAGCCATTGTCATCATTCGTGCGGATTAGTTGGTACTTATTATTCCTGTGACCAGCGCTCCGATACACAGCAAGCGAGTCTACTACCACAGATGGATTTTATATCGTTCTATTAAAGCTCGCACGATGCTCCACCAGCCTCCGGACCCGGTGCTGCAGTGGCAACGCCCTCCAACGGCCTGTTCAATCAACCGTGACCATTAACATCGTGCCAACTGATGCGTAACGACTTATTAGGGATGCGTGGCCATGAAGGGGAGCCCACAGAACCTGCTTTGTTTGTCACACCTGCGTTTATGCTGTCGCCATAGCAACGGTAAGTTCTGTTTAAGCAGCTCTATTGTTTTTAGACATTTGATCTATAATCTTTAAGGCTGAATGGCTACAGTGTATTTCACTATTAATCTGTGTATAATATTATGCAGTCAATGTATGTTGCCTATAACTGATCAAACGCCAGCACCATACCTAATAATTTCTGCCTGGCTGCAGAGAAATTGACCCTAATGACAGTTATTTGTCCTATTAATTATAGAAATTAGCTAGGCCCACCCAACCGTAGCCAATTGATTCGAAAAGTGCAGAATTGATTTGGCATTTGTCTGCCATCTTTCGAACATTCTGCAATGCTTAAATCTTAATAGCTATTTCCTGTTTGTGATGCAAAAATACTTATATATCTGCAGCTTTTTTTTTTATCTTAAACAAGATACAATTTAATGATAGATCGAGCCACTAGTAAGGTGGTCTTAATGGTGAGGTAGTCTTAATAGTGAGGTGGTTTTAATTGTGAGGTGGACTTAATGGTGAGGTGGTCTTAATGGTGAGGTGTTCTTAATAGTGAGGCAGTCCTAATAGTGAGATGGTCTTAATAGTAAGGTGGTCTTAATAGTGACGTGGTCTTAATAGTGACGTGGTCCTAATAGTGAGGTGGTCTTAAGAGTGAGGTGGTCTTAATAGAGAGGTAGTCTTAATAGTAAGGTGGTCTTAATAGTGAGGTGGTCTTAAGAGTAAAGTGGTATTAATTGTGAGGTGGTCTTATAGAGAGGTCAAATATTATGGTAAAAATGTAAGGTGGTTTAAAGGCAATTACCACTGTAAAGTACATGGTATGGACCATTGGATAAATGTTTAACATGGTGTGGACTGATCATCTCATCATGACGTCTGCCTGCTGCTGGTCATATAAGCTCACTAAGCTTCAGACCCAGTAGCATTGAGACAATACAATTCAATACAATTCAATACAATACAATATAATACCATATAATACCATAAATGTAATAAATAATAATGTAATACAATATAATACGTGCAGTACAATACAAAATAATACCACACAATAACATATAATATAATATAATGCAATACAATATTATGAAATATTATACAATAAATGTAACACAATGCAATACAGCACAGTAAAAAGGAAACATTTATTCTGACAAAAATACCCACCTTTTTTTCATTAAATGTCTATAATTCTCACTCAGCCTTTTACAACTAAAACAACCTGTACACAAGCTCTTGAGTGGCATAGATCTCCCAGCTGGATGTATGTTCCAGCTGCTCTTAGCAACTCCCAGCTGGGAGATAGCGGCCAATACAGCTGGGAGACACTCTCGAGTCATTTGATCCGGGGTTAATCAGATGAACCCTGGCAGCTGTTTTGTCTTTAAGCACCCCAATGCTGACTAGCTGTGGTTACAGAGTTGCTTTCTACAGTGTACATACCCTATTTCTTTGAATAGTAGCCGGGTCTACAATAGAGGCCGGTCTCGTATAGAAGCCGGGTCAACTATTGAATTGAAATTTGAAACTTGTAAATCGAAAACTAAATCACATGCTGCCACACCAAAGAACCATTCATTACACTACCATCAGAAGAAGTGCCCATTGCCAAAATGCAGGACTAAATGAATGTAAATATCTATAGGTTGACTGTAATATTATAGTTAATTACAGTCTCCTACACAGACCCTCTCCTGTGCTGTGTGTGTGTGTGTGTGATTAGGGCTTTACGTCCTGTGTTTCTGCACGTTCTGTTTGGCTAATTAGGACAGGTAGGGGCCATGGCAATGAGACAAAGGATGAAACCGCCATCCAACTTAGGCTCGACCGGGAATCGAGCCAGGGACCCATTGGTTGGAAGCCCAGAACGCTACCTCTGAGCTAGGCCCCCGCCCTTCACCCTCTCCTGTGCTAGGGGCGCTTAGCAAAGGGCGATAGCTCTGAGGTCTGCCAGATTATGTACGGAGCAATGATCCTGGTGGGGGAGCAAGGAATTTGACTGTGTGTATCAGTTTCTATCAATCATTATAGTCCAAAACTGCGGCAATCCATACTAAACCCCATGATAACACCGCCAGATGCGGTGATATTTAAAGAACTATTTTGTTCACCGCTACTTAAATTTAACGAGCGCAGCAATTGACCTACTTTCACGCCTATCTAGCAATGTTTCGAAATGACATAGTCTGAGTTAATCAACTACCATTTGGAAGATATTGAAGTTTTACTCCCCTTTTCACGACAATAAGAGAAATTATGGCACTCTTCATGAGCTTCATCTCAGCTGGACGTCGATCGCTTATGTTAAGTTAGAGGTGCCTTGTATTCGGTGCCTATGCTGAGGCAAGTGAAAGAAAGACACCACCCACGGGGTAAATGTGTAACATGCCTTATCATCTCATCGTTACGTCTGCCTCTGGAAGCTTGTCATGGAAGCTATGCTTCTGATCCAGTAGCATAGAGGCATTGAGCATTGAGGTGGCAACTGATTTCAATTCTTTCAAATGTAACTCTCACGTTAAAACGTTTTGTGTTTTTTTTTCTGTTTTACCTGAGAGAGGTTTGTTGTCAACACGCATTTGGAATGATTTTAGAAGTGATCAAACAAAAGGAGAATTAAAAATCATGCATTTTGTGATGACATGAATTGTTTCGTAGTGAAGTTATCTGAACGAAAACACACAAAAACAATGAGATTGGCCGAGGTATACCCAGGAAGGATTTTGAAAACAAGGTTTAAATGATTAACTAGGTAAACTGCACGCATACAACAGAGCTGAAAGCTGAATAATAATTGAATATTTATGGCTTGAGAATTGGCAGGGGACACATGGACATTGCGATAGGGAGAGAAACAGTCCCTGGATATTACTCAAACATGCAAATGGTGCATTTTCCTAATGCAATTCACGATCATGTTGATCAGATAAATTCTGTATTTGCAATTGTACACGAGTATGGGGAATCCCCTTTGGTTGGGCATTTCAATAACTGCCAACCCGATCGATAACCATAAAAAATTATCCAGAGGTAGGTCACCTGTTAATTTCTGATGTAAACTTATGTAACAAGTCGTAACAGGATCAATAATGTACACAAATGACCATATGACACGTGTTGATATAAATATAGTCATATATAGTCATACATAGAGCTTAGTAAGCTAAATTGCATGTGGGATGCATAAACCTGTTGATATATTTAGCATATTTTGAAGGTAAAACGGTAAAATTATCTTTTATATGAAGTATTGCGCTCCTCAGGTGCTGTATCTCGGCTGTTGAATGTCGATCGCATGAGATGTTAAATCGGAGGTTCCTTGTACTCAGTTTCTATGCTGAGGGAAGTAAAAGACCCCACCCATGATGTAAATGTGTAACATTGTGTGGATCCAACTAATCATCTCATCATTACGTCTGCCTCTGGCAGCTGGTCAATAAGCTAACTAAGCTTCAGACCCAGTAGCACTGAGACATTGAGCATTGCACCATTGCAAATAGATACCCCCATATCGTTCGTTAATTTATCACATTTGATCGATTTTCTGCCGAAAATGAAAAGCTCTCACAATGGCCTTTTTGTTATGCCCTCTGAATAATTCACACATCCATTTTTATTGGCCCCTTTTGTTTGTTTATGAACTGGAGCCATGTCACTCGTAATATATCCACGCTTTTTTGGTGTCACAATTGATTTTGATGAAAGATTAGGCTGCAAGAAGTTGTTTATGTCAGTGTAAGTAACTTGATGTATTGGTTGGAAGGAGCATCCTTGCTTTACTCCCAGTTAAAATCCCATAAAATGATGTTATGTCCTGCATGACTGATTGTGTCCTTCATGCTTGAGTGACTTAGTAAACAATATGGTTGTTTCATATTCATGAGATATACTCCTTGTTGCTATGGTAACATGAAGCATGCTTCCTGTTTTGGTAATTATAAATTCATTAGTGTGCACTTCATAGACAATGGGTCCTCATCATGCGATCAGTCATGGCGTCATGCATTTTGTGATGAAATGTTCTGAGTGTCCACGCCATGTTACACATTTACCCCGTGGTTGGGACCTTTTACTTGCCTCAGCATAGACACAGAGTACACGTGGACCATATCCAGCTGAGATGTAGCTCAAGAAAAAGGTCCAGGACAGGATTCAAACAAAGGACCTTCACCAGACCTGGCCAATGTGTTAACTGGCCAGTGCTCTGACCACTAGGCCACCAAGCTGCTCTAATCATGCTAATGGTTTGAAATTGATGTAATACTAAGCATATTGGCAACATATCCCTACCCTTTAACTGATTATAGCACTTTGTGTAATAATTTATAACTGCCTCTTATGTCTATGTGACCATAATAAACTTCCACAATGACAACAAGAATTCAGAAAATGAACACAGGAAAGGCAGGAAATTGTTATAATTTTGAGTCCTTATTTTAATTTTTAAGGTTGGAGTGATATCTAAAGGGGTATATCATATTTTGAAGCTGCTATGTGGTCTTCATGTAAAACTACAACAAAATAAACTATTTCTATTCTTTCATAACATCACTATGATATCACTATAAATGCCTTGTATGAGAGGTAACAAATAAAATCCACATTTATGTTTAATATTAACTTCAATCTCTCCTGATAATATCCCTTCCCTTTCACAGCATGGGACTACAGCATGGGACTACACAGACTACAGAACTGCCAAAAATCTTTTGCCCACTCGGGCCAATCTCTGCCCATCCCATAAAATATGGGCGGTCTGCCCTGGGCATATGTTGGACTGGGCAATTAGGGCCCAAGGGGCAGGGGATCATGGGGTGGGGGCAGTACTGTCCGCCAGGGGGCGCAGAGGGGGGGGGGGGGTGCCCAGTACCAATTTCAAGCAACAGGTCCTAGAAGCTGCGCAGTTTAGTAATACAATAGTTGGACTATTGTTTACGAAGGTTATATATAGACACTATTTTGGTAAGTTATTTTGCTGTTCTAAATCAATTTGTAAAATTGCTCTACATTACATATAATGATATGGTCATAAAGCTACATTATGAAAAATATATAGAGGTAAATGTTACAATATTGTACTATAGATCTACAAGGGAACAACAGAATTTGGAAATAACCAGTTACATTGGTATTGTATCATACTGTTTTCGTGCTAGTTATCTAGAGCTTAGTCTGCTTATATGACCATGCAGCTGCCAGAGGCAGACATAATGATGAGATGATTAGGCTTGTTGGAGTCCACACCATGTAACAAATTTACCCCATGGTTGGGGTCTTTTACTTGCCTCAGCATAGACACGGAGTACAAGGCGCCTCCAATTTAACATCTCATGTGATTAACAACATCCAGCAGCTGAGATGTAGCTCATGAAGAGTGCCCTGGCTGGAGATTGAGCATGGGACCTTCAGCAGAGTTGGCCAGTGTGTCAACTGGTTAATGGTTTTCACCATTAGGTCACGGTCACCCATTTACCAGTCCTGATACAAAATGCCCATTTTTGAATAATGTCATTGTGTAATTTGTTTAGTATTATGAATAAGGCCTTATCAGCCTGTAATTCACCGATTCCTACGTTTCAATTGTCTCAAAGCAAATGGTCTCGAGGGTAGTCTGCTTTTCAAACTACTTTTGTCAACAGCTTTAGAGGCTGACATAATGATGAGATGACAAGGCTTGGAGTCCACACCATGTACTTTCCTCGCTTTCTTCCTCGCTTGTGTAGTGTATGTCGTCAGTGACCCATATTATTCTCATTCTTCATATCTATTGAATTATAGCAGCTCCTTGCTTCAACCCAGAATCCAAGGCCTGATAGAAGACTACATCCCCCCTCCCTTTATATCAACACCCCCTCCCTGCCATCCTGGGGTCTGGGTCAGCCTCAACTTGGGGCAAATTCTATTAGGTTAATAAGGATTTCCCCATGTGGCTTCGCAGTCATGACCCCAGGCTAAACCAATGACTAGTATAATTGGCTCCATGGTGGCCCTAGGTCCAATCACTGCCATACGTGCTGAAATGTCCTATATTTATACCTACTGACACATATCCTGATTTATGGATGGTTATGTTACATGTTGAATGAGGACAATGCATCATACAAAGGCTCCTATTTTAAGACTATACCATAGAGACTACCCCAGTATTAAGGCCACCTCACTAAAAGTAGTACACCTCACCATAAGGACTAAACCTTTGGAACCTAAATTGTATTCTTGATATACTGTATTTTATCTCTCTATGAAGATCACTTCACTATTAAGACAAATTTGATCAATATTAAGACTAATTTTTGGTTCAATATATATTCTTTTACCTTTCTATTGAGACCACCATACTATTAAGAGTACTACTGTATTGTAAGCAATGGTAAGGGTTCAAAATACATGTCCACCTGTTTTTCAGTCATAATTTCGCCACAAATGGCATGGAGCAGCACAAAATGGACAGAGATGTTTGCAACTGTTTAAATCCCAACTTTCTAGCAGCTGTTAAAACACTTCTGGGCAAAAAATAACTTGACGTTTGCCATGTTCTCCATTGTAATTTCTGTTGCTTCTTTTTGTCCATAACAAATGGCTAGAATGATGAAAAAGTTGCAAAGAATTGTCATTACAAAGATAGGAAACTTGGAGTTAATTTGTACAAAGAAGGGTTTTTATGGATTAGCATTTATATCTATTTATTTATATCTATTCTCCATGATATTATGTAAAAAAAATAGACCAAACAACAAGTGGATATTTATTTTTGTTTATACCACAAACATTGCTTACCCAAATATGTTCTTGACATTGTATTTACCGCTTTACACTTTCTATTGTACTGTAATTAAATTAATTAATTAACTGATATGTACTTTCGATTGTACTGTACCTCACTATTAATACCACCTCACTAATAACACAAATATACATTTTCACCAAGGGTGTCCTTCAAGGCGATATACTGTCGCAGGGACCTATATCAACATTTTACATTTTCACCATACACCAATGCATACACAACTACTATGTTCTAAAGTACTATACCAAGGTATATGGATGTTTTGCATGTTCACCATTACCATTGATTATAAGTGTACACACAACTCCTGAAAAAAGCCCTAAATGTGATTTCCTGGTTGCGCTTTTAGTGTCCGTTTAAATTAGTCAGAAGTGGCCCTCTTGGCCAGATGTTGACTGGAGTTTATGAGGAAACTTTGTTATGAATGGAAAGCCTGGAGGATGGAAGTGTTGAGAGGGAAGATAGAATAGAGTGGGGAGAGGGTAGAAAAGGGTGTGCTGATAGAAAAGGAAGTTAGAATAGCCATGGCAGTAGAAAGTAGAAGAAGTAGAGTGGGCGTATGAACCAATATGGGGTTGGGGGAAAGGTTTGCTTTGAAAAGAAAGGGCTTCAGAAAAACCCTTATATTTGTATCAATGTTTGGTCCTATACCATTTGTGTACAGTAATCCTCAAAATAAACGTTCAGTATTATATAAGCTACACTAAGACATAAATGGGCCAAAATGAGCTAGAATTGCTTAAACATCCTATGAAAATGTTATATTACATGGCCAAATGTGCCACGTGAGTTTCCATGAGAAGGATAAACCCATGGTTTTTAGCTAATTATAATGAGACAAAAACCATGCGTTTTCCATGCGTTTATCCTTTTCATGGAAAACGCACGTGGCACAATTGGCAATGTAGGTAGCAGCATGAGTGGTCTAGTGGATAGGGCATAGGCTTGCTCCTCTGAATGTCCCGGGTTCAATTTCCACACCAGACACTCTTCATGAGCTACATCTCGGCTTTTGGATGTCAATCACGTAAGATGTTAAATCAAAAGTGCCCTGTACGCAGTGTCTATGCTGGGGCAAAAAAGAAAAAAAGAATGTTGATAGATAACGTCATGTTCTTTTTATTTAAATAATGTGGTTTGATTTATAACATTAGATGATACTTGGAGTGAAATGTATGTTAAGCACATGACACTTGCCACCAAATACAGTCTGGCTCATCTATAACGATACAACGAGAAATTGCTTATATCGAATATAACAAAATAACGAGTATATATAACGATATAATATGTATGCATATATAGAATATAACGATATAATGAGTATAATATATAACGATATAATGGGTATGCATATATAGAATATAACGATATACGAGTATAATATATAACGATATAATGGGTATGCTTATATCTAATATAATGATATAATGAGTATATATGACAATATGATGATACTTAATGATTATGCTTATATCGAATGTTCGGTTATAACAAATTCATTGTAAATTGGCAGATTCTTCGCCTATCATTTAAACCGGACTTGCATACACTTTTACGTCCATGCATACACATAGAACGCCGTAACAACGTTTTTTTCCCTATTCAAATAGTTCGATGTAGAAGCCGTTGGGCTTAACAGCCGAACTGACTGTACCCTCCCATGGAAATTGGAAATGTGTTAATTGGACAAACTCCACATGAACTGGTACATTTGTTCTCTATGAAATATCGTATATAAAATTCACTTAAATACATTCAGTTGATTTGGGACCCAACCTTTGGCCACTCCCTTTAAATTGGACATTTTTTTTTAACCAAAACCACGCATTTGCCCTGAAAGTATGCCAGACAAGAGATTTATTCACCGATGTTTTTCCCAGTCTGAAGATGGATGTTGTCACAATGTCTCTTGTAATGTATTGGGCTGACATCCAGGGTCAGGCAGGCTCGTCCCATCATTCACATGGGATCTGCAAATCCTGGTTTTGTATTGTAGCCATGACTTGACACACTGTGACCCTACTCTCAAGAAAAGCTGGATGCCGATTGCCTGAGATGTTAAATTTGAGGTGCCTTGTACTCTGTGTCTATGCTGAGGCATGTAAAAGACCCCACCCATGGGGTAAATGTGTTACATGGTGTGGACTCGGGGCGCTCTTCAAGAGCTACATCTCAGCTGGTGTGGTATGAGACGGTAAATTTGAGGCGCCTTGTACTCGGTCTCTATGCTTGGGCAAGTAAAAGACCCCACCTGTAGGGTAAATGTGTAACATGGTGTGGATCCAACTTTATCCTCTCATCATTACGCCTGCCTGTAACTGGTCATATAAGCTTCAGACCTAGTAGAATTGAGACATTGATATAGACTCTCAAGTCTCAAGAACAGCTGGGTGCGGGGTAATAGCATTGCCATGTTTTTAGCTTTGAACTTTGTATGCATTGTATGTAAGACGAAAAAAGAAAGTAGGTCCATCACTAAGTGTTACAATTGCCATGTTGTATGGGCACTCCATTGGGGAGGGTCGTGGGAAAATTGTCTTTGAAGTTTATGTGGTGACAAGAGTTGAATGCAAATAGCAGTGAATGATTCATAATAATACATTTCACAAAACAAAAATATAAAATGTACTTTATGTATCACTACATTATTTCAAAAAGTTCAAAGTGCATTTTAGAAAGTATTCCGGTTTTTTCCCAATGATTCGTGTCGATAAACTACTGGGATTACCGAGTCGTAATTTGTCTGTAAAACAATTTTTTTTTAGCACTCATGGATTGTTTTTCTTTCCAGGATTCTCACAGAAAATTCTGTGTATGTACGATAGATAGATAGATATGAGATATGATAGATATGATGGATGGATAGATAAATAGATAGATGGGCCTAGATAGACAGATAGACAGATAGATAGATAGATAGATAGGTAGGTAGATAGGTAGATAGATAGATAGATAGAAAGATAGACAGATAGATAGATAGATAGATAGAGAGATAGATAGATGGATAGATAGATAGACAGATAGATAGATAGATACATAGACAGATAGATAGATAGATAGATAGTCTAAATAGTGAGGTGGTCCTAATAGTGAGGTAATATTGAAGCAGGGTTTCACTGTATGTAAAAAAAGTACAAACATTCAATGAGGTATTTCGCACTTAAAATGTTTCTCTTTCATTGCAGAATTCAGACCAGGCCCTAATGGCTTCGTGCAGTCTAGAATGCCCATCCTTCAATAGAGTCAGGCAGTGGCTAGATGGATGAACCTTGGCTAACACCATGGAGGAACTTTATCACTTCCATTTCATTAATGTATGAGGCATCTGGCTGTGATAATTCATTGCATACTACAGATTGAAGGCTATGGTTTTAATGATTATGTTGTACAAGTGATGTAATAAGCCGCCATTTTTTAACTTACTTGATGACGTCACAAGATGGCCGGAAGTGAAGGGAGTAGTTCGCGTAATTCTCACAAGAGGTCGTCCCTGGAAAAGGAGGACTTTGTGTTTGACTGCAAAGATGAGGATCAGGAATTGACGGAAGAGGATGCACTTGATTCGGGTGAGGATGTACGGTTCAAGCCCCCGTCTCCGAAACCTCCGTTGATCGAACTGAGAGGTCGTGAGGTCATCTTTGCCATTGCCACTTTTTTCTTGTTTTCTGTCTCAATTGGTTTGATCGTTGTTCTGGCATCCAACCGACAGCAATTAAAAGACGAGGGCCTGTTACTTGAAAATGGAGATAACGCAAAAGACCATAAACCAAACTTGTGCGTGTCACGAGAATGTCTTCGAGCGGCGGCATCCATCGTCCAAGACATGGACCAATCGGTTGACCCTTGCCTTGACTTCTGGAACTATGCATGTGGAGGCTGGCTCAAGAGACACAGCATACCAGCCTCCTACTCCAGTTGGAGTGTTGACAGTGACATTCTCCTGGAAATGGACAAGAATATTAAGGAAATACTTGAATCGCCCGTCGAGAGGAACTTCCGCGAGTCGGCAGAACGAAAAGCGAAGTTGATGTACAGCAAGTGCATGGATGTTGATACCATAGACGCTGCCGGGATGACTCCGGTTCTTCGGGTTATCAACGCTTTTGGAGGATGGGCTATCAAAGGTGGGTCCTTAATTTTCTCTCATGACAGACTCAGTAAGAGGGTTAATTGAGCTCAGACAGAGGCCCTCTGTTGATGGCTGAATGATGAATTGGGGGATATATTGTAACATCAGCAATTTCTGAATGAGCATGCTATGCTAGCTCGCTGTGGTTTATGACGAATCGGTAGCGGATTGACAGTTGGTTGATGAAGCTTTTTGTACTCTAGTGTTATGGAGCGACAGAAATAAAAGTGTTATTATTACGGAGGATTTGATATTATCAATATATGATTTTGATTAGTTAATATTGGAAACAAATAAAATTATACCCTTTGAAAATATCCCATTAAATTTTCCAGATAAACTCAGCCAATATTGGCAATAAACAATGATAGATAATATCAAACCTTTTCACAATATCCAATCCAATTTTCAAGATTAACTCAGCCGGCAATCAGATTTAAAAGCTTTGAACTACTGCTATTGGAATGGCTTGAAATGGGATTGCTGAAGCTTTTATAAAAAAACACCTCCATCCGTATTTCACCAACATATTATTCCTCTATTGGCTTGACACACCCCAGCTTATTAAGTATGATCACAGCCTATTACCCCTTGGAATTGACTTCAAACAAGTATTAAATCAGTTCGGACTTCTTTAAATGGTCGACTGACCACACATCTGCAAGATGACTGGGGCAAAAAATGTAACGTTTTTGATTTGCAGCTGTTTTCAAAGGGGAAGAGAGACACAGGTCTGGGAATCAATAGAATGGGGTGGGAGCCACTAATCCGTCAGCCTTATTCCACCCAGCGACACTGGGCCGTTATATTAGGGTTAATAATTGGGAGGATGTTATCAGGGGAAGGGTTAACACCCTGCCTTCATTGCAGTCAGCTGTCAGTCCCTTTGCTTTGATTGTAGTCGTGAAATTGGGAATCAACTTAACTGTTGTGTTAGCTGCTGAGGTTTAGCTGCTAGATCAAAGGAGACTTGCCCTGCCACAAAAAAAATCGATCACATGATTGAATATTTAAGGTGGTCAATGGTCAAAATGTCCACCGATTCTAACAGGCACTGGTCAGATAGTCCACCGATTCAATCCAGATTATTCCAAATTAGGACAACTTTGGCGTTAAGTCTGTGATGTTGAGGTCTCATTTAAAACAGTCTCTGGTCAAAATGGCCACTGATTCGAACAGTCACCGGTCAAAATATCTACCAATTTAAACAGTCACTGTAAAAAAGGTCCACCGATCAAACAGTCACTGGTAAAATGTCCATCAAATCGTAGTCCCTGATCAAAATGTCCAATTCAAACAGTCACCAGTCAAAATATGTCCACTGTTTTAAACAGTTTAAAAAGTAGTTAACAATTTTTAATCAATACACTTCCAAGAAATTGTTGTTGTTTTGATTTTACAGCTTTCAACAATTTAAAAACTATTGAACTAATCAGTTTCAATGATGAGCAAATCTGTCTCATATTTCTGGACTTGATAATGACTACTTAAGCCACTGTCACACGAGCCGGTTTTGCCGTAGTGAACCCGTAGAGTGACGTAACGGTTATGTAACAGATTTTTCCGCCGGTTTGGCGACGGGTTCTGGCAGCAAAAAGGGGCGGGGCAGCACCCGCCGGGTTACCCGCCGGGTTCTACGGGTCACCCGCCGGGTTTGACGGGTTACCCGCCGGCTTCCACGGGTGCCTCGGCGGGTTCTACGGGTGCCTCGGCGGGTTCTACGGGTGACTCGGCGGGTTCTACGGGTGACTTGGCGGGTTCTACAGGTTATGATTTATGCTACAATTCAGTTCTTATTTGACGAAAATCGGATTGATATAAATGGAGCAGCAGCCGCCGCAAGACAACTGCCTTCTCAGACAAATATCTCGCTTAATATTTGGTCTATTTTCAATCCGAAAACACGTATGGAATCAGTATGAACTATACTACAATTCCGCCTTATTCGAGGAAAATCGGACTAATAGTATGGCACAACCGGCTACCGGGGCCGGGTTTCCCGGCTTAGCCAAGGGTCCCACGAGTGCCTGCCGGGTATCCCCGGGTATCCACGGGTGCCCACTTTGGGGCCGCCGGCTTGGAGCCGGGTAGCGATTTCCGCAACTATTGCGTAATACTACGGGTTCACTACGGCAAAACCGGCTCATGTGACAGTGGCTTAAGACCTGGCTGGTCAAGAATTATCGCACAATTTAAGTCAGATGCCATGTCATATAGTGCTTCATTTCTTCATACCTTGCGCTTTGCCTTGGTTTCCTGTCCATGGTGACTGGTGACGCTACGTTTGTATGGATTGACCCAAAATGTGTCAATGTCTCAACGCTACTGGGTCTGAAGGTCTAGTCTTATATGACCAGCTGCCAGCAGATGTAATGATGAAATGATAAGGCTTGGACTTCACACCGTGTTACACTTTTATCCAATTCCCCAGCATAGACACCGAGTACGAGGCACCACCAATTTAACATCTCATGCCACCGATATCCTGCAGCGGAGATGTAGCTCATGACATATTCTGTTTATCATACAAGATATTAAAAAGATTTGTAGCCAGACACAAAAAAAACAATCTGTTGTAGCAGCTGTGTCACCCAGTGAAGGTATTGTGAGAGCTTATGGCGGTGATGCAGAATTACAGATGGGAATTGGAACTCAGCTCTCCCTGTCACAGCATCCCAGAGACCCAGACACCGTTACACAACAAACCAGGGGGTGAAGGGCTAGAGGGCAAGGTCGTCCGTCTCCTGGTCCGTTTTGCAGCCCAGATGTGTTTGAATACCCCAGGATTACATGGCTCAAGCCCCAACACAATGGATGGCCACCCACCAATCTTTCTGGCCACCAATCTTCAGCCACCCTACTTTACGGTGCCCCTTTGGCGTGGGGGTATGCTAGTAATGCTGGGCTGCTGTTTGTTAACAGGACGAAAAGGTGCCCCGGTCTATCTGTCTTTTGGGTTGTGTGGCTGTCTGTCTGTCTGACCTTGTTGTGGTTCTCATATTAAAGCAGACCAAACCCAGAGTTCAAGAGTTTCTTTGGTGAGGGTGACTATCATAATTACTGGCTTATTACTAAGCGATTAGGATGGTCCCTGATTAGTACAATACAATACAATACAATACAATACAATACATTACTAGAGCTTTTTTGGTGAGTGTGACTAGCACTACTGGCTTAATGGTTAAGGTGGAACATGTTAAGTACATGGTCGTGAGTTCAATGCTCTTATGGTTATAGAGACCTTTAAGCGGCTGAGTGGCCTAATAGTTAAGGCATCGCCAGTTCCACATTGACCAAATCTGCTGAACGTCCAAGGTTCGATCACTCTTCACGAGCTACATCTCAGCTGCTGGATGTCGATTGCATGAGAGGTTAAATTGGAGGTGCCTTGTACTCGGTGAGAAAACTCTTTTCTTCGCCAGATGTTGGTGAACCTGTGTGTGCCGAAGCTGGAGATGCCCAGGTAACTTATATAATATTTTTGGCGATTTCTATGCTGAGGCATTGGATAAAAGTGTAATATGGTGTGATGTCCAAACCTTATCATTTCATCATTACATCTGCCTGCAGCTGGTCATATAAGCTGACTAGACCTTCAGACGCAGTAGCATTGAGACATTGACACATTTCGGGTCAATCCATACAAAAAGTACCCCCACTCATGGGACAAATGTGTAATAACATGATGTGGACTCCAAACTATATAATCTCATCATTACATCTGCCTCTGGCTGCTGGTCACGTAAGCGGATAAACTTCAGACCAGAGACATTGGATCAGTAGCATAGAGACATTTGAGCACTCAATCTGTAAACCTCGGACGACATGTTGCACTCATATAAGTACAACACAATACAATGTACTTAAGCTAATTAATTACAAGCAAAAAAGATCACCATTAAATTGGACTGGATCATGCTACTCATGTCACAATGTACCAACATTGTATCCAAGATTTCTTCAATGACATCCGTAGCCTTTCTTATCCCTGCAGACCTTCCTGTACAGATCTGTTGGCAATGAACTTTTTTTGATTTGGCCCTACAGGGAGTTATGAATTATTTATCCTACTTACGACATGCAATGTTACGCAATAAGGCATAGCTTTAAGGCAGGAAACTGGGAATTCGATTACAGAGTATCAAGGCAATGAGTGATTTTAAAAAATGGAAGACTATATTTAGTTTTGAATCGTTTGATTCTTCATTCAGTGCAGTTTTTATCATTGATTGTGGTTATTTTTAAGATGGGCTTAATATGTTGTTATTATATGTCTTCAATTTGCTTATATGTTGTTATTATATGTCTTCAATTTGCTTATATGTTGTTATTATATGTCTTCAATTTGCTTATATGTTGTTATTATATGTCTTCAATTTCTCTGTGAATGCTTTAGTTAAAATATCAATTTTTAGTTTCAATTTATTACATGAGAAAAATGAAAGATAAGCAATGAAATATTTTTAATAGTAGTGAAAGCATACAAAATTTTTTTTTTGTTCAATTTAGAAAAATAAATAGATAATATATCATACAAGGATATTCTCAGTTATATTGAATTTAAACGTTTCATTTTAAAAAGAAAAAGATACATATAAAAAGAATCAAAGCATAAATACATTTTCTACCCAGTTATAAATAGTAAAAAAGAAATAAAGAAAGCTTATTAAAGAAACAATTATTTTCTCAAGAAAGACAAAAAAATAAAACATTTCGGTTAAAAATACCTGTCATATAAATAAACAAACATAAAATACCTGTCATATAAATAAACAAACATAAAATACCTGTCATATAAATAAACAAACATAAAATACCTGTCATATAAATAAACAAACATAAAATACCTGTCATATATATAAACAAACATAAAATACCTGTCATATAAATAAACAAACATAAAATAACTGTCATATAAATAAACAAACATAAAATACCTGTCATATAAATAAACAAACATAAAATACATGTCATATATATAAACAAACATAAAATACCTGTCATATAAATAAACAAACATAAAATACCTGTCATATATATAAACAAACATAAAATACCTGTCATATAAATAAACAAACATAAAATACCTGTCATATAAATAAACAAACATAAAATACCTGTCATATAAATAAACAAACATAAAATAACTGTCATATAAATAAACAAACATAAAATACCTGTCATATAAATAAACAAAAACCTAAAATATTACTAATTAACATAAAGGTAAAATGTCACATTTACTTTTTAGACAATTGAACGCACTAAACAAAAGCTCACAGATATTGGATGGGCGATAATAAGCTTACTTGATAACTTGGCAAAGGCTGGTTGGTCTGAGTATTGAAATGTAAGGTCGTCAATAGCTCCCATATTTAGCAACGAAGGTTACCAAGGCAATTAGTAAAGAGAAAAAATTGTCAGGCTTTTATTTAGAGCACATTGTGAGACTTATATGTTAGCTGTATGGAGGCCTTGAATTAGTATTGCACATGAATGGTTGATATAATCCATGTTTATATAATTTGGATAGGAATAGTGGGTTTATTTTGTGTGTAAGAAATCATGGTTTTGATGTTGTTCATGATATATTGTCCCAATGCTTATGATTTGCTTAGTTATTATGACCAACTGCAGGCTGATGTAATGATGAGATGATATGTTGAATCCACACCATGTTGCGCATTCACCCCATGGGTGGTGTCTCCTTTACTTGCCCCAGCCTACCGTGTGGACACCAAGTACAAAAGCACAGCTGACTGCGCAGGCACTGCAGTTTAATGCGAATAACATTCAGCTAAGACATAGCTCATTAAGAGTGATCAGACTTAGATTTGGAATGTTGACACTCTTATTGTGTTTCTTCCATGGTGAATGTTTTCTTGAAGCGCTTGCAAAATGGCAGTTTTCTGGAATGTTTCAGTGGCTGAAAATTAGACTTGAATTTGAAAGGGAAACAGGGTACAGCAAGAAAGACTCACGCTTGAACAGGCAGCTGAGTGATATAGCGGTAAAGGCATATGCTAGCTCCTGTGAAGGCGCCAGGTTCGAATCCTGGCCCGCGCACTCTTCATGAGCTACATCTCAGCTGCTGGATGTCGATCGCATGAGACGTTAAATTGGTGGTGCCTTGTACTCGGTGGCTATGCTGAGGCAAGTGAAAGACCTCACCCGTGGGGTTAAACGTATAACACGGTGTAGACCCAATCATCTCATCATACAAATCTGTCTGCAGCTGGCCATGTAAATTGAATAACCTTCAGGCAAATATAATTGAGACATGACAATACAAGCCCTAATCTCAAGGTGGTGGGGCCTTCTGAAGTTGAAACTTCAGAACTTCAGAACTTCTGAAAGGCCAGTTACAAATTCATCCCATTGAATTTTACGCCAATGTTGGCAAACTCGTTTTTGTGTAGGCAAAAAGAAAAATATTAAAAGATGAAAAAGAGAAAGAAAGTGGGATCAGTGATGTGGAAAGCTAGGCACTAGAGTACATAGCCATCATTGATTGTATTGGATCCCTAGGATCACTAGTCAATGATATTATTGCACTGATTTATTCTATGGATACCTTTACTCTCCAAGCTATTTTGGCAATGGCTCAATCAGCAAATTTGACTATTGTTCTGTAACCACACATTATCAAGGACTTGATCTTTTAGCCATGAAATGTTTATTTTTAGGAGTAAGTACTAATGCTGTCAGTACACATTGGATGGATTTTTCTAGAGCACCAGCGTTGCTGTTTAATGTCACACATGTGTCCTAATAAAATACAGTACTACTGATAGAGAAAGTTCTTTAGCTATCCAGAGCTAGAAATGACTTCATGAAGCTACTACAAGCCAAATCAAGCCACACCTAGCTGGAGACACATAATATGCTAACAGTAAATGTAAATTTGTTTTGAATAACAGTCATGTGGTATCAGGAATTACAAGTTTCATGTAGAGTCTTTTCACAGAGCAGCCCTGAACTTTGGTCGTCCATGGCTGTTGCAATGTAGACATTTCTATGGCACAGCCATTGGGTGGTCAGAAGAAATACTTTGAAGCAGTTTATCAAGAATGTAAATTACACAATTGAAAAGTCTGCAAGAATGCATAATAACCAGATTATTTGATGATATCACAATATTTATAACCCTGTTACTTTAATAAAAAAAAATCTCTGCACATACTTCGTGAACACTATATTAATATTCTACAAATTTGGGGACCCTTGAGGTCATTTTGGCCATGGCCAAAGATACACCGCACTAAACTTCAGAGGGCTGAAATAATCATTTTCTTTTGGCTCTACCAAGAAATACTTAAAGAGTTTATATTAGCTACATACCAATTTGATCTGTGAGTAATCTCTACAAAATACATACATTGCAAATTGCTGGCATATGTAAAACCTGGTTTCCCAAACCAAAGTATACACGCCCTTACATAACTGTCCCCAGAGCAGCATAGACTGCATCTATGGTCATGATGTTTTTATTTTTAGGAAGCTGATAGGTTATAGATTATATAAAGCCAGAGTGAGACTCGCCAAATCACTTTTTTCATAGGCGTCCTAAGTTACCCCGAGCGGCCAAAGATACCCCGGTTTACGGTAATTGATATGTGTGCTCATGAGCGTGGTCCAATTAATGCTATATTCTGGTTATTAATATCCAAGGTGTGTGACATGCCTGTATAGTTATGATAACACATAGCCAACAGTTGGGTCTATGACCACTATAAAACATATTCCTGGTGTGGTGCTGAGCTCTAAAAACAATAGGCATCCCGTTAGGAGTCCACACTGTGAGGACATTGTGGATGTGTGGATTTCTGAATATAGGAACTGTTGACAGACCCCCTCATCCACATGCTCACAGGGGGGGGGGGGGGGGTATGTGGGAATGCAAAAACAGAGGGGGGGGGCAGCATATCATTTGGGGACTAACACCCCCCATACAAAAGCTGGATCGATAGGGAATCTGAAAGCTATTGGCATGAATTGACTGCCATGTTCAATATGGCATCATACTGTTGATTGCCTTGGGGGCCCTCTCGACAGCCTTGAAGGCAAATCTGTCTGTCTATACGTGTCTGTACATCTGTCATATTGGCCGTGACTGCTGTAGATTATATGATTTTTATGTGCGTGTCTTTTTGCGTGTGTGTCTTTTTTCTTAAAGTGTGGAGCCTGGAGATTCAGGCGACACGGGAGTTCCTCAAGGTTGCAGAGTCGATCCCATAGACCTTTTGGGGGGAAAAAAGAAAGACGTCCTCTGAACGTCCTCTCCACGTCCTCTCCACGTCGTAAGCTGACATCGCTTCCTCCACAACTATTATAGGCTGTTGCTTGTGTGCAGTGTGCAGTGTGTGGTGTTGACAGCATACTTCGTAATGGAATCAGTCTACATTCGTACCCACAACCTCTGAATATTCTAGATTCTAATATGAATACAGATATAAATGCACAACATCTTGCTGGAGTGACACTATTGTCACAATATAGTTACACTATACCCGACTATCTAAACTAGTCTAGATTAGACTGCTGCCAAAGTAGAAGGGGGATCAGAGATGTGTGCTGCCACCTAAGGGCTGTCACTGTGACAGACGCTGCAAACATCAGTAGAACGCCGTAGAGCCTTTCAATGTATTATACTTCCAAGTCCCAATTTACTTTTTTTTGTCTTTTGACAGTCTCTAATGTACTGCTTCTGAACCTGCATACCAACAGTGTTTACAGTCTATACGGGGTTGCTGTCTAATAGCCCCCCACTACAATAGGCTACTAGATAGACCGAAGAGCCTGCTGTCAGCTTTTCTCAGAGAGTGTTGACCTTGTCACAAGGATATTGATGACCTCCAGATTTATTCTTCCCCACGAGCAGCATGTCACTTCCGGTGGAGGGGAGTGGGGGTTGGTGCCCTTTCCGCTGTTCCCCTCAGTCTGCTGGTATTGAATTGCCGTGTTTTCTCTATCCCCCAGCATTCTCCTTTTCGTGTTTTTGTGTCTGCTAGTTCTGTCCATAGTTGCCTTGTTTTGTCCAGTCTTATCAAATTACATGTTGCTTGTCTCTGTATTCATGTATTTTGTCTTGTCTTATCTTATCTTGTCTTGTCTTATCTTGTCTCATCTTATCTTATCTTATCTTATCTTATCTTATCTTATCTCATGTCATCTCATCTTATCTCATCTCATCTCATCTCCTGTTTTTCTTTGTCTTGTCTTGTCTCGTGCAGACTACAAACCTATAAAGTCTAGGACGTGGACCTGAATATATTTTCGTTCCATGTTTGATATTGATCAAACTTCAACAAGTACAAAAGAGAATGTTGGGGATTGAGAAAAGATTCTTAGTGACAAATAAGCCTACTTGGGTTGGGTCTATGTAAAGTGACTGATATTTCTTGTTGTTTTGATTGATGTATTTTGTTAATTGGACTTGTCAATAAAGATTTTCATATAGTATTTTATTGTATTGTATTGTATTGTATTGTATTGTATTGTATTGTATTGTATTGTACATCTATCTCAATCTGTTCGGCAATATTTGAAAATCTAACACTGTCGATGTTTATGCCTCTCACTTTATCTATCAGTCAATATATACTCATATATAACTGCCATTCAAGTTGTTATCTGTTAGTCAATATACACATCTGACTACATCTGTCAGTCAATATCTATGCTTGTGCCTTTATCTGTCAGACAATAGATATCTAATTATGTCAGTCAATATGCAACACATAACTAGTTATGTAAGTCAGTATATACATGGCCAAATGTGCCACGTGCGTTTTGCATGAGAAGGCTAAACGCATGGAAAACGCATGGTTTTTAGCTAATTGTAGTGAGGCAAAAAACGTGTGTTTTCCATGCGTTTATCCAAACTCATGGAAAACGCACGTGGCACAATTGGCCATGTATTTATCAAATCTATCTGTCATTCAATACATATATACACTTTGACCTTTATGTCAGTCCATTGGAACTCTTTGCCATATATGGATAATAAACAACTTCAGAAATCCAAGGCTGGTCACAAACTAAAGCAGGGGAACATCTTGGAAACCGTTAAGATCAAGTGAAGCGTTCAGCTGTGGTGGATCATTTTATGTTTTTTATAAGTCTGAAGTATATTTCCTATACATAGTTTTTCATGCGATGATGCACCGCAGTTTCATAAGTGCCTTTCATAGAGAATTGATTAAGCAGAGTAGTAATCTGACACAGCATGGATGGAAGAGTTAATAGGAGGGTTCTTTTAAAGACCAATGAATGGGGACCATTGGGACAGTCAGGTCAGGGTCCTTTGGGGCAGTGAGGTGACTGTATAATTAACCTTAAATATCTATCTATTATCAAAGTATGGGGAGAAGCAAAAGATGAACTTGAGAGGCCCAGTGAACGTGACTCTGACCTCCAGAAGAGGTTTGATGCTGTACGGCGTAACAGGGAAAGGCTGCGTGTCAGACTATCAAGGCACTTGTTCCAAAATTCATGTTTTCACAGGTATTTGAAATTGGTTTTACTGGCCAAAATGAAAACATCCAGAAAGCCCATTTTGCAAGTTTCAAGTTATGATTGGGATTTTTTAAATTGTTGTTATACCTGTCTCAACCAATTGTTTTTTAATTGAAAAATTGTCTCACAGGTATTGTTTTGACACAGTTTATTGAAAAAGATTTCGAAGTATTATTCTGACAGTGAATATATATGTATATTTGCAGCTGTTTCTGCCAGTCAATATAAAAACATTTGTCTATCAGTCAGTCAAGATATACACTTCTAACTCCCTCTCTCAGTCAATATGATACATGTCAAATGTGCCACGTGCGTTTTTCCATGAGAAGGATAAACGCATGGAAAACGCATGGTTTTTAGCTAATTATAATGAGGCAAAAACCATGCGTTTATCCAAACGCATAGAAAACGCACGTGGCACAATTGGCCATGTACATATATAACTCTATATATTTGTTTTCATAGCGTGGGCGGATTACAGATGTGTGGTGGACACTTTTTTATTGACATGTCTAAAATCACGTCAAAAGTTCTGTTTCAAATAGATTATAAATCACATTACTTTGGGTTTTTACTTGTGAAAAAGAAAACTTCAAGAAATGCCTAGACTAGCTATATTTCTTACAGCAGCTGCCAAATTATAATGAACTCACAATCTCTGGATTGAGTGCTTCATTTGGCTACAGAGGA
Organism: Alitta virens; assembly: GCA_932294295.1. Classification (NCBI taxonomy): domain Eukaryota; kingdom Metazoa; phylum Annelida; class Polychaeta; order Phyllodocida; family Nereididae; genus Alitta; species Alitta virens. The sequence goes on along the minus strand of OW028578.1, from coordinate 1,375,667 downwards.
AAGATTTCATTCCCAATCAATAGTAAGTCCATGTAAGCGGTGCTTTTGTTTGGATAAAAAATGGTAATGATCGGAGCCCTGTACAATGGTGGTCGATTTAAATAATGTAGCCGATCTATATGTATGAAGAGCACTGAGGCTTACATTTGGTGTGGACTTCTTCACTATTGTATTGCTGTATTTCAGGTTTGGGTTTAGTGGATTTTATTTTACCTGGTTGAAACAACGTCACATGACATTGCTTAGAAAGTACTATTGCCCTGGGGGCATTATCCCTGGAGAAAAGGTGACTGGCTCCTCATTATAGTTGCCAGTTGTGACGTCATCAACATTGTATTGTGATTGTGACGTTACCACTCGCCAGTGTTGAAGGACTGATTTCATGGATTGGCCTACATGTAATAGGCTTTGGTTTTAGGCACATTTATCTTAAACTTAGGTTTTAACAAACATCTGAAGACTGAAGAGAGCTGGTGTAAAGTGTAAATTGATTGTTCTTTGTATTGAATAATTTTTATTTATTTACTTTCTTCACAACCAAATGAAGCTTCAGTAAAAATAAAAAAAGTCTTGTGTTTTAGTTTGTGGAGGTATAATGAAACAATTATTGACTGGTCACTTCAGGCTCTAGAAAATTTTATTTGACACTCAGGAGTGATACATGGCCAAATGTGCCACATGCGTTTTCCATGAGAAGGATAAAAGCATGGAAAACGCATGGTTTTTGCCAAATTAAAATTAGGTTTATCCAAACGCATGGTGCTCTCGCACCAGTCAATATTTGTATGGGAACCTAATAGCTGACCCAAATTTATGCCCATATTTGGCGTCCTTGAAATATGAAATTTATAAATTATTTTACCAAGTTTGAAGCTTGAGCACCATTAGAATAATATTTGGTGTCGGGTACCTGATCATGAAAACTGCCGTCATTAGAATCTAGTTTGTGACGTCATACATGGCAACGAGACTCGCTAAATATGGTCATACATCTGGGTCCGCTATACTGCACTTTTTCCGATTGATTTTTAGATTTTCGACTATACTGAGCTTGAAGTTATATCAAGACCCAGTGCAAGTGTATTAAATAGCTAGACATACGTTTGTGTCATGTCAACTAATTCTTATCAGAGTGTAGATAGAATAATTGACTCCCTGATTATAAATAAATAAATTGTCCCATCATAGACCCCAATTAAAGGCATGCACTGCCAACTTAAGATCTCATGCAAATGCCATCCAGCCGAGATGTAGCGAATAAAGAGTGCCTAGGCCAGAGACCAAACCCAGGACTTTCTGCAGATAAATAGACAGGTAGATAGGTTGATAGGTAGATAGGTAGATGGATGAGATAGATAGATAGATGGATGGATAGATAGATAGATAGATAGACAGAGAGAGAGATCAATAGATAGATAGATAGGTAGATGGATAAGATAGACAGATAGATGGATGGATAGATAGATAGATAGATGGATAAATAGATAGATAGATAGATAGATAGAGAGAGATAGAGATCAATAGATAGATAGATAGATAGGTAGATAGGTAGATGATAGATACAAAGATACATAGATAGATAGATGATGTGTGAGATTGGTACTATGGCGTGACAAGGTTGCATGTCAGTGAAGAGGTCTGCCCTGTTACATGTTTCAATAATGGTCGGTTGTTTTCTATTGGCTCTTAATTCTAGTGGCATATATTGAACTTGCCCTTAGAGAATAAACAGAAGGGCGAAAGCATTAGGAGTCAGCCATACCACGTTAAATATTAAAAGGGGAGGGGTGTGGTAATTCAGTGTTGGGCTGGGGGCCACCGTGGCTGAGTGGAACACCCTCTCAAATTGAAATGGTGCTCTGCAGCTCAGTTGGTATGTTCTCTACAAAAGTACATTTTCAATGGTACTTTGTATGTTTATTTTATTTCCCCTAAAGGAATGATTTTGTTTCATGGTCACGTGTTTTCTTTTAATGTATCTTATTTGTAATATATGATAATGAATAAATAGTTATATTTATTGTATACAGTAGAACCTTCAAGACCACCCTTGGTGCAAAATGTACTGATCTTAATAGTGAGGTGGTCTTATTAGATACAATAGCACGAATATTATTTGTCTTAATAGTAAGGTGGTCTTAATAGTGAGGTGGCCGTCTTGGTGAGATATGGCCTTGATAGTGACATGGTTTTAACGATGATTAAGATAATATTTATCCCCACAATATCATTGTCATCAAGAATTATTTTGGAGCTTTGATAGTATATATAATTTTTATTGACAGTAAAATATCATCCATGATATATATGTCATAAATAAAATAAAGAACAGAAAATACAGAAATACAGAAAATACAGAAATGTTCAAATAAAATTTGTGAACTAGATAAGCATATGTTATACTAGGAACGCGGTTCCAGCCCCCAGACTTAATTTTTTTTAAATAATGTTTATAGTAACATCTATGTATGTATACTGTACAGTGTCAGAAGATGGAGAACATATAACTCACATATCAATATCAATTAAGAATTTTCCCAGGCACCTCAGTAGCTCAGATTCCTTTGAGCACATGACAGATCTAAATTTTTTTGGTGTCATTCATTATGTCAAAATCATATATGTAAACTCTAGCTAGATCAAACAGTCGTAGGCGAAGTGGTGTGTTATTTGGACATATTATTAATGAGTGTATCTCATCCTCAACTTCATTTAAGTTACATTTCGTACATAGTCTCTCTTCTACAGGTATTAATGGTCTTTCATGTCTACCTGTTTCTATACGAAGGTTATGGGAACTGGTTCTGAATCTAGCTATTTTATTATAAGTTTTTCTACCCAAGTTTAACAGAAGGTATGGTTCAATTCTATAATCTGATTTGATGACTTTATATGTTCTAAGTTTTGGTTGCTGAATAGAGTCATATATTTTTGCCAATAGGTTTTCTTGCGTTTTGGTGTATATGTTTACTGCAAATGTTCTAGCAATTGTATTCAAGTCCTCAATTTGTACAAATTCAGTAATAATTTGTTTAACTTTTCTTAGCCAACTACTCTGACCTGAACTTAGTGCATTTTCATGAATATTTAAACATTTTTTAAGTATACAGCTATCAGGTAGGCGTTTCAGTTTTAACCAGTAGTTTACCATTCTAACCTGTTGTCTGACATGCAATGGAAATCTGCCAGTTTCACCATAAGCTGCCAATGTTGGTGTTTGTCTTCAGATTCCTAGCATATTTTTAAGATATCCTATTTGTATTTTTTCTATATCATCAATTGGCTTCACATTACTCCAAATTTCAGTTATATTCAAGAATAGGCAAAATATACGTATCAAACATTTTCATTGCTAGTTTTGGGGTTATATATCCTAAAGAATGTTTAGTGTCTCCTTGAAGCGCAAACAATGCTTTCTGGGCCTGAGTTGCAAGGTATTTTCCCATTTTACTGTGAATATTACGTTTGTTGGTCAATATATGTCCCAGGTATTTGAAGGTTTCTACATTTTCAAATTAATAGTGAAGTGGTCTTTGTAGGGATGTGGTCTTCATAGTAAGATGGCCTCTACAGTGATGTGATCTTGATGGCGAGGTGCTTTTTATAGAGAGGTGGTCTCAATAGTGAAGTGTTATGAATAATGAGGTGGTCTTAAGGCAAATTCAAATGTATTTTAATTGCTATTCATTTGATAGCCCTGTGTGCCTTTTGGTATAATTAAACTTTTCCTTTATGTCGCAAAAAAATCTCTTAAGATTTATAGAATAATTCAAACATAAAAGATTAAATCAGGCTTATGAAATGTGCGATATGATTGGTACACTTGCTGGTGCAGCAGCAAATATTCTTAATTGGCCCGATGAAAATGTGTGAACCTGATTGAGATATCAGTGAAAATGCAACGTTGATGAACTGCACCGTTTTATTCGGCAGAGAATGAATCCTTTTCTAATATTAGTTGGAGCTGCTCTGGATTTGATATTAAATCAACAGCATATTTAATTGGATTGGATGTTTTCATTCAATTCTGGGGTTCATTCCATTACTGCCTGCTATAATTAATCCTAACCGATTTCAGTTTGATTAATAAGAACATAGAGATATCACAGCAAGAATTTATCATATTATAAATCCACTTCATTATTTTATTGATCTTTACCCCAAAAATGTTATAATTACAGATATAACTTGAGTGACAATATGATGAAAATGCTATCTTAAACTGTTATCAAGACTAATAACATTGATAACCCAGTACCAAATCACCATCCATCGATTCTAATAGTTTTAATCAATACATTATCCATGACGTTTTGGTTAGACCATGAATGATTGAATTTCACGTTATGTTTTTATTTTTACTTCTATAATCAAGATTTTCTATTAAGGCTCTTTAAAAGTTTTCTTCAAAGCTCTCTCAGTGTTCTGTGGATTCTAAATGCAACAGAAACTCACTCAAAAGCCTAATATGAATTATTAAATCCATAAAGGAGCATAATTATATTTCAGGACGACCCTCTAAGTGCCTCAGTTGTTTTGAGCTGGTCATATACACATGGTTCAGACCTTAAGTGAAGTGCTCTCCTGCTGCGGAGTCCAATACTTTATAATGCTATTATGTTCCCAGGGAAACCACCTTTCTAGAAAATATGATTTGTGTTCCACTAAAGTGGATGTGTTTTGCAATATGTTTGGTTGGTTGGTTGGTTGGTTTGTCGGTGGGTTGTACTGGTCGGTCGTTCAGTTGGTTGGTCAGTTGGTTGGTTGATTGGTCTGTCGGTCAGTTGGTCGGTTGATTGGTCGGTTGGTCAGTTGGTTGGTTGATTAGTCGGTCAGTTGGTTGGTTGATTGGTTGGTTGATTGATCGATCAGTTGATTGGTGGTCATTTGGTCGGTCTGTTGATTGGTCGGTTGGTCGGTTTTTTTTTATTGATTGGTTGGTCGGTTGGTCGATTGGTTGGTTGGTTGGTTGGTTGGTTGGTTGGTTGGTTGGTTGGTGTAAATGTAGGCCTAAATTTTTTGGGTTTAAAGTCTGCTGGTATGTAGTGCACACAAACAGGTTACTTCACAATTACACCCTTGGCATGCCAGTCCTGAGACTTTCTCAACTCCCTGGGGAGTATTCAGCCTTCAAAAATGGGTTAACCACAAAGACTTTGGTGCTCACACCAGTGCCATCATTGTTGTTGCCAATTACCAAGTACCCATTACACCTAGGTGGGGTTAGGCAGTCTGCCCAACTCCGGGTTCAATTCCCGGTCGAGCCTATGTTGGATGGCTGTTTCATCCTTCATCTCATTGCCATGGTCCCTACCTGTCCTAATTAGCCCATCAGGTGCAGAAATACAGGATGTAAAGCCCTAATCCACCACCACCACTCTATCTACCCGACGGGCAGTGTTTAAGGATTTCGGCTAAGGGCTGCTTACAAAACAACTCCCAAGCTCGAGTCCCAAAACCTCACCATTAAACCTCATCCTTAGCACAAATAGTGCAATATATACTGGTCTTCATGGTGAAGTAGTCTTTGCGAAGTAAGATAAAATGGCAATAACATGATTTAAGTTACAATTTAGAAGGTCTTAATAGTGAGATGGTCTAAAAATGAGGCAGTCTTAATAACGATGTGGTCTTAATAGTGAGGTGGTCTTAATAGTGAGGTGGTCTTAAGAGTGAGGTGGTCCTGATAGTGAGGTAGTCTTAATGGTGAGGTGGTCTTAAGAGTAAGGTGGTCCTGATAGTGAGGTGGTCTTAAGAGGGAGGTGGTCCTGATAGTGAGGTGGTCTTAATGGTGAGGTGGTCTTAAGAGTGAGGTGGTCCTGATAGTGAGGTGATCTTAATGGTGAGGTGGTTTTAAGAGTGAGGTGGTCCTGATAGTGAGGTGGTCTTAAGAGTGAGGTGGTCCTGATAGTGAGGTGGTCTTAATGGTGAGGTGGTCTTAAGAGTGAGGTTGTCTTATAATAGTGAGGTGTTCGTAATTGTGGTGTGGCCAAAATAGTGAGGTGGTATTAATAGTGAGGTGGTCTTCATGAGAGGTTTCATTGCACAGTTTGTATCAGAAGGTAATGTAGGCAGGTGTGTCCTAAAACAACGTTTGGCAGTAACTTCTTGTAGTAATCCTGTTTTTATGAGGGATGTAAGCATTCTTGTATGGATGTTATTATACTTTGGCTGATTGGTTGCACTAATAGGTGGTAGATTACTTGCCTATTTGTTTGTATGGTTGCTTGTTTTATGGCCCCATTTTGTGGGTGGCTGGTTGGCTGATTGGCTGATTCGATATTGGTCAGAGAGACAATGGAATCGTTTAATGCATCGAGCTATTATAGGTGAATTTGGCGAATGATTGATATAGACCTGATTGATAACCTTAATTGATTGGCAGTCAATTGATTAGATGGAGGCTATTTTTGGCCTAATAAACATGCGCTGCTCGTGGCAGTGTAGTGGTGTGTTGTGCAGAAAAGGCTGTTTGCAGCACCACACTATGAAGTGCCCTAGATGAATTTGTGTGAAATCAATAAAACCATCCCCTGGAAGACGTAGCATGCCGTAACATGCGCTCACGAGTCATTGATTGGAAAGGCATGCCACAAGGACCCCCTGTCTGTCCCGCTTTACCCACAATAGCCCACCGGGGTCCGGCAAGCTACGGTCTTTGTGGACACGCTGGTGTCCATGTCCATGAAACCTATGCATTTGCATCTGAACACCAAGTCTGCACCATGCCACAAGCATGCAAAAGGGGACAGAATGCCTTGCCACAAGGACATATTGTGCATCACCTTGTGCAGTGTGACCTCTCTAGGCGATCACTTGCAGTGCAAACTTCACTTGCCTCAATTTTCAGGTGATAATATCAATATCAAAAACTAGGAATATCACTTGCCTCTATGTTGAAATGATCCTAATATAAATATCTGTATATAATAAAACGAAATTAAAGATAAATTAATAGTTAAAGGAACAGTAAGTATGAAAAGGTGATCTTAATACGGAGGTCTACCAGCACATCTCGTAGGCGAGGCAACATTGTTTAACATTGAATAAAGGTGAGAGTTGGTTTTCTCATTTAAGGGAGAAACCATGTTTGCTACATGCACACACTGGCCTCTCTGCACTACAACTTGTTCATCTCACATGTGGACATTGGTCACCTCAAATTTCTTAGCAACTGTTACTGTCAATGCTGTAAATTTTCTCCAATGTACGAAGTTTTATGTGTGGTTATATTATGTGTAGATCTTTTGAATTTAAGATATTGGTCATAGACCATGAAATGTTTTGGTCTTATTGGTCATTTACCATAAAATGTTTGGTCATATTGATCATAGACCTTGAAATGTTTGGTCAAATTGGTCATAGACCATGAAATGTTTTGTCATATTGGTCATAGACTGTGAAATGTTTTGTCATATTGGTCATAATCATAAAATGTTTTTGGTCATATTGGTCATAGACCATTGAATGTTTTGGTCATATTGGTCATAGACCATGAAATGTTTGGTCATATTGGTCATAGACCATTGAATGTTTTGGTCATATTGGTCATAGACCATGAAATGTTTGGTCATATTGGTCATAGACCATGAAATGTTTTGGTCATATTGGTCATAGACCATGAAATGTTTGGTCATATTGGTCATAGACCATGAAATGTTTTGGTCATATTGGTCATAGACCATTGAATGCTCGGTCATATTGGTCATAGACCATTGAATGTTTGGTCATATTGGTCATAGACCATGAAATGTTTTGGTCATATTGGTCATAGACCATGAAATGTTTGGTCATATTGGTCATAGACCATGAAATGTTTGGTCATAATGGTCATAGACCATGAAATGTTTTGGTCATATTGGTCATAGACCATAAAATGTCTTGGTCATATTGGTGGTCATAGATGAAAAGTTTGGTCATATTATTGGTCATAGACCATGAAATGCTCGGTCATATTGGTCACATTGGTCATACACCATGAAATGTTTTGGTCATATTGGTCATAGACCTTGAAATTTTTGGTCATATTGGTCATAGACCATGAAATGTTTTGGTCATATTGGTCATAGACCATTGAATGCTCGGTCATATTGGTCATAGACCATTGAATTTTTGGTCATATTGGTCATAGACCATGAAATGTTTTGGTCATATTGGTCATAGACCTTGAAATTTTTGGTCATATTGGTGGTTATAGACCATGAAAAGTTTGGTCATATTATTGGTCATAGACCATGAAATACTTAGTCATATTGGTCATAGACCATGACATGTTTCAATTAATATCTACTATATGCTCTCTTTTTTTTTCTGCCAACTTTCTCAATGATGCAACAATACATGTACAATAGCGATCAATTTAGAATGGCATAAACAAATATTATTGGCAATATATGAATCATAAATTCATTAAAAAGCTTGTTATTCGTCTTTACGTTCCTTTACAGATTCAGAACTATTTTCATATGTTAAATGAAACGGTAATGGACTGAAGTTTAACTTACATAATAAGTTGCCAAATACAGACGTAATGATGAGATGATAAGCATGGGATCCACATCATAAAATGGCAATATCTAGATGCCACTGGTCTGCAGCTTAGTCAGCTTACATGACCAGTTCCCCAGGCAGACGTAATGATGAGATGATAAGGTTGGATCTACGCATGTTACACATTTACCCCATGAGTGGGATCCTTTACTTGCCTCAGCATAGACACAAAATATGAGGATCATCTTTGTAATGTGTCATGTGAAAGATGCCAATTTCATGAAACACATGCAATTTACTGGACTACAAGTTTATCCACTCTTGTGAAAATTACTGGAGAACATCAATACAGAGCAGGTGGTCAAGTGCACTGTATATATTAAGGGGTGTGGCATTAATTTGATTAAGTAGGCAGATAAGTAAGAACATTTGCACCATTACCATACTGCACACCATACTTTACAAATTATCATTTAATGTAGTTTTGGAGATAAGGAGAACAATTATTGATCATATGTGAAAGTGCTTTTTGGTTCAATATTGTTGATATGCATAACATAACCAGTAAATTGACTTTTAAGTTAATTAAGGCCTACATTTTTAAAAAAATGGCACACGTTTGATTGAATTAGTGAAGTGCAGCCCCCTGAAAGCAAGTACTTGCCACTAATGAGAGTTGATGAGATTAGACAAAAATCCATGCCATGTTGCACATTTACCCCATGGGTGGGGTATTTTACATGCATCAGATGATAGGTTGGATCCACACCATGTTACACATGCTACAATATGTACCCAATACCCATGGATGGGGTATTTTACTTGCCAGTATAGACCCTGAGGAACGAGTAGCTCCTAAAAAGACCTTGAAGGAGAATTCAAACCCAGAACCTTCAGAGGAGCTGGTAAATGCCTTAACCACTAGACAACCCAGCTGCTTTTAATTAAGGATGACAGGCCTATCAATCGAGTGACTTATAACCAAGAACAGGGCAATAGAAGGTCAGTGCGAAGCCTCCAAGGTAGAGAGACTCGACCGTTTATAGTGCCTGGTTTTGGTGTTGAAGGCCATTCAGTCAGTCAGTCAATGAATCAGTCAGTCAGTCAATGAATCAGTCAGTCAGTCAATGAATCAGTCAGTCAGTTTGTCAGTCAATGAATCAGTCAGTCAGTCAGTCAGTCAATGAATCAGTCTGTCAGTCAGTCAGTCAGTCAATGAATCAGTCTGTCAGTCAGTCAATGAATCAGTCAGTCAGTTTGTCAGTCAATGAATCAGTCAGTTTGTCAGTCAATGAATCAGTCTGTCAGTCAGTCAATGAATCAGTCAGTCAGTTTGTCAGTCAATGAATCAGTCAGTTTGTCAGTCAATGAATCAGTCAGTCAGTCAGTCAGTCAATGAATCAGTCAGTCAGTCAGTCAATGAATCAGTCTGTCAGTCAGTCAATGAGTCAGTCAGCCATTGTGTCCGTCAACCAGTCAGCCAGTTTCTCAGTCAGTCAGTCACTCAGTCTCTCAGTCTGTCAGTCTTTCATTCTGTCAGTCTTTCATTCTGTCAGTCTCTCAGTCTGTCAGTCTCTCAGTCTGTCAGTCTTTCATTCTGTCAGTCTATGTGTCTATGTGTCAGTTAGTAAGTCTATCGGTCAATTAAAATCTAGATTATAAAAACAACACACATGATCAATCAACAAGAGGTGTGATATTTCTTAAAAATTGTGAAGCTACAGAACTATTATCGACACCAATTGTTCTGCTTATGTGGCTAAGGTTTGCTTCAAGTAGGTAACACAACTGGTCTGCCAAAACAGCGAGTCAACGAGTCAGATTGGCTCCAGGAACTGATTAGGTCAATGAAGTATCCATGATTTGTTTTGGTTTAGTTACTTAGTTAGAGCAGCCAAACCTGATATTTTAGCTGCCACATATTAGCATGGTAAATTTATGCAGTGAGTTTATACAGGGAGTAAAAATTGCACTGAATGAATGAAAACTCTTAAGTTTGTTTTGCAAGGATCAGGAAGCTAACTAAAAGTTACGTATTTTCAAGACTTAGAATGACAATATAAGAGAGAAGACACAACTCTGCGAATTATTACTGTTGTCTGTTGTCTCTTATTCAGCATATGTGACCAGCTACAGGCAGACGTAATGATCAGATGATTAGTCCACACCATATTATATTTACCCCATTGGTGGGGTCTGAGTACAACTACTATGAAATAGTAAAATGAAGTATTTTTTAAATGTTGGGAAAATGGTAATACTTCCAATAATCACATTCTCCAGAAGCTGTGGTTGGTGGGTGGATTTGGGCTTTACGTCCGGTATTTTTGCACCTGATGGGCTGATCTTAACAGGCAGGGACCATGGCAATGAGATGAAGGATGAAACAGCCATCAAACTTAGGCTCAACTGGGAATTGAGCTAGGCCCCCCTATCTTTTTCCAGAAGCTGTAGCTGAACTATAATGCATACCTGAGGAAAAAAATCATGTAATATAAGATGAAAGCAATTCTTGCAGTCAAACGTAGAAGTGGAGAATATCATATTCTGATTGGTTATTTATAAGTACAATTAACATGGTTAATGAACCGTGACAATCACCAGAGGTTTTTGGCACATGGTGTAATTATTCACAAAGCAGCTGTCTGAAAGTAGGAGGTGATTTTTGCCAGGATATTAACCCCTCATTTCACCTCATTCTTTTTAGCTTTGACCCCGGGCTAATACGTGCCAGCCGCCTTGTTGCTAACAATCTTCAATTAGTGCCTAGCACATGAAGACAGACTCTACCAATCGATCACTGGCCAACAATCAATGCAGACCATACTAGTCGATCACTAATCAAAGCATGGCGGCAAGCAGCAAACTCCAATAGAGGTTCTATGGTTGCTTCCTAATACTGTCAGCTCTTGTCTTAGGGGTTCTTTATTGTGTTGCTGCCTGATTCAATCATGACCCCCTTTGAAGATCTAGAGCACCAGATTGCATACCTACAAATTGGTGTAGGCTGAGCTACCATTGAAGACATCTGGGTCCAGTGATCTATTTGTGCTCTAATTATAGAATTTTCACACCTCAAAGTAAATTGAGATGCCCACAAACTCATTATACAATGTTTGTCTACAGTTTGTTTACATTCTCCATCTTCATCAGCTGCTCTAGAATTTCACCTCACTTAAGAACTTTTATGAGCTAGTCTAGCTGCCAGGAACTTAAACTGCAAGGTAAACTATATGTTTGCCGTCCAGGCAAGCTAAACAAAACCTCCCTTAATTTGGTTTGCAAAGTATCACACTGGATCAAGCTGCAAGCCTTAAGTTTGCAGACTGGAATACTGTTTTGAATGGTGTGGTTAGTTCAACTTAAGCAACCCAAACAGCTGGTTTTATTCAATGATACCCTATGTTACCTATGCTTATTAGTATTTAGATCATTCAAATTGATCTTCTTGATAACTTATATAAAGGCCATCTATATTATCAATAAACTCATATATTTATAATGCTTTAGACAATATTACTATTCAATTAATTTTAGCATATGTATTATTTCATTATTGTATATTATATAATTATCTTATGTACTTACCTACATTCCATAATACATGTATATCGGTTTTATGAAATGTTTATCTTTATCAAGATAATTAATAATTATTACGTAATATTATTCAACCTATCATAATATTAAGATTGAAGCTAAGTATCTTGTACGACCAAAGCTTTCCACTTGAACCATCATTACTCATGTATAACACATTACCCAGTATTGTTCTGACTGTGATAGTATTTTGGGCCGCATCAGTAACTAAGGAAAAAGAAAGATAGATAGATAGATACACAGATAGATAGATATATAGATAGGTAGATAGGTAGATAGATAGATGGATATATAGATGGATAGATGGGTAGATAGATAGGTAGATAGATGGGTAGATAAGTAGATAGATAGATACATAGATTCATAGATAAAATTTATCAGTTATTCATAACAAGGACTGGTATCTGGAAGGATTTAGATTAACAGCAAACCAAATGAATAATTATACTTTTAGTTAGATGAACAGAAATTAGACAACCACAATGATAGTAATTACAGACAGTATAGTTCAACTTTTTAAATCGATTGTCTGCAGCTGTCTGTAGCTAGTAGACTCTACTTTGAGCCATAACAATGCCTACATATCCATTAAAATGGCTTAGCTTTTACCCAACTATAAACAAAAGCACAGATTATGAGCTATTAATAACAAGGCTATGTACTATACTGCTGTCATCCTAAAACTTATTCAGACACCTTTGATTTCTTACAAATATTTAACTTTCCATAACAGCTGGGTGGTCTAGTGGTAAGACACTCGCCTGCTCCTCTGCGGTGTCTATGCTGAGGCAAGTAAAAGATCCCACCCATGGGGTAAATATGTAACATGGGTGGATTCCTCCTCTCCCTCGTTTCATCAATCAACTCTCAATAGTGGCAAGAACTTGCCTTAGAGGGCTGCACTTCCCAGAGAAAACCGCCGACATAGCTAAATACAATAGATCATATTGCACCTTAAGTTAAATCACTCTTATTACAGTTTGAATTTGAATCATGTTCTAAAGGTGTGAATACCTTTTGGTGTGCCTCAAGGTGCAGTTAGTTTGATAGGATTTTATAGTTCTAGGCTCCAGAGAATATATTTGATAGCTGGCTTAGTTTAACAGCGGGTGGTATGGGATATCAGTAGTTTGTTTAGCTCAGTGTGTGGGGGGCCTAGCTCAGAGGTAGCGCTCTGGGCTTCCAACCACTGGGTCCCGGGTTCAATTCCCGGTCGAGCCTATGTTGGATGGCCGTTTCATCCTTTGTCTCATTGCCATGGTCTCTGCCTGTCCTAATTAGTCCAACTGGTGCAGAAATACAGGACGTAAAGCCCTAATCACACACGCACACACACATAAGCTCAGTGTAGATTCTTATAGTGGATTTTCACAGAAGCTTCTTGATATTTCCACCAGGTGGCTGCGACAGAATATTGCAATTCTATTGGCTGGAAAAGTTCCCGCCCATGACTGTGATTGGCTGAAGCAAAGTGCATCCTAGCAGCAGTATTTTTAGTGCATTTTAATGTATATTTGACACTTTATCATTTAGTTGATATCTGTTATTTCCCTGTGAAAATTGTATTTATGGAATAGGTCAGTTATGATCTTCTATGTCTGAAAAAGCAAAATAAGTAATAAGAGGAGAAGAAAGACTTATGTCTCGATGAATTCAGGACTGCTCGGTGAAAAGACTCTATTTATGAGCCATATTCATAACATGGTTAATTGTATACAGCGATACGGGAGACATGATTTAATATTAAATTAAGCCTATGTTATTATCGTATATCACATTCATACATTATGTAGTTGCATAGAAGATGCTTACATTCTATAGGAGAAATTAATGGTGAATACATATCATAATGAAGTAATCAATCAAGATAGATTTTCCACTGTGTGTTTGTACACATATAAATGATGCCAGGATTGGTGCAGTTTTCCGGCTGAAAAACTAATATATTCGTTTTCTTTCTTTTTTTGAGCAATTATAATCTATTTATGTAATCTATAATGACAAGTAAATTACTCTCTCGTCTAGAACACTCAATATATGTAATCTACAAGATAGAAGTTCAATATTTCCTAGCTGCTAGAAGCACCAGCAGCTAAGTGCTGACAATGCCTCGAAGGCAACAATAGAATCTTTTAGTGACCTTGCTAAATCCTACATCGAAGTATCCTTTCAAGCAGTTTATCAAGTGTCTTTCTTGTAAGAGGACACTAATGGGTCTGATATCTCTGTTGAGTGTCTAATAGATCAGGTTTCATAGCCAAGGACAACGAGAAAATTAGTAAATCAATCGTCTGTCAATATTTCTAGCTGTCTGGTGTGTGTTGAAGGAATAGTGCCGAATAATGGCTGTGTACAATGCAATACAATGTTATGCACATAGTTTTAGTAACATGTACACATGTAGAAAGTTGTTGTCTATCTATCTATCTATCTATCTATCTATCTGTCTATCTGTCTATCTATCTATTTATCTAACTGTCTGTCTCTCTATCTATCTATCTGTCTTTCAGTCTATCTATTTATCTATCTATCTATCTAGCTAGGCATAATTTTTTGTAAAACTGGAGAGTTCAATATTTCCGATTATGTTGACAATAATGACTGCTCAAGATGGAAACAAATCTTGAGAATTTTTATATGGTTTCTAGTTTAAAAAATTGAGACAATTCAGCTTGTACGTGTATCTGAGATATGAATTCACACATTTTATTGACCACGTATTAAAGGTTAGAAGGTCTGAGTTGGGTTTTTCGTCTTTATTCGTGTTAGATTTTACAGTGCATTACACTGGATGTCTATGCTGAGGCAATGAAAAGTCCCACCCATTTGGTACTGATTAATATGATGGACATGCAGGCTTATAGGTCATATCATCATTAAATCTTTGGCTTATCTCTTTGTTGCTCATTCCAAGTGGAGAACTTACAACCTTTTTGCACTCAATATAGATGGTGCGAACGCCCTCCCGCGGGGGTTGTGTGCAACAATAATGGCAGACAGCATTGTTTTGATGGGCCATCCGTTCTATCATTATTGCGAAGATAAACAATTAGGCAGGGAACAATCGGTGTGGGATTTTTAACTGGTCATTCTGCCTCGCTGGGGTATTATAACGAGTGGGGTTTTACCCCTTGGTACTTGTGAAGGGCATACTGGAACCCCCCCCCCCCCCCACCCCCTTTATTATATATACAATATGAACACCATATTTGACCTTGCTGGTATTGACTATTGAGCGATAAATAAGCCTCCATGAAGATATATTTACACATATATTTGCACAGTTCGTTATGCTAGTTAAATGGACCACTTTTCTATTAATAATGGATGCGAAAAATCGACCAAATTATGGCAAACAGTGTGTATCTGATCAATCATTTGTTACGGATTAGGAACGTCGTAATTAATAAGGTATGCCTATTATTATCAATTTGCATGTCCACCTTTTTGATTATTGATAAACAATAATAAATAGCCTTGCAGTCCAGTGGCCAAGGCTTTTGATAGTTTTGCTAGAGTTTACAATTCCAAGTTCAAACTCCGAATCCAGACCAAATCAAAAATTTAGTATTGTTCATAAGATTACCATTCACGACAAAGACAACCTAATTCCACACTTCATGTATACAAAAAAAGGCAATTTAATTCAACACTCATACAAGATTACAAAAAAAAGGCAATTTAATTCAACTCATCATGTAAAGATTACAAAAAATGCTGATTAGAATTAACGAAAGATTTTACACAGTGATTTTGTTGTAGGTTTTAGCGGACAGCTGTATCTACATGGCCAAATGTGCCACCTGCGTCTTCCATGAGAAGGATAAAAGCATGGAAAACGCATGGTTTTCGCCTAAATATAATCAGGCAAAAACCATGCGTTTTCCATGTGTTTGGATAAACGCATGGAAAATGCACATGGCACATTTGGCCATGTAAATAGTTTGGTTTCGTAGCATAGTGTTTGAGTAGTGGTCTAGCTCAGTAGAGCTTGTAAAAGATTGAACGTAAGCTATGAGTTGCACTGTATATTGCCAAGAAAAGTTAATGCATTAATTGCCATACATCTTAATGCATTCACATGGGGTGTAGATCCCTCATTTGCTTAATGCTATATCGCGTGATACTGTCAAGTTTTGGCACAATATGCAGTTCTCCTAATCCCTAAGGGGTAGGGTGTCATAGATGCATTTCCAGCACACTTATAACAGGAACCATATCACAACATTATCACAACCTTACAGCTACATTAGTTGGTGATATTGGTGACTTGGCAATGAGTCATTTCTGACCACTTGCCAAGGAGTACCCCAGGGATCCACTGTCTGCCCATGTATTTTACGTGCATTCGTTATTACTGCGTGACTCCAACCAGAGTAAACATCGAAGAATAAGCACCATGTTTTCTCAACCATAGGCCAAACATTTACCTAGAATTTTTGTGTTATTTGCCTCTCATCCAGCCATGATCAAACAGGCTCTTTTTGTCTGTTCCTAACAGTTGCACAGTGCTTCAATGCTTGGGTTTTTTTGTGTTCTTTTTTTGCTTTTTTGCCCCTAGAGCAATTGAGCAGTATTTATGCACTCTGTTGGTCATTGCATGAAGCTATTATCTTTGCCATATAGACTTTTCTGCTCAGCTAAACAAACATTATAATATGTATTCCGGGAGTTATGTTAGTGATAATTTCGCACCTAAAAGATAAAAAAAAATTCGTATCATAAGCTTCGTACGACGAAGTATGACCAAAAATGAGTATAGAGAGAGAGAGAGAGAGAGAGAGAGAGAGACAGAGAGAGACAGAGAGAGAGAGACAGAGAGAGAGAGATTATTCCAACCATAATCATAATCATTTTTACAATAAGAGTTTCTGATACAATAAGTTTAAATGTGGTGTTGGAGTCAGACATTTTGGCATACAGCCGCTAGCATGTCTGCCACCAGGAGATTTCATTGAAAGTACATTTTAACATTAGTAAATAATTTATTCTATTTTGATATCATTATTATTGAAGAGTTTTCCTTAATTGTCTATTCATCAATATTTAGACATTGGTCAACCTTTACATTAACCTTTATCCTTAGTCTATATGCAAACTAGTGTTAGGAAAAGTTGCTAAAACCTTAGCCCGATAAACCCTTCCTGACCGCACACCGCTGTCGGCTCATGTTCATATTTGACGTTTATAGTGAGCCGCCACTGGCAGATCTATTGGAATGTAATGAATGGTGTCACTAAATTTGGAAATCATAGTGTGAGCTTTGCCTACAGGACATTTTGTAAATGGTTTATTTTGTACATTGAATAGGCCATTCAAGGTGTCATCTAAAAAATTGACTGCAGGCTTGTGTTGACATTAGTGTTCATTCAGCCGAGACAAAATCATTGCTGACGTCTTGTGTTCCACATGATAACACTTTTGTGACATTTAGTCTCTAGATCGTTATCATCTGGATCATTGTACAGTTTTCGATGTAATTCAACTGAAGATCATGTTGTACTGAAGTTACCTCATGAATTTTGCATAGAAATAGGGAAGGTTTCAAAAATAACTTCGTAAACGTTGACAAAACAAACACGTACAATAAATAAGGTCCTTGCTGATAACTATACTGAATATATTTAACTAATACAAACACCCGAATGTACTTCACAGAATACACTTCAAACTCACCATGCTAATGGGCATACCTACATGACAGTTGTTCCCGAAAGTAAATCCACTACCTACATGGCCAAATGTGCCACGTGCATTTTCCATGCGTTTGGATAAACGTATTGGAAAACGCATGGTTTTTGCCTCATTATAATTGGCTAAAAGCCATGCGTTTTCCATTTGTTTATCCTTCTCATGGAAAATGCGCGTGGCACATTTGGCCAAGTAGATCTGACGTATAAGTTCCCTTATCATGAGTCAATTCCATGTACGTTTTCTCTCTTTTGCATGACCATAAACGATTAAGACAAGGCTGACTCTATCACAAATAGTCGCGAAAAATCAGCTGAACTGCTTTGTGATGTTTTATATAACAAGAATGCACTTTGTGTATTTCTAAATGCAACTGAATATTATAGAAGAACCATAGGCATGTGTGCAAGATTGAAGCACTTTCGATTAACTTTTGACAGAAATAATTGAAACTCACTTTTAACCTAATGTTTTGATTACTCTTTTCAGATGATTGGAACATCGGTGAAAAGTCGGGCTTGTGGAATTTCCAGCATTTTCTTCAGAGCTTGCACTTCAGTTACTGGGTGGATGTATTTTTTGCTGTTTTTGTTTCACCAGATGACAAAGCCTCCCACAGAAATGTCATACAGGTCAGTTAAACATAAAGTATTTCGAAGCAGAATATTCCAACTGCATGTCTTGTACGTTGTAAACCCGTTTGACCAGAATTAGGGCCATGTTCAGCCAGAGGTTCCAAGTGGAGGAAGATTTTCAGACACCTTAATATGTATTAATTTCACAATGCAAATGTGGAAGCCACATTAGGAGAAATTTTGTGAAGAGCTCCTGCGCAGCAGACATTCCCGGTCAAGGTTCTTGCCTTCAAGCCACAACATTGAGGAACTAAGCACACCCTCTATAACTCTCTACTCCACTGGACCCAGATGTAAGGAGCTAGCTGGCTATCATAATAAACAGTGGTGGCGATTCTGCAGAGATGCACTGACTATGGCTCCTCGACTGTATACTCCCCAGGGAGTTGAGAAAAGCTCATGCTCGAACAGGCCTACCAAATGTGTAATTGTAATTTAGTCAGGTGAGCTAGTCCTTGTGGATAACAGACTAAAAACTTTGTAAATGTATTGTACTGGCACTGACCCAAATGCTACAAAGTTCGCTGCCTTTTGAGACAATCATCTGCTCGTGTCTAGACTTTCGATGACTGTGCGTCAGAGTACTGGAGTTTTTAATTATCAATTACGTTAATTAGTATTAATTAGGTTTTTTAGTCTTGGTTAACTTATTTGCACGATGAAAATTGTCTATGATGACGGTAATTTCTGTGAAGTGTTAGTCGATTTTTTAAAAATTCACTATTCAGTGTAGACGATTAAATTTGTATAGACATAAGTGTCTTTATTTAACTATACAACTGCATAGGACTGTCAAATGCATGTTCTATTTTCTGCTAGTAATTTTGACAAAATATCTAAACCACAAGAGCACCAAAATTGGCAATCAATACCATCAACATTCAGTACGCTATGTAGTGCTCAATGTGGTTGGCTTGGCCCTTAATTGTAATAAAATGCCAATTAACTTTCCTTGATCGTATTTACCACTATTGAACCCTCGTGAAATTGACTAAGGGTGAGCTGTATGCATTGCCAGTGTTGCATGTAGCATGACTGGCAGCTAATCAATAAGCATTAATTCATAGCCATGGATGCTCATGCTAAACTATTTGCTATAGTGGCGTCATCTAGCGGATAGGGCAAGTGCTGCCACCTTCTGTATTTTATGTTGCGGCTGCGATAGATAGATAGATATGGAAAGTGCAGCCCTCTAAGGCAAGTTCTTGCTGCTATCGAGGGTTGATTGATGAGATGAGATGAGAGAGGAGGAGGAGCCTACCCATTTTGTACATTTACCCTATGGGCGAGATATTTTACTTGCCTCAGCATAGACACTGAGTACAAGGGACCACCAACTGAATGTCTTACACAATCAACATCCAGCTGGGACGTAGCTCATGAAAAGTGCCTGGGGTAGGGTACAACGGGGTTCAAACAGAACCGGGGCCCTTAGGAAGAGCTAGCTAGCATCTTACCATTAGCACCCGATAGTAGATATTGTAGACAAACCGAGAAAAAGAGAACTTGTCAGACTTTTAAAGAATAAATAAAAAAAATTTAAGAACAAAGGCAACCATTTGCTGCACTCCCAGGAAGTCTTGCATGCATGTCAAGAAGAACTAAGCTAGACGTCTGCTACAACTGGAGAAAAATGGGTATATAACGAAAAGAGAACATCGTGGAGCGTTTTTGGCTAAGGCAGTTCTGTGGATTGACAAAAAAACTTCGATTCAGGACCAAAACTTATAACAAAGCATTCAAAATGCCAAAAACGTAGTGACTGACCATTTTCTTCACACCTAGCACAAAATTATCGCACTAGTGATGCCATGATACAATATGACATCCGCATCGGTGGTTAATGACTGGAAATATTTGATATACAAGATGGTTATGCCTAAAGTGTTTCATTGCTACCTAACAAATTGTATGTCAGTACAAAGTAAACACAAAAAAATATTTGGTAATTTATGTAGTCAATGCAGGGAATGCTTACAATAATTGAATTAACTGAAATCAAACTGAAATCTTCCTAATCACTTACAAAGTTTTTTTTTCTTCTACTTAATGCTTTCTATGAATGATTTAATTTGTCTTTAGTATTTTTAAATTGATATAAAGAAATATCACGGTGATCATTAAATTTCATTATTCAATTTGCCTTTTGGTGGTATTAATAAATGGCATGGTGTGATTCCTTTATACATATATGGCTAATCTATATAACGTCTGGGGCCTCCTTGTGGACCTTAAACTCAAAAATAGTTGTTTAATTACAAGTAAATATCATTAGACTGAGTCTAGTACAGTGGCCAACACAGGGCTATGTGCAATGCACACGCAAAAGTTATGCTTGCCCCCATACACGGGGCGGGTGCCTAGGGCGCTGGGCTTCCAACCACTGGGTCCTGTGTTCAATTCCTGGTCGAGCCTAAGTTGGATGGCTGTTTCATCCATCATCTCATTGCCATGGTACCTGTCCTAATTAGCCCATCAGGTGCAGAAATACAGGACATAAAGCCCTAATCCACCCACCCACCCTTGCCCCCATGTACAGACTTCATTTGCCTGGTTACACACCATATGTCAATGTCTCAATGCTACTGGGTCTGAAGCTTAGTCAGCTTATATGACCAGCTACCAGAGGCAGATGTAATGATGAAATGATGGCTATTGGAGTCGACACCATGTTACACCTTTTACCCCATGGGTGGGATCTGTTACTTGCCTCAGCATAGAAACCTAGTACAAGGCACCTCCAATAAAACCAGTACATCAATCACACACTCACTGATTTATAGTATCGGCACTTCTTGGTTTGTAGCAATTGATATTATTATTCACTGCTTAACCAGGGTTGGCTTGGTTTTAGCTTGGTCATGACTACAATTGATATTTTCTTTTTTGCAGCTTGATAGCAATTGATATTGGCTTTTTTTTTTAGCTTGACCAGGGTCGGCTGGGTATCAGCTTTGAGCGACATGAGGATGACCCTGTGTTTGAGGGCTACAAAAATTACATGCGAGAAATTGCCAGACTATTCGGTGCCAACAGCTATGACATCGAGCACTTCGTCAATGCCACTTTTGCCTTTGAAAAGAGATTGTCTGAGGTATGTTCCTTCATATACGTTTTTATTCATTTCAAGTTTAGTCCTTTATTTTTTGGAGACCGTGTTCTGTTCCTGGCATCTATACATACTGGACTTATGTTAACAAGGTCGCTTTGTTTTACCCCCGGTATGTAGTGAAGAAAATGTACCCACTTCGACACAATTGTTTTTATTTGGTACACTTGTAAGTGTATAAATTGCAGAATTTAGGCCTAATTGTTAATTAATTAAAATTTACGTAACAAATTATTAAAAAATTGTTAATATATTTGCCACACTTGTAATTGTATAAATTGTATAATTTAACTGTTGTGTTAATCAAATTTATTCGCTCTGTCAATCAAATATAGTCAGCAATAAAAATACTTACCATGAGCTCATAACACCAGATTGTTGTGCTCGGGGCCAACTTGAAAGTAAATGTATTATTGATTGATTTATTGCACTTTATAATTAAAATTAAAATTTGTTGATAATTTCAGATCAGGATTTCTGACACAGCTGAGGAAAGGATGAATCCTGAACTCATGTACAATCCCTTGACGATTAGAGAGCTTCAGAGATTGTCTCCTAGGGTAATCATCTCTTACTTTCAGAGATAAAAAGCATGTACTGTAACAGTTACATGTGTCTCGTCTTGATAAAAAGCATGTACTGTAACAGTTACATGTGTCTCGTCTTATGATCGAGGTTTTTTAACATGTTATAAGTTTGTTTACCTTTCCTCTTTATTTATTACCAGGTGAACTGGTTGGACTTTCTTCGGCACAACTTTACCAGCGTCAGCCATGACACCGTAGTGTTGGTCACCAGCAAAACTTTCTTTGCCAATATGTCAGCATTCCTGCAAAGCACAGAACAGAGGTGAGTGAAATGAGCCAGTTGTGTATATTCATCTATATATATATTTATTTACGTATATCTTAATGACAAATGTACAAATTTGGGCCAAACAAATCCTACTACTGCTACCAAATAAAAAAGACATCCTAAGGTACAACTTTTTGAAAATGGCAAAGCAATCGGTGAAATCATTTTCACTACCTTACACGGATCTCTCTGATCAACTGACCCTGGGATACTTTTATAGAAATAATGTCCTTATCTTAGAGGTCCTGTTTCATTTTATTGTAATCTGTCAATTTTAGAAAAGAATAAAAGTATCTGAGTCTGACTTTTAGTCATCGATAGTTGGCAGACTCCACTTAAATCTATAACTTACCATACCTATCTAAGAATATTCTCAGATTAACTATACCCATAACAAGATATAAAGTAAACTATGAAGATAATCAAGGTAATAGTAAAACCTTTGCAAGAGGTTCATCAGTTAGAAGGTAGGAGTGGCACTTCCCTGAACTGCATTTACAATCCCACGAGAGCTTTACTACAAGTGTTCGAGTTACCAAAATTGTATTACAAATGGTGTCCGTTAGCCACAAAATGAGTAATGTTTAATTTAAATAGCAGTTAATATCCTTCATCAGTATGTTGAACTTCTCTTTCTTGCAGGGTCCTGAATTACTACATGGTTTGGCGCTTGGTGCTGCAGTACGCGAAACAGCTGTCGAAGCCTTTCAGAAAAGCAGCAGAAAGGTTTACGGCAGTTCTTGAAGGCAAGTCCTTTTGGAAATAAAGGGACAATATGATGTGCATTTGATGCAATGCTTTATAAAGCATATCTTATAAGTGGCTGGTTGCTGAGAAAGGAAGTCTTAACACCCAGTGAACTAATATTTGATTTACTTTCTGGGATGTGCACTTGTGTCTCAGATGCATGGAGGTGTTTTTTTTGTGTAGGAGAGATGACATATACCAATAACTTCGAGATCTACTCTCTCAGTTATTCATCTGAGAAGTCAGTTTCCTCCCAAACAATTTTACCCTCTAAACCATTGAATGTTTGCAATGTAAGTTGTTACAAATCATAATGGTCTTTACCATTGGAATCTGTGCATATTCTTCAATTTGTGTTTCAGGGAGGCATAAAGAGAAGCCGCGATACAAGTTTTGCTTAGATGGAGTAGATGATCTTCTCGGTCAATCAGTCGGAGCCTTGTTTATTCGGGATTACTTCTCCACATCGAGCAAAGATGAGGTGAACTGATTGTTACAGTTACTATAGTAACGTTTCAGTAACAATAATTTGGAAAAAAAATATTAAGAAATTATGGAATTTACTGTACTTTTATCTTATACAAACCTCAATAATAGCCATTAAGTGTCACTGGTGACCTCAAAAGCAAGTCCACCTTGCTCAATCGAGGAAATTTGAGCATGAATCATGACCTTGACCTCTCTCGTTATCTGTTGGCCCTCTTGATCTTGTTTATTTTTGGATACTTTGTCAAATAAATTTGTTCTGAGTTTTCTGACTTCTGTTGTTAGTCAATAGTTTGAAGATATAAACAAGACTACACTGATATGGATTCTTCTTAACCACGTGCAAAATAACTTACTTATTGTACTTAACCATTTAATTGTTTATGCTACAGATTATGGGCATCATCAGCAACATCAAAGCAACTTTTAAGGAAAGAATAAAGAAGTTGCCTTGGATGGATGAGGAGACCAAAGAGGAGGCTCTTAAAAAGGTAAACATTATAATTTTGGTATATTAGAAAAACTTTTTCATAAACATTGACATTGCCATTTCCGATATATTAATAAATAGATAAGTGGGGTTTGCATTGGTTAGTCATTCCAGTTATTGCTGTTAAACACAGTACTTGAAATTTAACTGTAAAGTAGTCAGATGATGGAGTTCCATCGACAAACTCGTAACATGTTACAGATGTCTGATCATAAGCAGACGAGCGACAAGTACTACTTTTACAAACTAGCTATGACATCAATTTTGTAAATGATCCGTGTAATTTCAGCTTCAGAAAATCAACTACCGGATAGGCTATCCTGAATTCCTTGAAAACCTCACCATGGTGGATCATTACTATCGGCATGTAAGTCTTTGATCACATTACACAATGCAGCAAGCCTTAGTTTGAGTTTTCAACAAAAATACCTATTCAAGCCATAATTCAAGTCTTCAATCAAATGTTTATGTTAATGTTCAATTAAAGTATAATTGAAGCCTTGATTCATCCTAATTGAGCCATAGCTTAAGTGTTCCATCAAAACATGATAATGAGGTTACAGTTTGATAAGTTGCTGAAAAAATACAAACTGAGCCGTAAGTCCTTGATCAAACAATACCAATTGAAAGAATAGTTTAAGCCTTTGATCAAAGATAACAGTTGAGGCTTTAATTTGAGTATTTGATCAGAAACAATAGTTGAAACCATGCTTTTCATTAAAAGTAATTGATTCAAAGGGTCTACATGGCCAAATGTGCCACCATGGGTTTTTTGCGTTTGTCCAACGCATGGAAAACGCACGTGGCACATTTAGCCATGCAATGGAATCAATAGTTCAAGCCTCGGTCTAAAATACTTGAAGCTATAACTTAACTTATATCCACTGAAAGTAAAATCTCAAGCCAGAGTTTGACAAGAATGTTGGCTTGATTGATGATGCCATCATTAATTTCAGCTAAGTATAGATGAAGATGGGTCCTACTTTGATTACTGCGTTGAAAGTGCGGATTACCAAGTTGCTCGGATGGTAGAAGGCATGGACGGTAGAGAGGAGGGCAAGCATGAGTGAGTTTTGTTTTGTACATCCTAAAAAATATCCACAAATGAGCAAACTCTTGAATATAAACACATGTACTGGTGACAGAACCAGATACGATGAAAATTTCATCGAAATTCTGTGGTGATTAGAATAACAAATGTATACATGCTATGCAGCTTTTTGCTGAGAGAATTAGGACTTAACAAATGCAAGGCAAATATATGCTGGTTTGGTATCAATTCTTAATTCTCAAGTTAAAATATTCAGTCATGACTTAGTAATGTAAATTGTAAATGTAAATGGGGTTTAGAGTCTTGAATGTTATGGGCGTACCCTGCAAACTTCACAATTACACCCTTGGCAGGCCTGATCAAACTTGAGCCTTTCTCAGCTCCCGGGGGAGCATACACCCAGCATGCAGCCTGTTAGGCCCTTCTTAGGTCAAGCACTCTACAATTGCCATCTCTGCCTGTAGCCGAGTACCCATTTACACCTGGGTGGAGTGGAGCAAAGAGTTACGGAGGATCTGCTCAGTTCCTCCATGCCATGGTGGGGACTCGAACCTGCAACTTTGTGGTTTGAAGGCAAGCACCTTAACCATTGGGCCACTGCACCTCTATAAATGATAAGACATCTGTGTTCCACAACCACAGGGAACCTTTATACTCCTTTTGATTAAGCCAGTGATATACTTTTATTATTTTCCTCTCACAGATGGGAAATGAGTCCACACGAACTGAACGCTTACTTCTCTGTTGTTGAGAACATTATGGGTAAGATTTTTATTTGATTATTAATCAATATAAAATAATCTCAGGTATCTCAGATGTAAACACAGCATAGGGTGCTGAATTAGTGATGCCATTTGCCTTAAAAATCATTATTTTTGGCAATCAAATTTAAAAGACTTTATTCATTGGGTAAATGTATCAACAAAGTGTGCGTACACTAGCGTGCTACATGAGAATGACAATGACAATTGATTGAGTATTGATATTTTTTGAAAAGTGATTGTGTATTATAAATGAAAATATGAAAGTAAATTGTAAATATTTTTTGTTTGGCAAAATAAAAGAATCTGAATCTGAATCTGCAGAAGAAAGCCCTCTGAATAATTACAAACTCTGTATATAATGCTCATACAGCTTTAATAGTCTTACTTATGCATTACAAAGAAACTTAACAATCTGATTCAATTGTCTTCCATAGCTGTACATATATGTTATCTTCATCATTAAATTACACGTATTTCCATTGCAGTCTTCCCAGCCGGAATACTTCAGAGCCCTTATTACAGGAATGGAGTTCCACTGTACGTCAGTTATTTCATTCGAGTCACAGAATAATTCGATCTGCATGATGAGTAACTCATGTTGTTTACAAACCATCAAAATTATTAATATCTTTTCAGGTATCTCAATTATGGAGCAATAGGAGCCATTATTGGTCACGAACTCATCCATGGATTTGACACTTTAGGTAAAAAACAATATACTTAAAAGAGTGAAAGAGAAAACAACAACAAATTATCTGGTGCATTACATATAGTATTGGGAAAGCAAAAGCTGACCAAAGTGAAAGTAGATATAAAGAGATGACTAAATATAATTACCAGAATCTAAACTGATAGGTGTGGGACTTAGGACCCACAAAAGATGTTAAATGGCGTTTTAAAGCATGCTAACCTTCCATCTCCTCTCAGTTTAGAGACTGGAGGTGGATATTAGGAAAACAATCTTTTGCAAGGCTTACACTGTATTATAAGGTCAATGGTTTAATCCAAGTGATGCATATCTCATAATTATAGCCTTTCGGCAGAGAATAAGGATTTGAAAGCTTAAAGATTAAACTGGTACTCACACTAAATTAAGAAGGTTGAAGCTTTCGCCTGACATCCAACAGTCTTCTTCAGCAAATGACAAGCTTGGATGGTGTGGTCAGTCATGTGAAGAGGTGTTATAATCACATGACGGAAGGAGAGAGTTGATGGGGGGGATTCTATATCGGCCCTGATTGCGATTTAGATTTGGAGCTTGCTGCCTGATGCATATGGCCTCTCTGATTCCTCTTTGCAACCATCTAGGTTCAATGTCCCAAACACTAATATTTGGCTCATCCAGTTGAGGATGGTGATTCAACATATGGGCTCCAACTGGGGATGATTCACGTTTTTGTTCTATAATAAGGTTTAATTCTGGAGTACAATAAATTGGAAGTTTTGAGATACTAGATGGGTCCATTATTTACTTATCACATGTGGGATAGCCTAATTATTTTATAGTGCCTTAAAGTGAGATTCCATTGCTTAGAAACCAGTTTTTAGAAACCCCTCAGTGTTTTCTGTCTACATTGCCACTTGACTGTCTGGATGCAGTGGGGATCTTCAGAGTGGTAAAAAGAAGTATAAATATCTAAAACGTAAAGTTAGACTTTTTTTACGAATAAAATCTATCAAACAATGCCATGATAGTAACGTGCATATCATAATGTACATTTCCATATATCGAATCAGATTTTATGTTTACGTTTTGTCGATAATATTTGCCACTGTTTAATACTAATGGGGAGAAAAAGTATCAGTGCCTGCAGGGGGCACTACGACCGTAGCACATAAAAAGACAATAAGATGACGTCACTACACCATTGTTACATGGATGACGTCACAATATAGATGACTTCATCAAACAATATTTATCTGCTATGGTGTCAGACTGTCAGTGACCTCTTGCGGTACTTTTTCTTCCCATTGGATAATCATCGTTAAGATAAGATAAGATCAGATAAGATAAGATAAAACTCTATTTACAGTCGGTGGTGACAATAAAACAAAGAACATAAGCTACAGTAGCTTTTAACCGACATATAAAATAACAATAAGAACAAGGTGACAAATATTTACAAATGATATGAGAAATGACATATAATGTTCCTAGTAAAGTTACAGGTCATTTTGTATACAAAAATAAAAGGTCCACATTGACAGTTATTCCAGTAGTTACTGTTTCTTAACAATCGTCTAAAGTTTGGTTCTTCATCAACTTCTATAATTTTCCTTCTTTACCTGTATCTCTGACTATTTTCACAGGTTCCAACTACGACTCAGAAGGCAATCTTCGCATCTGGTGGAGTGCCAGTTCCTGGGCGGACTTCGAAAACAGAACGTCTTGTCTTGTGGATTTTTACAACAAATATTCCTTCGAAGGAATAAATGTCAGTGGTGCCCATACCCAGGCGGAAAATGTGGCAGATATTGGAGGTCTCAAGCAGACATTTCACGTAAGTGTGTAATACTGTGCATAGATGATCGACCTTGTACCGAAATTATAGAAAATTTGCTCACTTTGCATTAAAAATGAATTTGATCGCATTGTAATGGACTTTTGTTTTTTTATTTTCCCAGGCATATAGAAAGTATGTGAAACAAAAGACACAGGAGTCGAAACTTCCAGGGCTAGATTTGAGCGAAGAACAGATGTTTTTTGTAGCCTTTGGGCAGGTATGAAACAATAGATATTTTTAATAAACAAATAAGTAAATTAACATTATGGACTACAATGGTCACAAATATTTCTAAGAGCTGAACTGTTGACACTGAGTTCAAAATCAGCCTCTAGATTCAAAATCGGATGTCATTCCAGTAATTTTGAGCTTGAAAATCCTGTTGATTATAAGCTAACAGATTTTAATCTTAGGTATAAGATATAACTATGTGCCATGTTACTGTACAATGACATATTGTTAAGAGTTTTGTTGGCGATGTTAAAAATGATCTTTCGCAATTGTTGAACAACACTTCGTTCTCCGTTTTTGAATTTCAGAATTGGTGCCAGAAACAAACCAGGGAGAATTTGAAGTCTAATTTGAGGGAGAGTGAACATACCCCTAACAAGTTTAGGTATTCTCTTTGATAATACAAATAATTAATTAATACTTAATCATTAAGCAGGAATATGTTTTATTTGATAGAACAGAGATACAAAGCCTAATATAGCCTAATGCAAGCCAGATTTTTTTGTCTCCAATTTTGTGACTAATTTGCAAATTTAAAACAACTACAGATTTAGGAGATTTAATCAGTTTGTCTATATATTTGTAACACTTGATTTGCTTGCCAGAATTTGCAATTTATCAGGATTTTGTTATTTGAATAATAATGATATTTATTTATTCATGGCAATTAAAATGAAGACCTACTTTGGCAGGTTTGATGGAGAAAAGAACAAAAACAATTAAATTAGATTATTAATTCGTATTTGTGGGGTTTTTCAATGGGCTTAATTATTTATTATAATGAATTCATCTAATTGCCTCCAAAGATCAACACTAATCATTTTCTAAACCTTTTCTTGACAACTGATAATATAATATTATTTGTGCAAAAAATCTTATTGGATTATTATTTTTATTTCTTGAAAACAGGTTATCAGGCACACTCTCCCAAATGAAGGAATTCGCGGACACTTTTAAGTGCAAAGCGGGCATGCCCATGAACCCGCAACAAAAATGCAACATTTGGTAAAAGTACCGATTTACCAGTGATACAATGAGCATTAATGGGATGCAATACCAGAACGGTCAGCTATGCAACTTTCTCGGAGTATTGGACAAGCTACTGTGAAGAATCGACTTCTGGGTGTCGCAAAAATGAAATATCACAAAGAATCTATGCACTGAGATTATCCTTACCGATACATCGACTTACCAGATGCTTCGAATTCATCCATGCGCATTTTTACGGATGCAATGCAAAGTATATTGGATTTGAAGTGATGCTGAAGTTATTTTGAAAAGTACATTGGTTTAAGGAAAATTTTAAATGTGGTGATCTAATTCCTGTGTTTCTGGTTGCATGTCTAATGTTTGTAAAGTTTAAATTTTTTTTATACTGATACTAAGCTTGAACTGACTATTTCTTACTTTTATCAAATATGCATTTGACATGACTGCAACAAACCTGTAATATAATTGTTCACATTTTTTACACCAATTAACTGTTCATGATGTCGGCCAAACAATGGAACAATTGGCAAATGACCAACCACACAGATGTCATTGATTGCATTATGTATATTTCTAAGCCATCTTTGGCTCTCTTCCAAAATAATTTCATCATTGTGGTGGATTTTTGTCTATAGTTGACAGAACTAAAACGTAGGTGGAGCCACCAGTCATCTAAAGCGCCACCTCGCGGATCTATCCAATCTTACAATATTCATAACACTAGTACCATTAATGTCGATAAATATGAGGAAAATAATATGGAAATTATGCTGATTGGACAATCAAAATTATAAAATCCACTAGATCTAAAAATGTTGCTGTTACACATAGCACTGGTATTGCATGGCCAAAAACCAGTCGACCGATGCTGATGCTAAACTAACATTAACAATGATTAACTAGACAATGCTGATTATTACCATTGACGCGGTACAACATGTTATCTAGTAGCTCCTAATACCGAAAATTTTATCTAAAGGTATATCCCAGATAAAATGCCACATCTATTTGACTGAGCATCGGTCACGTCAAAGCGATGTTTGGCAAACATCGGGCCGATCTTGCGGACTATCTGGCCGGCGATTGTACAAATAACTAACAATATTATGTATTTAATATTATATTAATGCCAAACTGTTCCCAGGGACCCTGGCCAGCCCTTTAATCATCATCCATGGACTGCTGACTGAAGCTGCTTTTTATATGAACCATACTTTTAATTTATTGTGTAGAACTCAATTTAGCTGTCTTCAGAGACTCACATCTTTCACTCACCTTGACCTAAGCAAAAACAACTAATCTTAGAAGGTGAATTGCTGTCTATTAATAAGACTATGCACCTTTAATAAGAAGCAATGGAATTAATGTTGCAAATGTGTACATATCTGTTTCCATATCTGAGACACTCTGCCTTAACACTACACTGTTAGATATATTGCACCATTTTACATCGACTGTAAGAGTTTATATTATTAAGAACTTCCATTGTTTCATTGTTTGCATTATTACATTATAAAGGCTTTCTTGTGGGCTGTAAAATTTCAAACGTTCGCTTACCTTTTCCATGTTTCACCGCACTTGATGACAGCGCCCTCTCGAGTTAACGGTGGTAATCAAATCCCTAGCGGAGTTCCCTCGAAGTGCCTAGATCCTTGAAGAAAACTTAATAAATCTGTGCATATCCTCATCTGATAAATGTCTATTTCTTAACTTTGTACATTTCGTGTAGACTAACAATCAATTTTTAATCACTTGTAGTGACCCATATTTCGATTGTCCAATTGTAACGCTTTGTTCTGTTGGTCCAATTAATGATCACTCACCAAGCTAGTCACTCTCTCAATAGTCATTTGTGTATCTATAAAAAATCAAGTTTATAACCCCATAGGTGCCTGCTCATTTGTAATTGTCTCGTCATTATATACAATTTGTAAATATAGTTCTCCTTCTATACCACGGCGTTTGTTTTTATTCATTATAGTGTTGTGACAACTAGATAAAAAGTAAACTCGTCCAAAAAAAATTTTCAACATGTTGTCAATGAATCTAGAGGTTGATTTTGAACTCAGTGCCAACAGTTCAGCTCTTGGAAATATCTGTGACCATTTTAGTCCATAATGCAATGACTCACCACTAGAAGGCAATGAGTGGCTATAGTGCTGCCACTGGTGGTCATCCTTGACATTAAGTCTTATTTATTACGGTCTATGGTTTTTCTTTTTCATCTTTTGGTCAAATGAATTTGAATTTATGTTAAATTTTTTCGGTCATCAAGGAAATGAATGGTACTCTCCTTTAATAATCGATTGTGTTGCAAGTTACAGCTGATTAACTAAAACTGTTAACACTACCTTTATCGACTGACATGTTAGCTATAGCTTCCTGATACATGATCAGATAAGTGCAGCAAGTGTCTGATTGTGTAATTTGAAATATTTGAAATATTTACAATAATCCATCATGGCTGTTGCTCCATCAGTTATATATGCAACATCTTTAGTCTCTTTCTTGCTACTTGTGGCTGCCTACATCACCCCCACCTGGTCAAAAAAAGTGAACGAAAATGGCAGTTCGATCTACGATGGCCTGTGGATTATTTGCAGTGCTAGTAAACTGAATCCATTCAATTGTGACGTGATTGGTCTGCAAGTAGGTACTGTATCATCATTACTAAATAATTATATTGAACGAAGTATCATGAAATTGTCATATATTTGGTTTTATGTAAATGAAATTGTCACAGATTTGGTTTTTGGTAAAGCATGTTACAATATGTTTAGTTTTCGTGAATTAAATTGTTACACGGGTTTGGTTTTGTAAATGAAATTGTCACAGATTTAGTATTCTGTAAATGAAATTTTCACTGGTTTAGTATTATGCAAAGAAAATTACAACAGGTTTGGTTTTCTTCAAATAAAATTGTCACAAGTTTGGTATTACATAAATGGAATTTCAAAGTTTTAGGATCATGTAATGAAAGTTATAACGTGCAGGTTCACAGATTTGGTTACTGTGTTATGAAATGTTTACAGATTTAGTATTATGTCAAGAAATTTGTACCTGGTTTGGTTTCTGTAAATGAAATTGTCACAGGTTTGGTATTATGTATATGAAATAGCATGGTGAAAATGAAATATGGTTTGAACTGCGTATGAGTTTCAGTCAAGGAACTTACTCAGTCTACAGCACATGAAATTATTAAAAGTTCGGTATCATGCAAATGAATTCGTCACAAGTTTGGCATTTACTGCAGTTAAAATGCGCTCTGGTATTGTGAGAAATTATATGACAATCAAAAATATTTCCTCACAGCAACTTATGTTATATCAAATTTTTTTTTCTTCTGTAAGACGGTGAGAGATTTTATTTGTTTATCTAACTTATTAATCTAGTAGAAAAATGTATCCATAATGGTTTGTACATAATAGGACTTTATTCCAGGAACCAGAATGCTTTTAATTTTTCGAACTATAATTCTGTGTGGGATGAATGGAAATGATTTTGCTTCATATAAAGTAGATTATACTTGGCAGCTAAACTAGCATGCTCCCTCTCCTCTATTATCTTCCTGAATAATTGTCATACATGATATGCTGAATGAAACTGATCTTTGAGACATGACACACATTACACAAGCAGTATATTTTGTGCAGCTTCATCATTTCATGTTTAATTTCTATAGCTTAATTTCATTTTATCGGTCAATAACTTAATGACCTGTCTCAGAGAAAACCATGCAAAATCAGAGCAATGGTTTGGATGACCATCTCAGATTCTTTTCAAACGTACAGCAATTGTTAAGATGGACAAAAAAAATAATTAATGTGCTTTCTGCTAAGTTTTTGCATTTTAAGCAATGTTAGAGATGTATAAAAAAAACACCAAAAAGGGCCTTCATCTGTTATATTCAGCCAAATAGCATTGAAGTCAGTGGGAAAAGTCAATATATGTCACTTAATTTTTTTCTTTTTTTATTATTATTACTATTATTATTTTTTCTTTTTTATTATTTGTCACTATATGAATTTAATTTCAATTATATTTAAATAGCCTCTTTTTCTTTTCATTTAGAATGTAAGGGGTTTGCACAATTTTACAGCTTTTTAGTAAGCTAGTGCGCATCCCCCACAGTATGCTAATGTCTTTTATTGTTTATGTGATGTACTGACGTATTGAACTACTACATGCTGCGTACAAATAAAAAATCGTGAATCTTAAATAGGCTAATTTGGGACTCAAATGTCTTCTATAGTGTCAATTTATATTTTATGAAATGTACATAGAATCATAGATATACGCGAGAAACCCTCTACTTTTATTACATGTATTCAAATACGGAATAAAAAACAAAAAATCGGAGGAAACATATTCTCCATTATAATAAGCCAATGAGATGTTTGCACTGCTAACACAACTTTTGAATAATATCAGCACTCACTAATTTGGTCAATACTTGACAAAAAATTTTCCAAAACAGATTGTGTTAAATATTGAGACAACATTTACATATTGCAGCTATTTCGATAATGTTTCATGATGATATGATTCATGATATTGCAATAT
The DNA here is from genome assembly GCA_932294295.1 of Alitta virens. Classification (NCBI taxonomy): domain Eukaryota; kingdom Metazoa; phylum Annelida; class Polychaeta; order Phyllodocida; family Nereididae; genus Alitta; species Alitta virens. The sequence goes on along the minus strand of OW028578.1, from coordinate 1,341,461 downwards.
AGATAACATGATAATCATGATGTTGTAAACATATCTGTGCCGTGTTATTTATATCTGGCGGTTAGACCTATCACATGATATAACTATGACTAATATTAGCTTTAACAAAGCCAGATATTTTTAGCGAACACATGCTCGAATTATGTGAAATAATTAGGTCAACAACTGATAGGAGATTGGGATCTGTAACGTATGTAAATGTTATAGCAGTTTGCAAAGCTTCAACCGAATTGGCCGCATTGGAGTTAGTAGATCAGGTATAAAGCAGATGGATAATAGCAAAGTCCCTTTAAATGTCTACCTTGACTTATCCAAGGCTTTTGACACATTAGATCATAGAATACTATTGCATAAGTTAAATTATTATGGATTTCGGGGAAGCTCACTTGCATTAATGAGAAGTTACTTGATAATGAGTACAAATCTGAACAGCTACCAAAAACTACAGGTGTACCACAGGGGTCTGTTTTGGGACCCCTGTTGTTTCTAATTTACATGAATGATATTGTTCATTCCAGCAGTTGTTTTCATCCTGTTATATATGCAGAAGACACAACCTTAAATGCAACTTTAAATTATTTCAATAGTAGTGGTAAATTAGATTCAGACACACTAATTTATCTGGAGTTAGAGAACCTCCATGACTGGTTAAAAGTTAATATATTATCCCTTAATGCAGAATAAACTAAGGCAATGATATTCTTTCCATCACAAAAATAGTTAGAATCCCTAAATTAAAAATTGCTGACGATGAAGTTGAAGTTGTAACAGAATTGAATTTTCAGGGGTTTATTATTGACCAAAGTATGAATTGGAAAATCATCTAAACTCAATTTCTAAGAAAATTTCAAAGGTTATTGGTGTTTTATGCTGCCTTAAGAATTACTTACCACAGAAAATACTTTTAACTATTTATTTGTATTTTCTAAAATTAAAAATTTCCATCAGATACTACACCTGCTTTCCATAACTAAGTGCTTTGATATTAATATGATAAAAAAAAACAGCAGATAAAAATAATACTATCATTTTGAAAATGGTAAAATCAGCCATTACTTAAATTTCAACAAGAATTGACTTTTTCAACAAAATCATAAAATGGGGGTATTTCCTTTGCAAAACAAAGTTAGTAATAATTTGAAGTAATATATTATAAACTTCTGAGAGATTTTTCTACAGTCAGTGAAATCTCAAAGTTAGATATTTTTGCTGTTGCGACAGGGCAAATTGAAGGCATACATTAAGATTCCTGACATCATTTTAATGTGCGTTTGTCCAATTCGATACTCACTTGGTTGCCAACAATCTTCATGAGATCTTTCAGTACTCTTGAAAGGAAAGGCACAGATTAGAGACTGATATGATGGGTATCTACAATATCATTGCAATCTTTCTTGGCTCCAACAAGTATGTTCTAATGGCCACCGTAGACCTTAGTGTAGCCTTTGACACTGTATATCATGATGTACAATGTACTCCTATTTAGTTTGAAACATAGACTTAGCATCATTGGGAAAGCTCAAGATTGGCTAACATCTTACCTTAAAAGGTCAGCTTGGTTCATCATCTTCAAAGCCCATGCCCATTAAATATGGTGTCCCTCAAGGTTCTGTCTTGGTACCTGCATTGTTTAACGCATACATGACACCTCTGGGAGACATTCTAAGAACACATAAGGTGGGCTTCCACTTCTATGCAGACAACATGCAAATCTTCATCACCTTTGACCTCCACTATGATGCCATCAACAACCTTCTGGATAGACTCATGGATGACATTGTTAGATGGATGTAACAAAACCTTCTCAAGCTCAATAGTGATAAGACTGAAGTTGTCCTTCTTTTAAGATAGAAGAACACAAACAAATTGACATTCAGACTCCTAGGGAATAACATTGATACATCAAATCCAATGAAAAGCTTGGAAGTCATCATCTACTCTGATCTGTCACTGCAGCAACACATATATGTCCGATGCAAATCAGCCAACACACATCTCCGCCACATTTAAAAGATCCGACGCAGCCTTATTTGGTCCAACACAGCCTTATTTGGTCTGCCCAAATGCCAACTGCAGAGGCTACAGCGTATCCAAGACTATGCGGCTCGTCAGCAAATACTGCCATATCACACTCATCCTGAGAGACCTCCACTGACTGCCCGAAGTGGATGGTCACCTATAAATGTCTGACCTCCTCAATCCTTACAAAAGCCAGAGAATGGCAAGATCAGACGATAGGCTGCTTTTGGTCACCTCAGTTTGCCTTCTGTGTGTCAGCACCAGTCTCATGGAATATTCTACCACTCAACATCAAACAATCTAAGACTACAAACTTTAGCTAAATATGTTGACAAACAAATGTGTTTTAAATTTGGAGTTAGTCACCAGACTTTACATACCATCTTTTTAATTTATCTACACAGCTTTTACATTACCTAATCTAGATCATTTTGTTTTACCATTTACATTTTTTAATGCATATATGTATTTAACTGTTTTATCTTTCATAGTTTTTAAACCTTTTTGTTTTATGATATACATGTAGAGCGCATTTTATATATCCTTTATAAATTTGCGCTATTTATTATTCATCAATCAATCAATCAATCAACCAAAACACTAATGTAAGGGCTGCACCAATATCTAAAGTTAAATAATGTTCTATCTTCCTCATGACTAATTCAGTATGTTTTTGCTTACAGCCAGTGTTTGGCTTCAGGTGAACAGGGTCCTCATCGCCATTGCCCTTATCTGCCTATTAGCAGGAGGAATCGCTGCCTTCTACTGCAAGCAAAAGACCACGTTTACATGCTGTCTTCTAGCAGGTACGCTAAGACAAACATAGACAGACTGCACTAAAAATATTGTCTGACACAGACAGAAAGAATTGAAAATAGCTGAGCACAGTCAGACCACACTGAAAATATTGTTTAACACACACAGAAATTTCATTGTCTGTTACAGACAGATCACACTGGAAATAGTGCCTAACACAGAGAGAATGAATTGAAGATCATAGCTGAGCACAGACAGACCATACTATAATATTGCCCAACACAGTCAGGAAGAATTGAAAATTATAGCTGAGCAGACAGACCACACTAAAAATATTGCCCAACACAGTCAGGAAGAATTGAAAATCATAACTGAGCAGACAGACCACACTAAAAATATTTCCTGACACAGACAGAAAGAATTTAAAGTCATAGCTGAGCAGACAGACCATACTAAAAATATTTCCTAACACAGACAGAATGAGTTGAAAATCATAGCTGAGCACAGACAGACCATACTAAAAATATTTCCTAACACAGACAGAAAGAACTGAAAATCATAGCTGAGCACAGACAAACCACATTAAAAATATTGCCCAACACAGACAGAAGGAATTGAAAATCATGACTGAGCATTGACAGGCCACACTGGAAATAATGCCTAATACAGACAGAATGCACAAGATATATTGCCTAGCACGGACTGACTACATGGTTAAGGTGGCCGAACAACTGCGTGCAGAAAGACTGCACCGGAGATATGCCCTAACATAGGCTAAAATGAAAATACCATTGGCTAAAGGGGCGTGCACACTGTCAAGTACAAAACCTACAAGTGACCACGTATGTTAAAAATGGGCTATACGTAGCTATGCATGCTCACTCGTGACTCTGTTAATCACGTATATATGTTTTCCACGAACATAAGTGAGGCAGTCATAGATCGCTCGCTGGACGTCCATAAAATACTTGCCTGACGTCTGTAAAATGCTCACTAAACGTCCGTCAAAGGGCGCCGAACTTCCGTCATCAGGCATCCATGAGGCATCCTAGAGGCATCCGTGAGGCACTCGTAGATCGCTAGTAGATCGCTCATAGATCGCCTGACGGACGTCCGCCGAGCGTTTTACGAGCGTTCTACGAGTTGACGCAAGTGGATGGCGAGTATATATGGATGGACAGTGGCTATATAGGTAGAATGTATGTTGGAGGCTCGCCGACTGACCCCCAAGCAACTTACGTAACAAATATAAACATTTTACTTGTAGAACATCCGCCAAAGTTGTAAACATGCTTACAAATTTTTACCCTCTCCACGTATGGTCAAGTAAAACACTGGGCGAGTGAATCACGTATGACCAAGAATGAACAAGAGTGAAAAATATTTTCATACATGGTCATACATAGGTCTTATCCGAGATAGTATGAACGCCCCTTTATCTTATCTTAACTTATCTTAACTTATCTGATCTCATATCATCTCATCTCATTAAGTTTTATTGTTATGACAGTTGGCCAGCTGTGCAGATGAATGAATGAGTAATGAGTCAAAAATTGACATTAAATTATCGCATGATTAAGTTTACACATCTTTTCTAGGAAGCCAAAAAAATATAGTTTGATAAACAACAACAAATGATGGTTAAAGTTTGCAGGTCATCCTGTAATAGGATTTAAAAATAAAAACCCCATTGGCACCCTCTATATCAGATTCATTCAGATTTAGATTCATTCATTTTATTTCACATTCATAAAACATATATCCTATATTTAATTTTCTAAACATTTTGTACATAATGTGAGGAGACCCCACTAAGAAGGTATCCCTTCGCTATCATGGGGCCACCTACAGGGATTAAAGATTCATAAAATATTTGTTTATACTATTTCAAATTAACAAAACGAAAATATAAACAGTGCTCTTCATCAATGATGACATATACGAAAGGTATGTTATGAATATTATGACAATAATAAGGGTTTGACCTTGAACCAATATAACAATTAGGAATATCACAAAGTTCATTATATGTTGCAATCATACTAAATTTAATATACCTCTTAAAACCATCTTGACTATGTGTATGTAGTTTTTCCTTATAGTTGACAGAAATGTTATATATCGTGTCTGTGGACATTATCTTAGCATTCGTTTTAATGAAATATTTAAATATATACTCATTGGATTATGATTAAAATTCGTGTAAATGTCAATTTTGAGCCATTAAAACAAATTCTTGGAAAGAAGACTCTAGTGAATATAAGTTCTAAGTTTTCTTTAATTTAATCGCCGTTGTGGATACATTTAAAATATCCCAACTGACGCTGCCATAGGAATGTATATATCCTCCATCTTTGATGAAAATGATGGCTATTATCAAGAACAGCCAATAATCTCAACTTTCCTAGTTTGATCACTGATGATTCAGGTTTAACAAACTTTTCAGATACTCGTATCTATAAATTTCGTCACATTTTATTGTTCACATTGTAATTAATATCTTTTAAACCAGACTAAAACCAGCATACAAATGTACCATATGGTAAAGGTGGTGTTTTGATGTTCCAAAAAGGGAAGCACATGCAGGGAGACTTCCTGAAACAGTAACACAGTGTCATAGATAGATAGATAGATAGTTTTTGTGTCTCACTCTGCCAGAATGAAATATAATATAAGATAACAAGTCACATTATATATATAATACAAAAACAGCATACCACTCAATAGAGTTATGAGAAACACTGTTAAAATTCATATATTATTTTTTGTTTTATTTTTGTTATTAATAATATTAACATATGGTGATAAATTATTTGACATGAATACACTATAATTAACCTGCAGTTTTGTTGTCTTTAATTTATGAAATTAATCAATATTTTCTTGTCTTAATTGAGATTATTAAAGTGTTTTGCTGGTCTTACTAACCACTATGTCTTTATTAAATGATATTATTACATTGCCATATTTTCTTTATTTCAGCTGTCCTGACCATTGGCGCGCTTATGATTTTCGTCTTCGGCATATTTGATGGAAGCTTCCAAATATTTGTTTCATTCTACATGGCATCCAGTTCAATCCTCTTTTCTTGCATAGCTGCATTTTGCGCCTGTAACTGCTTTGGATTACTCAAATAAACATTTCAATCTGCATTTGGCTAATTTATGTGATTATATTCTCCACTCAGATGCTGTAAGCCAGTCACAATGCTTCTTTGTCATCCAGCATGGGTGTATGTTGTACAGCATATTGGACAGCTGATAAGTATGTTGGACGGCTACAGTGTATGTATGCTGGCGTCCTCTGACTGAGTGGAGAATATTAGCAATGGTGGATGGTGTGACGTCCAACATATAATTTTAAGAGATTAGGAAAAAGTATATGGCCTTATTGTACTCCTTACAATCCACTATTGTTATAATGTCACATGTTATTATAAACCTTGCTCCTAGCTCAGCTGTACAGAATGTAGTTAACATACACATCAGTTCAATGTTTTTAGAATCAATTGCTGGTGTTCGTCATATTCAGCACCAATGTTAGCCATGTTCAGTGTGAATAGTCAGTCTGAATATTAAAGTAATATTCAGTATTTCCTGTGATCTTCTTTTTTTTGTACTTAATGTTACAGATATAATATTCAACCTATCTCCTTACACTGTATACTAACAGATTCACTGATTAAAGTATTTTCAATACAAGTGATAAGTAGTATGTCTTGGATTTGCAAATTGGAAGAAATTCATTTTTTAGATTTAAAAGACTTTTTCTGCCTTTTTTGCAAAAAAATGCAGTTGTTGGGCAACAGTGCCGCAACATAGGGTATAACCATGGTTCTCTGTAAAATGTACACATTATACTCGGTTCTGAGCTGAGGCAATAGAAGTACCCCACCCATGGGGTAAATGTGTAACATGGTGAGACTCCAAACCTTATCTTATCATCACATGTGCTTCCACCAGCTGGTCATATTCCTCAGACTAGTAGCATCGAGACATGATATTATACAATTATTGCACAGTGGCGAGTGCAATATGTGTTTTTAAGGAACCGAGACAACTGATACTGCACGAGGCAATAAAAATTGTGCATGTACTTGTAAAGACATGTATTTTATAAGAACATTTTTTTTAGGATCACACTAGCTGAAGGTTGCAAATGCCTATTCACTATGTTGCTTAAAACCAGCCCTCTTTTCTTGTGTAAATTGAAAGGCCATATAATATATCAATTACTGCACAGTGTCTCGTGCAATATGTGTTCATTACATACTTATTTACTTACTTCCTTCCTCATTTCCTTACTTCCTTTGTTAATTACTTGCTTTTTCACTTTCTTTGTTACTTGCTTACCTACTCATTTGCCTCCTCACTTCCTTACCTATTTACTACCTTACTTCCTTTGTTACTTACTTGCTTTCTTACTTGCTTTCCTACTTACTATGTTACTTACTTTTTCACTTACCTAATTACTTACATGCTTTTTACTTACTGACTTCCTTACTGACTTGCTTACTTACTTCTTTACTTACTTATTTACTTGCTTACTTACTTACTTTCTTACTTCCTTGCTTCCTTGCTTTCTTACTTCCTTTGTTACTTACTTGCTTTCTTGCTTACGTTCATACTTACTAACTTCCTTCCTCACTTCAATACTTACTTACTTTCTCACTTACTTTCTTACTTACTACTTACTTACTACTTACTTACTTCATTACTCCTTACTTACTTACTTCCTTTGTTAATTACTTACCAACTTACTTTGTTACTTATTTGCTTACTTTGTTACTTACTTTATTACTTACTTTGTTACATACTTGATTCCTTCCTTACTTTATTACTTCCTATGTTAATTAGTTGCTTTCTTACTTACTTTCTTACTAACTTACTTAGTGACATTCTTACTTTTGTACTTAGGTCTACTTGCTTCATTTTTTTACTTATTTTGTTACTCGCTTTCCTACTTACCTACTTACCTACTTACTTACTTACTTACTTACTTACTTACTTCATTACTTCATTACTTCTTTACTTACTCACTTCCTTAGTTACTTACCTACTAATGTACTTATTTACTTCTTACTTACTTACTTACCTATTTGCTTCCTTACTTCCTTTGTTACTTACTCGTTTTCTCACTTACTTTCTTACTTACTTTGTTATTTTGTTACTTAGAAACACTGCGGATAGCACTACATTTTTGTCCTTTCAATTTCTTATTATGCAGTTTCCTTATGTTATCAAGTCATGTCGGTCCATTTCACAAATGATAATGCAATTAATGCATAAAAAAAAAGAAAAAGTAAATTTGTTGAGTCTAAATTGGCTTAGTATAGTACGAATTATTCTTGCATAAATGAGATCTATAAAAGTCTAAATGATAGCGCAGAAATTTGTTTTTCATGTAACACAGTTATATGAACCTGTTTCAAAGTATTTCCGTTGGCCCACTACAGCTGTTCCATTGGAAGTTCCATGTCAGAGCAAAAATATTACTTAATCATCGATGTTGTAGAACAAAAGTAAACTTGATGGAATTGGGTTCCTGTTAATTGTGTTGTATTCTATTCTAATGTATTTTATCGGTGTTACTTATGGCCCGAAGTGTAGTGGCCAAAATCTATTGCATTCACTTCATTGTCTTCTTAATACTGATTACCTACCTTGCTGGGTTTACTATCTCTCTGTAAAAAAATACATAAACTTCACCTAGTATTTAATTTTTCATGCCATCAAAAATCCAGTAATAAAAACAAACCAAGTGATGACGTCAAAATACTGATGATGCCATTTCCAATGTATTTCCAATGTTTTGGTCTTCTTTCAATGTATCATTTATTTTTTTGTAATTACACTCGGCGACAGTGGATTTCGCCACCCCCATAAAACTACAATAAACACATTTTAGATGGCTGCCGCAATGTTACAAAACTGTTAATGATTTATACAATTAGTTTGCTAGCAAATCAAGACCTTGCAATGGGGTGGCGAATCTCAGTGTCGTGGCGAAATGATTCATTAGCTTACACATATTTATTGCCTTGATCAAGGAAGCCGATTTTCAATCATTTGATAAAGTTTTAGAAATTTTAATTAGCCTGCTTATAAGACCAGCTACAAAGGGCAGACGTAACGATGAGAATGATTTCGCATAATCATTGTTTATTCTCAAGTGGCTGAGATGTTTATGAAGTTGAGACTGAAAATGTGCTTTAATTTATCAATGCCCAGAATTTTCAAGCTGGTGACTTTTTAATGAGAACATTACTGTCAGCGATGTAACGAAATATAGGCCTCTAACAATTTAATTTCACATTTCGATGAATTGTTCAGGTCAATTTCACAAGAACCGGTAGAGCATACATATTGAATCAATCACTGCAAATTGTTGATCATTATGTGACAAGTTTATGGCAGAACCGAAGATAAATTTGATATTATTGCAAGCTGTCTCCATTAACTGTAAGTGTTTAGAAGTTTGATGGCAAATAATTCTTTTTAATTACCAAAAATTAGCAAAATATTGAAGCAGAACGCTTCATAAATATTTTTAAGGTTAATGTCGATATATCATATGCGAGTATATATATCGGCATAAGACAGTCTGTCTCCCTCATAAGAAAGATCATTTGAGAAGATTGACCATGACTTCCACCGTCAAAGTTTCGCTGGCTCTCTTGCTCTTCGTTTGGGCTTATGCAGGTGGGTGACACTGAATGATGACTTCTGACAGAATAAAATGCTGCATTGTAAATAGATTTAGATAACTTCATTTGCCAAATATTTAAAACTTATATTACACAAAATAGTTTTATTTTACTCAACAGAAGTTCAGCTGCTTTTCACACCAAGAGATTAACTGTTTGCTATATTTCCTAAGTACTTTGTAATTATAATAACCATTTAAATTTTAAATCTAATTCTATTGATACATATATATTTCATGTGAATTTCATTCCGTATTTTGTTCATCAATGTTTCTCTCTTGTCATGAACTAGTGATAGTCACTCATGAGAACAAATCCTTAAATTAGTGTCTTCTTTATAAACTTTATACTATAACAATGCTAATCTATTATCATTATTGTTGCTATTATTATTCTTGAAATATTCTAATAACTTGATAAATTGTAATCGGTGACTCAGGAGATTTCAGCCTACCTTTAAACGCCTGGGTGGCCTCTCGATAGCGGTCTTAAGACCTTAGAGAGGCCTCCCACACATAGAGAATAATACCTTTTAAATATCTCCTTACTTGTTTATTTGTCTATGTATGTTTCAATTAGTGTTTGTATATGAATTGTGTGTCTCTTTGTGTAAATAAATGTCTTTGTCTGTCTGTCTGTCTGTCTGTCTGTTTCTTTCCTTATTGTAATGCTGCACCTCATTTATGAAATTATGAGTGTATGAAATGAGATGCAATACTAATTAAGACATATACAGACATACAGAACAGTACAGCACAGAGTTTGACATATGCTATCGTTAATGGCCAGTGGTCAGCAAATTAAATAAGATATAAAACTTGTGGGGACAAAGTATTTAAAATTTCACTTCAAATTATCCACAGAAGTATTTTGTGTCATATACTTCAGGCAGATTTGATTGAGTCAAAGTAGCTAAAATTTCTCTTTAGATTGTCATGACATTTTCATTTTCTTGTAATGGTGCAAGTGTACTTTCGGCAGAGAGTCTGATTGAGTCAAATTACCTAAAATTATACTTTATATTATCCACAAAGGGGTTTATATATATAAGACAGAGGGGATCAAAGTGAATTTTACTTCAACAAGTTACAGAAAAGTTTTTATTCCATATATATAATATAAGGCAGTGCTTATGGCGTACTTAAAGGCGAGGATCTTACATAACATATGAAGCATATCTGATTGGGCCAAAGTAGCTAAACTTTCACCACAAATTATTGTATACTTTCAGCCAAGGGTATGACATATGAGGCAAGGTTGATTGGGCCAAAGTAGCTCAAATTTCCCTTCAAGATTACTTACAGCCAAGGGTATGACATATGAGGCAAGGTTGATTGGGCCAAAGTAGCTAAAATTTCCCTTCAAGATTACTTACAGCCAAGGGTATGACATATGAGGCAAGGTTGATTGGGCCAAAGTAGCTCAAATTTCCCTTCAAGATTACTTACAGCCAAGGGTATGACATATGAGGCAAGGTTGATTGGGCCAAAGTAGCTATAATTTCCCTTCAGGATTACTTTCAGCCAAGGGTATGACATATGAGGCAAGGTTGATTGGGCCAAAGTAGCTCAAATTTCCCTTCAAGATTACTTACAGCCAAGGGTATGACATATGAGGCAAGGTTGATTGGGCCAAAGTAGCTCAAATTTCCCTTCAAGATTACTTTCAGCCAAGGGTATGACATATGAGGCAAGGTTGATTGGGCCAAAGTAGCTCAAATTTCCCTTCACGATTACTTAAAGGTGGCATATTTTATTGGGCAAATAGCTATAACTTCTCTTCAAAATTACCTACAGCCAAGGGTATGACATATAAGGCATGGTTGATTGGGCCAAAGTAGCTAAAATTTCCCTTCAAGATTACTTACAGCCAAGGGTATGACATATGAGGCAAGGTTGATTGCAAAGTAGCTAAAATTTCCCTTCAAGATTACTTACAGCCAAGTGTATGACATATGAGGCAAGGTTGATTGGGCCAAAGTAGCTCAAATTTCCCTTCAAGATTACTTACAGCCAAGGGTATGACATATGAGGCAAGGTTGATTGGGCCAAAGTAGCTCAAATTTCCCTTCAAGATTACTTACAGTCAAGGGTATGACATATGAGGCAAGGTTGATTGCAAAGTAGCTAAAATTTCCCTTCAAGATTACTTACAGCCAAGGGTATGACATATGAGGCAAGGTTGATTGCAAAGTAGCTAAAATTTCCCTTCAAGATTACTTACAGCCAAGTGTATGACATATGAGGCAAGGTTGATTGGGCCAAAGTAGCTAAAATTTCCCTTCAAGATTACTTACAGCCAAGGGTATGACATATGAGGCAAGGTTGATTGCAAAGTAGCTAAAATTTCCCTTCAAGATTACTTACAACCAAGTGTATGACATATGAGGCAGGGTTTATTGGGCCAAGTAGCTGAAATTTCCCTTCAAGATTACTTAAAGTGGGCAGATTTTATTGGGCAAATAGCCAAAACTTCTCTTCAAGATTACCTACAGCCAAGGGTATGACATATGAGGCATATTTGATTGGGCCAAAGTAGCTAAAATTTCCCTTACAGCCAAGAGTATGACATATGAGGCAGGGTTTATTGGGCCAAGTAGCTGAAATTTCCCTTCAAGATTACTTAAAGTGAGCAGATTTTATTGGGCAAATAGCCAAAACTTCTCTTCAAGATTACCTACAGCCAAGGGTATGACATATGAGGCATATTTGATTGGGCCAAAGTAGCTCAAATTTCCCTTACAGCCAAGAGTATGACATATGAGGCAGGGTTTATTGGGCCAAGTAGCTAAAATATCCCTTCAAGATTACTTACAGCCAAGGGTACGACATATCGGGCAGAGTCGAATGGGCCGAATTAGCTAAAATTTCACTTTAAATTATGTGTACTTTCAGCCGAGGGTTTGACGCTTAAAGCAGAAGTGACTCGGATTGGATGTGTCAATAACTGCACAGGACAAGCTGATGGCAACTACCAGTCTTGTGTAACATGCGAGGCATATGTTAAATGTGCCTCTGGAGTGTTGCAGAACCAAGGGTGCTCCTCAGCTGTTTGGGATGACAAGATGAAAACCTGTCGGCCACAAGGGTCCGACACGTGTGCCCACAAGGGGTCCTACTACAGTAATGACAGATGTAAGTAAATAATTTGTGAGATAGCTTAACTTGTTATTTTCTTTTGGAGTCAGCCTACCATAAATTTTCGTCTATAGCATAATCCAAAATAATTCTCCACTCGCTTTTTGGTATTTTTTTAACATACACGTATCGGTCATAGAGGTACATAAAAGCCTCACTCTGTACAAATTTACTTTAAGTTGCCTATCTTTGCAATGAGAATTATATACCCATTTTGTCATCATTATAGTAATTTGTTATGGTCACAAAGAAGCAGTATAAATTATACACACTCCAAGTTATTTCTTTACCAGAAGTGTTTTTATCAAGTAGAAAGTTGGGATTTGAATATTCGCAAACATTTTTGTCAATTTTCTGTCCATTTTATGCTGCTCCATGCTATTTGTGGCAAAAATATGACTGCGAAAAAGGTGGACATTTTATTTTGAATCTTACTACAACTTGATCAGTGCCATAGTAGGATTAAAAATGTGTGTTTGGTTGTTTTTTCATTTAAATATTTTGGTAAAATTGCTTTTAAATATAAAAAAAAATAGCATTGCAGAAAAATGGCCACGAATGTCAAAATAAGTCAAACTGCTAACTTTCAAATCTTTCGCTTTCTTATCATAATTTTTGCCTTTTGCCGTGGTCACAGAGAAGCAGCATAAATTACAATGGAGAATATGGCAGACGTAAGGAGTGTATCATCCAGGAAGTTGCGGTTGACGCATTTCTTTGTCCTTTGTTTTGTCAAATAATCATTGGTATCTAACAGGATTTTATTATATTCTTATTTAGATAAATGTTGGAATACCCCAAATCAGTGCCTCAATGCCCGCACTATGTTTGATTCAACAGACTGGTTTAATTGTAACTCTTGGTAAGTCAAAACAATAGAGTGCTCCCTGGTATTACTGTGAGGTTGTATTACCGTGAACTCCTCGGTTTTTATGATAAACAATGTAAATGCTAATTCTCAACAGGTGGCAGCACCTGTCAGTCACAGTGTGCCATCAAGCGGTAATTAATGCATCTCGGTATTACAAAGGATCACTCTATAAAAGTTATTCTGATTTTTGAATGATTGATCGATTGAATGATTCATTGACTATATTAAATCTTTCTGAAAAGAGTTCAGCTAGGTATTTTAAAAATGGAGGCATAGGGGCTGTTGGATGTGTTCGACTTAAATTTACATTAAAGAGCAGTTGTTTCAGGAGAAAAATAATAATTGTGTAACGGAGTAGTTGATGCATATAGTTTATGTTCCTAATTAGTTAAGTGGCTCAATATGTTAATATTAAATTTTCCTGAAAACCCAGGCCTGTGATTTAAAGCTGGGTTGTCACTCAATATAACAGTGGTCAAAATGCATTCATTGCTTAAAAAAAACCCGGATGAAATCCCATCAGAGCCTTGCAAGGTTCTCTAAAATTAATAAACTTCCCCTGGTATTTAATTTTTCATGCCATCAAATATTGCCGATTTGTTTACATTGCACTGTGCTTATATGGCAATGATGTTTTTCATAAAAATGGCTCTTTATTACGTTGCAATGAATAATGAGCTAAAAAGTTGACGAAGTAAATTCTTCCGATATTTATTAATTTAGCTCAATCTAGACAATGTGTGTTCATGAACTCGACAGGTATAAGCATTATCTTTCATTTGGATAGCTTTTTTAGCAGTACAAAAACCGTTTGACAATCCAGCTTTATATTATTGAACAATAAAAGAGGAGATAGCATGATAAAGCATACTGATTTTCAGTACGTCTGCGACTATTTCTAGCCAAGAGGGTGTCATGGCCTAGTGGATAGAGCATTGGACTCGTACACACATGGTACTGGGTTCAAACCCAGGCACAGCATGGAGGAATTGTGCAGATCCTCCTTCAACCACTCCTTCACCCCCCAAGTGATTGAGAGGCTGGCTATAGGTTGAGATGGCATTCGATTGCTCAGTGATGGTTCAGTATGATGTGGCAGCTGTATGCTCCCCAGGGAGTTGAGAAAGTTCCATGCACCTACCAGGTTGATAGCAGACTATAAACCCCACATCTACCTTTAACAAGACCCCAAATCAGTAAGGAGAGTGCCCAATGCCCATATGTATATATAGGACGTCGTGATGCCACATATTACACCGGGGGGCAGCCGGGCCCCTAGTGTTCATCTGACCACACTTCCCAGTCTGTGGTGTTTGAATTACTTTCTTAATATTCCATCTTTTGATCAGTAATTTTCTTGTTTTATTCTGCTTTAGGTGTAAGTGTAATAACTACCCAAGCGGAGGGATATGCCAGGATTCAGGTAACAACTGCCCCAGCATCGCTCCTTGGAAGTGTAGCTGTCAAGGAAATTTTGTATTTGGTTCCAGTCCGGCAGAATGTGAAAATGACGGATTAGCAGGTGGATTTTTTGGTTAGACTTGTAGGGTCATCATTATTATTTATGTAAACACAGATTAGATCAACGACTGGACTGCCCCCTATTGGTGATAACCATATTGTATTTAGTGCTGCCTATAGAAAATGTGTACATGCTGACTCACCAATAATCCTACTTTGAGGTTGAGAAGAAGAAATCTGCCGCATTACTAAATCATTGTCAGTTATATTAATTTGATTCAGAATAGCATCATAAAATGTTTTGTGAATTTTTAAACCATAGTCAAATTATTTGCTCTTAAATTTACCTAATTTTCATGTGACATAGATGATGTAATAAATGAAATTAATGAACATGTGCACAAATAATAGTTTTGTGTGTTATTTATGTAAATAAAAAAACTAACTTAGCGACTTGACCCAAATAACATGTCACATCAGCTCAACGCCAACACAGGACCGATCTCGTCTTATTGGATCAACATTGGGCCAACATCCAGCTGACTTGGCATTGTTATGTTGGTTTAGTCTCTGTAAAATCATTGCACAAGGCATGTTGGTGTCAAATTTCAAAGATTACAATGTTCAAAGGTTGTTGGCTTGAGTCACCTTGATTTGTTGCCTCATCATCCTGATACATATAGTGCGGGGCCAGGCCCCATAACAGAGCTTTTTCCCCAGAGGACTATGCAGTGACGAAGTAGTTATAGGTTTGACTAATCACTAACTAGTGCTTTTCCCCCGGGAGACTTCAAGGTGACAAAGACATTATAAGGTGACTATGTGACTGAATAGAGACTGGGTCTACAGAGCTATCAAATCAGGAATGATCCAGCATTAAAATGTATGTAACCCCACACACAGGAATGTCTTGATTGGAAGTTCAGCAAACTACCACTAGACCACTGAAGCACGAGATATTGAAAGTAGAGTTTTCAGGCTCATATCACTTGCTTAGGCCTTGCCCACCTGACAAAAGTGGCATTGGTCAATTTAGTAGATGATAATAAAATCTGAGTTTTCTGGCTCAGATCATGAGCAATAGGCCTTGCTAACTTAACAAAATAGGCACTGGTCCATGTTACTTGTGACTGACTGTTTTGTGACTACTGTGTGATTGAATTGTGACAGTTGAACCAAAGTTTGACTCTGTGACTATACAAATGTCAGTCCTGGGCACCTTTCATGAGCATCATCCCAGCTTGATGTCGTTTGTTAAATTGGTGAGGCAAGTAAAAGATCCCACCCATGGGGTAAATGTTTAACATGGGTAGACTCATCTCTCTCACCTCATCAATCAAACCTCAATAACATCAAGAACTTGCCTTAGAGGGCTGCACTCTATCTACCTATCTATCTATCTATCTTCATGAATGTGAAGGTATCAAAATCATTTATCAAGAGGGGTCCCTACCAGTCTTGAACCATGAGTGTATCAATCAGAGGTTCAGCGCACTACCACTGGACCACCGACACTGATTGTACTGACAGTAGTGAATGCTGACAAATGCAGCAAAAATATTGGACAATCTTATGGTGGCTGAGGAATACATTTGCTGGTGCGGAGCTTTGCCCCCCGACATAGGATATTTCGCTCCTCGACAATAAAGGCTTAGCCCCCCAACATTCCCTGGTTTCTCACCACGACAGAAGAGATTTCGCCCCTCGACAATAAACTCTGCCCCCCCCCCCCCCCTCCCGACAGTCCCTAGTTTCTCAGCACGACAGAAGAGATTTCGCCCCTAGACACATCTATTGTTGATAGACAGACATATATACAGATCGATAGATGTGGAAAGTACAGCCCTCAAAGGCAAGTTCTTGCTGCTATCGAGGTTTGATTGATGAGGTGAGAGAGAGGAGGAGTCCACCCATGTTACACATTTACACCATGGCTGGGATCTTTTACTTGCCTCGGCAAAGACCAACACGAATTGGCATACAAAAGTGAGAGCTAAATGGCTGCTTTCCACATATAAATACGTACCAGCATCTTATAACATGTAATATTTACCTCTGCAAGCTGCAATACGTTTGACCTTATGAGCAGCTGTGTTGTTAGACAAAGTAGCACCAAGATACTCAACATTGTTACGATGGATGAGTCTGTTTCCTAAAAAATTCCATGAAGGTTTGGATTCAAAATAACAGTTACCAAAAGTAACACAGTTTGTAATAAGCATTTGCAATCCATGACAGTAGCACTGATCCATCAGAAGTCATCCGCATATGAAAATCCTGACAGCATAATGCATCATGGGGGATCGAGATATCTGCAAGGTACTGATCATGATTATATTGTACATTTCCATGTTAGCCATTTCCAGCATATGTACCATGGACTCCGAGGAATAAATTTCCTATAGTCCTTAATGTAACTTGATATATCCACATCAATTCAGCATATCAGAGTGTCATGATCAGATGTGTTATCCACAGATTGCACTGTGGAGTGCTCTGTCAAGGTATGAAATAGATTGTCACTTAGACATAAATGGTCAATCACCAATCATTTACTTTCAAAGGTATAATCCACATTTGCCAATACATGCTCTTGTCCACTTTTAAGTCCAACAGTTTGGAGTATGTTTCTAAAAGCGTTAACATGGGGTGAGAGTCTGCTAAAGTCTACATTCAAGTCACCACTAAATATTGCAGCATCATAATGCGAATTATGCAGTAAGCACGTAATGTAAATTTACATTGTCACTAGCACATCAAAATGTGGGCCTTTATATCTCTCATCACATAGCATATACACATTAATGAGTAGTGCGACAAGGTTATATGGGAAAGTCACTTTCACTCAACAGTCCATTATTGTCATGAAGTAAAGTCTCAACTTTGCATTCTAGATCAGAATGCCACAGAATTGCACAGCCCCCATGATGATGGACCAACAAAGGCTGGTCCTCTCTCATGGCACTGCTGCCATGATAATTGATAGAACCTAATTGCTCAAACTTATTAAGTTCAGATAAGAACAGACAATGTTCTTGCACAAACAAAAAGTGGCATTTCTTCAGGACTTCTTTCATATAGCTATTAGAAATATTCTTGTAATGCTGACAATTAGACGATCCGAATCATAGTGTTTGACCTGTATTGATCTTTTTTCTATGAGACAAGGTGGAATTAAACTTGAACACCATTCCCTTTGAGTTGGGCTTTTTCTTCAGCATTGAGGTAGTAATTTCGAACACTCGCATCAAGAGGCCAGAATTCAGCATGTTCATAATCCTTTTTACTAATGGTAAGTCTAAATTATTTCCTTTTACCTTGCCTGCCATAACCTCACTTGGACTTTTCTCTCCTTGGAGCTCCCACCATCTTCTATGTATTTGCATAGCACTTGATCATCCATATCTTTGTAGACATTGAAGATCACCAGGTCCCTATTTGGTCCATCACTTGCCTTCACCTGAGTGTGCGATGTGGAACCTTGCAAGGCAGGGGTACGTCTGTTGAAATTATAGAAAAGATATATTTGCACTTTCTTGTTGGCTATAAATAATATGATATTGTAAAGAAAAAGATTATTCAGTCTTACCCCAGTGAATGCTCAGTTGTCAATTGTTACATATGCAATAGAATCTAAAAATCTTTTTTACACTATTAATTATGCCTTTTAAATAGAATTTGAGACATCTTTCATTCTTTCTTCCATTCATTCATTCCTGCAAATGTTACTATATTTTAAAGTTGACAATTTAGGTTTTTTTTTTTTGTGAAATTTAATAGAAGCAGTAGAATCCCTCACACTGTCTGAGAGGTCTGTGCATGCAGGCATTCCTCTTCCATACATGAAGGCCACTTGATGACGACAAAATCTTGTCCTAAAGTGGTTCCCAGTCCTTTCAAACATTTATGCATTACTTTTTGTTTACTTGTTCGTGTATACGAAAGGACAATAAAGAGATTCTGATTCGTCTTAATCATTGATGCCTGCAGTTCAAACTCCAACAACAGCACATTCTCAGCCTGATTTCTTATCGAGGCCAGTACAGGAGTTAGGGGGAAGTTTCTTCAGCTCAAAGGTCAGCTCTAGGTGGCTGTTCACCGTCACACCTTCATGTCAAAAATGTGCACTTTTAGTAGGTTACTCCTCCAATTGAGTCTAGGTATTTTAAAAAAGTTCATCAACTCCATAAATTTAGCTCATCACTGTTCCTGACACATTCACAGTCAACCTTGCCAAGTTTCAGAACACAAATCCTTGTGCTAAGAGGTAAGAAATCCAATCTATATGAACAGCATCTTGCAAGTTTTCATCTGGGAAGGTTTCAATGAAAGTTAGAATGCTGAGGCCAAGTTTGTGAGATGCTACAAGGTAGCTTTGTATTCATCAATATGTTTTATCAAGTTTCTTGCATTATTATTAAATACTGAAAAGAAGTCACTTTATTATTTAAGGCATACCAGGACCTGCACTGTGTAAAACAGTGAGTTTTACATAGCCAACTCCCTTGTTTGCTCTTAATTGGACTGAAATAATTAATTAAGGGGGAACCCCTGCTTAGTATATTGTTCATTTCCTCTGCCCGGCTGCGAGTGCTTAATTCCTGTTATTTCTATATACAGTAGCATTGCACTTCACTTTCTGTGTCTTTTGTTATTTATGTGCTTTCCTTGTTCACTGTACACTTGTTCTGGCCGCTGCCTATTAAACGCATAAGAGCCCAAGGCTTTTGGCACGCGCTGGCTTCGCTCCCTGATTGGCCGTTGTGCGCTGCTATGTTCCGTGGGCCCCCTCACACTGGGATATTTAGGTGGCCTCCATGTGCTTGGTGTCACACTGCATTAGCTTTCCAAGCGACCACATCAGTGTATTCACAAGCCAATCTTTGTCACAATGCCACCGTGTTCTCGTTCACCATCTAAGGCTATCATTGCCTGGTGCCCATCAACGGCGTGCGTCCTGTTGATTCTTAACCCATGCCGTCTCCCCCACGTTCTTGGTTGAATGGCCTAAGCACTTCCAAGCGTGCTGCGTCGGTGCCCTGTGCTGGCTAGTCACCCAAGACAAAGAAAGGTAAGCCTTCGGTCACTTCAGGAGCTCGAATCCAGCTTCCAGCCACTCGTCCTTTGCCCTCCGCCCTTCTACTCCCCCGCTGCCTACCTCCCCCTCCAGTCCTCTTTGGCCTCTGTCTCAGTCCGCATTAAGTCAGTCAGGTTCTTGCTATGGCTTCTCCGTCTACCGAGGCGGTAGTTCAGCCTTCCTGGCAAATGGTTCTGTGGCAGAGTCTACTCTTTCAGCTCCTGCATCTACTGTATTGTAGTTTGTCAGGGTTGCACATGGCTGCATGATGGGAAGGGGGTTGTGCTGCTTGACCAGTGATGAGGTCCAGGTGGACCTGTTGTAAGCCGGAGGTGAGGTTGTGCTTCCTAGGATAAAGAACACCAAAACCAGTTTGAAGCTTTCTTGTCATCAAGTAATTATACAAGGTGGACCACTCTCACAATCATCGTCTATTGTCTCACTCTTATTCTACCCTTATTCTATTATTTATATCATTTGTCAAGGCTTCTTATTCAACCTCTATTGCTTTGACAGTCTGCCAGAGGCCTGCTTTGCCCTTGCAAGGGTGACTTGCCTCCTAGTGAGGATTTACCGAACTATTCTTACATCTACTGGTGAAGGTTATGGGAACTACTGATATGGCATGTGTCACCCTCTGGTGTATTAACTTGTATATCTTACAGATCACAATGTTACATGGTACTAACTTATATATATTAAAGATCACTATGTTACACTTCTGACCCACCTGTGTCGACTTTGTTGGTGCAGTTGGGTGCCTCGATGAGTGGTCTCAGTCTACTCCGTCAGGAGCGCTTTCCATATTCCCCTGTGCCACAGAGGGGCGAAAAGACCCCTTCCGCCTGCCAGTCACTCCTGAGACTCAAAACTTTAGCTCCCCTTAAGAATTTCACTGGCTCACTGGTCACTTTTACTCCCGGCCTTATTTAACAACAGCAATAGATTGTCATCTGATCAAATAGCAATAGATTGTAATATAATTTGGCAAACATCAACTTTTTTTTAGCGCACATCAAAAATGTGTGAGGTAACATCAAAATTTGTGAGGGAACATCAACAATTTGTGAGGGAACATCAAAAATGTGTGAGGTAACATCAAAATTTGTGAGGGAACATCAACAATTTGTGAGGGAACATCAAAAATGTGTGAGGTAACATCAAAATTTGTGAGGGAACATCAACAATTTGTGAGGGAACATCAAAAGCATTTATGTTTGAACATTGAAAATTTATGAGTGAACCTAATAAAAAAGTTGTTAGCGAACATAAAAAATTTGTGAGGAAACATAAAAAATTTGTGAGGGGACATAAAAAAAAATTGTGAGCGAACATAAAATATTTGTGAGAGAAAATAGAAATTGGGTGAGAAAACATCCAAAAGTGTGAGGGATCATATAAAATTTGTGTGAGGGAGCATAAAAATTGGGCGAGAGAACAGAAAAAATTTGTGACGGGAACATCAAATATGTGTGAGGGAACATCCAAAATTTGTGAGGGAACAAAAGCATATTTTTAGAACAAAGTTGCTGGGGGCCTCAGACAAATGTGATGTTCTTCTGAAATCTTGTTTTATGTTCAAACATTGAAAATTTATGAGTGAACTTAAAAAGGTTGTGAGCGAACTTAAAAAATTTGTGAGGGGACATCAAACAATTGTGAGCGAACATAAAAAATTTGTTTTTTTATTTACATAAATAACATACAAAACTATTATTTGTGCACATGTTCATTAATTTCATCTATTACATCATCCATGGCTGTCACATGAAAATTAGGTAAATTTAAGAGCAAATAATTGGACTATGGTTTAAAAATTTACAAAACATTTTATGATGCTATTCTGAATCAAATTAATATAACTGACAATGATTTAGAAATGCGGCAGATTTCTTCTTCTCAACCTCAAAGTAGGACTATTAGTGATTCAGCATGTACACATTTTCAATAGACAGCGCTAAATACAATATGGTTATCACCAATAGGGGGCAGTCCAGTCGTTGATCTAATCTGTGTTTACAGAAATAATAATGATGACCCTACAAGTCTAACTAAAAAAATCCACCTGCTAATCCTGCTTTCTGACATTGTGTCGGACTGGAAACAAACACAAAATTTCCTTGACAGCAATACTTCCAAGGGGCGGTGCCAGTGCAGGTGCTGCCTGAATCCTGGCATATCCCACCGCTTGGGTAGTTATTACATCTAAAGCAGAATAAAACAAATTACTGATCAAAAGATGGAATAATATTTCCTTTAAGCACAGGAATTAGTCAGCAAATCTAATAAAAAGTAGCTCAAACACAAGAGACTGGGTAGTGTGGTCAGATGAACACTATGTGGCATCACGACGTCATATATATATATATGGGCATTGGACACTCTGTTTGGTGCGTCGCTTACTGATTTGGGGTCTTGTTAAAGGTTAAGGTGGGGTTTATAGTCTGCTATCAGCCTGGTAAGTGCATGTAGCTCTCAGCTGACTTCACACGGTACCTTCCGTTGACAGATTTTGTTCTCTCTGGAACTTTCTCAACTCCCTGGGGAGCATACATCTGTCACATCATACTGCGCCATCACTGAGCAATCGAATGCCATCTCAACCTATAGCCAACCTCTCAATTATACTATATATATATTATATTATTACTCTGAGGGGTGTGAAGGAGTGGTTGAAGGAAGATCTGCACAGTT
Source organism: Alitta virens (assembly GCA_932294295.1). Taxonomy (NCBI): domain Eukaryota; kingdom Metazoa; phylum Annelida; class Polychaeta; order Phyllodocida; family Nereididae; genus Alitta; species Alitta virens. Next base: position 1,318,740 of record OW028578.1, on the reverse strand, counting down.
CCTCCATGTAGTGCCTGGGTTTGAACCCACAACCATGTGCGAACAAGTCCAATACTCTATCCACTAGGCCACAACACCCAATTAAGCTGCATGGCTAGAAGTAGTCGCAGACGTACATGAAAAGTGACATGCACATGCTTGAAAGAAGGCACCTGCTATATCGTGCTAATCGGGGTCATTGTGGAAGTGCGCTATCTCCCCTTTTATTGTTGTATTCTACAAAGCTATCCAAATGAAAGATAATGCTTCTAACTGTCAAATATTAAAAAATAAGTGAACATAAAAAAGTTGTGAGCGAACATAAAAAATGTGTGACGAAACATAAAATTTGGGTGAGGGACAATCAAAAATTTGTGAGGGGATATATCATAGCAAGGCCTTGCACAAGTTCTGACATCAGTGACCTTGACCTACTTTTGAGGTCACAGCGGCCATATTTGTTAAAAGCTAGTGTTCATCATAACTCAGTTTTTGTGCTAGGATCACGAAATTTTCAGGGATTATGTATCTTGGTAAGACCTTTAACAGCGTATGACATCAGTGACCTTGACCTACTTTTGGGATCACAGCGGCCGTATTTGCAACTTGAGTATAAAGCTTTACTGCTGTTGTTTTTGCTAGGATCGTGAAACTTACAGGGATCGTTTATCCTGGTAAGACTTTAAATGCTTTATGGTGTCAGTGACCTTGACCTAATCTTGGGGTCACAGCTGCCATTTTTTTAAACAATTTGAGTTACTCCTGTAGTTCTTTTGCTAGAACCACGAAACTTCCAGTTATTCAGTTATTGTGTATCATAGTTAGTGGTGTGGACTGGACCTCTTACATAGAAGTGGTTCCCTCACACATTTTTGATGATCCCTCACAAATTTCTGATGTTCGCTAAAAAAAATTGATGTTCCCACATACACTAATTTTGTTTTTATCATCATGTCCCTTCTAAAGCTCCGTATGTAACTGCTTTTTTATTTAATTTGTAAATTCTATTTCGAGTCAAACCCAGAGATGCCAAGTCTGTGGATAGGTGAGTTTTGGCCCTTTCAAACCAGTTTACATTAAAATGTTAAAGATTTATTCTGGTTCCCTTAAAGTGAGACAAATTAAAATATGAAGAAAATACTCAAGTCTAGAGGAGTGAGACAGCAACCAAATGAGTGAGACTCACTCTGAATGAGTGACACTTGGCATGTCCGGTCAATCCAAGACAACAATCCACAAGTTCTGCAATAATTTATCTTCATTAATATTATGGTCTATTCTGGCCAGAGGGGAAGAGATAATTTACGTAAACTTTTACAGTTACCACTGATGGAGATGGTTTAATCTTTGTGTAAAAGATCAAGATCTGACAGAAAGACAGACAGACAGAGATTAGGCACCCCCTGTTTAATTTATAGACTACAAGTCAATATTGCAGCCAAGAAACAAAATAAATTACAAAATCTTACATAATAAGTGGAAGGTGGAACTTGAAGAGAGAAGTAGGAAGTGCAAGAGGGAGGGAGGCTCAGAACTGTATATGCAGCTGATGATGTATGCTTTTTTCAGCAAAGACATGATATATTCAAGGTATATGCTTGAGTTCTAGTGTTATATGGATGAGTAGTTTGTTGGAAAATGAGAAAATCCGAGCTGGAGAAATAATCTGACACTGTATTTTTGGATAATTTGAAGAAATAACATACATACGTTTTAGTAGGACTCCTGTTGTTATTGGCAATTCATCAGACTGATATTGTTCTATTTCAACATATTGTTTGCGGTCATTTAAATAGTTTCATTAGTTTATAAGCATTTTCTATTAAGCCATAATACTGAAGTTTATATTAAAGAATACTGTGGTCTATTGTTTCGAAGGCTTTAGGTAAGTTATTAATTCTAAAGCAGCTAGTTGAGTGTAGTGAAGTTCTCTGAAGCCATACTGACTGTTATAATATAGTTTATTGGTATTAAAGTGATGATGGATCTGTTTCAACATAATTTTTTTCAAAGATTTTAGAAAATGAATTTAGTTATTGAAATGGCCTGTAATTTGTAAGCAGAGTAGCATCATCTTTCTTAAACATAGGATAAATTTTTAAAAGCTTAAGTTTAGAAGGAAATATACCAGTAATAATAGTTCGATTAATAATAATAGTCAGTGGCTTACAGATTAAATCTTTGAATTTTTTTTATTAATATTGTAGATATTTTATCTTTTTCAAAGCTGGCTTTGGATTTCAAACTGTTTATTATGTTCATAACTTCATTTTCAGTTACAGTGTTAAATCTTAAGAAATGATTTGAGGGTTGTTATTGTTTGAAGTTTTCATCTCGAGGTGTTATTATCTTAGAAGCAAGATCAGGTCCGACATTCACTAAAAACTTACTGAATTCATTAGCAGTTTATTTTATAATAAATAATTTTTTCCATTTATTGTTATTTGCTCTGATATATTCTTGATTGGATTCTTCCTATTTATGATTTCTTTTATTGTGACCCGTGTATTTTTATTTCATTTTGGAACTTTTTTAAGCGGTTATGACATTAATTAATTTTAGCTGTGCAAATAGTTTTTTTTCTAAATGTTATTGTATGTTTTTTAGTTGTTTTTTAGTTGTTTATAGGTACACGAGTCAAGTGGTAAAACAAATCGAATTTATTATCCTATTTGTGATCCATTTACTATTCTTATGTTTATGTTTATGAAATTTCACCAATTTAGTGGGCATATATTTTGCTATTGCTTCATTTAAGACATTATTAAGTATTGCGTAGCTGATGTCAGGATCTGTATTTAAATTTGAGTTTATATTGTTTGCTATTTCATTATTCTGCAAGAGTGCTTTTATTTTGGTGATATTTTTATTTGTATGTTTTGTAATTCTGATGTACTTGGTGGGTGGTTTCATTATTTTAAGATAATCCAGACGGACAACATAAGGTTGGTGATCTGATAATTAGCAAGTAAGTACTCTAGTTGTTGCTGAAAAGTCATGAGAAAGACGGCATAAGAAATTATCAATAAGAGAACCACGATTTCTAGAAAAACGAGTGGGAAGAATAATTTTCAGAACTAGACTAATGTTTATAATTAACTCATAGTATTCATTTATTATATTTCTATCATTAATTTGCAATAAATCAATGTTAAAGTCGCCAGCTATGACCAGCTCACCCCTCAGATTACTTACTATTTCATTTATTGAATTCATGCATGAAATTTCTATATTAGTTCTCTTGGAGGACGGTATATGTTTCCTAGTGTTAAGACTTTATTCCTAGGGAACTTTACTTGAATAAATTGACACTCCCAAGACCTACTTTGACTCGGGTTTACATACATAAACTAAATCCCAGCTTAAGTAAATGGCAAGGCCACTGTGCGAGGTTAATGAATAAGGCTCATTAATCAGAGTATAACCTTCAATCTGCAGATGTGAATCACAGCTGCCATTAGCCAGCCAAGCCTCCTGAACGCATAGCATCAAACTTATCTATTCTAAGTTGTGCTGCATATATTCTTAATTGTTCAATTTTTGCTTTTAAGCTCTAAATATTTAAATAAGACATTTAAAAATATCTGTTTTCTGCTTTAAGGTATCTATCAAGTTAGCGTGATCGACATAGGGAGAATTATTTAACAATTGTGGCTCTTCATTGTCTTCATTATCTATATCATTTTCAATTAATTTTAGGAAATATATTTCAAACCTCCTTCTGAGTTTAAAAGGTTAATGTTTTCTTATGGCATCATCACATATAGGACATCACATACCAGCAATAAATAAACAGAAGCCACCTGGTGATAATTAGAATAAACAGTGTGCACTCAAACACTGGTCAGGGGACATTCCTATCCAATGCCTCTGACAAAATCACTAGCTGAGGCCAGTAAAACTGCATATTGGTCTACTCACCATCCAATATTTTTATATTATTGGATTGATAAAAGTAATATTAACCAGAAAAAAAGGTATATTTGATGAAAAAATGTGTTTTGGATACCTTTTAATTTTTGACTGCCCAATCAGGGACATTAGTCAGTTATTGTAGAAATTAGGCTTTATAATAGCACATATGGTGGATGGAAAATCTTCCAATATAGAGTTTTGTTGGATTCAGAAAAATCTATATTGAACTCTGCTAACTTGTTCCTAGGATTTCTACCCATCCATCAATCGTGTGATATAATGGTAGACAATTATGGCAATTTAATTAATAGTATAAACAAATTATTCTTAGTGTTTAGTTATGGCCTCAGATGTGTTTTAGAGTGTTCAGTTAATGAAATTTATTAGCCTTGTTTGCATCACTTAGTATGACACCCATGGCGAGATGAATTACTTTAATTCAGTCAACCGTAGTAAAGTGACAGCCATTGATCATTATAAGCTTGAACTCATAAAGAATAAACCAGGTGTATTTAATTAAATGATATATTGGAAACTAAAAATAAACCAGTGCAATACCATAATTGTTCTGATGGTAATTTTACATATTTCTCTTACTACAATTCCAATTGGCATGAAATTCTGAAAGTGTTCGAATAATCTTTGGTGTGATTGTACAATGTACATATATACTGCCCTCCAATGTTTGGAAACGCCCTGAATATATCACATATTTGATGATATTGTTGTTTTAATTTGTCGTAATGTAATTGCCCGTTAGTTACCTAATTGTTTGTCCATTCCACAGATAAAGAACATTAGTGCTAATAGACTCAAGCAAAATAGTTTTCATATTGTTTTGAAAGAGATATAACCAACGAAATGTTAGTTAATTCCTTCGTGAGTGCAAACAATTCATTAAGGGGCATTCAAACTTTCACGGATTGGCATTGCGAGTGAGCTCGGATAACCAAAAATCTTACTTATCCTTGTTCATACGTAAATCAATCACCGAGTGTTTTACCGATACTCCTGCTAATCCCTAACATGTACGTAGTCCCTCCAAATCATCCAGGATCATCCGTGGAGAGGGCGTCCGTGGTGGACGTACGAGTAAATTGTTTACATTCTTACGGGAATCAATCGGGAATTACTTGGGACTCGCTCGGGAGTCGCTCGGCGAGTATTCTATGGACGTATGTGGTTACTCACCATCCACACCTGCTCACTCCTGCTCATCTGTGGTGGGTTGGATGTCAAGGATGTTTCATGTATGAATGACGGATATACTACTAGAGTGAACGGCGAGTGGTCTACGTATGTTGTTCACGAGTACTTCCCCCAGTGACTGGCGAGTGAATGGTGGACGTCCGTTGATCGAACGTGCTCATCCGTGGCCATCTGTGGCTAGTCTTGCCCATCCTTTTGCTCATCCTTGCCCATCTTTGCCCATCTGTAGTCATCTCCTCATTCACTCTATAACCACTCGCACGATTGATCTACAAGTTGCCTCACGGATGCCTTACAGATGCTCGACGAAAGAATTTATATGTGATTAACAGAGGCACAATTGAGCACATATAGTCCCTTTTTGACATCCGTGGTCACTCGTCTCTCTTACTCGTGATAGTGTGAACTGGGCTTTACTTGCATAATAAATCAAGAGATAATCTGAAATCTCAACTGAGCTAGTTTTAGATATAGTGAAAGCGAGGCTGCACCATAAAATGCTGACCGAGACGTACCCAGTCCGCTCCTCTAAGGCTGGATAATAATCTAATCCCGTCATTGCATCCCTCATAGTCCAGAGATAACTAAGTTTGTTGTTGCTTATAACCAACCAAAAATGTTAGTTAACTCCCTCCTATTCGGGATATAACTATTACTTGGTATACATCTAACACTGATGTGTCTCTTTTATGAGATGAGCAATACAATGTTTAGGTGACAGATAAAACTCCATGGCGATGTCTACAGCCAATGACCAAAAGTTGCCAATCATATCCCTCTTAGAACAATAGTAAAACTATCTAGGTGGGGTGTAACTGATAATTATTCATAATTATCACATAACAAGATAAAGAATCAAAGGCATCAAACCCGGGACCTTCGGCAGAGCTGGTCAATATGGAATTTAAGGTTGTTTTAACTATTAGGCCACCCAGCTGCTATCAAAACAGAAAACCGAGTGGGGTATGCTGAACATGAGTTAACCTTTAGAATAAATTAGTTGAATAGAGTTTAGCTATTCTCAAAGTTTGTTTCCCATGATTTTTTATTGGAATATCATCCAAATAAAATCAACATCTGCATGACAACTTTTATTAAGAGACTAAAGCAATGCCATCAACTTTGGCTACAGTAAAAATGAAAACCTTTACAGTTTGGAAGACATTTTCGGTCAAAGCAAAATGTTAGCACGTGCCAAACCAGACATTTTTGGTCCAAGCAAGATGTTAGAATGTGCCAAACCAGACATTTTTAGTCCAAGCAAGATGTTAGAATGTGCCAAACCAGACATTTTTGGTCCAAGCAAGATGTTATAATGTGCCAAACCAGACATTTTTGGTCCAAGCAAGATGTTAGAATGTGCCAAACCAGACATTTTTGGTCCAAGTAAGATGTTAGAATGTGCCAAACCAGACATTTTTGGTCCAAGCAAGATGTTAGAATGTGCCAAACCAGACATTTTTGGTCCAAGCAAGATGTTAGAATGTGCCAAACCAGACATTTTTCGTCCAAGCAAGATGTTAGAATGTGCCAAACCAGACATTTTGGGTCCAAGCAAGATGTTAGAATGTGCCAAACCAGCCATTTTTGGTCCAAGCAAGATGTTAGAATGTGCCAAACCAGACATTTTTGGTCCAAGCAAGATGTTAGAATGTGCCAAACCAGACATTTTTGGTCCAAGCAAGATGTTATAATGTGCCAAACCAGACATTTTTGGTCCAAGCAAGATGTTAGAATGTGCCAAACCAGACATTTTTGGTCCAAGTAAGATGTTAGAATGTGCCAAACCAGACATTTTTGGTCCAAGCAAGATGTTAGAATGTGCCAAACCAGACATTTTTGGTCCAAGCAAGATGTTAGAATGTGCCAAACCAGACATTTTTCGTCCAAGCAAGATGTTAGAATGTGCCAAACCAGACATTTTGGGTCCAAGCAAGATGTTAGAATGTGCCAAACCAGCCATTTTTGGTCCAAGCAAGATGTTAGAATGTGCCAAACCAGACATTTTTGGTCCAAGCAAGATGTTAGAATGTGCCAAACCAGACATTTTTTGTCCAAGCAAGATGTTAGCATGTGCCAAACCAGACATTTTGGGTCCAAGCAAGATGTTAGAATGTGCCAAACCAGACATTTTTAGTCCAAGCAAGATGTTAGAATGTGCCAAACCAGACATTTTTGGTCCAAGCAAGATGTTAGAATGTGCCAAACCAGACATTTTTTGTCCAAGCAAGATGTTAGAATGTGCCAAACCAGACATTTTTGATCCAAGCAAGATGTTAGAATGTTCCAAACCAGACATTTTTGGTCCAAGCAAGATGTTAGAATGTGCCAAACCAGACATTTTTGGTCCAAGCAAGATGTTAGAATGTGCCAAACCAGACATTTTTGGTCCAAGCAAGATGCTAGAATGTGCCAAACCAGACTGAAGCTATCTGTACATTTCAGAAAAAGGTTTGACACATGTTTATTCGTGAATATACCAAAGCAATTTCTTGGCTTTCTGCCTTATTTTCAATTTTGGCTTTATGATTTTACCTTTATTTCTGGTGTCAGTGTTACTTAAGTGGATTCACTTTCCTGGGGCCTTTACCCTTCTTGGGTCAAGTTGCATATGATGAATAATCCTCCCTGGTTATATCTACAAAAATGAGTTTGTCCAAACATTTTTGCGATTCTCTTGTGGTTAGGTGTAAGTACTCACATAGGAAGCACAATTCATATATGCAAATTTAAGTTTATGTTAATTTTTATTTATCTTCACTGTGTTACCATTTAAGTTTATGTTAATTTTTATTTTCTTCACTGTGTTACCATAGGCGTATATGTAATCACCATTGTACCATATATTTGTCATAAAATATCTCGGAAATAAAGTATATATGAAAATATAAATTCATATTTACCTTTTTGAACAGGACATTATTTTGTACTGTAGAAAATCAGGTTAAGTGAAAAGTAAAAATGTGTTGACGCAAAGATCAGAATTGCCATGTGACACCAATTATCTTATTTGCATATGGATCAATTACAGTTTGCTCCATTTAACCCATTTATTGGTCAATTACACTGTATTCAGTGGAGCAAGAATATTATATCAATCACTGAAAATTCTTTGCTCAGTATGCTCGGAAGTCCACTCACTTATGAGATTTTCACCAAGTAAGCGTCAAAAATTCATGATATTCATCAATAAAAATGGCAAATTAATTCAATTCAAAGGTTTTAAGCATCATATGTTTGTCCAGACTGCGTATCAGATTGATTATCATAAAAGATTTGATAGTATAAATGAGAACTTGAGCAGTTTGTCTACCTCATACGAAAGATTAAATGAGAGGAATGATCATGAATTTCTCTGCTGAAGTTTCCCTGGTCTTCGTGCTGTTCATTTGGGCTTATGCAGGTAAGTACCAGATCATCAGAAACCAAACTCTCTTTTGTAATTTTAATATGAGTGGAGTGGTGTACCTTAGGGAACTTCATTACCACCACTCTTTAAGTTTGTCAGAGTAGTTTACCACCATATATTAAGCGTGGTTCCACCAAAAACTTTGTAGTTTGTCAAGGTATCGAAAATCGGGTATGTAACACCTCATCAGAAACCAAACTCTCACATGTTATTTTAAGATGAGTAGAGCGGTGTACCTCAAGGAAGTTACTTACCACAACTCTTAAAGTGTTAGAACATTTTGCAAAATTTTGGGAAACCATACTAAATATGGTGGTGTTTTGTGATATTTTTAAACCTTTTCAGTAGCTGATTTTCTATGTTTTTGTTATTTATTGAGATTCTGTATCTATTTCAGCTCACAATATTTGTTTTGTTATGTTTGCACCTTGTCCAGTTGAAGATATTTGCATTTTGTTACGTTTTTGTGATTTTTCCACCTTTTGCAGTGATTAATAACTGTACGTTTGGTCGTTTTTGTGATATTTTTCACCTTTTTCAGCTGACAATACTTGTTAACAATATCTTTGTTTTTATGTTTTAGTAATTTTTGCACCTTGTCCTGCTTACGATTATTTCATTTTATTATGTTTTTTTTTAATTCTTCCTCCTTTTTCAGCTTTTTTATCGTGTTTTCGTTACTTTTGTACCTTTTCCAGCCGAGGGTCTGACTCCAGGGGCAGAAGTAAGAGGGTGTGGTTGCATCGATGACTGTTCAGGACAGGCTGATGGCAACTACCAGTCTTGCACAACATGCGAGAGCTACCACCAGTGTAGTGGAGGAATAACTACCACGATAACCTGTGCTACTTCCACTGTTTGGGATGACAACGCAAAAGCCTGTCAGCCTACTGGCTCTTCTACCTGCACCTTGAATGGGGTCTACTACAGTAATAATAGACGTGAGGGTTTGCAAAAGAATAATTGTTATGCATTTGTGATTAGTATGATTAAAAGGGAAAACCTGTTCCTCCAGGAAATCCTCAACAGTTCAAGTATTGCATAGAAATTTGACGGAAAACACATAAACTTAGGTCACTATTGAATGAAAAATGTGACAAAACACAGATAACCTATTTATAATATCAATATTGCATGAAAAAAAAAGTATACAAAAATGTATATAGCAACTTTATCTGAGTTTCTCTTTCAGAAAAATGTTGGAACACTGTGTACCAATGTCTAAATGCCCGAACTCCATTTGGTTCAGAGGGATTCATGGATTGTAATCTTTGGTAAGTCCCAAGCAATCAAGAAGTTTATTTCAAAGTATAAAAATCGTCTTACTAATTAAACTCTTCACCAAAAATTCCCCAGTGAGATGAGAAAGACTCATGCTTATCAAAATAGAAAAATATCATTTTCGTTGTGAATTCAGATGGGGCCTTTAATAATCCCTCCCGTTTGCACCCCTGATAGTGAGAAATAAAAGCTGCAGAAACAAAACTAACCAACTAGTTTCTTCATTTTACACCAGGTGTATCTGCAGTTCATATCCTAGCGGAGGTTCTTGTACTAGTGTTGGAGATCTTGGAAACACGTGCACCATTGATGTTCCATTTCAATGTCAATGCACTCAACCAGCAAATCCTTTTGCCCCCACGCCATCCGAGTGTGGGACTGGTTTAGTCTTGTTTCCTTAGAATGAAATCTACTGACTGACCAACTGACCAACTGAACTGACCAACATGAACTTCGGAGACATCTTATCAACGTACACCCACAGGGCTGGTCAGTTCACGTGTGACCTATGACCCGGAAGTAAGAGCACAATGCATGATGTCACCAATACTACACAATACCAGGTCATCATTAACCTGACGTAATCCATTGTTTTGGTATTTCCGGGGTCCAAGATCACACGAGAACGGACCAGGTCTATTCAGCATTGGAAAGTGTGCACAGTGAATTCATGAAGAATATTTGCTTGGAAGACATCATTATGATACAGTTTATTTGATTAAGATTGATTGCAATTAAAGAAATGCACTTGTGCACAAAAATGATTTAGTTTGTCTTCCATAATATTAAACATTGTATTTAAAACATCAACACAACATCAATTTTACATGGATAATGAGTTGTTGTTCTTGCAAATAAAGAAAAGCAGGACAACGCATTGAAAGGAAAATAGTGATTGTCAGCAATCCCTACATCATATATTGTATCTTATGCTACATATGATCACGTGATCAATTGTGCTATATATCGGTCTTTCATGACGTCACGCAAGATCTCATGCGGTTCTCGCACAGGACGAGACTTGAGATGGCTGATGTGCGAGACTCGCGACAGGGTAGCGGGCTGATTGGTCCTTCAAAGAAGCAGTTTCTCTGACAATTACAGAGGGGTTTCTTTATGAAGTTAGTGATCTTAGGATCTGCACTTGTGGGGTTAATTATTAAACCCCTTTGATTAATGACCAAGGTGATGAAACACGGGCAAAAACCAGGAAATGGCACAGCGAAGTTTCTGCATGAAATTGTCAACATGCATATTGCATGTTTCTCAGGAAGTGTCGATTTTCTCCACCCCCCACTGACTTGACGAAGTTTATGGAATATTCTTAAATCTCTTCTAATCCTGAGATATAGATTTAATAGCGCCATTTATTGTCAAACTGCGAAGTTTGCATTAGCTATACCAAATGTTGTGGCAAAATAGTCCATACTTAGGCATCCTGCACATATGTAATGGGAGAACAGAAAATGTTTCCCTCTATTGTAGCATACAGTGCATGCAGGCCAAAAGTTTGGGACACTCCTGTTGGATTTTAATTGGATTAGAATAGCGTGTAAATAGCAAACATGGCAGCCAAGTTTTTAATCATGAATTTAACTCTAGCTTTATGTAAAGTTTGTGCCTGAGGTCAATGCATTCAATGCAAATTCAATGGGAGTGCCCCAAACCTTTGGCCTGTACTGTATACCATTCCAAGCTACATCATTATACCATTACAAGCTACATCATTATAGCATTACAAGCTACATTATAATACCATTACAAGCTTTCAGAAATGTGCACCTGCCAGACACCCTATCCGCAAATGAGGTGCACCCCCTGCCTTCTACCAAATGAAACTCATCAGGATCTAATCCCTACTTAAGACTGAGACAAAAGAGGGCTAATCCCTCACCCTACCCTTTGCTTAATCCCCTACCTTTACCCTTTAGTCTTAGCAGGGGCAGTTGGGGCTAATGGAGAGAGGTGTGAAGCTAATTCTTAACACCCTAGAGTCACTTTGAGCGTGTTGAATTCCTTTCAAGTTGCCCAATGGTCTATGAGCACCTTGTGACGTCTGTTCTTTGAAGCTTGTCTGTCTGAGTTGAAGTGAACTCCTCTGTCTGTCTTTGTCAATGAACTAGGCCAACCTAGCCACATGGGACTCGTGCACTCTGGTACCCATTGAAAATGTCCAGTGATGTTGTTCTGTCTACTTGTTCCTCTATTTCTATCATATTTTCTACTTCTTTGGTTGAATTTTAAATGTCTTCTTTGTATTTCTGCCTTTTCTGCTATTTCTACTTCTTCTTCTGCCTATTTTGCTCTTCTTCTTCTTCTTTATAACATATTTTTATTCTTCTTCTTCTTTTATCCCGCTTCTTTGTTTCTGCTTCTTTTTATTCTTCATCTGCTTCTTAGTCTTCTTCTGCTTTACTTTTTCTTTTTCTTTTATACTTCTTCTTTTGCATCTTCTTTTTATTCCTTTTATTCTTCTTATTTCACCTATTTTTATATTCTCCTTCTTTTACTAAATGTCATTTTCTTCTACTTCTTCTTCTTCTCCTCCTTTTTCTCCTTCTTCTCCTTCTTCTTCTTCTCCTTCTTCTTCTTCTCCTTCTTCTTCTTCTTCTTCTTCTTCTATCCTCTCACCTTCCCCTTGTTCTTTTCATGGGAAAGCTTGTACAAGAGCAATTATTTTTCACAGCCGTTTACTTTATTCCTAATGGTATAATAAATGTATTCTGTACATTCGTTTTGTTCCCCCGCTTTTAGCTTTTATAGAGCTAATGTTTTCACAACATAAGAAGTACCTAGTGTGACCCATTTCTTTATTCTGTGACATTTCTTCTATATAGACTTGTTTTCATTAGAAAGAGCTGGGGTCATCCATATTCTTGAGAGGGATGTGTATCTTTAATGTGAAATCTAGAAGGTGAATTATTAATAGATTTATGGCTGATGTCTCACACCTGAAGAATTCTTTCTACTGTGGAGTTTGGGACGGCTAACTGCAGCATAAAAACCAAACTAAGAAAGGGGCGTAGCAAAGGAAGGAGGGGGGGGGGGTGAGAACATGTAGTAAACTACAAACCTACTTTAAAACCACCCAATCATTAATACCACTCCACCGTCAAAACCACCAAATTTTGGACATATATATATCTTCATTTATTTTCTTATATTCTTAATTAGAGCCTCATTTTTTAGAGAAAAACATGTTTGTGTATCATTGAATATATGGTTTGATTTATTTATTTTTTTAATATTTAATAAACCCCATTTACCTATTCTTATTTTGATTGTGAAGATGAAACTCTAGACCCGCCCCTTTTTGAACTAGTCTAAATACGCCCCTGGACAGAAAGAATGAAGGGAAGAGAGAAAGAGGTGGCACCTGTCCTAGAGCGTCTTGCTTGAGACTCTTGCCCAGGTGCATCAGTCGATTCGTCCTCCTCTACAATTCGGCCCAAATGCATGCTGATTGAAGAAGAGCATCCGAGTGAAAGAAACAGCCACAGGGATCGAAATAAGCAACAGCCAAACATGTGAGGACGTTTCTATCTGAAATTCAGATGTCTACATTGACTCACTCATGAAAACTATAGTAATATATTGACAAAACGTGCCTTTATTCCACCCTGCATTACCGTTGTACCAGTAATGCATCATGTCAAAAGCCACTTGTGTGTTTGTGTTATTGACACACATAACAAAAACGTCGTAATGCTGCGGAGAATTGAAGAATTTTGAGACCGCACCAGTTACAATATGTATGCAAAATGGAGTAACTGCTGCTTTGCCAGGTATAAGATAGACCTGGATAGTACAGTTAGGCCCTTTTGCAATGAACACACTAATAACAAATGTCTGGCAATAACTAAAGCCCCTGTCACACGGGCCGGTTGTGCCGTAGTGAACCCGTAGTATTACGTAATAGTTATGTAACAGCTCTTTCCGCCGGTTTGGCGGCAGCAAAAAGGGGCGGGGCAGCACCCGCCGGCCGCTACGGGTTACCCGCCGGGTCACCCGCCGGGTTACCCGCCGGCTTCCAGGGGTTACCCGCCGGCTTCCACGGGTGCCTCGGCGGGTTCCACGGGTGCCTCGGCGGGTTCCACGGGTGCCTCGGCGGGTTCCACGGGTGCCTCGGCGGGTTCCACGGGTGACTCGGCGGGTTCTACGGGTGACTCGGCGGGTTCTACGGGTTACTCGGCGGGTTGTAGGAGTAAGCCGGCGAGTAGTAGGAGTAACTCACAGCTTCCAGGAGTATACTTTAAAAGACTGCTGCTCCCCTTAATATTAGGCCGATTTTCGTTAAATAAGAACTAAATTGTAGGATAATTTATACTGATTCCATACCTGTTTTCGGATCGAAAATATACCAAATATTAAGCGAGTTATTCGTCTGAGAAGGTAGCTAGGTTGGCGGAGGCAAACAGTGGTGCTCTCGCAGACGTCCGCGCCGGGACTGTATCAATGCTGAGCGCTTCTTTAAAAGGCTGCTGCTCCTCTAATATTAGTCCGATTTTCGTCAAATAAGACTGGATTGTAGTATAATTCATACTGACTCCATACGTGTTTTCGGATCGAAAATAGACCAAATATTAAGCGAGATATTCGTCTGAGAAGGCGGTTGTCTGGTGGCGGCTGCTGCTCCTTTAATATTAATCTGATTTGCGTCAAATAAAAATTGAATTATAGAAGAGTTCATACTTATTCCACACAGAATTTCAGATTGAAAATAGACCAAATATTAAGCGTGATATTCGTCTGAGAAGGCAGCATGGTGCTCTGTGTATGTTCATGACTTGAATGGTATGGTCAATATTCTTTACCATTATATATACATTGTTTGGATGAGCTTTATTGCAATTAATTTCTACTCATTCTGCCAACTGGCCAATGGGAAGGACTTTTCCTTTGGTTTTGTAAAGTCAATTAACCTATATATGTCAATTGCTATTAGCATTTTGAATAATACAAAGAATGGGGTAAGTCATGCTTTTTCATCATTGATCACAAGCATTAATTGAAATTCTGAATTTCAACTGATTCCTGTTTATTATGCATATTAAAGAGGGAGATTGTTTAGATCATGGATGGAACATGCAATATCAATATTAATTCCAGTTGGATTATTTTCAGAAACAACAACGAAATATTGATAATTTATATAAAATGAAATAAATATCTAAAATGATTACTCTAAACTAGAGTATATCTATCTATAGATAGTTGTTATAGCTCCATAGACATCTTTATCAAGTCGGAATTTTATTGGCAACAAGCAAACAAACATTGTTTTATTATCGTTTTTTATTGATTACTAATCAATGAATTATTGATAGTAACATATTATTAGGTTAAGATCTTATAACTATCTGTCTATCTACATATCTATACTCTATAAGGTATTACTAACTTTATTAACAAGAATATTCTTGTTTGTGCCTAGTATACTCCATTAATTTTCCCCACCTTTAACTATTATATAAATTCTACACATTTCCCTGAATAATTCAGTCTTTATTTCACGAAAATCGGATATGTAGATAGACAGATAGTTTAGAGAGACAGATAGATTTATATGCTTATTATATAATATAGAATATCTAGCTTAATATTTGGTACATATAAGTACATAAAAGATAGCAAATAAAATCAAAGATCAAATCACAAATACTAATTACAATATTAATATTAGATTTAAATTTTACAAAAATATACACAAATACTGATCAAAATAATAATTTATTATCACAATAAGATTCAAATTAACACAAAAAGATAAGAATGTTCACATGTATAAATCATTGCCTGGTAATTACAATAGAATACAATGTTTTTAATTAATGAAAGCAATTACATCTTTTTGTAATTGTGAATGACAATCAAGACAATGTCATATTACTGTGTCATCTTTGAACAAACTATGAAATGACAGGTCAAAGAACCCCAATTTAGGCAATTAGGCAATTGACACATGTATTGAGCATTTGCTGTATTCTCTACACCCATTCTTTATATCATTCAAAATGCTAATAGCAATTGACATAACGGTCATGGCAGTTGGCAGAATGAGTAGAAATGAATTGCAATAAAGCTCATCCAAACAATGTATATATATCATGGTCAAAAATATGGACCACACCATTCAAGTCATGACCATACACAGAGCACCTGGCCGCCGCCAGAGAACTGCATTCTCAGATGAATATCTCGCTTAATATTTGGTCTATTTTCAATCCGAAAACATGATGGAATCAGTATGAACTATGCTACAATACAGTTTTAATTTGACGAAAATCGGACTAATATTAGGGGAGCAGCAGCCTTTTAAAGGAGGGCTCAGCCCTTCCTGCATTGATACAGTCAGGGCGCGGACGTCTGCGAGAGCACCACTGTTTTTCCTCCGCCAACCTAGCTACCTTCTCAGACGAATATCTCGCTTAATATTTGGTCTATTTTCAATCCGAAAACGCGTATGGAATCAGTATGATTTATACCACAATTCAGTCCTGATTTGACGAAAATCGGATTAATATAAATGGAGCAGCAGCCACCGCAAGACAACTGCCTTCTCAGACAAATATCTCGCTTAATATTCCGGTGTTTTTAAATCCGAAAATACGTATGGAATCAGTATGAGCTATACTGCCATGCAGTCTTTATTTGAGGAAAATCGGACTGATATTAGAGGAGCAGCAGCCTTTTAAAGTATATACCTCCCTGCCTACGCTGACGCTGGCAGCAAAAAGCCGGCGGGTTACCCGTGAAAGCCGGCGGGTTACCCGTGATAGCCGGCGGGTTACCCGTGAAAGCCGGCGGGTTACCCGTAGAACCCCTCAACAAGCCGCCGGGGTGAAATTAGGGACGAATAATTCGCCGGGTTCTACGGGCCACCCGCCGGCTTCTACGGGCCACCCGCCGGCTTCCACGGGTCACCCGTCGGCTTCCACGGGTCACCCGTCGGCTTCCACGTGTTTTTTTTTGTTTTTTTTCACCCGTGAGATTTCTACGGTTGTGCCATGCAAGCATGGCACAACCGGCTACCGGGGCCGGGTTTCGCGGCTTGGCCAAGGGTCCCACGGGTGCTTGCCGGGTATCCCCGGGTATCCACGGGTGGCCGTATTGGGGCCGCCGGCTTGGAGCCGGGTGGCGATTTCCGCAACTATTACGTAATACTACGGGTTCACTACGGCACAACCGGCCCGTGTGACAGGGGCTTTAGTCATTGTAAAGAGCGGTATTTTGCTAATATTTTATACCAGACCAGTATATATTACAAAAAACATCGTTATACAGAACACTTTTTGACAATCTGAATCGGTCCGTCTAAAAAAGGTAATTCAACTGTAAAACCCCTGGGTTACCTGATTCAATCAAAGTGAAAATAAAAAGTTTATTTATATGAAGAGCAAACTAATGAAAAAAAAAACTTTGAAAGGGGTTTTATCATATAGTTAGACCTTTTGCATTTACTGATTGTATTTTGACTCTTGATTGAGCTTCATGGATCACATCTATCTATCTATCTGTCTATCCATCAATCAATCTATCTTCCTAGATATCTATCTATCTATCTATCTATATCTATCTATATCTATCTATCTATCGATCTATCTATCTTTCTATCCATCTATCTATCAATCTGTATCTATCTGTCTATCTATTTTCTATCTAACTTTCTATCTTTCTTTCCATCTATCTATCTATCTATCTATATATCTATCTATTCATCTATTCATCTATCCATATATCCAACTATCTATCCAACTATCTATCTACCTATCCATCTATCTATCTATCTATCTATCCATCTATCTTTCTATCTATCTATCTTTCTAGTTATCTATCTGTATCTATCTGTCTACCTATCTGTCTGTCTATTTTCTATCTATCTTTCTATCCATCTATCTATCTATTCATCTATCCATATATCTATCTATCTATCTATCTATCCACCTATCCATCTATCCAACTATCTATATATCTATCTATCTATCTATCCCATTTCATATTGTCTCATGATATATTCAGCTTATCCAAGAGACATGGTATCTGATCTCATCCCATCTTTTCTCATCTAACCTTATTTCATCTCATCATCTCATCATCTCATCATCTCATCATATCACATTTCCATGACCTATATACAGGTGCTCCATGTTACACGGCATATGAGGACAGCTCATGTAGCCTAGGGAACCCGTATGAGCATCTGAGCTGTTCTTTGTACACATTACGTCAATCAAGGGACCCGCTTTTCAAAGGCCGATATGTTCTGAGGCCGAATGTGCTCTCGATCGCCAAGGTTGTGGTACTGAAGAACCTAATATGTGCACTTCAGGGCTAACACCGAGTATCTCTTATCCGTTTGTGCGTGTATGGATGGTGTATGTACAAACTATGGATATTCCTGAAATCTATTACACCACTACAGATTCGGCAAAATGAAAAGTGGGTAGTCTTTATTGCACACTAAGGCATGCTTTAGGCTATATTGGTCGATAAAATGAATGCCTGATCTGACTACTTATATAGTCAGTTTGACAACCTCTTGTACAGTGTAGCCTACATTAATATAATGACAAATATGTAAAAGTAGCAACTAACTAAAAAGTATGTTACAATACACTTTACTCAGATGTCTTGATTCGAACTCAAACGGATCCATATCACAGGAAGTAGGGCAGTGGCATTTTAGGACCACAGAAGTGCAAGTCTGGTACATGCACCCGCATGGGCTGAGTTACCAATTTGTTGCTCTTGGAAGCTCATTTCTCTTGCGTCAGTGCCCCAATTGCTTTGCATTGTGAAACTGGGCAGCGATTTTGTCGTAGCAACGCCTTTGACGGGTCTCATGGCGAATAATGCGCGCACTTTGGCTGGTCCCCAAACGTTTTCGAATCTCTGTTTCCGTCTGTGCGTTGCCCCTCATTAAAACATTGGCACGTAGTTCTCAGACGATTGCCATTTTTGTCGACAGTGGTAGATTGCCAAGGCACAAGTATCCCGTTAATTGGGATACTACACTCGGCGCCAAAAATATCACCAAAAATACCTCTACTGCTCGCCATTAACTGTGCAGTGTTCATTTGTGCTAATGGCATGTAAGCTCACGTCATCATTTGGCAATCAATACTGACAATAACCTCGTTATAACTGAACTTTCGTTACCAACGTGTTCGTTATAAAAAGGTCAACTTTAATTATTTCACACTTATGACAATTTTTTCCAAATGCAGTCAATTTGTGTACACTAGAATAACTAACATTTTGTTAAAGTTCAGTGTAATATTTAAACACCAGAAATAGATGAATAGATTTAAGTTGTCTATATATTTTAGACATTTAATTTGTTTGCTACCCATTTACCTCATGGGTGGAATCTTTACTTGCCTCGGCATAGACACCGAGTACAAGGCACAGAGTAAATAAAGAGTCTTGAGTTTTGTAATGCCTAGTGGAATTGGCATCCAGCTGAGATATAGCTAATTAAGAGTGCCCAGATCAGGATTCGAACCCATGAACTTCTGCAGAGCTGGCCAATACTTTAGCTACCAGAACATTCAGCTGTATGTCATCGCACATAAAACTAAAAGAGCAATCTGTTGGAATGCTTCCGAAAGAGAGATTTCGAAGAAAGCTCAACTTGTTGAAGGTGCATTTTTCAAGCGACAATTTTCTCACTCGAAACTTTCTCCAATATCTGGGCAATGGAGCTGAACTCGCGTGATTGCCATGGCAACGGTTTTTGAGTTTCCGTGAATTTCATTGAGTGGGAATGTTTGCCTAGAGAATGCAGAATGTGATTTGTGATAGAAATGTGTTGAAGTTCATTAAGAATGGGCTCCAGAGTTCCCTTATACTAGAAGCTCCTCTACTCTGGTTCATTGACACCTCGTTTTTGCACCAGCATGTCTGCTCAAATTGATATTTCTTGGCATTGTTTTGATGCCGATGCATCCCTGCATTTGCTGCCAGGTCAGTTAAAAATAATCAATTCCTAGAAATCTTAGAAATTTCAAGAGTTTCTGAGCAACATAAATATTGTATGGGATGCAGTAAGGTGAAAAGATGCTTTATGTTTCCAATGTTGCAATATCATCAGGTTTCCATGGTATCAACTCCATGCAGGGTCGTTAATTTTGTTGCTAAGCAACTACAAGCTTTTCACAAGAAGTGAGTCAATATTATGCAAAGTGCTTTTAAGATATGATAGGAGATACTTCTCTTGATTGCCAGTTAATTAAAAAAGCTCTTAAGATATGGCTTTCTTTATTAGCCCATGAGTCAACTCTGTACAGTTGGGTCATATTAATCATATGATTAGCTCTGCCTCTGCATATTTTATGGCTTTGTATCAGGAATACAATCCATGTTTTGTATTTATTAGCAAAATTTTAACATATTTTTATGCACTGAAGATGTCTTTGACTAAGCTTTAGCCATTTCACACAGCTTATTGTGAATTGTAAGTTAGCTTTATCTAACAAGTTTTAGCATTTCCTTGGTAACTATGACTAATGAAATGTCTACAATCAGTATACTAGATGGCCAATTGTGCCCTGTGCGTTTTCCATGCGTTTGGATTTATAAATGCATGGAAAACGCATGGTTTTTGCCTCATTATAATTAACCCTGCGTTCGTTATCCATGCGTTTATCCTTCTCATGTAAAACGCACGTGGCACATGTAGTAATTCTGGATTTAGTCAAAATGTTAGTCAAAACGTCTAGAAATGTAAGCTGTTCTGACTAACTTGCTACTCAATGAAATATTACTACTGCAATAAAATTTAGAATAAAATGCAGAATAATTCAAGGTGGACACTGGGTATATTCGCTATGTGTCCTGCCCGTCTGTTACACTTCTGAGCTATTTGCTCCGCCTGTCTGCACATCAACTTGAATTTCTTGTTCTTCACTTACAATGTCCTTACCTAACTTGACAGACATTTTAAGGTTACCAGAGACTGTGCGTGCTATTTCATTACTGCTTCATTATTTGCAAGTGAAACGGACTTTGTAATAGAGGTCAGCCACAGAGAGCAATCTTTTGCTCCTTTAGCTGCTCTTTCAGCTGCTCTTGCAGTTGCTCTTACTTCTTAGAAGAAGGTGAGTTGCTTGGCGAGTTGCCTGCCCTCTTTGATGTAAGCAATTCATTGTGTTTCTCTGTTACATCCAGGCATGCCAAGCTGACAGTATGACAAAAGAGGAATCCCGGCCAGTTGAAGGAACCTTTCCAAACTGTCAGATCATGTTCCACTCTCTCGCTGTCTCTCTTAACAAGATCGTGTGAGTAACAAAGACAGCTAGCTAGCCTTGATCAACACTTCCTCAGAAAAACTGACCAACACTGGACACAAGGCTTTTGCTCATCGACTTGGCCAAATGCACGTGGACACTTTGCTCCCAGAATGTCTTGTGTCTTTTGATTCCTTCCGCCATTTTGTATCTTTGATTTCGCCATTTTGTATCTCTGATTTCTTCTACCATTTTCTATAATTGATTCCTTTCGCCATTTTGTATCTTTGATTGTTTCTGAAATTATGTATCTTCGATTTCTTCAGCCAGTTTGTCTCTTTGTCTTTTTGTCTGTCATTCTGTCTTTCTGTCCGTCTTTCTGTCTGTCTAGCCATCTGTCTAGCATCTGTCTAGCCGTCTGTCAAGCCGTCTGTCTAGCCATCTGTTTAGCCATCTGTTGAGCTGTCTGTCTAGCTGTCTAGCTGTCTGTCTGTCTGTCTAGCTGTCTGTCTAGTCGTCTGTTGAGCTGTCTGTTGAGCTGTCTGTCTGTCTGTCTAGCTGTCTGTCTAGCCATCTGTTAGCCATCTGTCTAGCCGTCTGTCTAGCTGTCTGTCTAGCTGATTATCCTTATATACAATGGAACCTCGCCATTAGTAGCCTAATAGTGCAAAGTTTCCTTGTCGTAATGCCTTGATAGTGAGGAACAATGGTAGGAATATACTTGGGTCTCAAAATGGGCGGTAGATTTTGGGAAAGTTGTATTCTATTCTATTATATTCTATTCTATGACATTTTCCGAAGGTCAGCTTAACCTTTCTGACAGTCTATACATGAAACCTAAAAACTTTCACATAAATTATATTAACTTCTGTACAGATGTATAAAAGTTGTACATAGCCCGCCATATTATTGCCTTATTGATTACCATATCAGTTTGGTCTGCATCAAATTCAAATACTCTTGAGTCTGTTAATTACATTGAAATACATGGAAAATTATTGCTATATCAAACCATTCTGCCATCCTGCTTGTTATTCACGAGATATGATTCATCATATGAGACAGCAACGCTTGTAGAATCTTAAGATTTAAAACCTCAGACCTGGGATGAATCTTTCAATAAATTTAAGCAGGAGATGATATCCCCAACAGTTCAAGTATTGCATAGAAATTTGACGGAAAACACATAAACTTAGGTCACTATTGAATGAAAAATGTGACAAAACACAGATAACCTATTTATAATATCAATATTGCATGAAAAAAAAAGTATACAAAAATGTATATAGCAACTTTATCTGAGTTTCTCTTTCAGAAAAATGTTGGAACACTGTGTACCAATGTCTAAATGCCCGAACTCCATTTGGTTCAGAGGGATTCATGGATTGTAATCTTTGGTAAGTCCCAAGCAATCAAGAAGTTTATTTCAAAGTATAAAAATCGTCTTACTAATTAAACTCTTCACCAAAAATTCCCCAGTGAGATGAGAAAGACTCATGCTTATCAAAATAGAAAAATATCATTTTCGTTGTGAATTCAGATGGGGCCTTTAATAATCCCTCCCGTTTGCACCCCTGATAGTGAGAAATAAAAGCTGCAGAAACAAAACTAACCAACTAGTTTCTTCATTTTACACCAGGTGTATCTGCAGTTCATATCCTAGCGGAGGTTCTTGTACTAGTGTTGGAGATCTTGGAAACACGTGCACCATTGATGTTCCATTTCAATGTCAATGCACTCAACCAGCAAATCCTTTTGCCCCCACGCCATCCGAGTGTGGGACTGGTTTAGTCTTGTTTCCTTAGAATGAAATCTACTGACTGACCAACTGACCAACTGAACTGACCAACATGAACTTCGGAGACATCTTATCAACGTACACCCACAGGGCTGGTCAGTTCACGTGTGACCTATGACCCGGAAGTAAGAGCACAATGCATGATGTCACCAATACTACACAATACCAGGTCATCATTAACCTGACGTAATCCATTGTTTTGGTATTTCCGGGGTCCAAGATCACACGAGAACGGACCAGGTCTATTCAGCATTGGAAAGTGTGCACAGTGAATTCATGAAGAATATTTGCTTGGAAGACATCATTATGATACAGTTTATTTGATTAAGATTGATTGCAATTAAAGAAATGCACTTGTGCACAAAAATGATTTAGTTTGTCTTCCATAATATTAAACATTGTATTTAAAACATCAACACAACATCAATTTTACATGGATAATGAGTTGTTGTTCTTGCAAATAAAGAAAAGCAGGACAACGCATTGAAAGGAAAATAGTGATTGTCAGCAATCCCTACATCATATATTGTATCTTATGCTACATATGATCACGTGATCAATTGTGCTATATATCGGTCTTTCATGACGTCACGCAAGATCTCATGCGGTTCTCGCACAGGACGAGACTTGAGATGGCTGATGTGCGAGACTCGCGACAGGGTAGCGGGCTGATTGGTCCTTCAAAGAAGCAGTTTCTCTGACAATTACAGAGGGGTTTCTTTATGAAGTTAGTGATCTTAGGATCTGCACTTGTGGGGTTAATTATTAAACCCCTTTGATTAATGACCAAGGTGATGAAACACGGGCAAAAACCAGGAAATGGCACAGCGAAGTTTCTGCATGAAATTGTCAACATGCATATTGCATGTTTCTCAGGAAGTGTCGATTTTCTCCACCCCCCACTGACTTGACGAAGTTTATGGAATATTCTTAAATCTCTTCTAATCCTGAGATATAGATTTAATAGCGCCATTTATTGTCAAACTGCGAAGTTTGCATTAGCTATACCAAATGTTGTGGCAAAATAGTCCATACTTAGGCATCCTGCACATATGTAATGGGAGAACAGAAAATGTTTCCCTCTATTGTAGCATACAGTGCATGCAGGCCAAAAGTTTGGGACACTCCTGTTGGATTTTAATTGGATTAGAATAGCGTGTAAATAGCAAACATGGCAGCCAAGTTTTTAATCATGAATTTAACTTTAGCTTTATGTAAAGTTTGTGCCTGAGGTCAATGCATTCAATGCAAATTCAATGGGAGTGCCCCAAACCTTTGGCCTGTACTGTATACCATTCCAAGCTACATCATTATACCATTACAAGCTACATCATTATAGCATTACAAGCTACATTATAATACCATTACAAGCTTTCAGAAATGTGCACCTGCCAGACACCCTATCCGCAAATGAGGTGCACCCCCTGCCTTCTACCAAATGAAACTCATCAGGATCTAATCCCTACTTAAGACTGAGACAAAAGAGGGCTAATCCCTCACCCTACCCTTTGCTTAATCCCCTACCTTTACCCTTTAGTCTTAGCAGGGGCAGTTGGGGCTAATGGAGAGAGGTGTGAAGCTAATTCTTAACACCCTAGAGTCACTTTGAGCGTGTTGAATTCCTTTCAAGTTGCCCAATGGTCTATGAGCACCTTGTGACGTCTGTTCTTTGAAGCTTGTCTGTCTGAGTTGAAGTGAACTCCTCTGTCTGTCTTTGTCAATGAACTAGGCCAACCTAGCCACATGGGACTCGTGCACTCTGGTACCCATTGAAAATGTCCAGTGATGTTGTTCTGTCTACTTGTTCCTCTATTTCTATCATATTTTCTACTTCTTTGGTTGAATTTTAAATGTCTTCTTTGTATTTCTGCCTTTTCTGCTATTTCTACTTCTTCTTCTGCCTATTTTGCTCTTCTTCTTCTTCTTTATAACATATTTTTATTCTTCTTCTTCTTTTATCCCGCTTCTTTGTTTCTGCTTCTTTTTATTCTTCATCTGCTTCTTAGTCTTCTTCTGCTTTACTTTTTCTTTTTCTTTTATACTTCTTCTTTTGCATCTTCTTTTTATTCCTTTTATTCTTCTTATTTCACCTATTTTTATATTCTCCTTCTTTTACTAAATGTCATTTTCTTCTACTTCTTCTTCTTCTCCTCCTTTTTCTCCTTCTTCTCCTTCTTCTTCTTCTCCTTCTTCTTCTTCTCCTTCTTCTTCTTCTTCTTCTTCTTCTATCCTCTCACCTTCCCCTTGTTCTTTTCATGGGAAAGCTTGTACAAGAGCAATTATTTTTCACAGCCGTTTACTTTATTCCTAATGGTATAATAAATGTATTCTGTACATTCGTTTTGTTCCCCCGCTTTTAGCTTTTATAGAGCTAATGTTTTCACAACATAAGAAGTACCTAGTGTGACCCATTTCTTTATTCTGTGACATTTCTTCTATATAGACTTGTTTTCATTAGAAAGAGCTGGGGTCATCCATATTCTTGAGAGGGATGTGTATCTTTAATGTGAAATCTAGAAGGTGAATTATTAATAGATTTATGGCTGATGTCTCACACCTGAAGAATTCTTTCTACTGTGGAGTTTGGGACGGCTAACTGCAGCATAAAAACCAAACTAAGAAAGGGGCGTAGCAAAGGAAGGAGGGGGGGGGGTGAGAACATGTAGTAAACTACAAACCTACTTTAAAACCACCCAATCATTAATACCACTCCACCGTCAAAACCACCAAATTTTGGACATATATATATCTTCATTTATTTTCTTATATTCTTAATTAGAGCCTCATTTTTTAGAGAAAAACATGTTTGTGTATCATTGAATATATGGTTTGATTTATTTATTTTTTTAATATTTAATAAACCCCATTTACCTATTCTTATTTTGATTGTGAAGATGAAACTCTAGACCCGCCCCTTTTTGAACTAGTCTAAATACGCCCCTGGACAGAAAGAATGAAGGGAAGAGAGAAAGAGGTGGCACCTGTCCTAGAGCGTCTTGCTTGAGACTCTTGCCCAGGTGCATCAGTCGATTCGTCCTCCTCTACAATTCGGCCCAAATGCATGCTGATTGAAGAAGAGCATCCGAGTGAAAGAAACAGCCACAGGGATCGAAATAAGCAACAGCCAAACATGTGAGGACGTTTCTATCTGAAATTCAGATGTCTACATTGACTCACTCATGAAAACTATAGTAATATATTGACAAAACGTGCCTTTATTCCACCCTGCATTACCGTTGTACCAGTAATGCATCATGTCAAAAGCCACTTGTGTGTTTGTGTTATTGACACACATAACAAAAACATCGTAATGCTGCGGAGAATTGAAGAATTTTGAGACCGCACCAGTTACAATATGTATGCAAAATGGAGTAACTGCTGCTTTGCCAGGTATAAGATAGACCTGGATAGTACAGTTAGGCCCTTTTGCAATGAACACACTAATAACAAATGTCTGGCAATAACTAAAGCCCCTGTCACACGGGCCGGTTGTGCCGTAGTGAACCCGTAGTATTACGTAATAGTTATGTAACAGCTCTTTCCGCCGGTTTGGCGGCAGCAAAAAGGGGCGGGGCAGCACCCGCCGGCCGCTACGGGTTACCCGCCGGGTCACCCGCCGGGTTACCCGCCGGCTTCCAGGGGTTACCCGCCGGCTTCCACGGGTGCCTCGGCGGGTTCCACGGGTGCCTCGGCGGGTTCCACGGGTGCCTCGGCGGGTTCCACGGGTGACTCGGCGGGTTCTACGGGTGACTCGGCGGGTTCTACGGGTTACTCGGCGGGTTGTAGGAGTAAGCCGGCGAGTAGTAGGAGTAACTCACAGCTTCCAGGAGTATACTTTAAAAGACTGCTGCTCCCCTTAATATTAGGCCGATTTTCGTTAAATAAGAACTAAATTGTAGGATAATTTATACTGATTCCATACCTGTTTTCGGATCGAAAATATACCAAATATTAAGCGAGTTATTCGTCTGAGAAGGTAGCTAGGTTGGCGGAGGCAAACAGTGGTGCTCTCGCAGACGTCCGCGCCGGGACTGTATCAATGCTGAGCGCTTCTTTAAAAGGCTGCTGCTCCTCTAATATTAGTCCGATTTTCGTCAAATAAGACTGGATTGTAGTATAATTCATACTGACTCCATACGTGTTTTCGGATCGAAAATAGACCAAATATTAAGCGAGATATTCGTCTGAGAAGGCGGTTGTCTGGTGGCGGCTGCTGCTCCTTTAATATTAATCTGATTTGCGTCAAATAAAAATTGAATTATAGAAGAGTTCATACTTATTCCACACAGAATTTCAGATTGAAAATAGACCAAATATTAAGCGTGATATTCGTCTGAGAAGGCAGCATGGTGCTCTGTGTATGTTCATGACTTGAATGGTATGGTCAATATTCTTTACCATTATATATACATTGTTTGGATGAGCTTTATTGCAATTAATTTCTACTCATTCTGCCAACTGGCCAATGGGAAGGACTTTTCCTTTGGTTTTGTAAAGTCAATTAACCTATATATGTCAATTGCTATTAGCATTTTGAATAATACAAAGAATGGGGTAAGTCATGCTTTTTCATCATTGATCACAAGCATTAATTGAAATTCTGAATTTCAACTGATTCCTGTTTATTATGCATATTAAAGAGGGAGATTGTTTAGATCATAGATGGAACATGCAATATCAATATTAATTCCAGTTGGATTATTTTCAGAAACAACAACGAAATATTGATAATTTATATAAAATGAAATAAATATCTAAAATGATTACTCTAAACTAGAGTATATCTATCTATAGATAGTTGTTATAGCTCCATAGACATCTTTATCAAGTCGGAATTTTATTGGCAACAAGCAAACAAACATTGTTTTATTATCGTTTTTTATTGATTACTAATCAATGAATTATTGATAGTAACATATTATTAGGTTAAGATCTTATAACTATCTGTCTATCTACATATCTATACTCTATAAGGTATTACTAACTTTATTAACAAGAATATTCTTGTTTGTGCCTAGTATACTCCATTAATTTTCCCCACCTTTAACTATTATATAAATTCTACACATTTCCCTGAATAATTCAGTCTTTATTTCACGAAAATCGGATATGTAGATAGACAGATAGTTTAGAGAGACAGATAGATTTATATGCTTATTATATAATATAGAATATCTAGCTTAATATTTGGTACATATAAGTACATAAAAGATAGCAAATAAAATCAAAGATCAAATCACAAATACTAATTACAATATTAATATTAGATTTAAATTTTACAAAAATATACACAAATACTGATCAAAATAATAATTTATTATCACAATAAGATTCAAATTAACACAAAAAGATAAGAATGTTCACATGTATAAATCATTGCCTGGTAATTACAATAGAATACAATGTTTTTAATTAATGAAAGCAATTACATCTTTTTGTAATTGTGAATGACAATCAAGACAATGTCATATTACTGTGTCATCTTTGAACAAACTATGAAATGACAGGTCAAAGAACCCCAATTTAGGCAATTAGGCAATTGACACATGTATTGAGCATTTGCTGTATTCTCTACACCCATTCTTTATATCATTCAAAATGCTAATAGCAATTGACATAACGGTCATGGCAGTTGGCAGAATGAGTAGAAATGAATTGCAATAAAGCTCATCCAAACAATGTATATATATCATGGTCAAAAATATGGACCACACCATTCAAGTCATGACCATACACAGAGCACCTGGCCGCCGCCAGAGAACTGCATTCTCAGATGAATATCTCGCTTAATATTTGGTCTATTTTCAATCCGAAAACATGATGGAATCAGTATGAACTATGCTACAATACAGTTTTAATTTGACGAAAATCGGACTAATATTAGGGGAGCAGCAGCCTTTTAAAGGAGGGCTCAGCCCTTCCTGCATTGATACAGTCAGGGCGCGGACGTCTGCGAGAGCACCACTGTTTTTCCTCCGCCAACCTAGCTACCTTCTCAGACGAATATCTCGCTTAATATTTGGTCTATTTTCAATCCGAAAACGCGTATGGAATCAGTATGATTTATACCACAATTCAGTCCTGATTTGACGAAAATCGGATTAATATAAATGGAGCAGCAGCCACCGCAAGACAACTGCCTTCTCAGACAAATATCTCGCTTAATATTCCGGTGTTTTTAAATCCGAAAATACGTATGGAATCAGTATGAGCTATACTGCCATGCAGTCTTTATTTGAGGAAAATCGGACTAATATTAGAGGAGCAGCAGCCTTTTAAAGTATATACCTCCCTGCCTACGCTGACGCTGGCAGCAAAAAGCCGGCGGGTTACCCGTGAAAGCCGGCGGGTTACCCGTGATAGCCGGCGGGTTACCCGTGAAAGCCGGCGGGTTACCCGTAGAACCCCTCAACAAGCCGCCGGGGTGAAATTAGGGACGAATAATTCGCCGGGTTCTACGGGCCACCCGCCGGCTTCTACGGGCCACCCGCCGGCTTCCACGGGTCACCCGTCGGCTTCCACGGGTCACCCGTCGGCTTCCACGTGTTTTTTTTTGTTTTTTTTCACCCGTGAGATTTCTACGGTTGTGCCATGCAAGCATGGCACAACCGGCTACCGGGGCCGGGTTTCGCGGCTTGGCCAAGGGTCCCACGGGTGCTTGCCGGGTATCCCCGGGTATCCACGGGTGGCCGTATTGGGGCCGCCGGCTTGGAGCCGGGTGGCGATTTCCGCAACTATTACGTAATACTACGGGTTCACTACGGCACAACCGGCCCGTGTGACAGGGGCTTTAGTCATTGTAAAGAGCGGTATTTTGCTAATATTTTATACCAGACCAGTATATATTACAAAAAACATCGTTATACAGAACACTTTTTGACAATCTGAATCGGTCCGTCTAAAAAAGGTAATTCAACTGTAAAACCCCTGGGTTACCTGATTCAATCAAAGTGAAAATAAAAAGTTTATTTATATGAAGAGCAAACTAATGAAAAAAAAAACTTTGAAAGGGGTTTTATCATATAGTTAGACCTTTTGCATTTACTGATTGTATTTTGACTCTTGATTGAGCTTCATGGATCACATCTATCTATCTATCTGTCTATCCATCAATCAATCTATCTTCCTAGATATCTATCTATCTATCTATCTATATCTATCTATATCTATCTATCTATCGATCTATCTATCTTTCTATCCATCTATCTATCAATCTGTATCTATCTGTCTATCTATTTTCTATCTAACTTTCTATCTTTCTTTCCATCTATCTATCTATCTATCTATATATCTATCTATTCATCTATTCATCTATCCATATATCCAACTATCTATCCAACTATCTATCTACCTATCCATCTATCTATCTATCTATCTATCCATCTATCTTTCTATCTATCTATCTTTCTAGTTATCTATCTGTATCTATCTGTCTACCTATCTGTCTGTCTATTTTCTATCTATCTTTCTATCCATCTATCTATCTATTCATCTATCCATATATCTATCTATCTATCTATCTATCCACCTATCCATCTATCCAACTATCTATATATCTATCTATCTATCTATCCCATTTCATATTGTCTCATGATATATTCAGCTTATCCAAGAGACATGGTATCTGATCTCATCCCATCTTTTCTCATCTAACCTTATTTCATCTCATCATCTCATCATCTCATCATCTCATCATATCACATTTCCATGACCTATATACAGGTGCTCCATGTTACACGGCATATGAGGACAGCTCATGTAGCCTAGGGAACCCGTATGAGCATCTGAGCTGTTCTTTGTACACATTACGTCAATCAAGGGACCCGCTTTTCAAAGGCCGATATGTTCTGAGGCCGAATGTGCTCTCGATCGCCAAGGTTGTGGTACTGAAGAACCTAATATGTGCACTTCAGGGCTAACACCGAGTATCTCTTATCCGTTTGTGCGTGTATGGATGGTGTATGTACAAACTATGGATATTCCTGAAATCTATTACACCACTACAGATTCGGCAAAATGAAAAGTGGGTAGTCTTTATTGCACACTAAGGCATGCTTTAGGCTATATTGGTCGATAAAATGAATGCCTGATCTGACTACTTATATAGTCAGTTTGACAACCTCTTGTACAGTGTAGCCTACATTAATATAATGACAAATATGTAAAAGTAGCAACTAACTAAAAAGTATGTTACAATACACTTTACTCAGATGTCTTGATTCGAACTCAAACGGATCCATATCACAGGAAGTAGGGCAGTGGCATTTTAGGACCACAGAAGTGCAAGTCTGGTACATGCACCCGCATGGGCTGAGTTACCAATTTGTTGCTCTTGGAAGCTCATTTCTCTTGCGTCAGTGCCCCAATTGCTTTGCATTGTGAAACTGGGCAGCGATTTTGTCGTAGCAACGCCTTTGACGGGTCTCATGGCGAATAATGCGCGCACTTTGGCTGGTCCCCAAACGTTTTCGAATCTCTGTTTCCGTCTGTGCGTTGCCCCTCATTAAAACATTGGCACGTAGTTCTCAGACGATTGCCATTTTTGTCGACAGTGGTAGATTGCCAAGGCACAAGTATCCCGTTAATTGGGATACTACACTCGGCGCCAAAAATATCACCAAAAATACCTCTACTGCTCGCCATTAACTGTGCAGTGTTCATTTGTGCTAATGGCATGTAAGCTCACGTCATCATTTGGCAATCAATACTGACAATAACCTCGTTATAACTGAACTT
Source organism: Alitta virens (assembly GCA_932294295.1). NCBI lineage: Eukaryota > Metazoa > Annelida > Polychaeta > Phyllodocida > Nereididae > Alitta > Alitta virens. The sequence goes on along the minus strand of OW028578.1, from coordinate 1,287,185 downwards.
TCGTTACCAACGTGTTCGTTATAAAAAGGTCAACTTTAATTATTTCACACTTATGACAATTTTTTCCAAATGCAGTCAATTTGTGTACACTAGAATAACTAACATTTTGTTAAAGTTCAGTGTAATATTTAAACACCAGAAATAGATGAATAGATTTAAGTTGTCTATATATTTTAGACATTTAATTTGTTTGCTACCCATTTACCTCATGGGTGGAATCTTTACTTGCCTCGGCATAGACACCGAGTACAAGGCACAGAGTAAATAAAGAGTCTTGAGTTTTGTAATGCCTAGTGGAATTGGCATCCAGCTGAGATATAGCTAATTAAGAGTGCCCAGATCAGGATTCGAACCCATGAACTTCTGCAGAGCTGGCCAATACTTTAGCTACCAGAACATTCAGCTGTATGTCATCGCACATAAAACTAAAAGAGCAATCTGTTGGAATGCTTCCGAAAGAGAGATTTCGAAGAAAGCTCAACTTGTTGAAGGTGCATTTTTCAAGCGACAATTTTCTCACTCGAAACTTTCTCCAATATCTGGGCAATGGAGCTGAACTCGCGTGATTGCCATGGCAACGGTTTTTGAGTTTCCGTGAATTTCATTGAGTGGGAATGTTTGCCTAGAGAATGCAGAATGTGATTTGTGATAGAAATGTGTTGAAGTTCATTAAGAATGGGCTCCAGAGTTCCCTTATACTAGAAGCTCCTCTACTCTGGTTCATTGACACCTCGTTTTTGCACCAGCATGTCTGCTCAAATTGATATTTCTTGGCATTGTTTTGATGCCGATGCATCCCTGCATTTGCTGCCAGGTCAGTTAAAAATAATCAATTCCTAGAAATCTTAGAAATTTCAAGAGTTTCTGAGCAACATAAATATTGTATGGGATGCAGTAAGGTGAAAAGATGCTTTATGTTTCCAATGTTGCAATATCATCAGGTTTCCATGGTATCAACTCCATGCAGGGTCGTTAATTTTGTTGCTAAGCAACTACAAGCTTTTCACAAGAAGTGAGTCAATATTATGCAAAGTGCTTTTAAGATATGATAGGAGATACTTCTCTTGATTGCCAGTTAATTAAAAAAGCTCTTAAGATATGGCTTTCTTTATTAGCCCATGAGTCAACTCTGTACAGTTGGGTCATATTAATCATATGATTAGCTCTGCCTCTGCATATTTTATGGCTTTGTATCAGGAATACAATCCATGTTTTGTATTTATTAGCAAAATTTTAACATATTTTTATGCACTGAAGATGTCTTTGACTAAGCTTTAGCCATTTCACACAGCTTATTGTGAATTGTAAGTTAGCTTTATCTAACAAGTTTTAGCATTTCCTTGGTAACTATGACTAATGAAATGTCTACAATCAGTATACTAGATGGCCAATTGTGCCCTGTGCGTTTTCCATGCGTTTGGATTTATAAATGCATGGAAAACGCATGGTTTTTGCCTCATTATAATTAACCCTGCGTTCGTTATCCATGCGTTTATCCTTCTCATGTAAAACGCACGTGGCACATGTAGTAATTCTGGATTTAGTCAAAATGTTAGTCAAAACGTCTAGAAATGTAAGCTGTTCTGACTAACTTGCTACTCAATGAAATATTACTACTGCAATAAAATTTAGAATAAAATGCAGAATAATTCAAGGTGGACACTGGGTATATTCGCTATGTGTCCTGCCCGTCTGTTACACTTCTGAGCTATTTGCTCCGCCTGTCTGCACATCAACTTGAATTTCTTGTTCTTCACTTACAATGTCCTTACCTAACTTGACAGACATTTTAAGGTTACCAGAGACTGTGCGTGCTATTTCATTACTGCTTCATTATTTGCAAGTGAAACGGACTTTGTAATAGAGGTCAGCCACAGAGAGCAATCTTTTGCTCCTTTAGCTGCTCTTTCAGCTGCTCTTGCAGTTGCTCTTACTTCTTAGAAGAAGGTGAGTTGCTTGGCGAGTTGCCTGCCCTCTTTGATGTAAGCAATTCATTGTGTTTCTCTGTTACATCCAGGCATGCCAAGCTGACAGTATGACAAAAGAGGAATCCCGGCCAGTTGAAGGAACCTTTCCAAACTGTCAGATCATGTTCCACTCTCTCGCTGTCTCTCTTAACAAGATCGTGTGAGTAACAAAGACAGCTAGCTAGCCTTGATCAACACTTCCTCAGAAAAACTGACCAACACTGGACACAAGGCTTTTGCTCATCGACTTGGCCAAATGCACGTGGACACTTTGCTCCCAGAATGTCTTGTGTCTTTTGATTCCTTCCGCCATTTTGTATCTTTGATTTCGCCATTTTGTATCTCTGATTTCTTCTACCATTTTCTATAATTGATTCCTTTCGCCATTTTGTATCTTTGATTGTTTCTGAAATTATGTATCTTCGATTTCTTCAGCCAGTTTGTCTCTTTGTCTTTTTGTCTGTCATTCTGTCTTTCTGTCCGTCTTTCTGTCTGTCTAGCCATCTGTCTAGCATCTGTCTAGCCGTCTGTCAAGCCGTCTGTCTAGCCATCTGTTTAGCCATCTGTTGAGCTGTCTGTCTAGCTGTCTAGCTGTCTGTCTGTCTGTCTAGCTGTCTGTCTAGTCGTCTGTTGAGCTGTCTGTTGAGCTGTCTGTCTGTCTGTCTAGCTGTCTGTCTAGCCATCTGTTAGCCATCTGTCTAGCCGTCTGTCTAGCTGTCTGTCTAGCTGATTATCCTTATATACAATGGAACCTCGCCATTAGTAGCCTAATAGTGCAAAGTTTCCTTGTCGTAATGCCTTGATAGTGAGGAACAATGGTAGGAATATACTTGGGTCTCAAAATGGGCGGTAGATTTTGGGAAAGTTGTATTCTATTCTATTATATTCTATTCTATGACATTTTCCGAAGGTCAGCTTAACCTTTCTGACAGTCTATACATGAAACCTAAAAACTTTCACATAAATTATATTAACTTCTGTACAGATGTATAAAAGTTGTACATAGCCCGCCATATTATTGCCTTATTGATTACCATATCAGTTTGGTCTGCATCAAATTCAAATACTCTTGAGTCTGTTAATTACATTGAAATACATGGAAAATTATTGCTATATCAAACCATTCTGCCATCCTGCTTGTTATTCACGAGATATGATTCATCATATGAGACAGCAACGCTTGTAGAATCTTAAGATTTAAAACCTCAGACCTGGGATGAATCTTTCAATAAATTTAAGCAGGAGATGATATCCCCATGGGAAAGACAGGGAATCCACAAAGTTGCAGAAATAAGAATGGGAAATTCTGAGGAATTAATCATATCATTAAGGAGACACAGAACTCGTTCCTCAAGTAATTTTCAAAAGATTAAACCCCGAAACCTGATCGGTGTGCAAGATCACAGGAGAAGGGAATTTATTTCATGCTGAACTCAGAGAATTGTGAAACCAGCAAAAAGTATGGCGGAGTACTTGAGAGAAGCAGTTTCATTACAGAGCATTTGTGGAAATGACACATTTTAAGGCAAAAGATACTTGTCACAGAAGGTCACCAAGGATGGAAATAAATGAAGCATGTCTGTGCCTGAGGCTAATTGGATTTGTTGTATTTGCTTGGATTGTTGTTTGTATGTCTCTGTCTGTTTGACTGTCTTCTGTGTGTCATACTAGCTGGCTAGCTGTCTAGCTGTCTAGCTGTCTAGCTGTCTAGCCTGTTAATTGTCTAGCTGTCTAGCTGTCTAGCGGTCACTCTAGCTGTTTGTTGAGTTATTTATCTATCAGTTAAAGCATAGTTGAGTTTTTCTCTCTGTCTGTCACTCTTCAGTCTGTCTGTCCATCTTGTGGTCTGTCTATCTGTTTGTGTCAGTATGCAGTTAGGTTGTCTGTCTTTCTTTTTGTCTGTTCGTATTGTTTGTCTTTCAGTCTTTCAGTCAGACTATCCATCCGAGTGCGGAGTGTTTGTCAATCTGTCAGTCGCTCGTCCGTCCAGCTGTCTGCCCAACAGACTAGATTCAAGACTGAGTTATTATCTGTCATTTTAACTTGATGTCTGATATTGTTTACTGTCTGTCTTTTACTATTAATCTCTCAGTGTCTGTCTTGGTTTCTGTCTCTGACCCGTTTATGTGGGTTTATCTTTCACAGTTGATTAAGATGTGGTATAAATTTCCTCTGTATCTCCATTTTTTTCACTTGACACAGACAACACTCATTAATGGTGTGTTAGATCTTTCAACGAGTTCATAGAAATGCTAAAAGAGTTCAAGAGCCCTCGAGAAATATTCACACAAATGGAGCACCTTGGCAACTCTCTTTGCAAGGTGCTCAAAATGATGATGTTATCTCAACTGATAATTTACTGTCCAGAGCTACACAAGTGTAAGTCAAGTGACAAATTGAAGCATTGTATAACTATGAGGAAACTGAGGCAACTGACTCTTCAATAGAAGCTATGGTGGCCTAGTGTTTAAGGCATCCACCAATTCCACATAGGTCCAGTTTCGATTCCTGACCTGGACACTCTTTCTGGGCTATATACATCTCAGCTGGAAATTAGTTTGCATGAGACGTTAAATTGGTGGTGCCTTGTACTCCGTGTTTATTCTGGGCCAAGTAAAGATCCCACCCATGGGGTAAATTGTAACATGGTGTGGACTCCACTTATTATTTCATCATTACATCTGCCTTGGCAGTTGGTCATATAAGCTGACTAAGATTCAGACCAGTAGCACTGAGACATAGACAGTTATCTCATACCAATAATGAATAATAATTAATATACAGGAATTGCCACAATTAAGACCACCCAATATTAAAACCATAAAGTTAGACAAATTTTCTGCAATCCATATTTGAATATGGCAGTGATAAGAATATAATAACATTCCAGTATAAAGATCATCTTGAGTTTAAGATATTAATCCATTGTCATTATTATACATAAATCTGTATTTGTGATTAATCAAAGAACCATAGATATCTGCAGATAACCCCTTGTTGTCCTCAAAAGTGGAGGCTGTAATTATCAGGCGACAATCGACCAGCCTGGATATGGGTCAACAATGGGACAATGGACACCTGCAGCAACGATTGTTTCACAAATATGCACTTCTTGTGGCTGACACCAGAGGTCAGTCGAGTGGGCAGAATCTCATTTCTGAGGGGAAATTGAGTGAGGTGCCATTTGTCCCCCATTTTGTGGCCTGTGTGGCCTCCCTGGGTACGCGATAGGGTGAGACTTGTATGGTTTGGAGTTATGCAGATATTTTGTGTTCTTGTAACTGAGAAACAGAGTACAGCCCAACCTATTTTAAGCGACCACCAAAGGCATACAATGAAAAAGTGGTCGTTCAATTCCATTATTACAATGTCTTGTTATCTATTGCTTTATATATTTAGAAGATACACGATTTCTATTGTACATCAGTGAATTACACTTTAACAACCACACCATTCAGATCACTTCATATTTATATGTAATGATGAGATGATAAGGCTGCCTGGAGTCTTCACCATGTCGCACATTCACCCTATGTATGTAGCCCGAACAGACTGCCTCGCAAGCCAGTCCCATGGGGCTATATGGATGGGGTCTTTTACTTGCCTAAACATAGACACCGAGTACAAGGCACCACCAATTTAACATCTCATGCGATCGACATCCAGCAGCTGAGATGTAGCTCATGAAGAGTGCCTGCCATGACTTGTCAATTCTTGCATACAAAATGGGGAAGAAGGCTTTATAGGAGGAAAATAACATGACAGCTTCAGAATAAAGCAATGGAAAGAACCAATGAGTTGCGCCTAAGCTTTTACTACTTTTAGCAAGATTACATTCTAAATTTACATCTAGCATACATGTGTCAAACCAACTCTTACATCTAGAATACCTGGGTGTCAAATCAGCCAGGATTCGACAGAATCTTTTGATCTTATAATAACACAGCTGCTGCTGTCTATAATTCTTAAAATAACTCAGTGATCTCCAGTCAGGGAAACCCGGCTGAACAGGCATCAACATGGCAGTTAATTGGATGGGAACAATCCATTTTGCTTCAGCGGCAAGAAAGATTGAAAGATGCACGCCAAGATGGCATGTGTTACTCTAAGATGTCAAGGCCAATTCGGCTCCTGCAGGCCCTGACATTGCGGTATCAACCGCCCAAGCCTTGTTTGTTGGGAGCTCATGTGATTGACTGTGTAAAAGATCAGTATGATCGGATGAAAGTCTTTGTTTGGTTGTTTGTGGAGTTGTATGATTGCTCGTTTCAGCATTTGTGTGATTTGAGCAATTGGCAGTTTATTTTTGTGTTAAATAACATTTGTGTTGAAAGTTATATGCTTGCTTGTGCATTTGTGCTTAGTTTGTGCGCTTGGCTGTTTGTTCATTTGTGAGATTGTTTGTTTGTGCAATAGTTTGTTTGTTTGTAAATCTGTGCTATTGGTTCTTGCTCGTTTGCTCGAGATTATTTGTATGATAGTTTGCGTGTGAGTTTGTGAAGTAGTTTGTGCATTTGAGTGAATGTTTGTTGTTTCTTTGCTTGTTTGTGCATTTTTTATTATTTTTTTTAGCTGTTGCACTTTTGCAGTTCGTTTGTAAATTGTGTGATTGCTTGTTGCTTGTATATACAATAGAATGCAATACAATATATTACATTACATTACAATACATTACAATACAATGCAATGCATTAAATCAAACCATCCAAGATCCAATCACAAAACAACACAACACAAAACGATACAAATTCCAGTATCATAATAATCAATCACCCAACAAAAACAATACACAATACACAATACAATACAATACAATAACAGTTAGATGTCGAGTAACAGTGTAGATTTCATCGACGAAAGTAACTTTTTTGACTAGTTGGCAGTGATCACTCTTTTCCGACTGATTAATTCTTAAGCAGGCATGATGAAGGGTTTTCTATTGATGCAAACTGACCAATGGGGATGTGTCATATCATTGGTCATCTGTGTCCACTGCTGTCCACTACTGAGCTCTTCATACCTGGACATGACAGAGATGTGTCCACTCTAGCACCACATGGGTGTAACTGGACAGTGGTCATTTGGGCAAGAAAAGGTTTTCCAGATTTTGTTTGCAATAGAATCTAGCGAGGTCTGTGTCTTTTTCTGCCTAACAATCCTGATAAGCATGGTTTTTAATTGAGAGAATAACAGTTTTCGGTCCAAGGAATTGATATCATATCATATTGTACGTCAAATGAAATAGTAAGAATTGTTATACATATATATAATAGTTACTCTGATGGCATTGGTGAAAACAAATATTAAACGTTTCAATCTCTATCAACTCATTATTACCTTAGCCTTTTAGTGCTCATCAGAAATTGAGTAACACCATATGGAATAGACGTCTTATCATCTCATCCTTACGTCTGCTTCTTGTCATGTAATCTGACTAAACTTCAGACTAGTAGAATATATTGGCACATTGAGACTAATTTATTCACATTTCATGGTGAGTATTTTTACCATTAGCAACTTATTAGCTTTACATATTATTCTATTTAGCTGTCCATGAAGGCAATAATATCACTTAAACAAATACCTATTGAATAAATATTTCATGTGAACTCACTTATATTGCTTGAGTATATCTTATTGCTTTTTTATTGCAAATCCTCTGCCAAAAATGGTGACGTTTGGCAAAATCAATGGTTACAGACCTCTTCCAATATTACCATATCAGTAGCTGCTGGAAACACACAGTGGCATGGCATATAGGCAAACAAAACAAATTGTCAGAATCAGGCAATGCTGACTTGCCCTCTTGTTGTCCCCCATAGTGTCATAGTCCCCCTAGTGGACAGTATAATAATCACAGGTTTATTATGAGCCAGCACGCGGTAAGGAAAGTATTGCGACCTAGCGATTTGTTGGTTCAGCAAATGACAGCAGAAATCCCCACTTGCCATATTCCTGCAACAAGGGGAGACTGCTTTTGACCTTTACCTTTGTTTGTTTGTTTGTTTGTCGCTTCCTTGTTTACATGCAGGTATTGGCTATTTTATTGTAAATATGGTAATTTTTTAATAATAATAATTCAATTATTGGCAGATTAGCAAACATGTTTCTTGGGATAATTTCTTAGATTTTTGTGATTCTATTCTGTACAAAGCCGCTGTTCTTTATGAAAGAACCATCTTTAAAAATTATTGTGAAAAGTACATCTATCTTAAATAAAAACCAAATATATATGATCAATCACAAACCAAAAAAAATCGTTCAGTTTAATATAACAATGGACTGTATTTATGGCCAGTTGAAGCAACACTAAATTCACTAATACTACAAAGTAACAAATATACTTATGAAAGATATAGCGAACTGGACATTTTTGGCAATATTGCTTATAGAAATGTTTACCAAAACATCCCTACTGTTGCAAAAGCCTTACAACACATTACACTATATCAGCAACGAAAATATAAGAATACATTTTGTGCACTAATGGCAATGTACCACAAGCTACAACTCCCATACCTTATGTTGCAAAGCTTAGATGAATTTTTTCCAGAGCTCATCGTCAGCCAAGTGGACCCAGGAGACAAATGAACAATGACATAGTATCAACGTCCCAGAATGCATCGCACAATTGATTGTCTTCAGAGGGACAATGACTACAAAAGCTTGACATTTTCTGTCTTCTGTACCGACTCGTTTTTATTAAATATTAATTCCTAAAAATGCTTCATTGTTGATACTGTTCAAAGTAATGATGATAGGTAGGTAGATAGATAAATAGAAAGATAGATAGTTAGATTAGATAGGTAGATAGATAGATAGGTAGATAGATAGATAGATAGATAGATAGATAGATAGATAGATAGATCGACAGATTAGATAGGTAGAAAGATGGATAGATAGATAGATAGATAAATAGATAGATAGATAGATAGGTAGATAGGTAGATAGGTAGATAGATAGATAGGTAGATAGATAGATAGATAGGTAGATAGATAGATAGATAGATAGATAGGTAGATAGATAGATAGATAGATAGATAGATAGGAAGGTAGATTATTAGATAGATAGATAGAGATAGATAGATAGATTAGATAGGTAGATGGATTAGATAGATAGATAGATAGATAGATAGATAGATAGATAGATAGATAGATAGATAGATAGATAGATAAGTAGATAGATAAGTAGATAGATAGATAAGTAGATAGATAGATAGATAGACAGATAGATAGATAGACAGATTGATAAATAGACAGATAGATAGATAGATAGATAAGTAGATAGATAGATAGATAGATAGATAGACAGATAGATAGATAAGAGAAAGATAGACAGATGGGAGTATTAATCTTATGTAAGGTCTTGTAATATCTTTAATAGTATATTATCATCTCACTTTTGAGAAATTTATAATATTCAATAACAAAAACCATGTGCAAAGGAAGGTTTTAATTGACAATTCTAGATGCAAAAGTACAATTTATAATCTCCTGTAACCCTATGCATTAAGTGGTCAGAAATAAACTATATATTTAGAGATGTTATGAAACAGAATACGTAAATAATGGTCAAATTTACAATATAGAGATTTAAGATTAATTTGATTTTGGGTCAAATATCTTTAGCATATTAATGCTTCTGATGTCAACAGAAATCATGTCTAATCTGATTTGGACCAGGGGTCTAAGTTTTGGACATCAATCATGAGAAGCGCTTTCTACCCCATCCTCAGCAAAATGAGGATATTTTTAGCAGGTTTGCTAGTCTGCTAGCTGCAGCTTAGCAGCTTAGAGATCTTAAGCAAAGTCCTTAGCACACTGTCCATCACGGCTTGAGAAAGATCTTCAAGTAAATTTCTGTGTTTGGAGGTTGTTTTGGCTTGTTTGGATGCATTGTGGGTAGCAACTGAGGAAGAGGCTGGATTGTCTTGTCTTCCGCTAGGGGTCAGCACAGGCGCCCTTTGTTCCTCTGTCCCTTGACAAATGCTTGACAAGAGGCCTTAAAAAGAAATCCTTGTCAGGCAGTCCAAGGCAGCTGGTAGGGAGACTTTCTGCACATAACCCAATGCAAAAAACTCCATCCCAGGGCACCAGACTCTCAGGGCAGAAATTGAGTAACTCAAATTGTCACGTGATGATGTAATATAACTGCAACTGAGTGGTCCAGTGGGTAATGTTCTAGCAAGCTCTACTGTAGGTCTTGGTTCGATGACTGGCCGGGACACTCTTCCTGAGCTACATCCCAGCAGCTGGATGTCGATTGCATGAGACGTTAAATTGGAGGTGCCTTGTACTTGGTGTCTATGCTGAGGCAAGTAAAAGACCCCACCCATGGTGAACTCGTAATTTCATATTTGAAGACACTAGTCTTCAGGAGGGTCCCTCTAAGACTAATTAGAAGTCACTATGCAGAAATAAATGCAGAGCAGCTGTGGAGTTATATCTTAAGGGTATATGACATATACAATGGCAGATGTTCGGAATGTCATGCGAGTGAAAAAATATGGCAAAGGTTCAGTACGTAAAGGTCAACCAGTTCTTTTAGGGTATTGAATAAAGCTTTTTTTTCTGGAAGAAACAAAATGTAATATCATCTAAAAATGCAAGGACCTAATAAAGGCCATTTTCTGTATATTTCAACCATGCAATAGTCCCATAAGCATTAAATATTTACCTGTTTATCTTTATTATAAATGGCTGCCACAAAAACAGGCGATCTTCAATTTTAGTTTTACATGATTATATAGTCTATTGTGCTATCTGAATGTTACTATAATTGTGAACCTTAGCTGGCTTTTGTGACCATTTGTAGGCAGACATAAGGATAAGGCTAGGAGTCTATACACCATATTACACATTAACTCCACGGTTGGAGTCTATTGCTTGTTCCACAAAGTGCAAGGCACTATCAATTTAAACCACTGGTAAAAAGTATCATCCATACAAGATCTATTGTAATATATATCTAAATAGTAACTAAAACATATATCTTAAGATACATATATGTGTTAGCAGCAGACCTTGTGCTAAATTCACTATGTACCAGCTGGTTGCTTTCCCATACCACTTTCTGGTAGCCCTGGCTGGAGTTGAACCGGGGTACTTGTGCATGGGGTTTTCTGCTACCCCATGTTTATGTACCAGCTCTTTAGACAACTTGGCCATTCATTATTTGAATGTGTGAGAATGTTGTTCCCACGTAGCATTGGTTCCATGCATTCATTATGCTATTAATAGCACAAAGACAGCTAGTGACATCTATCCATAATTTTTGTCATTATGGTGCACAGTGACGCCATCTGTATGTTAGCCCAAGTTTACAAGAAGTATAATGCATCAATAATGTGACTTGACTGCCGCAAAGGAATGCCCATAATGCAGCTAGTTACATAACACATTGTCTCATGGCCACGTGGGGTAGTATGAGACCTTACTGAACAACAGAGTTGACCATACATGGATTGAAGCCAAGTCAGAATTTTTTTTAACTTTCATGATACATGTTACATGGCCTAATGTACCAAATGCGTTTTTCATGCATTTGGATAAACGCATGGAAAACGCACATAGCACATTTGACCATGTATTTCTAATAGCTAATTTTACCAGAAAGATATGTCTTTTAAGCCAAAATAAAAGTGAAATACATCGCAGTTATATGGCAGTTATGTGTTAGATATCTACGAATGAATTGTAACTATCGTGCAGTGTTTCAAAGGTGATACAGTAAAACTGCATTCAAACATTAAAGATCTGTTGCAAAATATATATTACATAGCATTAACTAAAAATATATCTTATGATACATATATGTGTTATACACAGCTTTGTGTCAAAAGTAATGTATACCAGGTGGTAGATTTCCCATACAACTTTCTGGTAACCTGGATGATGTTGAACCGGGGTACTTGTGTATGGGGTGTACTGCTACCCCATGTGTATGTTATATAACCAGCTCTTTAGACAACTTGACCATTCAGTATCCCACCATCCAACCCCAAATTTTGCTATGAATGCAGAAGATGGATAGATAGATGGATAGATAGATAGCACAAACACATTTAAAGGCATGCAATATTCTCAATGACCTGACCTACCACTAAGGAATGCCCAAGTCTTATTAACAGGTGGACCACGTGGCCTAGTAGGTTAGTAAGACCCTTGTTGCATAACAGGGTTTACCATACATGAGTTCAATCCCAGTCTATGGATTATATTTATATTTTTTCACATTAATGACACATGAAGTTGTCAACAGCTTATTTTACCCAAAAACAAATTAATAAATAACTTTTAAACATTAATGGAGAAAATTATTACAGGGTATATAATTACACATGTATATAGACACTGACTTATAAGCCAACAAGGTGAAATTTATCATAGCTATTTTTTTAAATTATGATAAAACTCCAAAGATCTTAATGAATGATTTGCTGTCACATGGCAGTTTTGTGTGTGATAATTGTGGGCGTAATTTTTGAAAAATACGCTATGAACAACATCAAGTTTCATGAAAGTTAAAAAAAAACTTTTGTCTGGTCTTGAAACTATGCAAGGTCAACCCTGTTTTACAACAAGAGTCTTACTACCCAACTAGGCCATAATGTCTAACTGTGCAAATTGATATTGACATTCGTAAGTGGTAGGTCAAGTCAGCAAGGATAATGCATACATTTATATTGAAATTTTTAGAATTAAAGTTTCTGTTTTATATATATTTTCTTGTGATCTGCTATACTTCTTAACTGTATCATTTGGTGGCATACACTTGAGAAATCCCAAGACTGGCAATAAATACTGATACATTATATTCTTACTTGGACTAACATACAGATGGCGTCACTGTGCACCATAATGTCAAAAATGATGGATAGATGTCACTAGCAGTCTTTGTGCTATTTATAGCATAATGAATGTATGGCACCAATGCTACCTGTGAACAACAGTCTAATACATTCAAATAATAGCAAAATTTGAGGGTGGATGGTGGGATACTGAATGGTCAAGTTGTCTAAAGAGCTGGTACATAAACATGGGGTAGCAGTGCACCCCATGCACAAGGACCCCGGTTCAACTCCAGCCAGAGCTACTAGAAAGTCGTATGGGAAAGCAACTGCCTGGTACAGAGTGACAAAGGTACAGTATCTATTTAAATGTTTTTGTTTTGTTTACTTTTTTCATCTAAATATCTGTAATGTTATTTCAATGATTTTGATATTTTGTAGATTTGATAACTATGTAATACAGCTTTGCTATCTATTTAAGCAAAATAAAAATATGCTAAATCAATCAAGGACATAAAACTTTCATTTAATACTTTCTTGATACTTTCTCTAACATCAAAAATGCCATAGATATCTATACTGAAATTCTGTCGGTTTTTTTAAAGTGTAAAATTAGCATTATGAATATTTATTTTATCCTGAAAAATGTTGTCAAAATGGAAAAAATCAAATATCATTATATGCATGTCAAATATCAACTTATAGGCCTACATATGATACACCTGTATTGTAAAATTTTATACCACAAAAAATGAACCACATCAGACTGTTAAGGTATAGTATTGTTCTGACGTATTCTTTGCACAAATTAAACCAATTTTCTAGGAAATAACTAGTTATTTGAGGCCTAATTGTGAGGGAGAGGTACAAAAGAGAGTATTTTGGATATCTCTTGTATTCCCTAATAACTGTGTTGTACACAGGACCCAAGCTTTGATCATTGGCTGTTGTCACACATAATTATTGCAACTCTGAAAAGTGGAGTTTCTCCTGGCTTTGTGGGTCCACATTTTTTCTGGTCGTGAAAATCTCTTTGTTGTTTATTATGACATCATCATCTGTCACGTGACGACACTGTTTTAAAGTTGTATCTCTCATCCAACCAGTGATCCAAGCGATGATATGCTCTGTCTGTTAATGATAAAAATTAAAATTAAAAGAAATAAATGAAAACTCCTGCACTTTGCAATCTGGCATAGCAGCTATTTCATGAAAAATAATAATAATACTGAAAAAAAAAAACGAAAAGAGAATCTTAAAATGACAGGAAGAACAAAGGATAGAAAATAGAATACATAATTGCAAAACACTAAACGAAAGTTTTTGTTTTGGCATGAAACCATTTTCAAGTTTCAAAAGTGATACTAGACAACCTCGTTATAAGGACCACCTTATATATAGATAGATAGAGAGAGGAGAGGAGAAGAGAAGAGAAGAGAAGAGAAGAGAAGAGAAGAGAAGAGAAGAGAAGAGAAGAGAAGAGAAGAGAAGAGAAGAGAAGAGAAGAGAAGAGAAGAGAAGAGAAGAGAGGAGAGGAGAGGAGAGGAGAGGAGAGGAGAAGAGAAGAGAAGAGAAGAGAGGAGAAGAGGAGAGGAGAGGAGAGGAGAGAAGAGAAGAGAAGAGAAGAGAAGAGAAGAGAAGAGAAGAGAAGAGAGGAGAGGAGAGGAGAGGAGAGGAGAGGAGAGGAGAGGAGAGGAGAGGAGAGGAGAGGAGAGGATGATTTATTAATTGATTGATCGCCATCTAGGCAAACAGTACGATAAACAGACTGCATGAAAATTAGACAGTCATTAGACATACATACAGCTAGTCAGACAGACAGCTAGACAGACAGACAGACAGCCAGACAGCTAGACCGCAGACAGGCAGCTAGACATACTGATAAAAAAAACTGACAGACATCTATACACAACAGCTAGAGACAGCTAGACAGACAACCGGACAGCCCTCTGAGCTGGGTGCCTTGAGACTTAGGGACAGCAGCCATAGACATACACGGAGCATTAAGGAGTGACCCCTGGGGAATTATAAAGCAGAAATATCGGGGAGGGGATCTTTTCATGGAGATGACAAGATGCTCTTAAGGCACAGATTTATTTGTCAGCTCTCTTAGTTAACAAAAGCCCTCTTGGCAAGATCACCCGTGGGACAAAAGAATTATTTTTGTCCACACAAGTGGAATGCCGAGGACACGGTGTTTGTCATGATGGGGGAGGGCATTATGTCTCCCCCCCCCCTCCCACACTCCCCCAGGCTGTGGATTCAAAGTATTACACGCAAAGAATGGCGGGGGGGGGGAGGAGGGGTGGAGGGTAGAATGGTAGAAGTCAGTTATCTCGTAATCTTTGCCTTGTCAGTTTACTGTGGGACAACTTTAAAAGCTCACCTCACTATTAAGACCACTTCGCTATATAGACAACCTCACTCTTAAGACAACTCACTGTTTATAAGGCCATGTTTTAATAGCAGTGAAGTTTGCATCAATGGTTATCCAAATGCTACTTCGTGAATAGTCTGTGTCACTACATGGCTAAATGTGTCGTGTGCGTTTTCCATGAGAAGGATAAACGCATGGAAAACGCATGGTTTTTAGCTAATTATAATGAAGCAAAAACCATGCGTTTTCCATGCGTTTATCCAAATGCATAGAAAACGCACATGGCACAATTGGCCATGTACCACTCTAAAATTTCAACATTAATAATTGATTGTATTGAATAAGATTTATGAACACTCTGTTTTTCATAGCTATAAAATAACTATATATAAATGCACTGTTAATATGTATTTTTGTTGCAATTTTTTCCTGTCTTTATGAATAAATTAGGCAATAATTATTACAAAGCCCATATGTACTTGATGTTTTTAGGAGTGACCTTAAGAAGTATATTGATCTATTACAAAACAGTAAATATGTAATTGTGAAATAAATATTAGTATACTAGATGTGCAATGTGCAATGATTAGCTATTTTTAGAAATTATCGAATTAGCAGCAGAAGAAAAAAGCTTTTAATAAAAAAATTTGACTTCAACTGACTTGGGATATATTATATATACACGTGACTTGGGGTGTTACGACTATTTTTATGAATGTGCACGACAGAACATTTTCTTTTAAACAGGAATAGATCAATAGTTTATTGGCATGCAGTAGGGTATTTAAATAGTCTAGCTCAGTCTGGATTAAAAAAGGTTGAACGTTTCTTTCTAGCAGTACTGTATATTGTCTGCCAAAGCGAAAAATATCAGCATTACATAAATACATGGCCAAATGCGCTACGTGCATGGTTTTCACCTCATTTTATTTAGGCAAAAACCATGCGTTTTCCATACGTTTATCCTTCTCATGGAAAACGCACGTGGCACATTTGGCCATGTAGTTGTTACTATTTTAGAACTTTTTCCCTTGCATATCAGATGGAACATAACTATATCTGCATTTGGAATAATGATCTCAGTTTTTCATTCTTTGAAGTTTTTGATCTCGTATTCTGTATATTCCTTCACAATAGTACGCCATATCCAAAAAAAAAGGTAGAGAAAAAGAATACCCTCAAAAAAGTGTTGGAAACTTGAGTTCCAAAGGTGCTATATACACTACTTTGGCTCAGTACTAGCTCAAATGAATTCCTCTAAATGAAAAGATCTCATTCAAGGTTTTTTTCTTTTTTTCTTTTTTTTTTTTTTGTGAACAGAACTTCAAAGTAATAACTACAGTTCACAACTTTTCAAAGTTCCTGGCCTGAATTCGGTATCACATTTCTGTCATTTCAATTGCCTTGGTTTCTAATTCAGAAATTGATATTTCGCCTACCTGTAATGGCCGATATTCGAGATCCTGTCAAATTGAGGGGACATTTTTCATCCCCTAATGGCTATTCCTTTGGACATTTCGACCTGGCTGATAACCATTTAGACTTATTCAGATCAACATGCCACTGAACATGTGACGCGGACTATTAATCAACCTGACAATCATGAATGGAACATCCAATCGACAAACGTTCCGCCAACCAAAACGTCAGCCGAATGATGATGCACATGCTCTCCGACTGACTGACCGACCGACCAGCCGAAAGACCGACCATGTGACTGACCGATGTACCAACTGACTAACCTGTGTACCAACTGACTACCCAACCAACTAACTGACTACCCAAGCAACCAACTGACTACCCAACTAACCAACTGACTACCCAACCAACCAACTGACTACCCAACCAAACAACCAAAATACCACTGCACCTACACACCAACCAACCAAAAAGCTTTAAGTCATACAAATGTCAGTCTCAATGTCTCAAAGCTACTGCATGGTCTGAAGCTTACCCAGCTTATATGAACAACTGCAGGTAGACGTAATGATGAGATGGTATGGCTTCGAGTCCACACTATGTTACTCATTTACCCCATTTATGGGGTCTTTTACTTGCCTTAGTATTGACACCGAGTACAAGGCACCACCAATTTAACGTCTCATGTAATCGACATCCAGCTGGGATGTAGCTCATGAAGGGTGCTCGGCTTTGGATTGAACCCAGGTCCCGCATAAGAAAAAGTAAGTGTCTGCTACCATTATACCACCCAGATGCTGGTAAAACAGTTACAATATAAATAGATAGATAGATAGGTAGATAGATAGATAGATAGATAGATAGATAGATATGGGAAGTGCAGCCCTCTAATGTAAGTTCTTGCTGCTATCGAGGGTTGATTGATGAGGTGAGAGAGAGGAGGAGCCCATCCATGTTACACATTTACCTGATGGGTGAGATCTTTTACTTGCCTCAGCATAGACAATGAGTACAAGGGACCGCCAATTTAACGTCTCATCCGAACGACATCCAGTAGCTGGGATGTTGCTCATGAAGGGTACCCGGGCCCGGGATTGAACCCAATATAATGCTATGAACAACACAATATCTTTCAGATCTATTTCCAACAATGACTGGTGTTGTTGCCGCATCTCACAAACACACAGCCAACTAACATCAATTCCAATAAGACCCTACTGACATGGCGGCTTTATGCATGGCTCCTTCGCGTGTATCTATGAATCTGTGTGTCACCTATCTATGAAACTCTCTGTCATCTTATATCTATCTATGAAACTAGGTGGCTTTGGTGACAAAATGGATTGTTGTTAGCCAATTAGCAATGATGTTTCTGTCTGGGCCTATGGCCTTCTCTCAGCTGTAACTAACAGCATTTTGCCAATGATATAGAAGGTGGGGCAATTGTGCTCTCTATACCACACAAAACACGATCGTAATATTCCACCTTAAATGTTTAATAAGTTTATGATTACGCCTCATAAAACTGCCACAAATCAGTGATCCGCAAAGTACTTAACGCTTAGAAAAATCTCCAGTTTTATCATTCATACTTTATTAATTATGAGTTCTGGCATTCAAAAATACTTCAGTTAGTGTTGTTTAGAATGTATAATACATGTGTATATCTTAGATATTTGCTCTAAATCAATTCAGCTCTTGTAGTAAGTCTCATGAACAGAGAAAAAAGGCAAATATAATGATGATGTGACATAGTTTTGAGTCCACACCATGTTGAAACTTTACTGATTATATCAACTTGAAGGTCAAATATTTGCCTTGTATATTAATAAATCAATAATTTTCAAGACAATATAATTGTATTTTATTAATTTTTTTAAACAAATTCAAAAGTGGCAAAGCGGCATATTGCTGGACTTTTTCTAGGTGTTGTGTTCTGAGATTTTTCTTAAGGTCCTAGATGCGGTTTAGTTTTTATGCAACGTCTAGGCACAGTGCGATACTGCTGCGTATTTGTTTTCATTGTAAAAAACATGTGCATATAGAATGTGTATGGAGATATAACTTGAAATATGGCTTTACAGTTAAGAAATATGTGGTAGATTTCATATGCCACAAATGTATAATTTCTGCAACAAAGCGGCATATTTTTACTATAACATATGAGCATATCTAGTTGTCTGTGTCATAAAGTTTCTGAAGTATGATCTAAAAATTGCTTGTAGATAACCAACATAAAACATACTTTGTATGTTGCTACAATTGGCTATAAACTAGCATATTTTGTACAGAACATGTGTATAGACCTTTCACATGAAGTAATCTAAATCTGCAATCTAAAAATACACGTTTTACCATGCCATTACAAACGCCATGGAATAACGTTCTTTGGGGGACTGCTGCTCCATCTGGCGGTGGATCCACGCTTATCACGTGACTAGGGTGAACGATCTGCTGGTTTCACGCATGAGCGAGCACGATCCTCCTCGCCCCACTGCCCACGAGCGCGCTTTCGCACCTAGACGATCGAAGTTCGCGGGTTAAAAGCACCCCGTTGCGAAATATGGCGAGAGGGTGTGAACGGGGCAATATAAACCCATTAAACCGAACACCTATGAAGAGCCTATGAACATCCATTAATCCATTATCCATTTTGAAAAAAACTGGTTTGTTTCGATAAAGCATTATCAATGCGTTGAGGTTTTACGATTATTTCGAGATGATACTGATTAAGCCACTGAAATGGTGTCGTTTAATGCTATTCCGATAGGTAGGTAGGTAGGTAGGTAGATAGGTAGATAGATATATAGATAGATAGATAGATAGATAGATAGATAGATGGGTAGATAGATTGGCAGATATATAGATGGATAGATAGAAAGATAGATAGATAGATAGACAGATAGACAGATAGATAGATAGACAGATAGACAGATAGACAGATAGATAGAAAGATAGATAGAAAGATAGATAGATAGTTAAATGGGTAGGTAGGTTGGTAGATAGATAGATAGACAGATAGATAGAAAGATAGTTAGATTGGCAGATAGATAGATGGATAGATAGATAGTTAGATGGGCAGATAGATGGGTAGATAGATAGATAGATGGATAGATAGATAGATAGATAGATGGGTAGATAGATGGGCAGATAGATAGATGGATAGATAGATAGATAGATAGATAGATAGATAGATAGATAGGTTTATGTAAGACTAACACGTGCTAAAACTATGTACTGATGTTTATTCAAGTGTATGTGATGCCAAACAAACAAATCTGAATGTACATTTCAAATTGGTATTTCATCGCATAACAGGAGAATCCTAAGAAAAACTATTCTTTGTCTACATGCAATTTCTATATTTCTAGATAGTTTTTATTAGAAAGACAATGTGTTAAAGCTTTGTTAGGTCCATGCTATTTTTTTTCTGGTTGGAACAATAATTTGTGGCAATTTTTTACAAAACCTGGCTGCTTAAAGCATGGTAGAGTAATCTATAGTTACAGCTACGCCCGAAACATTCTGACAGTAATTGTTCAAAAACATGAACACCATTCTACCTCAAATGGAAAGTAATAACATAGTCCAAAATGCCTCACATAGGCCTGGATGTCTCCGCTATTTTACGAATTAATGGAGTGGAAAGCTACGCTCGGTTTTTTGTGAAAAATAATAAACGAGACAATGGCAGTTTCATATAAAAGGAAAAAGAAATGTAATATTAAGAACAAGATGCCACACCAAGACCAATAAATGTAAAAAATGCATGTAAGACATTTAAATTATTAAAGCTACAGGAATACAGGTGTGTACACACCAGAAGAGATGTAGGCCTACATATGTATAATATTTATGTAAAATGTATAGAAGGCAAAATAAAAAAAATACATCAGAAATAAAAACGACAAAAAATATGGCATTTCCTGCAGCTACATCTCAAATCTTCATAGCTCATGTAAATGTAAATGCAGGATCACAGTAGAGTGTATGTTACCACAGGCAGGCCTGTTCAATCATGAGCCTTTCTCAACCTTGGGACTATACAGCCTAGTACACAGAATTACCTGCAGGGGGGTAAGCACTACAATCGCCATCACTGTCCATAGCCATAGCTCCCCATTTACACCTAGGTGGAGTGGAGCAATGATGTTTACAGAGGATCTGCTCAGTTCCTCCAAGCCATGGCGGGGGCTTGAACCCACGACCATCTGTGTATAATTTCAACACCTTATCCACTAGACCATGGCATCCACTACAAAAACACCAAACTACTAGACTTGCTTAATGCGTTTCACTTTGATTTTCCAGTTTGACTGAATGATTACAGGATTGGTGGTTCAATGACAGGTGTTATTTACCTAATTATTGAGTTGGGGCAGCTTTTTACACCTTGACAACTGTAATATAAGGGTTTAAGCTAAAACAGTTCTCTTCTGTCATTATTGCATCATCTTGATGGTACTGGTCTGAAGCTAAGTCAGCTTATATTACCAACTGCAGGCAGACGTAATGATGAGATGACAAGGCTGGATCCACACCATGTTACAAATTTAGTTTAATTACCCCATTGGTGGGATATTTTACGCGCTTCAGCATAGACACCGATTACAAGGCACCATCAGTCTCAAGCGATCGACATACAGCTGAAATGTAGAGCTCTCACGAAGAGTGCCCAGACCAGGATTCGAACCTGGGTCCTTCAGCAGAGCTGAACAATACCTTAATCACTAGACCACTGAATTGCCCTGTATGGTGCACAATGTATTTTTCTTTCAACAATATCCAGGCAATTTAAGCAATTAAATGTCAATTTGCATTAGAGCTCAAGTCTATTGTTAAAACCTGCATCAAACTTGCATCAACCCTCATGAGGATGAGACAGCAGCTCAAAGCACTTTCATTGAGTGGAGCAAAGGGATTCATAGACATGAATGGACAAAAGTAGCGGTTGCAATTAATTGAATGTCCTTCACAAACTAAACGATCACTAGGCCACACTTGACCAATGGACCTGAAAGCTAGTGCTCCCATTGATTTGAATGCATCTAGTGATCGATCAGTTTCAACAACAACCCAACAACAACAGCCTAGCCCACATCATCCACTCCACTCAATTGATTGTGAAAATCTCAGTTTTGTAAAGCAGCGATGCCAAATGACCAGCTCTTGTATAATAGCTATAGCTAGCTGCGATCTGCATTGATTCGGTCCTTATTATTGCAACTCTCTGGTCCTAGATGCTAGTCCCACCTAGTAGATGCCAAGCTGTTTACTGGCAAGTTGCTGGGCTGTTGCTTTTCTGAGAAACTGGGGCAAAGGGGTGTTAACCAGAACCAGTCGACAGCTGCTGTAAGATAGTCCATGTTTAGACTGACATCTATTCAAATGTATCAGGCACAGCACCTTGCCTTGCTTCACCCCCTAACATGATTAGGAACAGTGATGAAGACTCCTCTTATAATGGAAGCACATCTCAGGAAGGATTATCTATCGACATGATCATGCCTCACTGACACTTCTCTGATGTCATTTAGATAAGCACTAGTTCTATCTAAGCATGTATCTATGTATAATCTATATACATAGGTAGTTATCAAGATATTTAGATAGTATCTATGTGCCTTTGTTTCAATGAACATTTGTCCATTTTTCAACTAGAGCTTAGCTATCTATCTATTTATATATCTATCTATTATTCTATCTATCAATCAATCTATCTATCTATCTATCTGTCTGTCTATCTACCTGTCTATCTGTCTACCTGTCTCTCCTCTCCTCCTCTCCTCTCCTCTCCGCCTCTCCTCTCCGCCTCTCCTCTCCGCCTCTCCTCCTCTCCTCCTCTCCTCCTCTCCTCCTCTCCTCCTCTCCTCCTCTCCTCTCCTCTCCTCTCCTCTCCTCTCCTCTCCTCTCCTCTCCTCTCCTCTCCTCTCCTCTCCTCTCCTCTCCTCTCCTCTCCTCTCCTCTCCTCTCCTCTCCTCTCCTCTCCTCTCCTCTCCTCTCCTCTCCTCTCCTCTGTAGTTACCCTATTATTGCTCTACTTTTCTTGCATGGTCAATGTCAGAGCCTGGCCATTATATTGATGCTGAAACTACCAGGTTAACGTTCACATGTAGCTCTGATTTATTTGCCTGCCTCAGCTACACAGCTTTTCCTCATTCACATATCCTCTGCTGCAATTTGTTACTTTATCAGTATGCTTGCTAAGACTCCTAAGCACAGTGTGCACATTATCCGTTATTTAAGTGGTCTTATATCTTTAAGGGATTAAGTGTAGATTAAATGCACTTTACACAAGTTTATTTCCTTGGTTTTCCAGAATAGTGGGCCTTTAGGGGTGTGTGTATTATACACAATATCTCTAGTGTGATAGACATATTTCTAATATGTATGCACGTTTCTGATTCATATTTTTTATAATTGTGAAGACCACCTCACTATGGCGATGCTGTCTGTATAATTAGGTCAAGAATTAAGTGACCTTAATAGCTAGGTTATGTCTTAAACATGAATTTAGTGTAGCTTAAATTCTCCTTAGGCAAGTTTATTTCCCAGTTTCATAGTTATAAATCGTTTTTTGTATGTCTTAGATCCAAACTAACATTTAGATGACATTATGAGAAACTTTGTTCATTTAATATTACATCGAACGCCTCCAAAGTTCTCAAAATACAACGATTTCAGCATAAGGTAAATGTCAGTGAACCTTAAACCTTAGAAATATTCTCCTGTGATAGTTGCTGGTACACTTATAGCTGTGCTGTGTGCACTGTAGGTTTGAAGGGCTTCTTCATCTGTCAGTTGTTTTATGATTTCATCATTTGTCTTTGTATTGTTGTGGTGTTTGTGTTTCTGTCTGTGTGTATTGTTTGTCTGTATTTTCTCTTTTATCTGTATTTTGCTGTCTGTTTATCTGTCTTTTATTGGTATACTGTCATTGCGTAGTTTATGTTCTATCACTTGTCCTATTTCATTATTTGGTATAACAGTTCGTTTTTTTATAAGTATGTTTTTTTTTGTTCTTTTTTTTGCGATATTAATAAATTTATAATCCATCTTTTTTCAAATCAATTTTAGGGATGAAAATATGCATTGGAAACTCTGAGCAAAAGCACCTCATTATTAGGACCATTAGGACCACCTCATTATTAAGAACACCTCACTATCAAAAGACTACCTCCATATCAAGACCACTTCTCTATTAAGAACACCTAAACATCAAGACCACCTCATTATTAAGACCACCTCACAATTAAAACCACTAAATATTGGACTATAATGTATTCTGGCCAATGGATTTTACCGCTATTAAAAACAACCTCACTACTAAGACCAGTAAATAACACATGGCTATAATGGCGAGGTTTCATATATCTCATGTGCACCAGCTCAAAACTCAGAACTCTCATCAAATTGTTCTTAATAGTATTTAGTAGTATTTACAGAAGTTATTTACAGATGCTGGAGGAACTTATTGGTGACTGGCTATTGTGCGAAAACCCTTTCAGACGCCTACAATTCTATATTTAAGGGGGGGGGGCTGAATTTGCACATTTAGCAGTTAACACATCTGTACAGGAGCAACCACATGTGTGTTGGGATGTGCCACAAAGCAGAGAGGGCTTGATTATGCAATTTGGGGTTTCCAGTATCCAGGGAAGTCTCTTTTGGTCCTGTGCAAATATAGAGCACTGGATTTTTTGACCGGGCGGACGCATTTGTGTTGACATTGGGCTGAGCATCTCAGAAACCCTTCCCCCTTCAATTACGACTTAACTCACAGCAGGGTAAAAAGAACCACCCCTTTCCAATGCCTTCCAATGTGTGTGCGGTGCTGTATTGCATGTCATTCACAGCATGGAGTGCCCCCCTTTCTCCACAAACTATTCAATCGGCTCCCCTCGCAAGAATCTCCACCGCCAAGCTAAAAAAGTGGAGGGGAATTTTTCTCCTTGCTATACTCATGTTCTGTCTAAAACAGAACACTCTTCACTGAACTCCAGCAGCTGTATAGAATCCATGTGCTCTACAATTTCTATAGAACCTTGAGCACAGAACACTTTCATACACAAAACACTCCTCATATCAATCTCTATATGGACTCTCATTGTCTGGGTTTTTCAAGCACCTGGGAGGTATACTCTATTCTGTCGATGTTGTGAAGGAAATTATTCGTATAAATATGCTAAATAACTTTGTACAACAGAGAACATTTCCATATTATTCCATGCGTTAAAATTCTAGCTGTCTATTTGATATGTATCACTTAATTTAATATTGTTATGCAAAACTATAGCTGCACCCAATCAGTTATGTGTTACACATATAACAGACAGACAGACAGACAGACAGATAGATTGATAGATAGATATTAGATAGATAGATGGATGGATGGATGGATAGATAGATAGATAGATAGATAGATGGATGGATGGATGGATGGATGGATAGATAGATGGATAGATGGATAGATGGATAGATAGACAGATAGATAGATAGGTAGATACTACAATCCAGCCAGTATACATTATAGTTTGCTAATTAATTACCAATGTATGTCATGTATTGTTGCATGGAGTGTACACTAATTAGCAATTTAGCAGGATGACTGTTGCAACGCATGAGAATCCCACCTGCCAATCACCTTTAGATGGCGCTTGAATGTAATTAATTCCTACAATCTGCTAGAGGCGCCAGGAGCTCTGAATATCCACCATTTTGGCTCCAACGACAAGTCCAAATCTGTGGCATTGGAACTGGTGACTTTCGTAAACAAAATATAATCTCCTGTTCTCACAGCTTGACCTCTTTTTGCTTAGAGACTTTTCGCAAGGTCTCAGAGCAACAAAACCCATCTCAATGCACAGATATCCTTCACAAGGCCTGGGGAAGATTCGCACCTTTTTCGATATATTTCAAAAGGCTCAAATTTGACTTTGAAGTCACTGGGGATGCGATGTCATTTTCAACTACGCACTCATTAAAACTGATGACCCCAACTAGTCTACTAAAGACTTCCTTTTTCTTTCTTTTCTTAGGCTTTTGATGCATTTTGATTATTTTCTTCTTTTATATCGTATTTAGTTCAAATGCCTTATTTTAGTTGAGATAATTCCATGTAGGTTTTCATGATAGCATGATTGAAACATGCTGTGATTGATTAAAACGTTAAAATTATGTTTTTCGATTATATTTTCTTATTTGTCAATATTTTATCTATTCTATTCTATTCTATTCTATTCTTTTCTATTCTATTCCATTCTCATGCTATTTGTTGCAGTTGAAATATATCCTCGTCTTTCTTTATTGAACTAATAGAAATATGATTTGTTATATAGAATAAATAACCCTAAGGGAATATTCATTTTGCAAGGGCCTAGTAATTATCTCTGAGTATGCGGGCTTCTTGAATTCTACTTTTCCACAAGCATATCATTGAATCTGTCCTTCATTTCTCAATGGTTATACTAACATAATCATTAATTTATCCGGAGATATAGTGGGATTTCTCGTGATAATCATTTTGAGCCAATGATGTCATTTTCCAGGCATTTTACAATTTTTTTTCCTTACTGTCTGGAACCGTACTGCTAATGGTTTTAGTTTCTGCCACCGCCACCAGGGGCGCTGGCGTCGATTCTTTAGGCACGTGCGCCAACAGCTCCCTCGCATATCGGATTTTGTCTCCGGCGTGAAGAGTTCCTCTGACTCTGTGACAGGAGAGCTCCTCGATTGTTTTTCTGCTATTTATAGCTTTTATAGCAACAATACTGTGACGATAAGGCTGTATATGCACGTAAAGAAGATTGGATTGTACTGTCCTGCAATTCTCAACGAATGTCAACATGTTTTCTCGCTGGCTTACGCAATTTCTGATACTGTCGTCTGCTGTGTGTGCTGTTCTCAGCGACGGCGAGGAGGCTGTACCAGGTAGGTGCTGCTTTTCAACTTTTAACTGTTCCACTTCTGGGAGGGTAGTCTATAATTGGTTTCTGTGGCCAGAAAATGACTGATATAAATGGAAATTTATGCTCTTTATTAATTGTCACATTTGACAATACCAGATAGGCTATGTTGTTAGTTGGGCGACTGTTCCACTTCTTGGGGTAGTCTACCAATTGGTCTCTCAGGACAGATAATGACTTCAAATGTATTCACTTTGACTCTACATTTTTTGTACAAAGTATCATTACCTACTCATAGCTTAGAAACACTAGCAATACAAAGATATATATATATATTTATATAGTCCTATTTCAGCTAGATAGACGTTTCGCTTAGTTCAGTCATTTAGCTGTGAACAACTTAAGGTCTGTATATTATAAACAGACTATTAATAATAGTAATAATGATTTATTTGCCTCACATTGAGAGAGTATCATACATGGTAAAATATATATCTAGTAAAATCAAAAGCGTAAAATAAAACTGTTTATAAAACCGTCATATTATTAAAATACAATAAATCTCATTAAAAGCGTGGCATTAGCAACACCTGTGATTTCAACTAAGTTGTACAAATGTCAATGATCCCATGAGAGGGATGGCTTTTAAGCTTTCTTAAGTAGGTCTATTTTGTTTTTTATTACGACTTCAGTGAACTGTTTAGAAAATGTGATTGTTTGTCACATCATTTTGTTTGTTTGTTACAATTCCAAACTTACAAACATGACATAAAACTCTACATTATACTGCCCTTCTATAATTAAAAATATGAAATATAAATTTAATGTGAATATTACTTATATTCAATGTTGGTGGGTTCCAAATCTGGCAGTTATTGCTGTAGAGAGGTGCTTTTTGTAGAGATCTCACAAAAACAGAGTTCTAGAATCTCACAAAAACAGAGTTCTGGAGATGACAGCTCCAATAGATTGATGATGATACGTATCTAAAAGGCTAATTTATAACCCTATTAGGTTTGGATATATTAGGACTCCAATGCTATTCAATTCTATTCATGTTTATCATTTCCATTTTTCTTATGCTGTTTTTTTTCATTATATCAATATGCATATATAAATGAATCGCCAGATAAAATTCCTAATGGAAGTATCAATATCATAGCTTTGATATTCCTACAAATAAAATGGACAGCTTTGATATTCCTACAAATAAAATGGACACAATATGAATTATTTATAATTGATAAAGAATGAGTATATTTGACAATGAGAAAATCCTGATTTCAGGAAAATGACGAATTTGCAATTCTTAGCCTAAAAATAAATAATTCCAGTATATAAAAGTATTTGCTGAATGAAATTACCATGGAGCTATCTATCCATTAAGACTACTTCATTATTTGCTGAATGAAATTACCATGGAACTATCTAACCATTAAGACTACCTCATTATTAAGACCATATAATTAATAGTATTATGACCAAGTTTCACTGTATTTTAGCTCTATGTAAGACCACCTCACCATTAAATCCAGTTCGTTAGCAGTTCTTACTATATTAATATTCTTGGTGATATGATAATAAATTATTCAATGACTGCTGAGGCCAACGTCAACTGTCTTTAGCCATTTCCTCTACCAATAGCTTTTGTATTTTTGATGAATTCTTTCCCCAATTTGGGAACAAAGAAGCTTACATAATGCACTCCTAGTAATTATGAGCATCTGTGATGTGACCTTAGATTTTATTGATGCAGCTTTAGTTGTCAGTGCCAGTGTAGGGCCAGTAATTGCCTTCATAAGATGAGAGTGCACTCCAAAACTCACCGTTCACTAGAGTGCCTGCAGTATTTAGTTGAGCTAATTGTCATTTTGGCAGTGGTCCTGCATGTCATATCATTCACAGATGCTGTAACTCATTAAAGTTGGAAGCAGGTGTTAAATAAAAGGTTGCCCGGGGCAACTTATGGAAAATAACTTTGGATTTCCCATAAATACCATAAAATATCGTAAAGTGCCACATATCTGTTGTTTTATTGCTTTCGATCTGATGTTAATGGGACCGGGCCACAAATCGAAAAAAAACGGCCGAGTAGAGCGATTTTTCATTCATACAGACCACCTCACTAATAAGACCACCTCACCATTAAGACCACCTCACCATAAAGACCACCTAACCATTAAGACCACTTCACCATTAAGACCACCTCACTATTAAGACCACCTCACCATTAAGACCACCTCACCATAAAGACCACCTAACCATTAAGACCACTTCACCATTAAGACCACCTCACTATTAAGACCACCTCACTATTAAGACCACCTCACCATTAAGACCACTTCACCATAAAGACCACCTCACCATTAAAACCCCCCTCACCCCTAAGACCACCTCACCATTAAGACCACCTCACCATTAAGACCACCTCACCACTAAGACCATCTCACTATTAAGACCACCTCACCATTAAGACCACCTCACCATAAAGACCACCTAACCATTAAGACCACTTCACCATTAAGACCACCTCACTATTAAGACCACCTCACCACTAAGACCATCTCACTATTAAGACCACCTCACCATTAAGACCACCTCACCATAAAGACCACCTAACCATTAAGACCACTTCACCATTAAGACCACCTCACTATTAAGACCACCTCACCATTAAGACCACCTCACCATAAAGACCACCTAACCATTAAGACCACTTCACCATTAAGACCACCTCACTATTAAGACCACCTCACTATTAAGACCACCTCACCACTAAGACCATCTCACTATTAAGACCACCTCACCATTAAGACCACCTCACCATAAAGACCACCTAACCATTAAGACCACTTCACCATTAAGACCACCTCACTATTAAGACCACCTCACTATTAAGACCACCTCACCATTAAGACCACTTCACCATAAAGACCACCTCACCATTAAAACCCCCCTCACCCCTAAGACCACCTCACCATTAAGACCACCTCACCATTAAGACCACCTCACCACTAAGACCATCTCACTATTAAGACCACCTCACCATTAAGACCACCTCACCATAAAGACCACCTAACCATTAAGACCACTTCACCATTAAGACCACCTCACTATTAAGACCACCTCACCACTAAGACCATCTCACTATTAAGACCACCTCACCATTAAGACCACCTCACCATAAAGACCACCTAACCATTAAGACCACTTCACCATTAAGACCACCTCACTATTAAGACCACCTCACCATTAAGACCACCTCACCATAAAGACCACCTAACCATTAAGACCACTTCACCATTAAGACCACCTCACTATTAATACCACCTCACTATTAAGACCACCTCACCACTAAGACCATCTCACTATTAAGACCACCTCACCATTAGGACCACCTCACCATGAAGACCACCTAACCATTAAGACCACTTCACCATTAAGACCACCTCACTATTAAGACCACCTCACCATTAAGACCACCTCACTATAAAGACCACCTAACCATTAAGACCACTTCACCATTAAGACCACCTGACTATTAAGACCACCTCACTATTAAGACCACCTCACCATTAAGACCACTTCACCATAAAGACCACCTCACCATTAAAACCCCCCTCACCCCTAAGACCACCTCACCATTAAGACCACCTAACCATTAAGACCAACGCACGACTAGGACCACCTCACCATTAAGACAAACTTACTATTAAGACCACCTCACCATTAAGACAAACTTACTATTAAGACCACCTCACTATTAAAACCAGCTCACTATTAAGACCACCTCACTATTAAAACCAGCTCACTATTAAGACCACCTCACTATTAAGACCACCTCACCATTAAGACCACCTCACTATAAAGACCACCTCACTTTAAAGACCACCTCACTATAAAGACCACCTCACTTTAAAGACCACCTCTTTAAAGACCACCTCACTATAGAGACCACTCACTAATAAGACCACCTCACTATTAAAATCAGTTAATTAGCCATTGAATTGATTGTTCAGTGACCTGACACCAGTATTTTTTGCATTTAATTTCTAAAATTACATCCTAAAAAAGTCTACTCAATAATTTATTGATGGTAATTAATAGGCTGCACGCAATGTGCTGTGTAATTTATTCAGATTTGGCTGCAATTTGTTATTTTTATTTCAATTTTGTTACTCGTTTTTTGAAAGTTGAATAAATTAGGAACACGTGTGTTAATAATGAGTATTCATGAGTGAAAGATGAATAACGTTTAAAGGAAAAGTAGGTCAAAATATAAGTTAAATCAAAATGGATTATATAGTTTAATAAGATGTTCAACTGTTAGCCGAGTTGCTGAATACAACAGGGGTAATATAATTAACCCCCTGTATATGTGAGGGTACAGAAGTTCACAATGGCCCTATGCAATATTTATAGCACTTACTGAGAGTCGGGCAACTTCAGCTTCATGTGTATAAAACATATGCCACCTGCTTTCATATTTAATATATACATACATTTAGGGATTGTACTTTTTTCCTTTGATAGTTCAATGTGGTCGAGTGGTTAATGTATTTATAGCTCTCTGAAGGGCCTGGGTTCGAATCCTAGCCCAGGCAGTGTACTCTTCATGAGCTACATCTCAGCTGCAGGATGTCAATCGCATGAGATGTTAAATTGGAGGTACGTTGTACTGGGTGTCTATGCTGGGGCAAGTAAAACCCCCACCCATGGGGTGAATGTATAATGTGGTGTGGATCCAACCTTGCCATCTCATTATTACATCTGCCTGTCATTGTCATACAAGCCAATGAATTTCAGATAGAATTATAATAAAAAATTCAATTAGGTTTAGGATGAAATGTAAAATCAATTTCAAATGCAGTATGAGAAAGTAATCGAAATGTTCACTAATTGTTCCTGCCATCACACCTGTACAATCATGACATTTTTATGATGGGGCGTATTTTGACACCAATTTGCTTGAACTAATTGGGAATTATAGTTTGACTTGGTAATATGATCGCATCTACCTGAGGCTAAAAAGATGACAGACCATTGATTGAACAGGAGGCAGATGATCAAATAGAAGTCTAGGGGGAGCCTCCGTTTTGTCATTATTTTCACCATCCATCACTCATCATTGATTACAACTTCCCAGTACAAATTGCACTGATGCTACGACCTATAGGTTAATGGTGCATATAATTGGCTTAATATAGATATTAATTATGATTTATGTTCAACGATAACTGTATCTTTTAAATATTTTTCAAATTAATCATCAGTTTGTTGCTGCCTGTATAGGTATGTTTAATACAGATATTAATTATGATCTGTGTTCAACAATAACTGTATCTTATAAATAAGTTCAAATGAAATGAATAAGAAATTGGTAGCCTTTACATGTCAATGACTGAAAATAATAATGTATTTTTATGAATTTTTTAATGATATTCATTTAACTATTGATATTGCCTTAATTCATAAGTTCATGGCATTTCCTGTTTGCCTATGTATTTAACATCAACAGGTGAAACTGCAGCATCACTAACAGCAAGCCAATTAAACATGCATGTGATATGATTTAGATTAATAGTGATCGGATGCTGATGCAGGTAGTAGCAGCTTCAGCAGCATCAGCTTCAAAGGCATTTTATATTCTGACTAATGTGAAGCATGTCTTCCTGCTTTGGTGATAATGACATGCTTAAGGCCAAACTGTGCAGAGGCCTGATTGAGTGGTGAGCCTTGACAAGGTGTACCACAAGGGGACTCTCTGCCACTGCTTACTGTTCAAAGCTACTGTAGCTGTCTCTGTACAGCCAACTAAATAGTTTGCCTAGAGCATAGCACTTATATGTACATTAAGCAGGCACCCTATTAGTGCAAGAATTGCCTAGTACCAATATATTGGAAAGTGAAATGTACATAAAAAAAACTCTTAGAAATGTCAAAATATATTGGCTGAAGGTCCCGGGACCAGGGTTCGATCCCAGGCCCAGGCACTCTTCATGAGCCACATCCCAGCTGGATGTCGATCGCATGAGACGTTGAATTGGAGGTGCCTTGTACTCGGTGCCTTGTACTCGGTGTCTATGCTGGGGCAAGTAAAAGACCCCACCCATGGGGTAAATGTGTAACATGGTTTGGAGCTCCTAGCCTTATCATATCATCATTACGTCTGCCTCCGGCAGCTGGTCATAAAAGCTGACTAAGCTTCAGACCCAGAAGCATTGAGACATTAGATGTTAGTCCATTTGTAAATGTCACAAGGATATATTTTGTATAGATTTGATAGCATTCTAAAGATTCTCTTTAATACAAACTTAGGAACATCAACTTGAAGCTACAACTAGTCAATCCAAGGCAAACCAAGCCATACCCTACCTGGAGAAACCTATTAGATGGCTGAATTGCATCCCAACATTCCAGAAACGAGATCAATAGCTACCTTATTACACAACGTATTTTTGTGGTGACTTCGAGTGAAATGTCTATCGTGACGAGGTCTAAGTAATCAATAGATAGTAGTGGCTCAATCATAACGGTATACTTAATTATAGCTTCAAGTAGACAGCTTTAGCTAGATTGGTTGGTTTAGTAGCAGGTAGCAGGGTGTCTAGCTCAGTCTAGTTCAGTCTAGCTCAGTCTAGCTCAGTCTAGCTTGTGAAAGACTTGACATCAGATCTGGGTTTTACTGTACATTTACTGCATGTTTTAAGAATAGCTGTAAACATTTGATAACTATATTTGTTTACAAGCTATATCTGTCCCTAGCTTTATTCACCTTGAGTCATCTGCCTACAGAGAGAGTGATGCAAATGTAACACAAATGGCATCTCATCTAAGATGCTGGTGACAGCGATGATGCATGCCAGTCATTTTTATGCTATCGTTACAGCCTAGGAAAAGGCAATACATTTCAGCTGCCATCAGCTGCCATGTCTTACTCTAGCTGCTGTCATCTTCATGGTGGGTGGTATGTCTTCAGCTCCACAAACTGCCTTCAAAATACTTGCAAGGCAGGTTTGTTAAAATGTATTCATAAAATGGCTTGTACTACATAATTATGTATAAAGTTTTAATTAGTGGACTAAACAATGTCTTATACAATGTCATCCAAAGGTAATAAAAACAAGGCCTATATTTACATACAATGAAAAACTTCCCTCACTCACTAGAAAGACCACAACACAGACCACAAATAAAATACAATACAATATAATACAATATAACAATACAATACAATACGATACTGTATGCATACAATACAATGACATGCTAATACTATATCATACAATACACTACAATACAATACACTACAATGCAGTACACTATGGTACACTACAATACAATACACTACAATAAACTACAATACAATACATTACAATACAATATTATAAAGGTTTCATTACATTGAATCTTATTGTGATATTATTTAATCTAATATTGATATTGTAATCAGTATTTGTGATCTGATCTGTGATTTATCCTCTATCTTTTATGTATATTTACTTATATATTATTTCGCTTTAATACTGAATGTCTAAGAGCACGACTCTGCCCAGAAAACATCAAATTATGGCAACTGGGACCTTGAACGTTAAGCTGTATATTATGTATAAAATAATGAGAACTTGTGTATCATATTTCTGTAGATGTAGTTTTAGATAGACGTAGTAGATATATATTGTGTATCATAGAAATGAGGCTGAATTCACAATGTAAACAGACACAGTACACATGTCCTTAATGTTTATCATAACAACTGTCTGTGCCAGTGTGCTAGGGGCATATTGTTTTAAAGCTAATAGCTGCACCTAAATCAGGAAATTTGTGTAAAACATTTTATTAGATTATTTTTTGGATTATTTCTTAATTGTTTTTTGGAGCATTGATAATGTGGTCAATTTGGTGGAGATGAAAGAGTCCACACCGTGTTAGACATTAACCGCATGGGTGGGGTATTTTACTTGCATCAACATAGACACCAAATACAATTCCCATCCAATTTAACGACTTTGTTTTTTTATTTCTTAAATGCTCTCTGAATCACTTTAAAGCAGCAACTGGATTAGTGTTGTGAAGTGATATTAAAGTTAACTAACTGATTAATATTGATCACAAATATTACTTCGTAAAACTATATCATCTTCAAACTGAGATGGTTCGTTGTCACAGACTTATGAGTTTGTTGTTGGATCTTTTGTCCTTTTAGTTTTGTCTCTCCAGAAACAATGAATTTTGTGAGAAAGCACTAGCACACGTAGAACCAACAGTCTTGAGTCTAGGTTGTTTATCAGCATTTATCAAAGTTTATCACCATGCCAACTAAGCAAGCACTGGCCTAATCCATCAATTGGGGTCTGGCTGGCAGCGATTAATAAAGATGACACAAAGTTTTTACTTCATAAGCTGCTCCCATGACTTCATAAGCTGCAGGCTGCTGGGCTTCTGCCATATGAGATCCAATCATATAAGAAGCGCACAGCAGGCGCCTTGCGGTACCCCATATTGCAATATGCTGCTGCACAGTTTTTTTATAGGGAAACAGTGCTATTAAGACCACATAAATTTATATTCAATGTCTCAATGCTACTAGGTCTGAGGATTAGTCAGCTTATATGACCAACTGCCAGTGGCAGACGTATTGATGAGATGATAAGGTTGGTTCCACACCGGGTTACACATTTATCCCATGGATCCGGTCTTCTTTACTGCCTCAGCATAAACTCCGAGTACAAGGCACCTCCCATTTAACGTCTCATGCGATCGACACCCAGCTGCTGAGATGTAGCTCATGAAGAGTGCCCGGGCTGGGGATCCAACCCTGGATTTAACCCAGGACCTTCAAAAGAGACCATCAGTCTACCCAGCTGCTATGTCATATAACCTGCATTAGTCATTATAGTTAGGTGGTCTTGGTGGTCTTAGTAGACCTTCTAAATGTAGAAGTACCCGAGAATACAGTTGGAGCAATAAATTATAGACCTAGTTCTAGTGGTCTTGATAGTGAAGTAGTCTCAAAGCAGAGCTCCACTGTAAATATAGATGGTATAAAGCTGCTGTGTGTTGTTAAAGTAGAAGGAAAACACTCTGGTTAAATTTCAATTGGAAAAGCAAACACAATCTAGCAGTAGTAGTGGCAGCTAAGAGGGTTGGAAATGGGGATAAAACTTTCATTTAAAGGTCTTACTGCCCTGCTTGAGAGGCTAGAAGGAAGCGGGCTTTAATGGTGGAGTAGAGAACTCTTTAATGGCAGCGCATTGAAATCTAGGTCTAGAGACTTTCCATTGTCCAAGAGTTGAGGAGGTTGTTCCACAGAAAATGACTTGCATTGGCATGCAATTGTGCTGTAGTCAAATATTTCTTCACTGGGGTAGGTAGTGTGGTTTATATAGATTTTTGATGATATATTTCTTTAGCTGGATTCTACGTAAAGTAGTAATATGCTAAAATGAATGAACTGTTTTAGTAATCAACAACTTCGACAATTAGACATATTTTGTGCTCCATTTATTGACCTCGGTAGAGAAGTGGTTTTAATAGTGAGGTAAGATACACAGAAGATCTCTTTCACTGTCCTGATAGACAGAGTGGGGACTATACAAGGATCTAGTTTCAAAGTATCAGATACAGCTGGCCCACAAACTCTTTGTCTTTCACTGCAAGATGTTCTTGATACTTTGGTGGTCATACGAATGATACGATAAGCTATATGTATTAAAATATCTTTGTGCTGAGTAAGCATATTCTTGATCCCATGAAGAAGATTTTTTTTTTCTTGGGATGCTACAGATTCGGGCAATTTGGTTGCAGTAAATTGATGTTGCTATATATTGCAGTAGGACGGGGTAGGCATTACTTAATAAAGGGCACTTCTAGATGCAACAGATGCCCTCTGGGGTAGAGCTGAGGCATTAGCAGGTCATTAGGCCTATGAATCGGCCTTTTAATCTGACCACGTGCCCCTGGTCACCTTGGGCTGTCCCTTGGTCACTCGTGGTCAGCTCAGAAGAGATTGAACGCCACCTAGGCCCTCTGGTGGAGAGCTAGCTGTCTTGAGGGTGTCCATTTGTCAACCTAGGGCAAAAGCGCCTACTGGTGACTGAGGGGTCAGGTCATACGCAAGGACAAAATCATCCCCCCCCCTCCTCACTGCCATTGTCTAACTTAAGGGTAATTTGCACCAAGCGAAGACATCAGCAGGGCTACAGGAGGGTAAATAAATCACTCCTATGGATGCACCAATGTTAAAGCAAATTGCTCCAAAAATGAATAGAATAGAAAAAAGACCCGCAGCAATTATCCGCAACCCTGTGAAATTATGTGCTGTCAGCTGCACTCAAATTTCAACTTTGTTTTCTCCCCACACACAGAGATGTTTTGCTGAGCAAGAAGTGCATTTCAAATTGACAGTTTGTGCCACATTGACAAATAAAGGAGCACGAACCAGAAAGAGGGAACACCTGTCCGGGCACTCTTCGTGAGCTACATCTCAGCTGGATGTCGGCCGCATGAGACGTTAAATTAGCGGTGTCTCGTACTCTGTGTCTAGTCCGACAAACTGCCTATCGACTCGCAAATGACAGCAATATTTCGGTCTACTTTGTATCGATGCTAAAGCAAGGAGAAGACCTCACCCAGGGGGTGAATGTGTACCATGGTGTGGATCCAACCTTATCATCTCATCATTACATCAGCCTGCAGCAGCTGACTAAGCCTCTGACTAGTGGCATTGAGATAAAGCCACTGCTTTGCTAATAGCCAGTGATTGCAATCGTAGAGTGTCTGACCCCAGAAGGGCTACAACAACTGCATGCTGGGTGTATACTCCTCAGGGAGTTGAGAAAGGCTCAAGCTTGAGTGGGCCTGTCAAAGGTGTAATTGTAATGTTGGCAGAGCCGGTTATCAAGAATAGCCAGCGAACAACCTAATACTATTACGTCACATCCTATAGGGTAGGTTTCTTTCTGCATCACAGTGTTTATGAAATAGTTTGTGTGCGCATTCTATTTGGTAGATGTGAAAACTGATATGGTATTTCTATGGACCGCTATATATCAAGAT
Source organism: Alitta virens (assembly GCA_932294295.1). NCBI lineage: Eukaryota > Metazoa > Annelida > Polychaeta > Phyllodocida > Nereididae > Alitta > Alitta virens. The sequence goes on along the minus strand of OW028578.1, from coordinate 1,249,670 downwards.
GGGGGCTCCTCACCGGATGTTGGTGTCGCCATCAGTCTTGGGGTGAGGACAATGACATAATCTGTTGTGGTAGCCATTCAACGCTACCGGAAGTCAAGCAATTAGGGTGACCCTAACTTCCGGGCAAAAAAGCTGCCGCCACAATGACCGACAGGCGGGTGAACGATGGCCTTTGTGACGTCACAGGGCAACAATTAGGCCAGAGGGTGAGGCTCCTAATGCCCCCCAGGACAGGGTGCTGGGGAAAAGAGGGGTCTATGCTTTGATAGGCTGATGAAAGAGAATGCTTCTAGCTCTATATCGGTCCATACATTTGGTTCTATGGGAATGTCAGTTCTAACTGAAATATTCTCCTTTTTACTAAAATCAAGTGAAAGACAATAAATATTATGATTCTAGAGAAATATCTGAGTTCTAACTGAAATATTCTACCTCTACCTAAAATATTCTACCTCTAACTAAAATATTCTACCTCTAACTAAAATATTCTACCTCTAACTAAAATATTCTACCTCTAACTAAAATATTCTACCTCTAACTAAAATATTCTACCTCTAACTAAAATATTCTACCTCTACCTAAAATATTCTACCTCTAACTAAAATATTCTACCTCTACCTAAAATATTCTACCTCTAACTGAAATATTCTACCTCTACCTAAAATATTCTACCTCTAACTAAAATATTCTACCTCTACCTAAAATATTCTACCTCTACCTAAAATATTCTACCTCTAACTAAAATATTCTACCTCTAACTAAAATATTCTACCTCTACCTAAAATATTCTACCTCTAACTAAAATATTCTACCTCTAACTAAAATATTCTACCTCTAACTAAAATATTCTACCTCTAACTAAAATATTCTACCTCTACCTAAAATATTCTACCTCTACCTAAAATATTCTACCTCTAACTAAAATATTCTACCTCTAACTAAAATATTCTACCTCTAACTAAAATATTCTACCTCTAACTAAAATATTCTACCTCTACCTAAAATATTCTACCTCTAACTAAAATATTCTACCTCTAACTAAAATATTCTACCTCTAACTAAAATATTCTACCTCTAACTAAAATATTCTACCTCTAACTAAAATATTCTACCTCTAACTAAAATATTCTACCTCTAACTAAAATATTCTACCTCTACCTAAAATATTCTACCTCTAACTAAAATATTCTACCTCTAACTAAAATATTCTACCTCTAACTAAAATATTCTACCTCTAACTAAAATATTCTACCTCTAACTAAAATATTCTACCTCTAACTAAAATATTCTACCTCTAACTAAAATCAATAAAAAGGAATAAAATCAAAGCATTCATCCTATATTTTTTATCTCTTTTTGTACCTATCTTATTTCGATATGTGAGTTCTTACAGAAATATTCTACTGGTAACTGAAATCATGTGAAATAAATACCAACTACAAACAATAGTAACAATATGCTTAATATCATATAGCTGCAGTTATTTTTCCATTATTGTACAGTTCTTCTTTCTGTTTTTATGTGACCAGTTTTTGTCCTTTATAGTTCTCTTGCATGTTTCTGTTTTTTCTGTCTTGAATATTTCTTTCGTCTGAATGTTTTTCTATCAACGGACTTGCTTATACACTATTCTTTGTGTACTCTTTTTTTATATTTCTAGGCATTTGTGCTATTATATTTCATGATTCCCCTAAATACTATAGTAGCACCATATTTTTAACTATGCGATTTTGCTGTTGTATTGTGCATTTAAAGTAGACACTGGTTACAACGAATCTAGTATCAGATGCTTTTAAAACGGATGATAATAAATGCATTGTTATTTTGAACATTTGTCTGAAGTCTTTTTCTTATAGAGTTTTAACAGCAAATCTGTGAATTAGCAGTTAAATGAAGCTCTGAAAATGCTGTTTCTTTCATGTTCATATCTCTGATTCATGCTTTTCATCTTAATGATCCAAATGCATGATTTAAACGAAGCCCAATCGCCCCAGGGCAACATGGGCTTTTTCACCTTTTGACACAAAATTCAAAACAATTTTCACTTCAATACTTCAAAGCAACAATCAGCTTTTGAAGCTTTCAGACTGTCAGTTTTGGAGCTTTGAAAGTTTTTTTCTTCTTAATCTGTTGGATACCACAATTGACAGTGAAAACAATGTTGTTTATGACAGCTAGTTTAAATGTGTTGCACTTGCTCGTTTTAAATAGGTCTTAATATCTAAGCGTACAGTGTAGTCTAGTGGTTAAGGCATTGGCCAGCTCCTCTGAAGGTCCCGGGTTCAAAATCTTGGCACATGCACTCGTATTGAACTATACTATGACTTACCATTAAAACGTTGTGAATTAGGCCTAGAACTTGTGTAGTCTAGTGGTTAAGGCATTGGCCAGCTCCTCTGAAGGTCCCGGGTTCAAAATCTTGGCACATGCACTCGTATTGAACTATACTATGACTTACCATTAAAACGTTGTGAATTAGGCCTAGAACTTGTGTAGTCAAGTGGTTAAGGCATTGGCCAGCTCCTCTGAAGGTCCTGGGTTCAAAATCTTGGCACATGCACTCGTATTGGACTATACTATGCTTACCATTAAAACGTTGTGAAATAGGCCTAGAACTTGTGTAGTCAAGTGGTTAAGGCATTGGCCAGCTCCTCTGAAGGTCGTGGGTTCAAAATCTTGGCACATGCACTCGTATTGGACTATACTATACTTACCATTAAAACGTTGTGAAATAGGCCTAGAACTTGTGTAGTCAAGTGGTTAAGGCATTGGCCAGCTCCTCTGAAGGTCCTGGGTTCAAAATCTTGGCACATGCACTCGTATTGGACTATGCTATTGATTTACCATTAAAACGTTGTGAAATAGGCCTAGAACTTGTGTAGTCAAGTGGTTAAGGCATTGGTCAGCTCCTCTGAAGGTCCTGGGTTCAAAATCTTGGCACATGCACTCGTATTGGACTATGCTATTGATTTACCATTAAAACGTTGTGAATTAGGCCTAGAACTTGTGTAGTCTAGTGGTTAAAGCTTTGGCCAGCTCCTCTGAAATTCCTGGGTTCAAATCCTAGCCCAGGCACTGTGCATGAGCTACATCTCAGCTGCTGGATGTCGATCGCATGAGATCTATCCTGAGGCAAGTAAAAGACACCACCCATGAGAGTAATGTGTAACATGGTGTGTCTCCAACCTTATCATCTCATCATTACATCTATCTGTATTCGATCATATAAGCTGACTAGGCTTTGACCAGCGGCATCAACACAATACAACACAATACAATAACAGTTTTGTATTTAGTCAACTTATTAGCTTTAAAGTTAGGAAAGGGTTTTCTTTCAAAATACTCCACTGCTCATACAGTAATTTACAGCTCACAAAAGTAGTTTCTAGCTTAACAGGTGAACTGCCTTTCAGTACTGAGGCTTTGACCTGCTTCCCTGTTTCTGAAATATCTTATGCATATAAATTTGAAATCAAGCGATCCATTTCACCATTTTACATTCCTTTAATATCTGAGAACTTGGGAGTGTAGCACGGGCTCTATAGAATAGGATGGTCTGTCTGTGAACTGTAGCCACACTGTGGAGTTGAACCTCATCTTAAGAACACCTGCCACTAAGAGCACCACTATTAAGACCACCTTACTATTAGACCACCTCACTATTAAGAACACCTCACCATAAAGACCACCTCTCCATTAAGACCACCTCGCCATTAAAACCACCTCACTATTAGACCACCTCACTGTTAAGACCACCTCACCATTAAGACCACCTCACCATTAAGACCCCCTTACTATTAGACCACCTCGCCATTAAAACCACCTCACTATTAGACCACCTCACTGTTAAGACCACCTCACCATTAAGACCACCTCACCATTAAGACCCCCTTACTATTAGACCACCTCGCCATTAAGACCAATTAAACTTGCGCCAGATGTCGTCTTAATAGAGAAACTCCACTATAAGTTTTCCATTGGAAACACCTCGCTGGTAAGGCATACATTTTACACTGTGGTCTTAATATATAGGTTATGGTGTATATGGACCTATTTTGTAAAATATGTTAGCTGCATAAACGCTAAAAGCTTTGTAATGGATAGTAAGTTTTTACCTTGCTCAGAAAAAAACCATAGCGTCAGATTTACAAAACGTCCATGGGTCAAAATGGCCAGGGACGAAACGGCCACAAGGTCGAAATGGCACTTAAGCCAATGAGGCAGTTATGTGTTAGGTGGTCATCAGTGATGTCATGTGAGTCTCATCACGTGTATTGTGACGTCACAACGGATCGAATGGCCTTTTAGCATTGCTTTTAACAGCTAGGGTTTCAAAAATACATGCCTACTTTCAACAGTCCCCATTATTGGCAGGTTATTTTACTGCGCGTTCACGTGCTGTCTGAAACTCCAATATTTTCAGTTTCTTTTCTCCATGTGAGTTTTCGGAGGCCTAATTGACTAAGGAAACTCATTGCCTGGGTTTGAATGACAGGGCTGGTAATTACAGCAATCTTATTTACCCTCAACAATGAGGCATCTAGAATTTAAAGCCTTGGGTCTATTATTTCCATCAAGTGAGTCTAAATTGCTTACAATTACGTATCTCTTTTGTTTGGCCATGCTGACTAGCAGTGAAATGTAACCTCATTTTGTGAAAAAATCTTCTCTTTCAATAAAGCAATTTGACATGTCTTATTATGGGAGATTACTACAAAATTTTAGCTTCATTTTGTAGTTACAATTGTCTGTCATGTTTTGTGAAAATATCCCAGACATTTTAGCTAGCTATAGTTTGCTAGAAATTCTAGTGCGGCCCCAAAAACAAGCAATTCTGTCATAGCATTAAAGGGTATTTCTTCATAATGTAAAGGGTCATTTAGTGTATTGTAATATGTAGTTTGGCTCCAGCATAACACATAATTGACACATGAAATACACATTATATAAGGCCTGTTATGTAGATGACCTAAATACTATATGTGAGTGATAATAAACAGTGCGAAATATAGGTTATACACATGTATTCCAATGTGAAATAATGACTCTTTTTCAAAACTTATGATTCCAAATGTTAGTATAATAATCTAATTCAATTATTCATCATCACAATATGTCCATTAGGCAGCTATTAGGCCTATTATCCAACCTTTTGGAAAATCGATGCATTTTTAACTATGTTATTGTTATCCAGGTTGTTAAATCTACGCGTGTGTTCTTCAAACAGCAACAAATCCAGATTGGTGCATACTGAATTATTTATCTTAATGATTGGTGAATTTTTCTATGAGAACAATTTCATTGATGAGGACATTAAGAATTAACGCGTGTGGACTCAGCCATTAGTTCAGTGCAAAGTTGAAGTTATGTATGCTAGTGTTGGTTGAGTGCCCTATTTATAATTTCAGCCAGTGATCACATGAATTAGGTCCTGTGTTTGTGTCTATGAATTATTAATCTATTTAGCACTTTCAGATGTTTTTATGATCCCTCCATTAATTTATGTTATCAGCTATTTATCTATTTATGATTCATAATAGTTCATGCGATGTAGATAGTGTGTATAGTTACAAGTGCATTCAAATATACAGAACACCTCACAATGAAGGCCACCTCACCGTTAAGACTACGTCATTATTAAGACCACCTCACTGTTAAGACCAACTCACTATTAAGACCAGCTCACTATCAAGACCAACTCACTATTAAGACCACCACACTATAAAGAACACTTGACCATTTTAAAAGACCACCGATTTGTTGACAATTTGATATTCTTGCCATCCATTGTATTTAACCTCTCTGTTAAGACCACCTCACTAATAAGACCAATTAATTTTGCACCAAGGGTGGTCTTAATGGCGAGGTTTCATTGCATGGCATGTGTCTATTGCTCGTGCCCACATAGCGTTAGTCTTCACTTTGACATTCATGCAATTTCCTAGGAATTTGTCAAAAATCCACTTCATGTCAGATAGATCACGAAACCATGGCAATTCATTTTAAATAATGATCCAAAGCGCTTCTCAAGAAACTTCAATTGTAGGGCAATTTCCATTCCAGTGATTCTTTGGTTTTCTCATTTTTGACTTTTTCACCTTTTCCTAATCTCTTCCAATGCAGTTGTCAGAGTGATTTTAAAAGTTCCCTGTCCTAATGATAGATCATTTTCGATCGGGGTCTATTCCAGAGGTGCTCTCTGTTATTAACGCTTATAGCATTGTCTCAATTGACAGGTTTGATCAATGAGTTGTACATAGAGCAGACTCCATTGATGGAGGTCGTCCCCACTCGTTGCACGGCCATTATGCATCATGAATTGATTGATTCTCTTCCATTTTTACTCGTCTTAATGTGAGTTTCGTGTTGAGCAGACGACATGAGACTCGGAACGGAGAAAACGCGGGAAACTGCGCGCCATCCATCAGACGCCTGTCGCGCGGCCAGTCGACTGTAAACATGGCGCAAATTAGCCAACAAATGATGTCCCAGCTAGCCCTGGCAAGTCGCCGATTGTGATTCACAATAACTGAGAATAATCACAGAATATCGTCAGTGTGAGCACACAGCAGCTACTATGGTTGTGAGACCTTTTAGCACCATGGCTAACACACAAGCCAACTCCGCGCCATTTGGAGGTCACAGCCAAAAGGCCCTAATGGGCTGACAAGGACCTATTTGGGCCACCCATGCACGGTGCCTGTACAGCCAATGCAGCTCCAATGCTCCATAATTTGAGGAATAGAATGGAATAGAATAGAATAGAATAGAATAGAATAGAATAGAATAGAATAGAATAAGAAAATGTATTGCTATATTTGCACATGGATAGAGTAAAATAAAATACATTTCCTAATCACTATAATTCAGATATAGAATTGAATACAATAGAATACAATACAATACAATACAATACAATACTATAGAATAGAATACATGTAGAATAGAATAGAATGGGGGTCTGAAATGGAATAGACTAATTTGCCGTCTGTGTCATGAATGCAGTAATAGAATAGAGTAAAATTGAATAAAATAGAATAGAATAGAATGCTGTCTGTATCACAAATATAATGCAGCAATAGAATAGAATAAGGTCTACAGCTTACAATGTTCTGAGCATGATCACTGGGTCTGGCTTTGGATATCAATGAGACTTGCAAAAGATGTCAGAGAGCGAGAAAAGCTAGACGCGGTGTTTTGCATAGCCATAGCATTGTCTGTTTACTCCTCACGTTCCGACATGTTTGTTATGAAGCCTTCAATTGTTCTATTGTTTGTCTCCGTAGTTTGGACAATGCAAAATGGCCATTTCTCATGTAAAGTAATGAAGACGCTATAATGCCACAGCAAACTTTGTTTTCCCCATAAAGAAACTGCCCGAGTTTGCATTTGTCCATGTTTGTGTTTGCGGGCCGTTGCTTAGTAACGGTTTTAAAGCCATTAGAAGCGTGTTATTGGTTGCTTTTTATAGTCTTTTTTGGGGGGTAATTACTGTTAGAATTGATGTCGTTATGCAAAACAGGTGTCATTGCTTTTTACATGTTGATGGTAAACAGTCGTTTAGAGCTATTTAGCATCCAAAATGATCGATAGTAATTAGTGATATTCTTTATATGAATAGTCCTGACAGCATCCCAAATGTTCAATTAGCTTTCATCAATCGCTTATGCTCTCTACAGCATGTTAATGTGAGTGCTTATTGAAGCAATAATAAGGTATGTAAGCACACAACTTTTAAGAGTTGATAACCATAATAAAGAAGGTTGAATAATATCACTAACTAGCATGAAAACTTTGTCATTTGTAAGTCATTGTTACAATTCTAACTGTCATTTTTTATGAATCAAATTACATTTATTTGACTGTATGATTGTGCATTTAAAACATGTCTGTCTGGGATCATAACTATATTTAGAATGGCTGCCTAGTGGCAGAGTTAGACTACAAAGTTAGTCAGAGTCTGTTTAGTCATTATTATGTAAGCTGACATGTGGTTGAATTAGTCATTATGAAATTGACTAAGTGACCAATTTACACTGGAAACTGTTTCAGTACTATCTGCCTACTGTCTGTGTTTGTGTCATTCCATTGTCATTGTCTGTCTAGTCTGTCTATCTGTCCTTACATTTACCCCCTTCCTGTGTGTTCCACCCCTCTCCATGACCCCCTCAAAAAACTTTAAACCCCCATAAATCTCGAAAATGAGTTATGTCGACTTTTAATCTTAAGGCTGGGAGTTAATTTCACGCCTCATTGGTCAATTTAAACAATCAAGTGACACTGTTGCAAACTTTTACAGTTTTCTTGTTGGTATAATATCAACTGAGTTATGAAATGAGTTATGAAATGAGTTACCCAGCTGAGTTAGAGCCTTGTGGTCCTGCAAAATTAACCAGTATTATCATGGCCTCAGTGGGGCGGAACACAGTAGAAAAAAAAAGTTTGTTTGAAATTAATACGAAATCGATAATTTGCGCATGAGAAATAGAATGGAGTTCCGCAAGGCGCAGCATTAGCCTAAATTATTATCTAGGAGTGATTGTTGATGGTCGAATTATTCCGAATGGCAGATTTAATGTATTTGGGAGTGAAAGAGAAATCTCTAAAAGTACACCATTACATTGATCGAGCATCAGACATGCATAATCTGCTGTGTATTGAGACTGATCAGTTCCCCTCGAAATCGGTTACAATACAGACCATCCAGTTACAGTAGAGACCTCCCAGTTGCAATAGGGACCGTAAAGTTACGTCTCTATTTTCAGTCTCTGCTTCTGTATATTATGCTCCTGTGCCTTTGAAGCATGCAGCTCACCGCAAAACCACAAAAATGCGAATCCAGATATTCTGATATTGCAAGCCACAATCTATGTGTGTTGGGGAAATCAATTAACAAATATCTATATATCGATCAATCTATCCATCTATCCATCTATCTATCTATATATCCATCTATCAATCTGTCTATCTATCTATCTATCTATCTATCTATCTATCTATCCATCCATCCATCTATCCATCTAGCTTTCTATCTATCTATCCATCTATTTATCTATCTATCTATCTATCTATCTATCTATCTATCTATCTATCAATCACCTTGTAGACTTCAAAGTATATTTGAATGCTTGGTGAATATTCTTTTTAATTGAGTACTTTCCCAAAGGATGAAATCACAAAACCTTCAATTTTCTCGATGTGTGTTTTTTCCTTATTTTCTTTTTTTTTTGGGGGGGGGGACCATCTGGCTACAGCTATTACGCAATCAGGAGGTGTACACAGAACTCTCGGACTTGCAGGGATTCGCGCCTCATTCCCAAATCTCGCCTAAGACGAGGATTAATAAGATCCCGCGAGATCTGATGACGTGAGCGAGATGTTGATATTTGAAGTTTGGGGGGGGGGGGGGGCGGGTGAGAGTAATCACATCAGGAAAATCATCAGAGGATGCCATGAGGGGGGGGGGAAGGGGAGTAGGTGGCGCTGCAGTCAGAATGTAAACAACCCCTAAATGCAACCAGTTTGACTGTTAACTGACAAAAATGTAATGCACACAAAACTCCATCAACTGTCATGTCTGCTAACAAACAAAATGCCACTATCAAATTGACGACAGCATGGTGATTAAACATTGAGTCAAATGGAGATTTGCTTTTCTCACTCTAAATACACTGCCAAAATACACTCTAATTTAAAACCGTGTTTTTCTAGATGCGCTTTTAGATTAAACATGAAAGTGTAATATACTTTGACATCACGGAATAGTTGATTAGATGCGTGTAAATATAGAAAATCTATGAGTTTAGATATTACTTATACAGAAAAGCTGCTCAGAGTTAAGTCATACATGTTATGGCTGTAAAAGTACGGCTGCTGCTCCATTTCAAAGGAAAGACTTAATATTTTTGGAGTAACTTCAAACAAACCATCAGAAGTTACAAAGTCACTATAAGCATTCTTATCGCCACTGTTTCTTAAAAACTGTTACCTAGCAAATATATAGCAATAGTACGACGCCACCTAAGCAAGCAACATCTGATGGCTGCAAAAAACAGCCCGCTTCTCTGGGCGCCAATTCAAACAGACATCTTCCAACTCCAGTTACTAGAACTTTTACTCAAATACAGAGTCTTCAAATATCTGTTACTCGGTATATATTGACAGAGAAAGATCAAAATTGGTTACCATGGCAACCGAAAGTGTCGTTACCTTTAGTTTCTAACTTTTGGAGTTATACAAATCAATCTAGTGTTTGGTATTAGGATGTTGTGGGTGGGTGGATTAGGGCTTTACGTCCTGTATTTCTGCACCTGATGGGCTAATAAGGACAGGCAGGGACCATAGCAATTAGAGGATGGATGAAACAGCCATCCAACCTAGGCTCGACTGGGAATCAAACCCGAGACCCAGTGGTTGGAAGCCCTGCGTGCTACCACTGTTGTAAGTAATGAATAGTATTGTCAGTATGAAAAGTATTGAATCAATGTTCTTTGAGCGTGTTTCTTAGGAGCTGAGTGGTCTAATGGTTAAGGCATCAGTAGCTCGTCTTAGGGTCCTAGGTTCAAATCCAAAATTTGGTGGTCGTAACAGTGAGGTGGTCTTAGTAGTGAGGTGGTCTTTAAGTATCCATCGAATAAGCAAGCAAATAAAAAAAACACTGCAATAATAATTACCTCCTAGGCAGTTATAAACAGTATAATTGCTTCTATGAAAGCATCATAACTCAGTAACATTGATTATTATACGACTTTTAGTTATTGGATTATGAAAATGCATGCATCATTTTGATATGAGCCCATTCACAGAAAATGATTTCAACTTCAGTCAAAGCACTTTAATTGCCAAGGGACTGAACTAAATGTAGATTTTAGAGGAGTTAAATTTCTGTACATTTAATGCAGTCACGAATTTAAGTTGCATGACAATTATAGATTGTGTATGAAATAATGCCTCTGTAGTATAATGATCACATGAGACGTTAACTTGGTGGTGCTTTGTACTCAGTGTCTATGCCGAGGCAAGTAAAAGACTCCACCCTTGGGGTAAATGTGTAACATGGTAGACTCTAAGCAGCCTGATCATCTCATCATTACGTCTGCCTGGAGCTGGTCTGGTCATATAAGCTGGCTATGCTTCAGACTAGCAGCATTAAGACGTTGAAATTGAGACATTCTGTCATCTAATAAACTCTTATTAAAGAATCTTGACTAACTACCCTCTGTTTAAAGTTGTCGAAATGACCAAATGTAGTCAGAATGACTAATTGATAGTCTACAATAGTGTCATGTAGTTATTTCGGACTGATCCCCACTTTAAGGGTGATAGCAACATGATAAGGCATTATGATTGGGCAACATGATTGGGCAGCATGGTTGGGAAGCATGGATGGTAGCATGACTGGGCAGCATGTTTGGGCAGGACAGCATGATTGGACAGGACAGCATGATTGGGCAGGAAAGCATGATTGGGCAGCATGTTTGGGCAGGACAGCATGATTGGGCAGCATGACTAGTCTGGTAAGCGAACCAAACTTGTTATATCAGGATTGGCATAACTCATTTTTTTAGCAGAACATGTCAATATAGACCACGCAGCGACATACCCTCAATCGTTGTTTACGCTTATCGATCTGCTGGATCAATCGCCTTTTTAACCCCCGAAACATTCTTCGATCCCGCAAACGGCTTACTTAGGACTCTCCGCAAAACTTCCACAAGTATTTTTCTTTTCTTATTTATCTTATTTTTCTGCAGAGAATATCTACAGTCCTGAGAGCTCTGTATTTATCATTGTGCCAATTCATGCTGTATTTAGAAATAAGAATATCTGCCAATTCTATTAGGTTTTACTGATTGATGTCTGACATGGGTATTCATCTCAAAAAGATTGTTTTCAGAGGATTTAAAGTTCCTTGAAGAAACAACTCCTAAATATGAGGTTTAATTTACATGGGAATATATATGATCAGAAAAATGTGAGATGTTTTCTCTTTATCTATAACTCCTATATCTGGCAACCACTTTTTCTCACAGATGGATTAAGTGACAGATGTTGTCTGTATCATTTTTGTGGCTTCTGTTTTAACGATGAAAAATTTCCTTCTGTCTTGTAAAATAAGATACCCTAAATGTTTGTGAAAACTGTGCTGTTTTGGAGACAAGATATTCGTTTTTAGCTCTGGTATTAATCTGTTGCTTCTACAGAACAAACTTTGCATCTATGACAGGGCTAAGCCAGGGTATATGGTCGATATTTTCACCAATTAAAAGTTCTGCATGAATCTTTGAAACTATTGAACCTCGAACACAGGAGACTTAAAGGTCGCACGTGGCACGTTTGGCCCACGTGGGTCGGCCATCTTTGATTTTTTGCTCCATATTTGGTAAAAGTGGCACAGATTCAACAAAGGGTATTGACATTCCAATTGCAATCTTTTTGACAAATTTTAGATGTTTTTGCCATATCAGTCTTTTTAAATTCGTAGTTTTGTATCGTATTTTCATTTATTTTTATTTTTAATATTGCTTCAACTATCTATATATCTATCTATCTTTCTATAAAAACATAATAACTTATTAATAAATGATATTAGCTAATTCTGACTTACTCTTTGGCTGATTAATGCTATCATTAAGAGCCATTTTAAACACTGTCAAAATACATGTAGCCAATACATTGTTAAGAAAAGCCAAAGAAATGAAACAAAAGAAATATTAGGCTAAGAAACCATCTAAATATCAACACAAATAGCTGTTCTTTCCAACCTGTCAATATTATGGGGAAATAGTTCTTTTAAATGGTTTCATTACTTGAATCATCTCAGAAGCTCTGTGATGATGAATGCAAAAAAAAAACAGATATAAAATATTTATATAATTCATTCATATACAAAAAAACATGTTTGTTTTGTAGGATTTATGATGATTCATAATTCTTGCCATATTGACATGTGGATTGTCGGAAATTTCTAGATATACCTATAATATTCATTAAAAAAAGTGTTACTTTTTTCGGTTTAATAATTCTTCATTATTTCTTGCTTGGATGTTGCAAATTTGCTGTGTATATTTTGCCATGCTTAGCGCAAAAAAGGCATGTTTTTATCATGTGATATCGAGCGAATATGATGGCATATTTCACATGTAAATCCTGATGCTGTTTCTAATATTTCCTGGACTATCTTTCCTGTAATTCGTTTTTTTCGAAAATGAAATAAAATACAAGATAAATATTACTGAGAATATGCAAGAATAAGCTAGGTAGAATTCAGATTTGGCAGAATGCACTATCTGTGCTATACACTGGGTTATATAGTTGACTATTGAAATAGTCTAAGATTCTAGCCAGTCTCTTCTAATGTCATAGGTTTGACTACTAGACTGACTAATCTGCAGGCAATTTAGTCATAATGACTAACATCATGGTCAAATTCGTGCAACATTACTCAATGATTCACTAAGGTTTATCTCACTTCAAATAAATATTATTTGTAATAATGATAAATTAATAAGATTGAAATATGAATACACTTGTTCATTGAATTTGCTATGATAATATCTTGATGAAAATGAAATACAAGTACCCACGCAGTTAATTAATACTGATTGGCAGACACTATACAGAAGATAAAAAATTATCAATTATGATATAATAACTTAGAAAACAATAAAATAATTGTTTCACAAAACGGTTGCTTGGGATCTGTTGCTTCAGACTTGATATAAAACCTTGAGACTAAAAATGGTTTGTGGAGTCTGTAAAAAATGCAGATATCAGTCAAAAATATTAAAGAACCTTGCAGAACTTTGCAGCAACTTTTTTGTCGTGGGGTGTAGGTCTTTCGGTGTCAGTTGGCATGTCAAATGTCAGAGAGTTCTGGGAGAAGCTTCTAGTTTGGTCCCTGTGGTCCACCAGGCAACACCTCTGGGACTGGCTCAACCTTAGCTTGCCTGTGTTCAAGACATTCTTATTTGAAAGTAAGAGAGGTGTGAATGCAAGAGCTATTTAAATCAAGAGCTAGCAGCTCTTTCAAATCTAAGAAACCTCTTTAAATGTCTAAAGAGTGTAAAGAGCCACAGACAAGCCAAGGAATTATCGCCATTGACAAGAATTGAAGAGTTGTCAGGGTACATGGCGAAGCTGACACTTGCTTGACTGGTCCATTGATGCACTGTGACGTCATCGAGTCTTTGACTGGCCACTTGACAGGGAGACCGGTCTAAAAGATCCCTAAAGGAACAGCAGGGAATTTAACGTCAATTCCAGTGTATATAACTCAGCCAATATGTGTCAGACATTGTGAGGCAACAGCTCAAAAACATGGTGTGCGGGGTAATTGAGTTATATATTTTGTGAGAAAGTTGAAAAACCGAAATGATATATCATATTTATATCAATTTTCATGGAAAACATATCGCACAAATTTCATGGAAATTCCTTCTTCTTATTTTAAACATTTATAGAGTAACATTGACCATTTATTAGTCTTTATAAATAACGTAATATGCACTGATAATATTGAAATTACAAACTGGCATTTTAGCATTTTGGTGTTGAGAAAAACTATCCAAAATTATATCCCCCCCCCCCAAAACTTAGTAACATTTCAGTGACATCACAGCAAATACCAGTTACTATATACTTTATTCATTCATATGTAGTTATAGATATAATTATAGATATAATGCCAGCTTCAGAACTGATCACTTCAAAATAGATTTACTCATAAATTTCCATATAAACCAAGGCAAGTCAATTAAATCCCAAGGCTGGGTTTTTTATAGTTGTATGATCTTTGATTCTTGCTCATTAGACCTTGATTAAGATCTTTGCATTTATGAACTTTTTGCATGCTCTAGTCAACTAACAACATGTCAATCACTGTTGATTATTTGTCAGTAGTAATTGCTTTTTTAATTGTCGTGTTGGCCCTGAGTTTCTCTTTTTTCGCGTGTCTCATTTTCTTAGTCTTGCAACTCAGCGACTTTGTATAATTGACTTTCACTAATGACTCCCCAAAAAGGTCCAGAATTATCACAAAAAAGGGTATAGTGAGAGTTGCAACATTTTGGCGCTTTCAATCATCTTATGCAATTAGTGCTTTTGGCCTGCATCGGTGCTGCAATTGACCCTTGGAACGGATGACTGCCAATGCTGCTTGGAATTGGGACTCGTAATTAATGCTCAAATTTTAGTACTCGCAATGGGTGCTTGCATTCGCTGTGGCAATTGGTGCTTGCAATTGTTGCTAGTACCAGTTATGGATATTTGGTATTTGCGAGTGGTGCTTGCATTTCATCTATGAATTGGTGTTTGTAAATGGTGCTTTGGTGTCCAACTTTGTAGATTTTTAGACCAGCTTTGATATCTGGGGCCTACGAACAATATGTATTTCTAATATATTTTGATTAAAATGTCATTATAATGTATTTTATTGATCTAGTACTTACTTACTTATACTTACTTGCTTACCCGCTTACTTACTTACTTAATTACTTACTAACTTACTTACTTACTTATACTTACTTACTCACTCACTTACCTACTTACCTACTTACTTACTTACTTGGAAATTATAAGTTAAATTGTCTAAAATATTAGCTACTTATACTAAAATTCCAGTCAAAAGGTCTTTCAGTATTAACAAAAACTTTCTCAAAAGACAGCATTGGAAATTTGGCAATTTTGCTGCTCTTTAATAAGCAAAATTTCTGCAATAATTTCTTGTAAAATATTCCCCATCATATCTTGTGGTTACCCAGATATGCCCTGTCACAAACCCTCTTGCTTCAGCAACCCAGCAACCCTTGTAAGATGGGTAAATAACAAGCTATCAAACGGATATATATCGATCAGTGATTTGATCATCAGTAAGAAAATATTGGACATATGAGGCAGTTTACTCACACACGGTCTGATCAAATTGAGTATCGATCTGTATCGATTTTTTTGCCAGGATTGATGAACTGCTGAGACTGCCTGTGATGCTCTGATAGGATTTGTGGGGGCACATAATGCATAGCAAGGGTGCTGACCTACCCCGACCTTAGAGGGTAAATATATACACCCATAAACGTCTTTCAAAAATGTTGTCCCGGATCAATGGTGTTTGCTCGGGTTGTGTGTGCATTAGGCTATAACGGACTGTTTTCACACATCATTATTTGCTTTTGCTTATTATCTTAACATATTCTGCGCATGTCTGTCGTTTACCATATGATAATATCATAATTTGATTGATAATTATTCCAGCCATTATATCGTTTAAAAATGAATACACAATACAGTTGTAGAAAGCCTGAAGACCACCGCATCACTTCACCACTAAGACCACCTCACCATTAAGACCACTTAACCCCTAAGACCACCTCACCATTAAGACCCCCCTCACCATTAAAACCCCCCTCACCCCTAAGACCACCTCACCATTAAGACCACCTCACCATTAAGACCACTTCACCATTAAGACCACCTCACCATTAAGACCACCTCACCATTAAGACCACTTCACCATTAAGACCACCTCACCATTAAGACCACCTCACCACTAAGACCATCTCACCATTAAGACCACTGAATTTTAGGCACTTGAGAAGTAAGGGGTTCTTACTGCTTACTTAGCACTTTTAATGAGCTACATCCCAGTAGGACCCAGCTGGATGTCGATTACATGAGATGTTAAATTGGTGGTGCCTTGCAACCGGTGTCTATGCCAGGGCAAGTCAAAATTCCACCCATTAGGTACTATTACTGTGGAACTTGTGTGGACTCCCAGCAGCCTTTTCATTTCATCATTACGTCTGTCTGCAGCTGGTCATATACGCTGACTGAAGTATGATCTTTATGGCAGGGTGGCAGGGTATTGTCCCACCAGTGGCACTAGTGTTAGTAGATACAGCTAGAAGATGGCTAGACAGATTGACAGGCAGACAGGCAGACAGACAGACAGACAGACAGACAGACCGACAGGCAGACAGACAGACAGACAGACAGACAGACTGAATGCAGGACAAGTGGTTGTACATCAATCTGACACATACATTTGTGTGCTGACAGGCATTGAAATGGCCAACTAATGTGGATTAATGTGCATAAACCAGGCGAAGGAATATGCATGTTATTCCGCATCAGCTGTATGGCATACGCATTAAAGAGGGCGACGATGGTGTCATACTCGCCATTAAAGCTTTTTATTTTGCTAGAATTTGTGTTTGCTACGTCATCAGTCACGTGGTCATTCTGCTGACCAATAGAACGAGGGACAACCACAAATCGACCTCTAATGGACAATGTCATTGAATGGTGTAATGCCAGTTCACCCCAGTTGTGTAGAGTGTTGTCCGAGGGAGGGGGGCACAAATATTTCTCACCCCTACTGACCCTCCCATTGAATAGAATTATTAGAAGCCCCGTCACGTCCCCACCCCTGGGCCCCACCCCTGCATTCTGCACAAACACGCGCAGTGGTCATTTTTCGCAAGCACCTCTATTATCGCTCAGCTAGATCACGTGACCTGGGCATCGAGTGACGTCATCAAGATGGCCGCTGCCAGGGCTGGGGGAACAGTTATGGATGGTGCATAGCATGCGATTCCAAGAGCCACAGAAAGAGCGAGGGGGGGGGGGGGAGGGGGCTTTTCAGAGGGGCATGGTGTCAGCTTTCCTTGGCAGATCTTCCTGGAGCCTTTTTTGCGGAAAACCAAGATTTCATAGAACGATTTACAACCGCCATTTCATGCTGAGTGACACTCCCCCTCCACTCCCCTCCTCACTGAATTAATTGGCCATTTCAAGCCACTCCTCATGTGCGTGTGTGTACACAGAGTTTAAAAAGAATTAAAAATAAAAGAGGTTCTGGAACCGTCAATAAACATTAACGATAGGGGTGGGGCGTGAAATTAATTTGCCTGGATGAAAAAGGTGTTGTGGTGATTCAAAATACTCCATTTTATTGTGGGGGCCTAACTCAGAAGCCTGGTCAACTTATATAACCAACTGCAGGCAGATGTAATGATGCGATGATGATTCAGTGTCATATTACACATTTAACCATTTAGCGGCTCTTAAATTACCTCAACATAGACACCGAGTACTAGGCACCTCCAATTTGACATCTCATGCGATCGACATCCAGCAGCTGAGATGTAGCTCATGAAGAGTGTCTAGGCTAGAATTCGAACCCCAGACCTTCGGAGGAGCTGGCAAATGCCTTGACCACCAGACCACACGAGTGTTAAAGTAAAACTATGCCATATGGGGGGGGGGGGGGGGCTGTTGTGGCAGTACCAACTAAAGCTAATGTCCATAGCTTACTCAAATATTTGTGGAGCCACTGTCCACTACTCAGAAGCTCAGTCCATTGCTAACATTTCCTGCACAGTTTAGGTATCTTAAACAGTTTCCTTAGAGCTACAAGAAGTAATAGTGGCATACCAAGGCAGAAATGTCAGCAATAAGTCGAACCCCAATTGTTCTAACTCTTAAAAGCACTTTTCCTAACATATAACTTGAAGTTGCTGTCTTTCCAAAGGGTAATTTTTTTGTCTGCTTGTCATCAGTATGGTGATTTGTCATGGTCACAGAGAAGCAGAAGAAAGAACAATTATAACAAACACTGTAATCAAAATCAATTAGAATGCTCAATGTTCAATTTCTCGATCCTACTGGGTCTGAAGCTTAGTCAGCTTATATTACCAGCTGCAGGCAGACGTAATGACGAGATGATAAGACTGCTTGGAGTCCACACAGTACACGTTTACCTCATGGGTGGGGTATTTTACTTGCCTCGGCAGTTTAAACCTACTATATATCCTACTGGGATTTGTTGCTGTCTTACATAGGACATTATCACTGTGGTGTGGCGGTAGTCATCAGGCTGTGAAACTAGAGTAGGTAGTGTCCCCTTTTATGGACTTTTCTGATGGATTTTTTATGCACGGATGGGGAGCTAATGTCACCATTATGGGGGTGAATGACTATTGTTGGTTCTGCCGCTAGGGGGCTGGTATCAGTCAGAAAATCTTGTAGTCATGCAATGAAAGTAAGAAAAGTAGAAAATGGAAAAAAAGTAGTTTGGGAGTGAGTATTGAATGAGGCGTATTCACTCACAAAACCTGTAGCGGTGGTTGCATGATAGGGATTTCTATTACACTCCCTGACAATGTTAACAAGAAAGCCTGTTATATATGATTTCTCACATTCTACAGACAGTCACGCTGGTTTTTCGTGTTTTTAGACATTTTTCCCCTTTTTCAGGTGCGCTTATAGTCATATTTTTCTTTTAATAAGCCAATAGGGTTTAATGAACCTTTCACACGTTATAAACTTTAGTGCATTGCAGATATATGAAGTTCAGGCTACTTAGCTAGCTTTTAATATTCGCCTTTTGTGAAGTATAATATTCAGATGTTTTCGCTGTCATAATAAGTGATTTTAACATCAACATAAGCCATATTGTAAATCTTGTCTTGTCTTGAACCGACTGGTATGATACTTAGCCAGATCAGCTTATTTGACCAACTGCAGACAGATGTAATGATGAGATGATAATGCCTCAGTGAATTTCTCCTATGACCCAGTTTTCCTTGATTATTTTTGTTTATGTAAATTGTAAGTTTATGGTCAAAATAAATACTTTCTGTCTGTCTGTCTGCGACTGGGAGTCCACACCATGTTAAACATTTACCCCCCGTGGGTGGGTCTTTTACTTGTCACAGCATAGACACCGGGTACAAGGCACCTCCAAGTTAACATCTTATGCGATCGACAACCAGCTGTAGCTCATGAAGAGTGTCCAGTCTGTGATTCAAACCTGGGACCGTCAGAGGAGCTGGCCAATGCCTTAGCCACTAGATCAATCAGCTGTACTGGATTCACTACAGAAGATAGACGGATGGATGGATAGACAGATAGACAGATAGACAGACAGATAGATAGATAGGAATCAGATAGAAATACTCAGGTTTTTCACATAAGTGTTTAGAACATATAGCAATACATTTTATTTAATTATAGGCTGCTAAGCTTCTTTTTTTTATACTACAAAAATAAACACATATTTGGAAGTGTTTCTATACTTAAACAGCATCAAAGGTTTCAAACGACATTTGCAAGCCAAAAATATTCCGAGATTTTTTTTAATTTTAGGTTTGTGACTTATGGCAGCAACTCTGCAAACATTATCTGCATATCAAAACATTTTCCAGAAATCACATTAGAGAATTTTATCAGAGGTCCCATTAAAGGCCATGGCGGGAAATGTTTGTCGTGTCATTTGGGCATTAGGGAATTTTTATTTGCGGTTGCAATAAACTACCTTTTATGGGGATAGTGTTTAGCTAGAAATCTCTATTCATCTTATCTGTAGCCGTTTTCAATCTTTGTTGCTGCGGCATCTTCAAAAATTGATGCAACTTATCCCGTATACCTGTAGCTAGAATCCTTCTGAATGTTAATTTTAGATATGACTCTCAGGGGACTTCAACCTGATAGCTTTTTGCAGTTGTCTTATCCAATTGAATCCTCAACTTGCAAATAGATTTCTCGAATTTAGAGATGGCTCTCTTTTGCAAATAGGATTTGAGAGCAAATGAAATATCACATATCAGGAATAAGCTGCGAAGCACAGCAGAAATACCTGGAAAATTAAAAGTAAAGAAAAGGAAAATTCCTGCCATCTTTTTCTAATTTTTCCTATTTGGGTTTGTACAGGGTTTTTCTCGGATTAGTTTTTCACACCCCAAATTGTTTATCACACCAAAGGGAATATGCCAAATCAACATGGTTATTGAGAAGACTATGGAGATTGTGAAGAATAGAATAAAATAGAATGGACTAGTTTGCTGTCTGTGTGGCTCGAGAATATAATAGAATAGATGGCCTTCTGCTATTTATATTGTTGTAGAATAGAATAGAATAGAATAGAATAGAATGCGGTCTGTATCACAAATGCAGTAATAGAATAGAATAGAGAAGTTTGCTGTCCGTGTGGCTCGAGAATATAATAGAATAGAATGGCCTTCTGTTATTTATATTGTTGTAGAATAGAATAGAATAGAATATAATAGAATGCTGTCTGTATCACAAATGCAGTAATAGAATAGAATAGAATAGAATAGGGGCTCTTGAGAAGTCTGTGGCTATGTTTGGGCAGCCTGACTTCGCCATGACTACAGCTGGGCCAAGATAATTCTTTTCTTCTTTTTTTCTTGAGAAAACTCTTCCTGAGCAGACGACGGTTTTGCATAACTCACTAAAGGGGTACTCGCTAATGCTTGTGATATCTGAAAGACCCTTCAATTACGTTTAAAAGTAAAGGAAAGTATATTATTTGCTAGTGTGTTCTTCTATTGTAAATGAATGAGGCCGTGATTTTGAATTGTACCTGGTATCTATGCTGAGGCAAGAAATAGACCCCACCCTTGGAGTAAATATGCAACATGGAGTGGAATGAAAGCATTTAGCATGTCATCATTACGTCTAACTGCAGCTGGTTGGCTTCAGACCAGTAGCATTGAGACATCAATGATTTCTACTTGAGAAAAAACATGAATTGAATATATTAACAGAGCTATGTTTTAACAACTGTATGTCATTTTGATAAATCTATGAGTAGTGGTGAATTGGTCGCAGGTTGGTTGTAGGCTAGTGGTGGATAAGTGGTGAGCTGGTGGTAGAATGGTAGCTTTAAGACATTGAAAACTTGAAAAAGATATTATGAATTTGAAGGTATTGGCAGAGCTAAGTTTCACCTGAATGGCATTTCGAATAAATCTATGAGTAGTGCTGAATTGGTCGCAGGTTAGTGGGGGATAAGTGGTAGGATGGTGGTAAGATGGTTTGCTGGCTATTTTTGTAATGGTGTCATTTAGGCAAGTTGGGGGGAGCTATCACCACCCATACTCTGAGGTGTGCGAAGCTTCCATGGCTATGGCTGCCTAGGGAACCTCTAATGTTGTTCTGAAATTGCTAGGGTGCTAAGGGCCTACTGAATACCCCTTGCTTAGCAGAGGGTAACTCGCCAAAAAGCGCCCCCTATTAAGGGCAGTGAAGCATGTGCAATGACACTTCCAGATACCTCGATGACCTACACAATATCCCCCTCCCTTGAATTATTCACAGATCTGGTGGGGTAAGAGATGGGCCAAGAGACTGAAGGAGTGAATAACAATGAATTATGGGATAACAGAGTGCTTGCTGTCTCATCTCTCTATGTGACAAGTTTTTTTTCTCTTCTTTTTATCATGATAATCACTCTCCATAAAGTTCTTTACATCTTCTGTCGTTTCTTTCTTTCCTTTTTTCTTTATTTCTTTCTTTCCGAACATCACAATTTATTTAATTAATTATTTGTTTCTTTCTCTCTTTCTTTCTCTCTTTCTTTCTTCTTTTACTTATTTCTTTCATTATTTTGTTCGTTCATTCTTTTGTTCTCTTCATTCTTTCTTTCCATGTGTCTTTCTTCTTTCTTTCCATCGTTCTCTTTTTTCTTTTTTCTATCTTCTCGTTCCTTCATCTTCCTTTATCTTTCTTTCTGTCCTACTTATATTCTTTCTTTCTGTCTTTCTTTTTATTTCTGTCTTTCTTCCTTCCTCCCTTCCTCCCTTCCTCCCTTCCTTCCTTCCTTCCTTCCTTCCTTCCTTCCTTCCTTCCTTCCTTCCTTCCTTCCTTCCTTCCTTCCTTCCTTCCTTCCTTCCTTCCTTCCTTCCTTCCTTCCTTCCTTCCTTCATTCTAATCCTTCCTTCCTTCTAAGACCCCCTTCTCCTTGATTATAAGGTTAGATTTTATATCAGCAGTTAGTACTTTGGAGGAGCATTCATTTCAAATTTATTGAGTAACACGAGAATCACTGCTTTTATCAGAGTGAAGCTTTTATGGGCTAATCACATGCTAAGAGGTCCTGATATGCTAACTGCCATCATACCACATTGTTGGACGTGTTTACCTGTGCTGAAGTGGAGTCGAGGTTTTGTGTCCCTTTGTATGTGGCTTGAATCAACCAGGCTGGAGGACCAGACTTGCCTTTGTGGTGCTAACCCTTTGAAACACAACGGGGGTATTTATAAGCTGTTGCCATTGGTAACAATGATTGTCAATAGAGAATAGGGCGCTCATTCATCATGATAAATTGTTATAGAGCTTTTTTGGGCAAGTTCTCCATTTTATTCTGTCAGTCTTCGTATCTGACTGATGACTGTATCATCTGATAGGGCCCCCTACTCATTACCAGCTACAGGCAGCTACCCCATCAGCAAAAAAGATAATTCCCAAACAGCCATAGAAAGCAGTAGTGTTAATAGCAGCTCCTAAATAGCCGAAGGCAACAGCAATTCACTGTTTGTTTTACCATTAGCCATTAGAAATCGGTGATTCTCAGTCCGCTTAATGTGTTTGTACCTGTTCGGATGAAATACATGAAAAAACGTGGCTGGAATTCACAATGTATGAAATGCTAAATATCAATAATCACATGTAGTTTTTGCAATTATGCTTCAGCAAATAAGCTATGTAAATTTTTTTTTTTTTCAAGAAAACTTTCATAAATAAATTGGTGATAAGCTTTGAGGCAAATAATGATACCCCACTCTAGGACCACCTCGAATTTAAGACAATTGATTTGACACAAACAGTATATTGCATAGGTATATTGGGCAGATAACACACTAGATAGCTCTGTTGAAGGTGCTGGGTACATCTCAGTGTGTGTGTGTGAATAGGGCTTTACGTCCTGTATTTCTGCACCTGATGGGCTAATTAGGACAGGCAGGGACCATGGCAATGAGATGAAGGATGAAACAGCCATCCAACTTAGGCTCGACTGGGAATCGAACCCGGTACCGGGTTGGAAGCCCAGAGCGCTACCTCTGAGCTATGCCCCTGCCTTCTGAACTACATCTCAGCTGCTGGATGTCATTTACATGGAATGTTAAATAAATTGGTGGTGCCTTGTAGTCAGTGTCTATGCTGAGGCAAGTTAAAAGTCCCCACCCTTTGGGTTTTTGTGTAACATGGTGTGGATCCAACCTTATCATCTCATCATTACATCTGTCTGCAGCTGGTCATATAAGCTAACTACTTTTCATCCCAGTAGCGTTTGGTAAATACAATAATTATAACAATACAATACAATACAATACATTGCAATACAATAGAATATGGTCCTACCTACTTCTGAGATTGCAACTTACTGGTGATTTCAGCATTGATTATCCTGAAACGTTGATAACTACACAACAATGGTCTCTCACTGCTTAAACCTACTAACAATAACGACCAATGTGATTTGGCAGAAGCAAGACTGAACAATTTTGTATTGTGTGCCAGTGTAACCACTTTTCTGCTGGGCACTATAATAAGATATCTTACAACCAACATATTAAACCATAAACACCAACCATCCTACATAACCACAACCCAACCAAAAACCAACCATCCTACTAGCGTAAACCTTGGCTAAATCCCTACCAATATTCTTAGGTCCTCTGTGCTCTTTTTGTATATTCATAAGCACACATTGTTTCAGCAAGAACAACAACACTAGCCTCCTATTCCTCTATATTTGTGCACTTACTTAGTGTAAGTAGCAGACCAGCTGGGCTTTCTGATACTAAGGAAGAGATAAACATTGCTGAATAAGTTGCCTCTCAGAACACTTCACAGATGCCTATTAGAACAATACTCTTCGCCCTAAAAGTAGCTTCTATCTGTTGTCTAATGCTAATACTGATCTCTCAATGCTACTTGGTCTGATTTTTAGTCGGCTTAAATGACCGGATGTCAAATTCAGATGTATGAAGAGATGATCAGGTTGGATCCGCACCATGTTATACATTTACCCCATGGGTGGGGTCTTTTACTTGCCTCAGCTAGGGACCAAGTACAAGGCACCACCAATTAAGCGTCTCATGCAGCTGGGATGTAGCTCATGAAGAGTGCTCGGCCGGGAATCGAAGACGGGACCTACAGCATAGCTATTTTGTGTGATTCCATATTTTGGTGTGTGAAAGAATTGCAGTGTAAATTTGTGTAATGATATGGTCTATGTCTGGTTTATCACATACATTGTATCTGTATGTATACTATGTCAAAATGACATTATGGTTTATTTATTTCCCTTCACCATAAGAAAACCTCAAACTTAACACTCAGAAGGATTCTAACTCCAGGTATAAGCCTTGGGGATAAGTTGCATCAATTTTTGAAGCTGCAGAAGCACCAGATGGAGTCACCAGAGATGGCTAAACACTATCCCCATAAAAGGTAGTTTATTGCAACCGCAAGTAAAAATTCCTTAATGCCCAAATGACACAACAAACATTTCCCGCGCTGGCCTTAAACGGGACTTCTGATAAAATTCTCTAATGTGGTTTCCGGAAAATGTTTTGATATGCAGATAATGTTTGCAGAGTTAGCATCAGTCACAAACTTAACAGAAAAAACCCTATCTGGAATATTTTTGGCTCAAAACCGTTTCAAACCTTCAATGCAGGTAAATGAAAGAAAGGTTAGCAAATATGTGTGGATATAGTATAAATCAAAGAATAAAAGAAGCTTAGCTATCTATCTATCTATCTATCTATCTGTCTATCTATCTAAGGCATATTTTCTGCCAATGCCCTTGCCGGCTACCTGTAGCTAGTATACTTCTTTTTTTTCTTTATGCAAGACCTGTGACCCACCATTGCTTGACTTGGGCTGGGTGGCATCGCGGGCTGTTGGCCGATAAATAGGGTAAACTGGTGGACGTCACAGCTTGGCAACTTGATCCCCTGATTGGACATTTTCTCAGCATGACACGAGGGCAGTGGCGTGACATGACATATGTGCAAAACCGACCACTGGTCACAGCCATACAGCCCATAGGCAGTGGGTGGCATAATGCAACGTCAACAAAAAACTTTCTTGTTATGTTAGTGCAATCAGTATATCTGACCTCCTAGTGCTAACGAGTTAATGTTAATATTCACACAGGGTCATCTAGTAATTAGATTGATATGATGACATCTTTTAATGATTTTTGGGTTTTCATTTAATGTTATCCATATTGCAGAGGGCTGCTCTGCTGGAGGTCCCAGGTTTGATCCCTAGCCCGGGCACTCTTCATGAGCTACATCTCAGCTGCTGGATGTCGATCGCATGTCACAATGTGACATTAAATTGGAGGTGCCCTTGTACTCAGTGTCTATGCTGAGACAAGTAATAGATCCCACCAATGGGGTGAATGTAAAACATGGTGTGGATCCAACATCTCATCTCATCATAACATCTGCTTGCAGCTGCTGGTCATATAAGCTGGCTGAGCTTCAGACCAAGTAGCTATGAGACAATACAATATCAGTGCAGTACAACACAGTACAATACAACGCTATACACTATATATGTTATGTCGGTAGATTGCTTAACAGTTAGGTCTACAAGGACCAGGGGGTGTATGTAAGGAATAATGAGTAGCGTGGCAATTATGAGACAGTCCCTTGGAATATAGACAGCCCAGGGGTTGGCAGAGGGGGCTGGGGGGTGAAATCTGTCTGGTGAATTCTATGGGGCAAAATCCAATACCCTTTTGCCAGACCCCAATATGGTATGCACACCCCGGCTCAATGGTAGATTATCATCCTGTCACAAATTACCCCTGTCACAAAAGAAGGTTTCCATGGTGATTCAGAGCTAGAAGAGGGTATCTAATCAAGAAAAATGTCAGAGAATTTTAAGATATATTATTTCCAATTTGTTGACAATGTGTTACAAACATCAGAATTGTACTCAGTGTCTATGCTAAGGCAAGTGAAAGACCCCACCCATGGGGTAAATGTGTGACAGGGTGTGGATCCAACCTATCATCTCATCATTACGTCTGCCTGCAGCTGGTGTGGTCATACTATGTGTAAGCTGACTAAGCTTCAGCCCCAGTAGCATTGAGACATAGACATACAGAGAAAGGTTAGTCTTACTGGCCGAATGATTCCAAGTTAGGAAAATTATCATTTCGTGACATATGTACAAATTTGTAATTAGATTTAGTAATCACTTAAGAAAAACCTTGCTTTAATAGTTAAGGTGCTTGACTGCAAGCCACTGTAAAGTGCTTAGCCCCCTGCAGGTAATTCTGGCTGTATACTCCACAGGGAGTTGAGAAAGGCTCATGCTTGAACAGGTTCAATGGTAAGTTTAGTAATTCGATTTAGTAATCCATTAAGAAAAAACATGGTTAAATGGTCAAGGTGCTTGTCTGGAAGCCACGAAGTTGTGGGTTCAAACCCCCGCCGTGGCATGGAGGAACTGAGCAGATTCTCTGTAACTCTTTGCTCCACTCAACCAAGGTGTAAATGGGGAGCTGGCTATGGACAGTGATGGCGACTGTAGAGCGCTTAGCCCACAACAGGTTATTCTGTGTGACTGGCTGTATACTCTACAAGGATTTGAGAAAGACTCATGCTTAAACAGGTCCATTGGTAGGTTTAGTCAGCTTCGGAACCTGGTTTTTAAACCACCTCATTATTAAGACCATAATTGATACTGTAGGGATTTTGGCCTAGCTATATCTATAACACAGAAATTTACCTGAATATTAAGACCACCTCACTATTAAGGCCAATTTTTTTTAGTTATCCTGTAACAAATAAACCATTCAGCAGTTATGTAATGACAGCCTGCAGAGAACATAATATAGGAGGTCAATACCAATCAAAACCTGGAGTTATTTGTCTGTGGCCCCAAGACGCAATATTAAACGTCCTAGGTGTGAAGGTTATCTGGTTTAACGCGTCACTCAGCGCTGGGCGAGATGAGACGCGCGTCTTTTATGCGTCATAACACCCCTCGTGACGTCATCTATTGTTGGTTTGATCCCAGAAAGGCTATTGGGCGCTAGTTTCCAATCTCTTCACTTGGGGGCGCTTTGTGCGTAATAACCCACCTCCAACTTTATGACTCCAACCAACCATTGCTGGGGTATTTTGCCCCCTCCAATGTTATGAGAGTTTTAATAGAGGCATTTATAACAACTGACCCCTTAGGTTTTATGTATTTTATATGTATTTGCCATAAATGTGTTTTTATTACACTAATGTACAATATGTGTGGTCATCATAAATTTTGCAAGATATTTCATATCTTTTAAGGTAACAGTTATGGAACACCGAGAAAAGCAACAAGTTTATTTACAGGGAAAGATGTTCAGGACCGTATATATTTGTTGCGACAGATTGTGACAGATTCTTAAAAGCTTGATAAAAATCTGACTACCTATTGTGGGACACAATTATGAAAATGGAAAACTATAAATCTATTCTTTTCAAAACTTTAATTACCTGATCTTATTATTCATCATTAAGTATGGTAGTCAAACTAGGCTCTGGTTTAGGGACTAACTTTGATATGAAATTGCTAATCAGTTTATGTATTGTCTGGGGTTAGAAGGGGTGGGTTAGAAGGGGTGGGTTAGAAGGGGTGGGGGGCCTAGCTCAGTGGTAGCATGCTGGGCTTCCAACCACTGGGTCCCAGGCTCGAGTCACGGTCGAGCCTAAGTTGGATGGCTGTTTCACCCACCAACCCTCATTGCCATGGTCCCTGTCTGTCCTAATCAGCCCATCAGGTGCAGAAATACAGGACGTAAAGCCGTAATCCACCCAAAAACAGTCTGAGGCCCTTGCCACGAGGAGGCCCAGGACTTTCAAGGCCTGCTTCAGGGCTACACTGTATGACCCACTATACAGTAAACATTGCTTGGGCAAAGATTTCTGGTCACAATATGAAGCTGCCATATAGAATGCAGCAATGCGGACAATATATTGAGGATGGGGGGTGCTACAGGGCTAAGTAATTTTTTGGGCATTTTCAGTGGATATTGCAAGTCCTATATGATATATAGCTAGCTGATGGCTGGGGTTACAGTGACTGATTCATCAGGATTATTATATAATGCTCATATCAGTCGCCATATTGGTAATGTGCATTGTCCTTGATATAACAGCTATGCTAAATGTGTATACTGTACAATAAATATTTGTTTTAGCATACAATTATGAACATCAGACTATATTATATTCTGATGTTCATTTTAGTAGATTTCATATCGTTGTTTCTGTACTAAGGTATGAAAAAAACCCACCCATGGGGTACATTTCCAACATGGTGTGGATCCAGCCTTATCATCTCATCATTATGTCTGCCTAGGGAAATATATGGTTATTTATCAGCAACATAAATCCACCTTCCGAAAATGCTGTTATAGAAGGAACAACTGTTATAAAAACCTCGCCATTAAGACCACCCTTGGTGCAAATTTTGCTGCTGATCTTAATCATGAGGTGGTCTTAATATAGAGGTAAAATACAATGGCAAGATTTAGATTGGGTCATAAATTAGTATTAATAGTTAGGTAGTCTTAAAAGTGAGGTGGTCTTGATAGTGAGGTGGTCTTGATAGTGAGGTGGTCTTAGTAGTGAGGTAGTCTTGAAACTGTTGCATTATAGAAATACTGAGCCTGTTATTAATACATTGCTAATACATGTACTATAGGCCGATGTCTGCTCCTGTGATCAAATCAAATATATCATAACTGATTATATCCTATGGAATCCGAGTCTCTTTCATGTCTTTGTGTGAGCTGATAGACTTAGCAAAGTATTTTGAATAATTATGTTTAATCTAAAGAGCTAATCAGCAGTCTTTCAATTTCTGCATAAGGGATGAAATTGCTCTGAGATGACAGACGAGACGTTCTCTTCATCAGCATACCTCAGATGATGAGATGAAATGAACTGAGATGAGCTGAGACATTCATTTTGCAATGGAGCTCCTTATTGTTTGTTAGTCTGTGCACTTTGCCAAGTATTTATGGAGATGAAAATATGTACTAATCAGTCTAATCTGTGTGTCAAATATGCATGAGAACCAATTTATGGCAAATTATGTTTTATTTTGTGTTTTCTTTGCTCGTTCATAATCATTTCATTTGATATATTTTATCTGGTTTTCTAAACTGTGACACAATCTAAGTTATTCACGAAATTAAAATGGAATTATTAATACTTAATATCTATATGTGTCTCAATGCTACTGGGTCTGAAGCTTAGTCGGATTATGTGACCAGCTGCAGGTAGACGTAATGATGAGATGATAAGGCTGTTTGGAGTCAACACCATGTTACACATTCACCCCATGGGTGGGGGGGGGGGGAGGTCTTAATGATAAGATAAGGCTGGATCCACACCTTGCTACACATTAACCCAATTGGTGGGATCTTGTAATTGCCTCAGCGTAGACACCGAGTACAAGGCATCTCCAATTTAATATCGATTGCATGTTTAAAATCATTTCTTTGATATTTTTTATAATCTGTGACACACACAAGTCATTCAATGAAAGTAAAACGGAATTGATTCTTGGCAATTATCATTCAAAGGCTGCCTTATTGTATTTTCCCCCGATTTTTTCCTGATTTCCAAATTAACCCCGCCTGACACTCGAGAACTGCGCTCAATATCGCGCGCCCAATTACGTAATTGAACGCTCGAAGACAGCAGTTCCGCAGAAAGTGCAGCAGTGCCGCGCAAAAGATATTAAAACGTCCATCAATTTCGGGACTTGTGTCAATAACTGGTTGCAGGAGTAGACTGGGTCCGCTGTCACATTAAGCCTTCATATAATGCAATTTACTTGCCGTAATGTTTCATACAGTGGATCAAGTATGCATATTTTATGAGGCATCATAATCACTTTGTGTGGATACACTTCTGTATGCTGAACATTAGCGCTAATGGGGTCTTTTCCACCCTTGTTCTGCTTGCCGTTGATTTCTTTCTCTTTAATGTTGCTATACGTGTTCATCACCCCCCCCCCCCTCCCCCTTCTCGATTCCTTGAACACAATGTTTGAATCCCCCTGGATTGAACCCCCCCCCCCCCCCCATCCCCCGTATTCTTGATTGTTGATTCCTGAACACAATGTTTTGAATTTGAATTCCCTCTCACACATTTTGGAGTATTTTCGACTGAACATGCAAAATGGAATCCGCTTACATAAGGTACAATCAAAGCTATGCAAACAGCCTACAGCACATCAAATGATGCACAGCACAAAAGACAGGCATTTCATCACTGTTCAAACATATTTCAGACAAGGAAACTGTGAACTTGAGAACACAATCTCATATGAAACACTCATTTACATCAGTGTACAGACAGCGAGCAGTGCAAAACAAATTCAACATCTTTGAAAAACGTTGAGTAAAGTACAAAGGTGTTTTTTTTTTTCAAGTCGAATATGGTAATAAGGCTCGACGCCAGAGAATTAAAATTGACATTTCTATTCGTATCTAAAGACAAATTCTAATTCTAGCATGTGTGTAGCGGAATTCCTAATTTGCTTGCATGGCAAATTTAATCATTCACCAACCAACAAGAGCTGACGCCATCTTGGACCAACCAGTAATCACATTTATAAATATTAAAGCAGTCCACCAACCAAAATCTAACCTACTGCCAGCCTAAGCACCATATCTACGCGAGTCAATTCTAATCACTTGGAAAATTCTATCCTCGGACTGTGAACCATTGGCGGTTCCTTGTATTTGGAGTCTATGCTGAGGCAAGTAAAAGACCCCACCCATGGGGTAAATGTGAAACATGGTGCAGAGTCCAACTCATCATTTTGATATGATTATGCCTGGGGAAACTGGTCCCGTTGGACATATACAATACAATAAAATACAATACATGTGAAATACAATACAATACAATGCAATACAATACAATAAAATTCAATTCAATACCATACCATACAATACAATACAATTTTAACCAAGAAACAGTGAACCTTGATCTAATAACTTAAATATACCTGTGAGTGGCATATGGGTCGGCCATCTTGGCACCTTTGCATGGCACAGTGAGTCAGTTTATTTCACAAAGTCAAGTGAGGCTAATTTATCACACTTGACTTCTTACAATTCTCTCTCAACTTGTAATTTCAGTCGACTGGATATTTTCCGCTTTCATGAGTTATTGACTAGCCTATCTTTGTCTCTCAGACGAGGTGCTTTCTTCGAGCAAGCTACGACACTTTTTTTCATCAGTCAATAAGGGGAAAAGGCTAGCTTATTATACAGGAGTGAATTCTGCTTTTCCTAGATTAGAGGTTTGTTTTGACAACAATATAAGGGGTGGAAAGTGTGATTGGAAGGGGGCCGAGGTTCGCTAAGAATATAGAAGAGATTCTCTTTATTATTAGCAGCATCTATGGAAAGGGGGAGGGGTATTTCCCCACTTTAAACTTCAGGGTTTCTTCACAAAGTGTCAAAGTGCTGTTTCTTGAGTACATCTGTGTTCATTTGCACCTGTTAGTTGTTAATAATGTTGATATGGCAAGTATTGTTTTATACAGGCATAGCCTTGCTATTAAAACATGTTTAGCACAAAATGAAAGACTCAAAAGTGAGGGGGGTCTTAATGGCGAGGTGGCCTTAAAAGTTAGTGGTCTTAATGGTGAGGTTGTCTTCATAGTGAGGTGGTCGATAGTGAGGTGGTCTTAATAGTAAGGTGGTCTTAATATGGAGGTGGTCTTAATATGGA
The DNA here is from genome assembly GCA_932294295.1 of Alitta virens. NCBI lineage: Eukaryota > Metazoa > Annelida > Polychaeta > Phyllodocida > Nereididae > Alitta > Alitta virens. Next base: position 1,217,100 of record OW028578.1, on the reverse strand, counting down.
GGTGGTCTTAATAGGGAGGTGGCCTAATAGTGAGGTGGTCTTAAGGCTAGGTTACATTGTATCAACAGCCCTTAAATACTTTCTTGCGTTTTCTAGTTGCATCTAATGTATATATAAAAAAAAAAAAGGAAAATGCTCTATTTGGTAGTTGCCTTACCTAACTAGTCTCAACTCCGAAACTTTCGTGGAAGACTGTTTCTATTTTTGATGTTGTAGTCTCGTCTGCTGCCGTTGTCTCAGCGAGACATCACGAGATGTCACAGAAACATGTCATTAGTGGGCAGTTTACCTGTACAAATGTCTTTGTACTGAAATTAGTATTTGTGTTCAAGAAGTTTGTACTTTCTACTGTTCTATTGATTGAATGCTAAACTGGTCTGAGGTTAAGCTTATAAAACCTGTTGCAGCGTTGCTTCAATTTGGTAGACGTAATGATGATATGATATGTTGATTCCATACTATGTTACACATTAAATTTTACTCCATGGGTGGGGTCTTTTACCTGCCTCAGCATAGACACCCAGTACAAGGCACCACCAATTTAACCTCACCTGTGATAGACTTAAAGCTGAGGTACAGCTCATTCGGTGCTACCAGGCTGGGAATTTTACCCTAACCACTCACCTACCATGGTGAGATGACTAAGCTTCAGACCCAGTAGCAATGAAACGTAGAGACACTGAAACACTCTTTATTTGACAATGTGTCCTGTGTGTGTGTGTTCTTTCTTTATATCCACAGAGAGTTTTGTCGTATTGTCTTTGCTCTATTGTTTTATCACCAACATGATGGTTTACTTTCATGCATTTTGCACTGTCTGTAGCATGTTGAGTCAGGCCCTTATACCATGGATGATTGACGGTGGCATGTAGCCTTATTGCAGACTCATGAATTTCGGGCGGATAATTCATAAGAATCGACTTTTGTGTGAGCCATTGCTGTGTGAAGACTAGCTGCCACGCCTCTGCCAGTAATTGCTATGGGTAGGCGTCACCCTGTCATCTCCAAGACTCCAGTGTCAACAGCTGTCACTGCATGATCAGTGAATAGTCTCAAATAATCTGCACCAGTCACTCTAATTAGTAGCCGGTGTAATTGAGGGTTGATGGAGGACTAAATCTATCTTGTAATTTGTCCAGAACTTTTACTTGGCAAGGAGATAGGACAAAGGTGGGGTCTTAGTGCATCGCCTTGTCTGTTCAATACAGTAAAACCTTTTTGAAAGAGGTGAGTCAATCAGGAGCTGCACTTTAGGACAAAGGTGGGGTCTTAGTGCATCGCCTTGTCTGTTCAATACAGTAAAACCTTTTTGAAAGAGGTGCGTCAATCAGGAGCTACACTTTAGGACAAAGGTGTGGTCTTAGTGCATTGCCTTGTCTGTTCAATACAGTAAAACCTTTAAAAGAGTTGAGTCAATCAGGAGCTACTCTTTACAAGACAACCCCAAGGAACCCCAAGCTAACTGGTGTTAAACTAATCCTACTGTCCAAACAAATTTTTTTTATTCCTTAACTATAAAATCACATTAATTGTAACTGCACCTATATTACACACCTCTGCTTTTGATGGCTCACAATCTGTGGTATGCTAGTAGTAGGAGAGATTGTTATGAGGTAAGGCTAAGCCATACTAAGGTTCTCTGGAGATAGGTATGGATTGATCTGGATAGATTTAGCTTCAGGTAGCGTTTACTAGCTACAGCCACTTTTGATAGGTCATACTGTAGTTGAACCACTAAATATAGTGACTATAGGAACTGAGTGCATGTCAAATGAAACATTTTATGAGCTGTAGTTAAAGTAAGCCTCTTGGAAGTAAGGTAATTACTAAGTTCAAGAAAGTAGGGAAAAAAGACGTGCAATCAGGGGGAAGCCTTGATCGATGTTACCAGCAAAGATGAAAAGAATATGATTATTATTTTGCCAAAGAATGTGATGTACTGATGGATGTTACAAATAAGCAGACAGCATAAGTAGTTTTGAGAGGTTGTAAATTCCTACTAACAGAGAAGCAACGTCAATATCCTAGGGTCAAATTCTGGTACATCACAGCGGAGATGGAGATGTGTTGTCTGGCTGGAGGCTTCTGCTTTTTATACTCCGAAACCAAAAGAATTTTTCTCCCGAATATTTTTACATTAAGGTGTTCGAGGGGAAGGGCATTGAACTATTGGAATCTTGTGTTAGGCCCCCACTTGTGCTTTCTGGGCATTGAGAGCAATAGATTCTCCACCATTGTATAGAGACTTCATTTGAAAGGCGCGGATCTGTAAAGCGCAGAGACGACGCTTCCTTTAGCAGTCCATGGCTATTGTTGCCCTCATCATTTGCCTCTATGAGCCCCCCTTTGCTTTGTGCACATTGTCTTTAGCCCCAGGCAGAGGGGTAGCACCAGAAAATAAGTACAGATATAAAAAAGGCTGCGACATGGAACCTCGAATGGGGCCCTGACCCTTCAGACAATGTCGATGGTACTTCGCGACAAGTCCGCGTCATCCCCCGGGCGGACCTCTCAATGCGCTCCCTTTAATCCACTCAGATCCTGTCCTGTCATGGCCATCTATTGGTCTTTAAGAAGCATCTGAAGAACATCTGGATGCTGCTGCTGCTGCTGCTGTGTCCTTAACATCTTCCCACCTGTGAGTAGCCATGGGTGACATGTGGAGAGACATCCCTTCCAAGGCTCTGTGTCTTTCATTAGCAAAAACATTGCTGCTGGACATTCAATGCAGTTGTCAATCATCTGGGACTATTTAGGAAATCCATACTCAAAATACTTACATATGGAACACTTCAGATGCTATGAAATGTACAGAGTTTTGCCTGTGACACTGATTACCCTCCATATACATTGCCAAAATGCTAACTAATAATTTACCATCTCCTACAACGGATAATTTACACTTTCCTTTTCATTTTGTACTTACATGAGCATCGAGGAGTTGGGATTTATAAGCACCCACAGTGATGGCACTGGTGTGAACTCCTAAGCCCCTGCGGCTAAATCCGTGTTCAAAGCTGAATACTCTCAGGTACTTGAGAAAAACTCTAGATTGGCCTGCCAAAGATGTTACTGAAGTTGGTTGACATACTGTTTAGTGATTATCCAGATTTACATTTACACTGAAGCAATGCTAACTTCTGCAGTCATAAACCTGCATCTGACATCCGTTAAACAAACAAAAAAGTAGTTGTTACTGAAACTGAATCTTAGCATATTAACAATCACCAACACTTTGTGTAGACACCAATGTGAAAGTCTGTCAATCAGTAGTCTTAGAAGATTCACTTCTTGCTCACAGGAACAGACATCGCCTAACCTGTCATACACTTCACTCCATGATGTGACAGAAAGGCCTTTGATGCAGATATCCACTTGGCCGGTTGGCTGTGAAGACAACTCGGGTTTCTTTTTCCTGTAGCTTAGAGCCGAGGCGTTTCTCGATTGAGCCCCTACCAAAAGGAATTCAGCAAGGAGGTTCTTTCTAGCTCGCTTTAGCAATCTACTCTGTTGTGAATCAAAACGAAATCTTTTGATGGGAGAATGAAAAGGGTGGCAGAAAGGCCAGCGTTTGTGATTTACTGCAGTCTGTTTGATAAGTAATAAGCTGAATCGATACAAAGTGTCAGAGAATGTGAAAGGGCAGAATAGATCACCCACCCACCTTGGCTTGTTCTGTTCTCCTCCTATCCTAGGATTCTCCCCCACCAGTCAATTATTCCACTCCATGTTGCAACTTCCAGTGCACCTCTTTGTGAGGTCCCTTTATTTTCAATAGCCTTATATCTGCCACTTTGATGAAGAAGTTAGTTATGCTGGCCTCTTCATCTTCACGACTTTACACACTCATGGGCACAAGATTGCTCATCCTATTGGCCAATAACTGCAGAACTCTCCATGCAAGTATATGAAAATAAACATACAGTAAAACCGATGTATTACGTTCAGTCTCTTATAAGCTTTAATGGGCTAGATTGAGCTAGACCACCATGCTGCCTGCCAAGACAAAGCTAAATAGCTATGCTGCTATAACAATCTCAAGTATTTCATATGATACTGATTAATATATTAATGTCTTGTAAATTCAGAGGTCACATAATGTTTGGCAGTTGATTATGTTAATTATGACACATTTCATATTTGTGATTATGAATGTAGACTAATAATTTAAACTGGTAGTGTTTTGCACTCGATATCAATATTGAGGCATGTGAAAACCCCAATCCATGGAGTAAATGTGCAAGATGGTGTGGATCCAACCTATCATCTCATCATTACGTTTGTCTGCAGCTGGTCATATAAGCTGACTTAGCTTCAGACCCAGTAGCATTGAGACATTTAAACAATTTCGGTTGAGGCGACTACAGTACTAACTATCTCTGCCTTGGTTTGGCTTGGTTTAGCTTGGTTTGGCTTGGTTTAGCTTGGTTTGGCTTGGTTTAGCCTGGTTTGGTTTGGCTTGGTCACTACACCATTGTTGAATGGATGATGTCCAAAAAATAGATATCGTTATCAAACAATACTTATCTGCTACGGTGTCAGTGACCTCTTGTGGTACTTTTCTCCCCTTGATGACACTATGGAAATTACTTCGTTTTCGTTTAATGGTATAATTTATTAAGGCTCGTTATCTACCATATTATGAAGATCCAGACATTTAAATTCACAAAAACATCCAAATTATGGTGCATCTTCAACAATTTAATACGTTCCTAGAAAATTGTTATTTACCAAAAATGATGCTTCCAGCTGCATATATCTCTGCAAGGTGTTTCGTCATTTTAGACATCAATTTGTAGATGGAATTGTATAAGAGTATGAAATAATTTGAATTCATCTCATTTGGGATATGCAAACTGCATACTCAAATTTCAGAAAATACCAACACCTTGTGTTAGTGTAATGTCTTCCTAGGGTATAAAATGGATTGGAGCTGTCTACAACTTCAGAGATCTGTTTACAATCTCCATATAATTATACACTTCATCCCATCCCCAGGGTTGCTGATGCAGCAGACCTAGTCTTTATCCTGCATCGCATTTATGAGCCACCAGGGTCTCTAATGACAACCAACTCCGTGTGGAAAACTCTTTGATATTTTCACAACACCCATAAGTTGTAAGCCTCAGCTAATTCACAGGGTGACGCTGTATTATTTTGAAGATGACACCAGCAATTGCCTACTTCCGGCGGAAGTGAAAGGAACAGATGGCAGCCATCTTGATCGCCACTTCCTTCCGCCCTAATTGCTTGTCTTGCCTGTCATGGAGGCAGTCATCTTCAGCTGTCTTCTGCTAAAATAAGAAGAGGCTTCAATTTCTTTGTCATCATCATCATCTTCTTCATCATCATCATCATTATATTCGTCTTCCTCTTCTTTTCTTTCGACTAATTCTTCTTATATTTCATCTTGTCCTTCTACCTGCTTACCTGCTGCACTTCATAAAGAGTGTTTATAACATTATTTTGTATTCTCAATTCCAAAAAATATTATCATATATTCACGTGCCCTAAATCTAGTATTCTATGCATGACAGGGGTAATACCCCTTTACATTCTTGCATAATGATGCATAGGAGGGCTTACACCCTCACCCCCAAAAATCTCTCTCTTAAGTCATTAACAGTAGCTGTTGTCTAAGCTAGTATAGTTTTAGAAGGTTGTTTTGGGGGGTAAACACTATAAACATGGGCATATGAGTAGCTTAGTAACAGCAGATAAGCGTGGCATCATTTAATTAAGGAAAAGTCGATCATCCTTCTCGATAATTACCCAGAGCTGCTCATCTTGAGTTGTGACAAGCTTTTCTGGTCCGTTATGGGCCAGATGCTTCTCCTACATGTTACAGTGATAAATGGGGCATAGGCATTCTAGGGGTCTGTTTTCCATCAGCTTATATGAAGAGTATTTCTTTACATGATACTGTTGCGATGGCATGGTATGCTTTATTGCACACCCCAAGTAATGTGGCATTGCACCACCCTCCCACACATATAGGGCCATTTATATTCTTGGTGGCAATGTGTGTTCAATATTTAGAGTTGATTAAACTATGGATAAAGTCATAAGAAGCTCTGCCATCAGTCAGTCACAGAACTCCGGGAGTTTATACCGTCTTTTTTTCCAAATTATACACACACAATGTAGATAAATATCTTCTTTAAATTCATCCGAATTCTATGCTAATTGGGGTGGACATATAAGCAGTATAGTCTGATTATGCCAAGTCATGTGAATACATCCCAATTTGAATGAAGAATGTAATTCATGCATCACATAAAATAGCACATTACCACATACATGTGTATTATGATGCTGTAAGTCTCAACTCGACTCGATGTCAACAATACTTTCAGAGCTTTTTCACAAGACTACAGCCAAATTGCATGCATATAAAAGGGACATATCACGCGGCCTCCGACTCTATATGCGGTGTCATAGCTGCAGTCAAATGCCTGTCACTAGCATCCCACCCCTGGCAGCCAGACTCCCTGGTCCAGCATTTTTTTTAGCCGCTGCAATGCCATGAATTTTGCATCTTTATTTTATGAAGGCATTTATCATGTGTCACTACCAATGAGCCCTGGGTTTCTTCATTTAATGCAAATTAAAATGTAGCGAACCACCATGCCGGCCCTGTCATATGGAAAGCGAGCTGGCGTTGACAAGCAAATAGTGTGGCTATATACCATGGGATGCTGAGCCAAATTTAGACTGCTTTCTGAAGGTCTTAGGGATAGGACAGGACAGGATAGAATAGGGTAGTATAGGGTAGGATAGGACAGGATAGGACAGGAAAGGATAGGATAGGCTAGGCTAGGCTAGGCTAGGATAGGCTAGGATAGGATAGGATAGCAGGGTAACTGAAAGATAGGATAGGATAGGATAGGATAGGATAGGATAGGATAGGATAGGATAGGATAGGATAGGATAGGATAGGATAGGATAGGATTTATGTCTTTAGTAGATCATTTAATTGATGTGATTTATCGCTGAACGCTGCTACAGTAACAGGACAATGGAATCTAATGAATTGTCTTATTTTCTAATGAAAGAGATAAATGTGAAACAGATGCTTGGAAAAAGGAACAGGCCCCAACATGACTTTGTCAAGGTTGACACATCAGAGCAGGCCATTTCTTACTTAAGAGTAATTAACAAACCTAATTAATTACATCGAAGGCCCTTAATGTACTATATTGCTCTTGGAACAAGCCTCTCCTTAAATCTGTTCAGACCAATAATAGCTCAGCCTACTTGATTACCTATAGGAAAATTTCCTTAAGAATTAACTGATTAAGTTGTTTTTCAAAATTCAGTACAATAATGTTTTTACATGGATTAATTATTTACATCAAGTCATTGCATGGGTGGGATTAAATATCATGTATTATTTTGTGTAAATTGCATGTAATGTAATATAGTGTACCGATGTATGAATGAAAATAATTTTCAGTTCATTTTACTCAAATGTTTTTCTTTACATTTCAGGTGAGTCCATGTTTTTGCACATATCAATGACACGTCTGAGCCACTCATCAGGTATATAACACCATTGTCTGATTATATATAAATAGGTAATAGCCTATCGCAAAAAAAAGTATTATTAAATGTAATTTCATGGATTCAACACATCGTTTTATCAACGTAAAATTAGCTCTATTGCGTTTTTGGCTTATTATGTGAATAATTTTCAAAAAGATTTTCAAAATAATTATTTCGATGAAGAAATTGAATAATTTAAAAATATATATATATTAAAACTTATACATTCAGAATTTAATTAGCTGTACGATGTTTCGTCCTCAACACAAATCGTCCCATTTAGAGCGTGCCTCATGCAGGCCAAAACGGCTACTTTAAATCAGCACCAATCAATGTAGCTGCGCTGAAACTAGGAATATTTTATTTAGACCATACTTTTACATAAATACATCTGTCTGACAGTACAAACATATAAATCATCATATACTATATGGTCAAAGAGGCAGTGACTAAGTTGTGGTAGCAAACGCTATCATCATTACCTCCTTGTGTTTCTGTGTATCAGCTATACTGCAATGGAGAAGGGTATTGGATTTGTAATTTAATCAGTACATAGTGAAAACATAATAATAAACTAATTCTCAAGGCTTAAAAAAAAAGAGAAGAGAAGAATGTAGTATGATATATATTACATCTGCCCATAACAATTTTATGATGTACTGTAGGATAGTTAGAACCATCCAGTTTTACTGTCATTTTTACTAACAACATACCTGGCATTCAATAAGTCTGGCTAGGTGACACCATTTTTTACATCAAATTGTGGAGGAAAAAAACAGCTTTTACTCAAATTTTAGTCAAAAATATTTCGACTGTCGACATGCCAGACGAACTCGCTTCAGTCAGGACGCGAATTCCGGCAGTAAAGCGCGCAGTGGCGAGCGTCATCGCGCAGTCTGACAACGTCGTGGCGGTAATCTAGCAAATGCCCCATCCATCTTATTCTGGGATAACGTCCGACTTATTGACACTCAGCCACTTCTCATTCTGCTTTCTTATTGGCTGACTGAAATATGACGTCGTCTGCACCTAAATTAGGCGCCAAAATTAGGCGCCAAACGAATGGCCCAAATGAGGCTGGCAAATGAAGAGGCCGGAGCAGCTATAGCACAACTTCGGGGGAACATAGCTCTATCTTAGCAGCCGGTGTTTAGGTTAAAAGGTTCTTTACTGATCCATTTTCTCTGAGCAACTTCTTTGCATTTCTAATGGGCTGTAGCTATGGTCATTTTGTTGGTATGCCTTTCTTTCTTTTAGTTGTAATAGCAGGAGTCATGGGCTATTTTTAGTGATAACTTTAAAGAAAGATAGACGGATAGAAAGATAGATAGATAGATAGATATCAAAAGGGTGTACATAGCTTCACGACGCTCACAACTCCTACAGTTATTAATTCCCCCATTTTTCATTTCATAATTGGAATCAAACAAGGTGACTGCCTAACCCCCTTAGACCTAAATGCCTAAAACGCTAACTAGACACCTGTTGCTTTATAACGTCATAGAGTCGGCGAGAATCACGTGACTCTCGATGGTAGGCGAGAATTCATGCGAGAATTCGATAGGGGGATACGCGAAGGGCATACTCGGCGTCGTTGGCAACCAAGTCTCGTTACCGTCTCGGAGTGAACGAGAAAATGATGAGATATCAATCACATGACCTAGGCAGGAGCGAATGCCAATTGCTGTACACAGATTGCAATTGGCAGATGGTCAAAGCCTCAGAAATCAGCAGCACTTATGAACAATATTGATTATGAAAGAAATGCTGACCCCACCTCGCCCACCAATCCATTGACAGGTCGACCATTGCACAAATGACCATTAATGTTTACATAACATAATGAGGCAGTCATCCGTAATAAGCATGATTATTATACGTGTATATTTATTATCTAATAGTGGGTTTGATATTTAATGTTTATATTACAAAGTGATGTGGCCATCCATAAATATATTTGATAAATAAATAATAAATAAAATCCGTGATAAACATTCCTATACATGTGTATCACTAGATTGGATATTTGATTGTCCTACTGTAATATAATGTAAAAACCTGGTATTATGAGATATTGATGCTCATAAACACATATTAGAAAAACAAAAACTATGCTCACACAAACATGTGTTGATTTCAGTCACATATTTGAATTATGTGTATGATCTTAAGGTCAGTCATTCAATAACCTATGACATGCAAAGTGCAATAATAGCTAATAATGAACTATTGTAAGAGGTGTATATTATCATTATATAAATCAATTACAACCACTGATAACTGTTTTTTTTTTTTATTTTTTTTTTTTTTTTCCATATGGACAGAACTTTAAGTCATCTACAAGTGGAATTTGCATCACAATACAAAAAACAAAAAGTCAGATTCTCATTGGGTGAATGCAGGCCACTTGTGAGACTTGTGAGACTTGCATGAACTCTGTTTTACCTGCATTGTTTTTTTCAAGTGCTTTGTCCACTTGTATTGTCACCAGACCACGACACTTGACATTGGACATAACAAAGGGATCCATTTAACAGACATCCAAGAATCAATTCATTTACCGCTGACACTGGGGCTGCCTTATTATATTACTTAATGGGCATGGCAATAATACAATGTCCGGTGTTCATGGTACCTGCATTATAGACAACCTAAACAGTATTGCCTTGTTTGAGGTAATAGAGCTGGGCAGGATAACGGGCCAAAAAAACAATCAACAAAGCTCCTATCTTTGACATGGCTATAGCGGAGAGCAATTTCTAATATTGCCAGGGGCCTTGTCAAGTGTGATTTTTGAGAGGGGACATCTACGTATATAGTCAATAGAGAAAATTGCCCTAATCTGTTTGTTTTGCGACATACTACAGGAAAACCACTTTTACGACAGTGCCGTCTGGCAAAAACATTAGGTAGACAAATCTGTGCCAGTAAATTACGATAGTAAAGGCAGCCACTGACACACAGACATACGGGACAGACCAACAGACAGGGAACCCCCGAGTGTTATTCTTTGTCTGAGATGTAATTCAATCAGCTAAATGCTCCCGGCCATAACTGCAGGGCCTTGCTTTCTTGTTTGGTGAAGCAATAGATTGACATAAGTCTGTTTGAGAAGCAACACAATCGTTTTTGCCCCTTTTAATGGCATTGCGATTTTCATGGCCACTGTTTTCCCGAATTGCTTATTCAATAACTCTCCCTGAGGTGATGTCATAATATTAGCTCCGTCTGTACTTTATTTAATGTTGCATCAATCATGGATGACCCAAATGTTCTTTGCTGCTGTGCTCCTCCTCCCTCCTCCTCCTCCTCCTCCTCCCTCCTCCCTCCTCCTCCTCCTCCTCCTCCTCCTCCTCCTCCTACTACTACTACTACTACTACTACTTTTGCCACTACTACTACTATTGGTGGTGGTGGATTAGGGCTTTATGTCCTGTATTTCTGCACCTGATGAGCTAATTAGGACAGGCAGAGACTATAGCAATGAGACGAAGGATGAAACAGCCGTCCAACATAGTCTCGAATGGTAATTGAACCCGGGACCCAGTGGTTGGAAGCTCAGCTGGCTACTACTGAGCTAGGCCCCCACCCTCTACTACTACTATAACTGCTACTACTACTTACGTTTACTAGTACTACTACTTCTTCTTGTTCTTCCTCTTCTTCTTCTTCTTCACTTGGCCAGTGAGTCACCAATTTAAGATGCTGTCTGAGGCATTGCAATGCCATCATGGTGGTTGCTATGGGATTTGTAGATGCGACCTGTTTAGAGCCTTTCTCAGCTTCCGGTGATAAAATCAGCAGCAGCCCTAAACTGCCCTTGTCCAGAGTAATTGAGGTCAGCGTTTGTTGTCACTTTATGAGACAGGTCAACTGGCCGAGACATGTCCAGTTTTTGCTCTGTGATTCTAATGCATGAGCATTGACACAAATTATGTGTGTGCCTGTCTAAACAGCCCACAGCATTTACTGGGCAATATTGGGATTTCCTTAAAAGCGTCAATAACGCGACCAATTCGTGCAACAACACGTCTCGGAGACGCGGTAAACACGGGGTAAACGCGTAGAAAACACGTGGTAATGATATGGAATAGACGTGGAAAACATGTGGTTAAGTCAAAAACATGTCGAAAACACATGGTAATGACATGGAATAGACGTGGAACACATGTGGTTAAGTCAAAAACACGTCGAAAACACGTCGAAAACACGTGAGGCTTTCTTCTGGTAAAGGATGAAACCCGTGACGCTATATCGGAGATGATTACGCAATCCGTGATGACATTAAGATGATAGGAAGTGATGAAAGCGTCACAAGAAGCAATTTGCGAATTATTCTGCTTTTATTTATGCACCAGGATCACGCGAACATAGTCTATAGGACTCCTTGCCATGACACAGGCAACCAAAGAAATCCTGAACTGCTTTCCATAACGCTGCATGAAAGGAGTCAATTAACGTCGTAACGACGTCATGAAATCGTCGTATCGACGTCATGAAATACAAGAGCTCCGAGATATTTCATCATCCAGGGTTTCTGGAGCAAAATGAATTTAGGCTTGAGAGAATTTTGTTGGTTGCCCAGAATCTGTTTGCTCAAGATGAAGCCTCTCTCGTCTCGAGTGCGCGTGATGACGTCACCATAACGTTAGAGGTGTCAAACAAGGATCCATCCTGGCTCAAGCGTTATTTCACGAAGCCCTATCCAATCATGTAGTTTTGCTTGGAATTAGGAGAACTTCACAATTTCTCTTGTAAAGTAGTTGAGATGCATAGAGACAGTTGTACTCCATAGAGATATATTTGGTGCATTACACAGGAAGCTGGTCATTTATAGAACAACCTACCAAATGATTTTAACTAGATTACTTTGCTCTCAACTTTTAAACTATATTTAAAGCAATATGGTTTACTAATTTTTGATATGTATTTTTTTTATCTTATATTATGTTTCTATTATCATTAGGGTTAAGTGTAAAAGAGTTTTTTTGTGTCAATCAATCAATCAAGAATTTAAAAGAATAGTACCCCCGGCTTCTGATCGAGAAAATACGTTGCGTGGAGTAATTAGACTGAACTGCCAGTAGGACATACATTTGGTCCATCAAGCCACAGACTAAGACAGAACCCCCCCCCCCCCCTCCCCCACTTCCTCTCATAAAATGATTTCTCAACAAATCATTCACATTTAAAAAATAATTCACGTTTAATATACCCTTTAATATAGCAGACCATGATCAAAGACTTTGTGACTGTATCGTGATTATATTTCTGTGACCATCAAATGAAATATATTGAGTCAGTAAAGATCAGACAGGATAATAATCATGCATACTACTGCCCAATAAACACTGTTGATCGTCACGAAAAGCTAAGGGTTCTACATCTGACTTTGCACGGCACCAAAGGACTTCAATTTACTTTAATTATTTTTTTCTTTCTGTTTCACAAAAAAATTGTTTGCTTCATCATTGATTTTCGGGATATAGGTCAGTCTTGCTAAATCAATGTTAACTGTACACCTGAGATAATAGTACACATCATTTGTGATAGATCCCACATTGTATATTATCCAATAGATAGAAAGATAGATAGACAGATAGATAGATAGATAGATAGATAGATAGATAGATAGATAGATA